>OV743435.1:34449436-35649436 GCA_928269145.1 Agriphila tristella | reverse complement strand
AAAAACTTATACAGTTTCTTTAGAATGTGATAATATTTATTTTATCTTTGCTTAATTACAGTTTTTCAATAATAATTTTATTAAGAAATTCACAGCACAAAAAATAGAAACTACAACAGAGATATCAAAAAGCTATTTCAACTTGATAACTTAACTACGAGTATAATTTTTACCAATCGTATTTATAACCTGATGATGTATCTAAAGGTTTTTCATATCGATAACGTAAACTTTTTTGCAATCAATGAAAAAGTTTCACTGTTAACACCAACTTAAAGAGAAATGCACACATTTAGCTAAGAATTCGGCTACATATTTTTTTTTATTTTCTTCCGTGCATTCCATCAATGGCGACGACAGAGGACACGTGTTCGTCACACAGTTTGATAAATGCCACACCTAATTATGTCTGAAATTTTACTTCTTTCCCTACATAATCTCAGCCAAATGCAACATTTTGAATGATAATGAACTTTACCCAAAATAACATGAGGTGCATTTTGCGTTGGCGTCTCTGTTTATTTTTTTTGTAATTTTCGGAAAAGGGAGTTTTTGTGATGTGTTCCGCATGGGTGTGAAATGTTTAATAGTGACTTTTGACTTTAAACAATTGAAGTCCATTAATTACTTTTCATTACAAGAGGAGCTCGGTGGCGCAGTGGTATAGCGCCTGGCCCAGCGTTTTCGGAGGTTAAGCAATTTCGCTGGGGTCGGTCATGGGATGGGTGACCAAAAATTTATTATCTCGAGCTCCTCCGTGCTTCGGAAGGCACGTTAAGCCGTTGGTCCCGGCTGCATTTGCAGTCGTTAACACCCACCAATCCGCATTGGGCTCGCGTGGTGGGTTATGGCCTATCCTCCTTATCCACCCATAAGGAAGGCCTGTGCTCCAGCAGTGGGGACATTAAAAATGGCTGATGGACACTCGTAGATAGGATTTACTGCTGCAATTTCGCAAGCATTATTATATTTTGAGGTATCAGTATCTTTGTACCTAGGTATAGTTAATTCCTCCAGTTTTATTTAAAAAAAACCCTGTTCAATTTCTTAACATCAGTAGGTATTGGATCACTTTTCAATATAGTAATCCTACAAACGAATCCCCAAGTGTATTATTAAAGAAATATGTCAGTTCTCATACGAAGCTCATACAAGGTGTAATTGCTCGTATAGAAGACATAAAGGCCATTACACACCGCCGGGCGCGCATTAGGGTAGTAACACACCGTCTAATGACCCACCTCGTTAACGCCCTAATTGTAAAGCCAAGGACTCACCGATGTAACTAATAGTGATGGGATGACTACATATCGATGTCATTATCATAGAATGCCGATTGAAAAAACTATGCATATGAATGAGATAGAGTCAATCACGGTCTTAAGTGAAGAGACTTGGTACTTTGTCGCTTTGACTTTAAAATGCATTTGTGGAGTTTTGGAGTTAATTTTGAAGTTCGTTTTAGTTTGAAAAAGTACTAAAGCTGATGGTCAAAATGTGATGAGGAATTCTAATAACCGTCTGATTGGCAATGGCCATGTTTATTCAAATTTGTTTGGATAGTTCACGCTTGTAAAAGAAATATCTATAACTAATTTTGAAAGTTAAATATTGATAGGGTCGTTCCTCACTGCATGTATTTATACTTGATTATTTAGGTTGTATTTCTAGGAAGGAAGTAAATTATGAACTTACAAAGTGATACAATATTCTTAAAGCTGAAAAAAAGGGAATAAACCTGTATATGAAAAATCACTAACCTGAAGTTTTGGTGTCGCCAATTCTAATTAATTCCCCAAAAGGGTCATTAAAAGAAAATTAATATTTCCTATTAAGATGAATAAATAATGAAAAATATTAGAAAAAATCGGCTCACCCGTAGCAACTTAGACGGGACGTAGCGCTACGGGGGAGCCGATTTTTTTCTAATATTTTTCATTATTTATTCATCTTAATATAAAAATAGCATTGTGAATGCAAAAATCTAAAAGTTTAATATTTCCTATGTTGTTTTCGGTCTGGGGGTTTTATGGTGCTGTGGCATAAACTATGGGAGAGTCTCAGAAATGGCACCTCAAATATCACTTACAAACTGGGCGTTTATTTTTTGCACAAAGTAAGTGTATAAAAGACAAAATAAGCGATATAAAATGTGAGTTTGTTCAAAATAAGAGGTGATTATGTACAAAATGAGCGCCAAGTTTGTAAGTGGGACGCTATTTGAGGTGCCATTTTTGCGTACTGCTTTAGTTCGTGAAGTGTTATCTAGGATATTCTTGATCGAAGTTAGTACCTAATAGAAATATGTTACATCCTTATTGTATCCTAATGCAGCATGTGTGAACGCCGCACATATTTCGCCTGCACTAATATAAGTTCACGCTTGCCTGCGCGCAAGCTATATCTCTTGCTAACTAATGTGAAATGCACTGTACCGTATTTTATAATTTCAATTTTGGGGTAGTACAAAATTTAAATCGTTATTTATGTCGGTTGTTTTAGAATTAAGGAATTTTCTTGGAAGGAGTAAGTATGTTATGTATATCGTCCTCACACATTACTTTGTTATGCCAAGTTAAACGATTGTCCAGTAAGTTGCAACTGCATGAAGAAGGAAAAATAATGGAATCACCTCATGGGTAGAGAAAAAAAACTACAGTACAAATTATCTTATAATTTAGGCGGTGTTAAATAAAAGGTTTTACATACTCCTTGACTGAGCAGAACTCATCAAAACCAACCGATGTGTGTGGTTAAATAGAATCGTGACTAAACTTTAAACCAAAATTTTAACAATAAGAACGTTTTCTTTTTTCTAATTTCTCTAATATTTTAGTAACAAACAGTGACCATCAGTAAAATTACAAAATATAGTCAGGCAGGCTAGATTATGTTCCATAGTTAATGCACTGACTGTAAATTAACACCCTTAAAGCATATTCACGTTCTTCTACATTTACAAAGCTCTTGTTTACATCAATAGAACACCAAATGAATTATCAATTAATTTATTAAGTTTTAAATACGATCGCCACCGCGTCGTCGCCGCGTGAATTGCGCGACTGTCGCACGACGGCAGCGCGTGCGATCGCGCCGTGACGACGGCGGCGCGTGCGTTTATTGATAAATTAACTATTGTTTACACATCTGGGGCGGAGCTCGTGCTAACAACTTGCATGTTAATTATTGTCTATGTCATGTTTTATTGTTTTCTCTGGAAATCACAATGTCTTAGAATAAATGCGAACGAATATATTCGACAAGTTACTTACTATCAATAAATGTGAGGTGAGACAACCCTCAATATCTGGTTTTTAGGGATTAAGTAGTGAAATTTTGACACAGAAATCCGAATAGAAATTTGGTGTTATTAAACAAATCATAACTGAGTTTGAAAGTTTACTATCAAAATATAATTATGATTATTGGTTATGGAAATTCCAATGTTTAATTTAAAGCGTTCTAAATTTCTGCTTAAAGTCATTAACGATATTCAAAACATCACTTTCAATGCTTTTATTACCATTTGCTTTTGTGTTAACAGTAAAATTTTCAACATTTGCAACTGCATCTTTCCAAGATTTATCACCCGAAAGGTGCAGAAACCAAACGTGTCCATCACAATAACAATGTGACTAAAATGTGCAATAGTTGCGTGATTGTGCTAGAATAATGTGCAATGCAGATTGCGTCTGGTCGCAACTGACGGAAGTGCACATTTCGGCACTGTATGCACCGTTGCACAAAGGGTAGTTTGTGTGTCATTCCAGATAGGGTTTGGGCGTACAAAATCGATTTTGTGAAGTTGTTTTGATGTTGTTTATCTAGTATTTTCGTAGGCACTGTTACTATATTATTATGATAAATAAAATCACTGTAGTACCTATTAATAATGTTCCTAGTAATATAATTCCATACTGCCATTTTAAATTTATTTTACCTTGGAACTTTCGAACTATGTTTAAAATTAATTTCACTTTTCGATGGTAGATGGCGCTGTAAAAAATTACAATAGTAGCACAATAGGATACTTGCCGTTACATCTAGTAGATAAGAAATAACGAAATGAAACTTGAAAGCTTCATTTGACTTGACTTTCAAGTGAAGGGACTGAAACAGATCACAATTTTGTACAGCGAATTTTGGGTATTTTGGGTACAGGGTATAGATAAATTGGCAAGAAAAACATGATCTTACAGCACAAGTGTTGGAATAACGTGGAAAAATATTGAAAATAAAACTCAGATGGTTGCTATCACGTTGTTATAATCGAACAGTCAATCTGTCGCACTTCAAAAAACAGAATCTATCAATTTTCAATTTACATTATCAAACCTAGGTACAATAAAAAGTATGCAGTACAAAAAGGTTCTACAACAACAAGTTTAAAAATAAATGACAAAATCGTTAATTTGTAGAATTTCAAACTTTAAAGTCAGCCAGTGACCAGACCACGGCCGATGCAACTCGGTCAAAACGTCGCCGTCGGTAAAATAGGTAGGTGTGAAAATACCTATCATTAGTTACGTACATACGCGTTCAATTACTGTTATTTTAACTAAGTTTCAAGTATACTTAGTTGGTCTATCAATCCGATTTCTGTTTTCGTGAGAGTTTCATAGTTTATCAACAAGTTTTTACGGAAACCTTGGTACTGCGGTCAGTTTTATTTTTATTTTACTTATTTTGTATGTTAGCTCTCCTAAAACTTTACCTACAAACCTCCTTCAAATTGTCTATGCACATTCGTTTGATGGCGCGCACCGGAAGCACCCCAGAGCGGCATATGTTGTAGAAGGGTTGAGGTCTCTTTGGCACCTCGGCCCATTGTGCCGCTAATTTACAGAAAAAAATCCGGTGACACCCGCTGGTTGGCCATTTACGTAGGTTATTACTGCAGGGCCGGATTCAGGGGCACTTAAAGGTTTACTTTAAGTTTAAAGCAGCAACGATGAAATTCCTTTTTTAAAATTTTTATAGAAGTTTATTAAATTACAACTCATATGAAATAGCAGCTAATAAACTAAATCAGATACTGACAAAAATTACCGCCTTTACCACATTTGACTACACGCACACACACACACACGTACAAACCATCCACATTAATCCTTCTCACATGCAGAATTGAACCAAAATTTACTGTAAAATAGGGTGTCTTAATATTTATTTAATTTGTGTACTAGAAATTAATCGAAAGATAATAATTTAAATAAAAAATCACACCTTATACTAAAAAAATATTTACATAAAAATGGGATAGTGCTTAAGTGACGACAAAGCCGAAAGTGTAAGCGCACTGCACTCGGAATCCTCACCACTGAGGATAAGTGAATTTTCACACCCGTATATCCAGATAATTATAATTCTATTCTACATTTTCTTTCAAAAATACGAATTATTACCAATAACCCCCTAAAGCCGGCCCTCCACCCGGTCGCACCGCGCACCGGCCAGCGTGCGCACGCGTCGTTAGATATTATTATATTAGAAGCTCCGCCGTCACGCGGTATGATAATACACCCGCCATCATACCACGTGCCACACGAACATACAAATGTACGAACACGACCTCCAGTTGCATAATTTAAAAAGTATAATTAAAAAACTAATTTTCAAATTTCGATCGTGAGCTCGAATAAATGACGATCGTTTCTTTTTTGTTTACGCCTGTCTGAGTTTGATATTTATTTTTCAATAATTAGAGGAATGATTAGAAGAATATTTTAATTCAAATTATGTTTTTGTATTTCGATTAAAAGTTTAAGTAAGTCTTTTATATCCGATTCTTATTCCTATTATTATTTGTTCATTCTTTGAGACAAAAGTTTATTTAGAAAATTCTAAAGTTAAACTTATAAAATCCTGAACAACTTTTAAGCAATAATGAATAATTTATTATATAATTAAACTGTTGGATATGAATAACCAAGTATTGTCATGTGTCCGTTAAAAACAAATAAAAGAGTCATAATCATACCTATTGGACATACGCCCCTATGAAAAGTTTAATTCATTAACTAACCAAGGTGTTGTTAATTTTCATTTCAGCTTAGCAATCAACAGTTTATTTATTCTTATGATGTTTTTTAACATCGACGAACACTAATGTAGCAAAACTTATACATACCTACCTATTTATATTGTGCAAAATACCTTTTAACACTAAGCTAACTAACACCTCATTTGTATAGAACGTAAAGTCCTAGCGATGTGTTAGAACGAATTTAAGTAACAATATTTGGTAGCAAGAAAAGAAGCCTTTTTTAAGTTTTTTTTGGTAAGTACGTATGTAGGTATAATGCAATAACCACATAATAAATAATGTTATGAGCAAAATAACATAGTACTTATTTGAAATTGTGTGAAAAAAAGTCTGTCATTTCATAGGTAAAATACCTATATATTCAAACCATCCTGAAATCATCTGGCCGGCAAGTAAAATAAAACTTTGTTTATAGCCATAGACATGCAATTATAATAAACTGAACTAGAAATGTTACTAGACGCTGCTTCATGGCTACTCATAAAGTAAGTTAATTTAAGTCAATTTAATTTACTTCAGTCACACACTCTAACGGTTAACTTATAGGCAAGTTGCTTGTCACAACTTTAAGCATGATTCTCTGACTCACAATAAAAAGGTCGCTGTGTTTCTTGACAGGTCAGTAAATTTTGAATAAACCCATCCCAGGTTTAAATTATGACCAGGTTCATAATTTGGACGGCGTCACCCTTCTGTTCACCCCTTTATGAGAGAGCTCAGAAAAACTTCGACCGTTGGATGGACACATGCTAAGATTTTTAATCGTCTTTAAAATGGGACTTCTGTTTTAGGGGACTTTCGTGTTTATGACTTTTAACCCTTCAATCGGTAAAATGATAAGAATTCATTAGTTGTTAGAATACCTGTACCTTAACGGCTTAAATTAAAGTGTAAAGCCCTGTTGAGCTTTTAGTGAATTTAAAAGACTCATTTTTGAATCCGGCTTCCTATGGTAAGTAATGGTTTCATAGCAATATTAAATAAATAAAAGGCTAAAAATAATCAAAAATTAAAAAAGTGTATAAAAAATCTTTCTTCAAAAATCCTGAAAAAAAACAAAAACAGCTTCAAAATAAAATACTTACCTCTAAAAAGCAATTATGATTTGAATATTATATTTCTTGCTTTTTAGTTTACTACCTTACCTACTTTATAATTGACATAATACAGACTATTCACTCATGATAATGTGAAGAAAATCAATACAGTCTTGTGATAATAGAATTCATGCCTTTCGCATTTCGCGTGTGCGTCTTGCGTTGCGATGCGCGTTTGTACCTCGTACGTAGGTATCTGATCAAAGCTCGTACGAGTCACTTACGATCGCGTGACGTAACACGTGCGTGACGTCTACTTTGCGAAACCATAAACAATTTACTAGTTTACCAATAGAATTATAATATGGCGACATAAATATTGACAACATGCCAACGAGCACAGAAACTGAAATTATTTTTCCAAATATTCTAGGAGTGGTTGATGGTCCTTTGGTAGATTCGGATTATTTCGGATGACTTTGCATCAAGAGGAAGATTTCGGTGTGCATATCATAATGCATAAATGAAGTGATTTAATACCATAAAGCTCGGAGCTCGGTGGCGATGGCGCAGAGGTTTAGCGAGGTTAAGCAACTTTTGCAAGAGTCGGTCATGGGATGGGTGACCAAAAATTTATTATCTCGAGCTCCTCCGTGCTTCGGAAGGCACGTTAAGCCGTTGGTACCAGCTGCATTTGCAGTCGTTAACACCCACTAATCCGCATTGGGCCCGCGTGGTGGGTTCTCCTTATCTACCCATAAGGAAGGCCTGTGCTCCAGCAGTGGGGACATTAAAAATGGCTGATGGAAAATACCAAAAAAATGTGCTTTCTTCAACAATAATTATTTCTTTCGCCGCTTTCACAACGTAATTACTCTATTTGTTTGCATAAATCTGCAACACAAACTATAAAGTAGGTACCAATTAAGCAGTATCGTATTATAAACAACAACTTAATTTACACGTTAGTAAAAGTGTAACGATTGACTGTCTAGACGACTGATAATTCAATTACTCTCCAATTACCTCCTGGGGAGATTTTCCGGAAGCTATTTGATCACGAGTCACTTTCTCTCTGTGAATTTTGAAGGTTTTTTCTGTATAATTGACAACTATTTTGTAGCATAATATGTATTGAAGTTATAGTCGTACTAGCGGCCGCCCGCGACTTCGTTTGCGTGGAAAGTTTTTTTGCTATCCCTCGGGAACAATACTTTTTTCGGGATAAAAGGTACCTATATCCTTCTCTGTACACCTGACAACTTGTATGTAAAATTTTATTATGATCGGTTCAGTAGTTAGGACGTGAAGGCGTAACAAGCAAACAAACTGACTTTCGCATTTATAATATTAGTAAGGAAGGATATTAGTAAGGATAGCGTCCGTGAAAAAAGTGCCTATTGAGTGCTCTTAATACGTACTACGGTATAAAGATGCTTTCAAGGTCAACATGACGTATAGTCTGACGTACCGTTGATTGTACATTCAACTCCTCTGTGGTCCACAGACACTGTGGACATGAAAACTGGCTGCAGGAATAAATAGCCTAATGATATGAATGAGGAATTCTTGTTGATTTTCAAAGTTTTATCTTCGTGAGTTGTATTGAACTTCTTACTAGTATTGATAGCATGAAAAAAAATTGAATTACCTACCTACTTAATGTTTTGCGATACATTATTTAAGATGTTTATTATGTTCGGTTTAATTAAAGTATCACGAAAGTTAGTCGTTGCCACATCAAAACAAAAACACTCAAATTCGTAGTCATAAGACTTTTGTATATTGCCCCTAATTCACAGTCGACATACGAAGTAATTTCATCAAGCAACAGGTGAAATATTTATAATGTCCATCTAAATTGACTGGCTGACCAGCGGGCCGCGTTATCTCACAGATTATCAATATCATTTTAAGTCTTCGCCACAGAGTAAAATACTTTTAAAGCTTCTGTAAAAAGGTTCAATCTTGATCACAAGTTTTTTAAGAGATATCGTGAATAGGAAACTTTAGACTTTGTACCCAATTTTTATCAATTTAAAGTTTTGTTTTCTTCGTTCATTAACTTGTGACAATTATAAGTTTTGGACAAACATAAAGTTTTAGTAATATTATGAACACAGAGTAAGTCAGTGATTAGGTTCTTAGAACGTGATGATATTAAGCGGACTTATTAACGCTGTGTTGGGTTTTGTAATAGGATCTACTTGAGAACGTAAAGATTTATGGGAGAATGATAGAGTTTTAGATGTTTCGGATTGTAGATGATCCTTTATTTGTTTGATTCTGGTTTATAACCAGATGGTGTTGCAGCTTTGGATACTACTCCATCCACCTGACCGCCACCTGACAGTAGAATCTACTTTTAAAATAATAAAACAGGAACACAATTGTCCCATTGTTTCCGCGTCTGAGTGTAGATTTTCGTCGAGTAGGTATTACGTTACAGTACAAAAAAAAGAAACAAATCTGTGGTATTTTTCAACGAGCTATTCGTTTTGTTGAAAATTTTAATAGATGGAAGTGCGTTTGCCCTGTAACTCAAGTAGAACTTCGTTCATCTTATGTATTCTTACCTGAAGACGGATTGGCTTTTTGAAGAGTTCTGAAACATAGAGGTTCTGAAATATAATAATATTTATTTAGTTCAATTAAAGGTAAGCCTACATTTGAGACTTTTTTAACAGAGAACACCACAAATTGAAGAGTGATATTCCAAAATGTGCTAAGTCCTCATAATGCATTAGTGGGAAATTAATAAAAACTGCATTGTGTTTATTCTCTCACATGATGCATTGTAATTTTATGATAGGTAAGTACCTATTGCACAAATAACTTATGACAAAAAGTTTTATTTAGAGATATAAGATATATAAATTTGTTGTATTTAAGACGAAAAAAATAGTAAAATAATTCACAAATTTGAATCTTAAAAAATATGACTTAGTACGTTTTGGAAAATCACTCTTCAATTGTTTGTTGTATGCTGTAGTAATCAGATATGTTGCGGCGCCACAAGTCCCACAACCAAACATAAATGTATAAAAAAACGTACCCTCTTTCCATAAAGATAAGTTTTTTCTCATCAAACTTTTTCTCGGACCCAACTTAGCTCAAATAATTATAACTGAACTTCACATAGCAGCTTACTTAATTGTCATAAAGTTGGCATCAAACGGTATACTGACCGGAACTGATAACACCGGATGAGCCCCAGCAAGGTTTGCTCCAACAATCGAGACCGATACCATCTTGTCTGTATACTTGAATCGGTCGAGTTTTGGAATTATTCCACTTTGCCCCACCAAGCACCCCACTGGTGGTCTTGTTTGCTTTATGACAGATTCGCTTTAAGGGTAAATATTAGGACGTGATTCGCTATTGTAGGTACATAATGTGGTTTCCCAGGATTTTAGCTAATATATTTTAGCGTGTTTCGACAACTAACGGCGATTGTTTAGTACGAACTATGTCACCAAAGCAAAATCACTTCATTGACTAAAACTGTTTAAAAAACAAAAAACCGACTTCAAAAAACCTGCCTATAAAAAGCAAGAAATAATATCCAAATCATTAAATATGCATTATTATTGTTATAATAAAAACACGTAAATTGAAGTCGGGTGGGACTTTTAGAATAAAAAAAGAAAGTTGTACTCCAGCCAGTGTTTTTATTATAATAATGATAATGCATGCATATCTAATGATTTGAATATTATTTCTTGCTTTTTATAGGCAGGTTTCTTGAAGTCGGTTTTTTGTTTTTTAAACAGTTTTTTATTTTTTTATTTTTAGTGTAAGTAGAAAGAAGGCTGTATTATGTATATTAGGTAGAAAAATCGACTCAGCCAAACGTGAGATAATCGCGGTGAAACATACATACATACGGATCAAACTGAGAACCTCCTATTTTAAGTCGGTTAAAAAGACTACGCTAAAGTATTCCATTTCCAACAAAAAAAATATCTAATTCGGTTTATAAATAAGAAAGTCGTCAAGGTATTTGATGCTAAATCATAGTATTTTCAGGATAACTTGAAAACTACTCGACCGATTTGAAAAAAAAATGGGACCATCTCGCAAGCAAACTCAATCGAACAAAAAAAATCTTCAAAATCGGTCCATAAATGTCGAAGATACGCGCGAACAACGATAAAAAAACATACAATCGAATTGAGAACCTCCTCCTTTTATTGAAGTCGGTTAAAAATCCTGGAAAACCAATACAATAACAAGTCACGTGCTAATGTTTAACCTTAAGACAGGTACAGTCGATGGAGAATGCTAACCTCTATATTTTCACTTTGTGTACCTAAGTTGTTGAGGTAATGAGGTACAGTCAGTGGCACGAATCATGAATATTTTTCGACGGAGTGGGGATAAGTTCGCGCATGTGCTCTGATGAGCGACCAATAGCGCGCGCCCCTCTCCCGCCGCCCGCGCCCCTCACCGCAACGCATACCCAAAATACGCGTTCCGCGCAATCCCCACCCGATTTCATGATTCGTGCCACTGACTGTACTGAGTAATTCAAGTTTTGATATCAACTTATAGTCGTGTTGTCGCACTTGTCACCTAATGATACGGTTAAGTATAGATGTGTTTTGATAATATTGTTCAAAAACGTTTTTCAATACAACAGAGTGAGAATTTTTTCGTAGTTGTTTATAAATATGTAAATTTTCATTTAAACGCTTTAAGACCCCGTTTAATACTACGGTCGTGCAGGCAAGAAATAAATCGAATACTAGCACTAGCGGATCCAGGGGGGGGGGGGGGCTAAGGGGCTCAAGCCCCCCCCCCCCCCCAAAATCACTTGGGTCCACCCCAACAAATCTGTTGATTAGCCTGGTAAAAGCTGCCCTCACCCACGTTAAGCCCCTTCCAAACCAAAATTCTGGATCCGCCACTGGATACTAGTATTATGTAATATGGCATGCTGTGTTGATATTGACCGGCGACGGAGAAGTCTAGTTTAACAAGTTCGAATCTGGTATTTAACAGAAATTATTTTCTATTTTTATAGAGGTTAGTGCTATTCGGGACTTGTGGTCCACAAGTCCCGATGTGGATCCTCATAATGACGCGTCATACACTATGACGATTTTTTTTAATTTATCAAAAGAGTGAAATGTCTGTCTAACAGTTTCATTATCAAACCAGTTAAATTGCAACCGGTAATTAAATGTAGGCAGTTCATGTTTATGACATTTAATTAAGATTTTAAAAGTAATTGTCCTCAATAATAATTGGCAAGGGCGAATATATAATTATGTACACATTAGAGTCAAAAGTCAATGTTTTTTTCAATAATTCGTGTGAAAGTCATTTCCAGTGAATTTAGTCAAGTATAATTGCTGAGGTGTTTGGAATTATAGAGTGAAATAAACTGACATTTTATTTTAGATATAAATCTTAGAAATCCGAAATGAAGTTTGCTTTTATCAGAAAATTGAGTCATCACGAATATTGTAGGTAGAAAGAAACCCGCAAATTAGTAATACGATGGAACCTTGTCACATTAACATTCAGGTTGACGTCATTCGCTACAAAAAAGACATGTTACAATACAATTCAAAAATATTAATTGTTGAATTATTATTTTCAATAAGATAGAGTCTAGGTTTATAAAAAATACAATTGTTTTTCGTTTTTGTGGTTAAAAGATGGCCACCAGGTTGATTACCAAATTGCGGGGATAGGAAAACTATCATGATGTTTAAATGATTTATTTATCGTACGACGATTTACCGAATTACTACAAACAAATGCGTTTAAAATGTCAAGCTTATTTATGTGAATGGGCAATAAGATACGTATTTATTATTTAATTATTAGCCATTTTGTAATATTTCTTCTTTGGTTTCATCACCTCGATGATGTCTATATCTTGTTTTGCTTAATTGCTTTATTTTTGTCTTAATAATACAAACTTTAACTGTTCGTATTAAGATTACGAAGTAGATCTTAAAGAAAGAAAATGGAATTGTTTTCATTTTTCTTATAGCAAAATGACGGCACGCACGCATTTTTATTGTTAACACATTTATACTGTATTAATGAATGAACCCAAAATGGGAAAAAATGGTTTTTTGGACCATCAATCTGAACAACTTTCATATGGGACAACTTTGAAATCGCGAAAAAATCAACTGATTCATACATTTTGATATTTTTTTTATTAATTTTTGTATGCAACAGCTGATTTTTTTCGCGTTGGAGACATTTCAGAGTTGGTTTAATAAAAAGGTTCAGCTTGATGGCTCGAAAAAAAAGGTGTTCCCATTTTTGGTTCATTCATTAACACGTTTTGTGTAGAAAAGTACTTAGGTAATATTTTTTATATTTTTTTATTAGTGTGTTGATAGCCTTAAGTTTACGATGGTTAGAATATCAGTATAAAGTATTTTTCTTGTTATGTCATTTTCTAACGATAAAAATAATTACTTCCAGTACACGTAATAATTAAAGTGTAATTATTGTCATAAGCATTTTGGTTGTGATGTGTAATTTTCATTCACATTTTGTGTTTAACCTATGCAACAATGTTGTTACTTTTCTTTGATATAAGTACTAAAAAAGTTATAGAGCGTGATTAATTTAACTGCAACAATCATCAAAGCTGTCTAGGGTTTTCACATCAACATGTTATGTAAAATCATGTAAATGTGAAGTCCCAGAAATCTGCAGCCAGAGATGACTTATTTCCATTTGATAAGATTTTTGTTGATTTTTTTAAGTCTTTTTAATGTTTTAGTTCGTGAAGCGTTATCTAGGATATGCTTGATCGAAAACTATATTATTACAAAAGTGCAAAGGATTATGCCGATTTTACTATACAAGCTAGGCCATGATGCGCTTTACCAAAATACTATAGTAATTTTATAGTGATTGCGTGGGAAGAATATCATTAAAATATAATTCGGGAAAAAAGAGAAATCTCAATCTCAAGGAGCCGTTTGGGGTTATAATTGTTTGACATTTTCCTATTATATGACATTTTGTTATTTACCCCTTTTTGACATGACATGAGGCTGTCACAGATACATTATGGTTAATGCGCATCATGGCCCAGAATGCGGCATGATCCTTTAAAAGTGTCTGTAATTTAGAAGCATACATTTTTATTTGTAAGTAATTATTTCATATTTTTGGCTAATTTAAAAAATGCGTACAAAAACAGAACAGAAATACAAATAAAGTGCCAGCCAACAATATAGAGATTGAAGTTGTCGATCGAGTTGCATCGATTTATTTATGGTTATCTGCTACTATTAAGACATTGACAACCCTATATGTAGTAAAATGACTGTGACCTTTAAGAGTAAAAAACTGTTATAATTTTTTGATTACCTCAACAGGATTCGGAATTTCAGAGTTTTCAATTCTATAGAATTGCCGATTTGTATGGACAATTTTCAAGAAGTTGCATTTTTCATACTAGCATTTTCTTTGTTCATGTAACTAAAAAATAATTATTTTCTTTATATGTGACAAAATATCGCCAATTTCATAGGTAACTAATATTTCTTTTAGTTGAGACTTTTACAAACTGATCACGAAGTCCGCTGGAGACAAACTTGAGTAAAGAAATTGTAAGTATTATGTAAACATATATCTATAAGTATTCATTTAGAAGGGCAAATTGATATTCGTTACATTTTTATCATTGTTCACTTATACAAGGTTAATTGAAACACCAACAACCTCGCAGGCGTAGATTACTTAACATCATAAGCAACATCGTTGTTCTACGATTTCCCCAAAAAGTAAAAAAATATCGACTTTTCATACGAATCTCGATCAGCTGTTTCGGACATTTGTATGGAAAAGCAAAAATTGTTGTTTAAGATGTGTGTCCTGCGAGGTTGTTGCATGTTTTACAAATAATCCTGTATAGACAAAATAAACGAACCAAATGGATTTTTTTTACTCAGAACATAAAAATAACCTTCTTAAACACCTCACATTAGGAAAAATAAAAGTAATAATAAAAAATATCAAGCTGCACGTTGAATGGTTCAAATTACTTCAAATAAGACACAATGTTTTAAAGTACTCTTATGTTGTAAAGGTCTCGTGAGCATCACAAATGGGCCAGCATTACGCAAATTACCCTAGCCAAGAAGACAGATGAATAAAAATTGTTCAAATGCTTACTGAAACATAAATAACTTTGGACGTTGGTTGCTGTTAATGAATCGTATTGATTAGTAATAATTCGTTTTCTAAACGGTCATTTGTATTGTATAATTCACCTGTTTATTCATTGATTAGGGTGACAAGTAAGACTTGAGATACAGCCTGGTGACAGACAGACAGACAGACGGACAGCGGAGTCTTAGTAATAGGGTTCCATTTTTACCCTTTGGGTATGGAACCCTAAAAACGCTGTTATTCTTCATTCTTTGTTACATAGTAAAGACTTTACAAGCTGTATCTCATGAACCGTGATAGCTAGACAGGTGACATTTTCACAGATGATGTATTTCTGTTGCCGCTATAACAACAAATACTAAAAACAGTATAATATAAATATTTAAGGGGGGCTCCCATACAGCAAACGTGATTTTTTTGCCGTTTTTTGCTCGCTATTAATAACGACTGCAGCTAGACAGGTGAAATTCACAGATGATGTATTTCTGTTGCCGCTATAACAACAAATACTAAAAACAGTATAAAATAAATATTTAAGGGGGGCTCCCATACAACAAATGTGATTTTTTGCTGTTTTTTGGTACGGAACCCTTCGTGCGCGAGTCCGACTCGCACTTGTCCGTTTTTTTTGTTTAGTGACTTATCTAATAACTTATAGGACGACGTGCACAACTGTGAAGAAATTTTCGCGATGTCTCTTAAAACAGAAAAGTTATATGGCCTAGAACACTGTTATTTTATGTTGTAGAATGACGTGTTTGGTCATACAGGTGAACCTTACGTCTTGCGTAATAAAGCACATATTTAAGTGCGCTTGTCATTTCCTTCAAACCCTTATAACTTCGAAACTACTCGCTTGATTTAAATGAAACTAAAACATGTGTATTGCTAGATATTTAGCTACATGGTCATAAAGTTTCAGTGATTTAACAGACCCAGTGACATTCTCCATTAAGCCTGCTTCAAATCATCCGACTTCAAAATATAGCACATGCTTCAAGAATTGGTCGCAGTTTAGTTTTATTGACAACCTGAGTTGTGCAGTGTTAACATGCCGGTCTACCACGGAAGAGGTCCCGGGTTCAATTCCCGGCCGGGCAGAAATTGAAATGATGAATTTAAATTCCTGCGACGGGTTTGAACTATGTATAATAAGTAAGTATCCCCAACCAAGCAAAGCTTGTAATATGGGTTGTAATAAAGCTTGTAATATTCAGTTGTCTTGTACCCATATTACATAGCTTTGCTTGGTTGGGGCTAGATGGCACTGTGTGAATTTGTTCAAACATTTTTATTTATTGTCTGTTAGGCTATGTGTGTGTGAACGTTTTTACTTGACTAATGTAAACATAGCCTTAGTTATACCTCTTCCGTTTCTGTCATCCTAACACCGACAAAAAACTATTTTGTCAAAGGAGTTGTCCCGTAGAGTTTTGGTCGATAGTTTAGTTGTGTCTATGACATTTTCACTAACGGCCATCGTCAGTGCAAGTATTGTAAGAGATCTACTTCCTGTATGTAGCTTACAATCCGACTGTTGTTATTTCCCGGCCTATCTTGGCAACCAAGAAGCTTATACCTCCCTCCAATGGAGATTGCACGGCCATATGTCATAGTGAAGATTGAAAAAAGCTCCTTTAGTGACGTGACGGCTTATTGCAACCTCTTTTGCATCGTGTTACAATACGTGTTCGTTGTTCGTCGTTCGTTCGTTCGTGAGAAACGAAAACGTATTGTAAAACGAAAAGAAAGAGATAGCAATACGCCGTGACGTCACTAAAGAGTCTTTTTTCAATCTTCAGTATGATACTAGGCGTGCAACCTCCATTGTGGGTTTAAGCTTCTTGTTGGCAACTAAGCTTTTAAGGCCTATTTTATATCGAGGAAAGGTTGAAGCGGCTTTGTGTCTCAGCCCTAATATAATAAATCAAAATATGTCAAAATTCATTCAGTCATAACAATTCAAGAAGCACTACTATTTTTAACTATATGATAAAACCTGTCATAATCAACGCTCGGCATCATAGAAGTAACTATATCCTATAGTTATATTTGAGAATAGATAGAATTATCGTAAATGCAAACAAGGGTGCTTTTTGCCGCAAATCGACGGTGGTCTAGGATGTGATTAGATTATAAATTTTTTTGACAACTTATGATAACATTTTAGCTTGATAAATTTTGATAAGAGGTGATTTAATTTAATTGTAGAGCTTAAACTGAAATATGCAATTTTTCAGACGCTGCATATCCATGAGATATTTTGTACACAAATCAAAATTAATCCGGATTTATTTTCAAATGGTAATGGAAAAGGCAATCTTTAAGTGAGACGGTAATTAAGCTAAGAATTAATTTAGGCATGTTCTACTATTTAATCTTTGGCTTACAATGTTAAAAATCACCTTCATTTTCCGAAAATATTGTCGGAATTCGAAAACTTGTTAATTTTCAAAAGTTTAGTAACGTAGAGGAGAAAAATAAATACACCTAAGTTTGATTTAAGTATATAAAATTTGTTTATCGCATTGGCTGTACTGTAAAGATGTGTGTTTGTTATACCTAAATATAAAAATAAAATATATTTTCCTCAATTTTTTCGTGTCTGAGGCGCAGCATAAAGCTTGTAGACTAAGCTCCCATTGCATGAAACCTTACCTCACAAGGTGGAAGAGCAGAAATGTGTTGCAGTAATAGATATTACTTAGGAACACTGGATTTTAGTGGGTTGCCATCGCATATCCTGGAAGAACATATATTTTTTTTCGTTTTCGTACCGCAATTTTGACCGAAAATTACATCATGAGGTGGAAGATCGAAATGTTTACCCATCGAAAGAGAAACATTCGGAGGTCAAAACCCGCATGGGTTGCCAGCCCCTACCCTGGCAGGTTTCAATTATTCGTTTTTCCAAGATATTGATATAGATTGTTGGAGGTGGCTGACCAGAAAAACTGCCAAGCGGAAGGCAGGCAACCCTATACATTCATGAACGGCACGTCTACGGCTATCGATCTGCATCAGTTTCATCGAGCCACCTGATGACGTTAAACAGCTACATTACTTTTTTCAATATTTGAAGATACCAATGAAAAATGTCCGTAACTGGTGCACTTACCCTATTATTTCAACTCCATAATAGGCGCAAGGCTGCCAGTGCGTAGACTTTAATTTAATATCAGGGTTTGCCCTAGATCATAGCATCTTTACATGACTTTTTCGTTTTTCCAAGATATTGATATAGATTGTTTGAGGTGGCTGACCAGAAAAACTGCCAGGCTGAAGGCAGGCAACCCTATATATTCATGAATGGCACGTCGAGGGCTATCGATCTGCATCAATTTTATCTTTCCACCTGATGAGGTAAGTGACCCCATTTTTGGGCCTCATAAAACTTGGCTGACCTTGAAACCTGCCAGGGTAGGGGCTGGCAACCCATGCGGGTTTTGACCTCCAAATGTTTCTCTTTCGATGGGTAAACATTTCGATCTTCCACCTCATGATGTAATTTTCGATCAAAATAGCGGTACGAAAACGAAAAAAAATATATGTTCTTCCAGGATATGCGAAGGCAACCCACTAAAATCCAGTGTTCCTAAGTAATATCTATTACTGCAACACATTTCTGCTCTTCCACCTTGTGAGGTAAGGTTTCATGCAATGGGAGCTTAGTCTATTGGGCTCTCGTGAAAATTTTCACCACAAAACCTTATCTATGTTCTCACGTATTTAATTTTAATTTTTTTAATCTTAATCAAAGGGTTTGTACCCATACATAGTGACATAAATTTAAATTAATTTGTATTACCTACTCTAATTATGACTGTATCCTATATTTTCGCACGTAATCACTTTTCAGTAATTATAAAGGGCTTTGTTTCGCGATGTTCTCACGAGATGGCGCGATGATCGCCGCCCTGGCACATCGCGTGCGCTCGCGCAACTAATTTAACGACCAATGTAAGGTGAACTCTAGCGGATTTTCAAAAAAGGCAACATACATAGTGATTAAAATTAATTAACGGGTTTTCTTTAATGGTTTAGTTGAGAGCTTTTAATATTTGAGGAACAAGTAGACCTAAATAGTAGATTATGCAACAAGTGAAAAAAGAAGGAATTTAGTTCGAGGTACTGTGTTGGATCCCGAGAGCAGCGAAGGATTCAAAAGTAGAATCCTGAGCGAAACGAGGGATACAAAGGACCGAGATGAAATTTTTTTTCAGCACGAGTTGTGTACTCTACTTTTTACCATTGACTGCGAGAAAACATAATAGCAGTACTTACACCTATAGTACCTATTTATAGTTATCAAATTTTATTATTTAGATAGGTAATCGGTAATTTAGCCGTTAGAAAATAGTGAAACTATAAGTTTTCCAATGGCATAAAACTACCATGCTATGAGGGAAATTACATGATCAGTCTGACATCAGTCGATTTCATCAGTTTGTATAGACTTTGGATTTTTACAGAGTGAAGATCGTACCAGACTGATGGAATGGACTGATGCAAGACTCTCCCTCTAACATAAAAAAAAGAACCCAAAGATAAGACACTAAAAAGAACCTAAATAAAATTGGCGGGATATTTTTTTTTATTGTATGACTATGGCTTTATCTATGGAATAGCTCCATACTTTCAGCACGTTTTTTTTTGTACATAATTCATACGATACTCGCTTGTTCCAAATTCAAAATATTTTTATTCACTCGGTGAATAAAACAGCGTTTTATTCACTCTTATCGTTGAATTAAACGCAATTTTTCGAGTGGCAATGGTAAAAATGTTTTTTTTATCCACAACGGGATACTGCTTGGCCTTCACCTCACCTGATGTTATGTTAAGTGACGATACAGCCGAAAGTGTAAGCGTACTGCACCTGGAAACCTCACCACTGAGGTGGCTTATCTTACCTCGAACTGCCCGAACACAACAATTTTTTAATTGGTGATATGGCATCACACATAAGTAGGTACCTAATGGTAGCTAGCCAGGCGGACTTGAAATAGGACCTGCCACCAACCAAACCGAGTACAACTTGTAACGTAAACAGTAAATAGTGTCCAGTTGACGAAAACATAAAAATGATTTAATCTAAGTTCCACTATCTGGACTCGCGTCGAAATTTTGGCGTGTCCAGATGATGAACTAATAGGTGATACAAATTTTAAATGTCATCAACTGGACACACGTGTGTCCAGTTGATGAATAACCAATTGAACAGTGTTGGTGAGAAGTACCAAATGACTTCGTCTATGATATGACTGCAATCCTTACTAACATTATAAATGCGAAATTCCGTTTGTTTGTTTGTTTGTTACGCCTTCACGTCTTAACCACTCTACCGATCATCATGAAATTTTGCATACACGTTGCCAGGGGTACAGAAAATAAGATGGGGTACCTTTCATCCCGAAAAAAATTTTCGTTCCCGAGGGATAGCAAAAAAATTTTCCACGCAGATGAAGTCGCGGGCGGCCGCTAGTGCATAATAATTATAATTAATTCGATGTATAATTATAACAATTAAGCGAGCAATCTCATCGGCGATACTAATGAGAAGTTGATGATAAGACTTTACCCGAAACTACCCCGTTGTGCATTAAAAAAACTGCAACCGGAACGATTAAAAAATCTAGCTGGATCACAAAATAATTACAATATCTTTCTTGGGTAGGTACTGTGTTACAATTTGCAAAATGGTGAGTTTAAAAAAAAGTAACAAATGCAATGTGCTACACCTTACAATTGGCAAAATGTTCAGTTTTTTAATAACACTATATTGTTATGTTTCCGATCTCAAACAAGTTTTGATAGCACCTGCAACCTGTTATCGGTTACCTAATATTTGATAGCATAATTCTATACTTCCTTTGACGAAATTTTGATTCGCATATTGAGGGATTTATTTAAAATATGAATAAGTATCACTGCTAGGTAACATGAAGCTAACTTCACCTTTTTTTTCACCTATCCACCTTTGTAGATGTAAGTTAGAGAATAGTAATTCGCCAATGTTGGAAGCTTCAACTGTATCTATAAAATTTTATTGTTAATGCGTTTTTTTATAAGACTAAAAATTAAAACGCAACTATATAGTCTGTTTATCCTTGACAATCAGCCATTTTAATGTCCCCATTGCTGGGGCACAGGCCTTCCTTATGGGTGGTAAGGAGGATAGCCCATAACCCACCACGCGGGCCCAATGCGGATTGGTGGGTTTATCCTTACTTGTCTTTATTTGGTAAACAATCTTTACCAAACTCTTTATTGAAAAAATCAAATAGGTTCAACAAATGGATTTCCACACATAAATTATTAAATAAATTACTAATTATAAGTGACAAAACGATTTAAAAACTTAAAAGACGTATGACAACCTGTCGAAAGCTGTTTACTAAATAGGACAGGTGAGTATAGATAAAAAGGCTTATAAAATGATTTGTAAGTTCATTCGTCTAAAATCGTGGCATCTAAAATAACTTTCAAGGTTTTGTAGTTTTTTTGACGATTTTGTAGTTTGGATAAACTTTTATCCGAAAGTAATCAGTAAATTATTATAGTTAGTGCAAATTGTTATACTTTAGACTTCAACTCTGTAACGATGTTAAGAGCCATAAATTGACTAGTTACAGGGCATTAGTTCCTGTCCTTATCAACTTATTTACATACACTGGAATAGCATGCCGCCATGATAAAAAGACGGCGCGTACGCAAAAATAATTTCGTTGGAGTGTATCCTTTTTTAAATCCAGAATATTTTTAAAGCATTTTAAAAGACAATTTAGTCGTTTTTAAATGTTTCATGCAGCGTTATAAATGTGTAATTTTATCTCCATAAAATAAAACGGGTAACAATAATACCAACCATACAGAAAAAAAATAGAAATTGCATTACTGTCACTTGGGTAATTAATTTTAGCGCTTTTTCCGCTTTTCTCGCTCGATGACTTTACCGGCAATAATTGGGCCACTTCGACAGCGTACAGCGCATTCATCATGTGCTTTGAGATGTGTGAAGAGAAGTACCTACTAGTGCTGTCGGATTATCGATGGTTTTGCCATATCGATCTCATTGACGATAAGGTTGTAAAAAACAGCTAAATTGAAATTAGAATAAAAAAACAGTACCTATTGGCAAAAGGTACCCTTATGAAATATTCGCCGAATATTCTAATTAAACATTTATAAATTTTTCAAGTACTTATTATTATTTTATTCAAAATTTCAAGTAAGTACCCAGTTGCAACAAATATATAATGTTAATTAAAAATGTAAATCGATTAAATAAATAAATTTAAATTTAAATAAATGCAGAGCAAGCATAGAGTAAAATACGCGTTTTGAAAAATCTCACGTGAGATTTGGGAGGTGAGAGGGTCGAGCCAAATCTCACGATATTTCACCAAGGGGGTAGGGGTGAAAAATCTCCAAAATCACTCCCAAGGCCAAACCATGCAAATAGTTTATTTTTATTAACCGACTTCCAAAAAGGAGGAGGTTCTCTGTTCGTCTGTATTGTGTATGTCCACCGATTACTCGAAAACGGCTGAACCGATTGAAATGATACAATCGTTAATTACATTAGGTAAACTTCCAAGTTGGTCCTATTTTTTAAAATTTGGAAATCGGTTCAGTACTTTTGAAGTAATCTTGAAAAAAGCACGAAAATAGTATGATTTTGTGTGAATTACCTCGATGATAATAAAGGTCGTATTACTTCTTTGTTTATGAACTGAATAAGATATTTTTTTGTTGGAAGAGGGATATCTGTGTAGTTCTTTAACCGACTTAAAAGAGGAGGTTCTCAATTTTACCCGTATGTATGTATGTTTCTTCGCAATTATCTCACGTTTGGCTGAGCCGATTTTACTATCTAAATAATATACCTACAAGGTACCTACACTAAAAATAAAAAAATAAAAATTGTTAAAAAAAAAACAAAAAAACCGACTTCATAAAACCTACCTCTAAAAAGCAAGAAATAATATTCGTAATAATAAAAACACGTCTATTGAAGTCGGGTGGGGCTTTTAGAATAAAAAAAGGAATCTGTACTCCAGCCCCACCTGACTTCAATAGACGTGTTTTTATTATTACGAATATTATTTCTTGCTTTTTAGAGGTAGGTTTTTTGAAGTCGGTTTTTTGTTTTTTTACAGTGCCTAAATTAAAATATTGTTTTGTTATCTTTTCACATTTTTTACGGAATAATTTGTTTTGTAAATAATGAAACAATCGATACAGTTGCATAGGTGTCAGCACTAGTCCGCATCTGTGTCAGATGTGCGCGGGCGGCAGGTGGCGCGCGCAGGTGGACGCCATACTAGGCGCGCAGCCTGAACCCGCCAAAATCTTCGCCGCGCCACCACGCCGCTTCTAGCCATCCTGCTAATCACTTGGAATAACAGACTATGTTCCATCTCCTTCGAGAAACCACCTCTGGTTTCTGTAACAAAACATTCTGGCTCAATCGCGCTTACTTTTTGGTTTCACCAAAGGTAAATCGTTACCGTTTCAGTTTCGTTTATACAAAAAAAAACTTGTTTTTGTTAAAATTGTTGAAAGCTATGCCTAGGGAGCCTAAGATGCCATTTTTGGACTTTTATGAATTGAATATAAAGCTAAACCAAAGACTTTTAGGTAAATATTACCTAAATGACTACGTAGCGGTTTTGGTTTTATCGTTCAGAATAATAATTAGTGCGATTGGGCCCCAGAAACTTTTTGGAATGATCTCAACTCCCGAGGAGCTCGGCGTTTTCAAAACATTCGTGGTTCTCTAAATAATAGATTAAGTATATCGCCAGAAAATCTGAATCCTTACTAATATTATAAATGCGAAAGTCCGTTCGTTTGATTAAATAAATAAATATTTGACAACATCACATACATTGCTCCGATTCCAAAGTAAGTAGCTAAAGCACTTGTGTTATGGAACTCAGAAACAACGGTTGTATCACAAACACCCAGACCTGAGACAATATAGAAAAGTTCATTTTCTACATTGAGCCAGCCGGGGATCGAACCCGGGACCTCAAGAGATGGTGACGCCTTGATAATCGGCGTGCAAACCACTCGACCACAGAGGTCGTCGGTCGTTGATTGTTACGCCTGATTGAATTTTTTTACACACATTGTCAGGGGTTAGGGTTACCATTCCCAAATTTGTAAAGTCCTGACAAAAAGCCGGACATTTCAATAAAAGTACATTTTCAAGACAGATCCAGACTCCATAGTACTCCATACGTTTTGGGACTTCTCTTTCGAACACTGCAATGTATGGTTTTTCACTAACTATTATACCACCCAATTTTAAAAAGCCAGAATAATTACAAAGCAAAGCAAAGTCCGGACATGTTCGGCTAATCCGGACGGATGGTAACCCTCTCAGGGGTACAGCAAAGGACATGGAGTACCTTTCATCCCAAAAATAAGTATTGTTCCCGAGGGATAGCAAAAATCTTTCCACGCAGACAAGGTCGCGGGCGGCCGCTAGTAACTTTATAAAAATTAAGAATACATTACACACTCTTTTTTGTAAAGATTGATAAATAGCATAGAACACTTTTACGCGATTTTATTTAAGGTTGTATGGTTTTTTGGTTGGCTTACATTTCTTACCACCACCAAAATAAGTTAGTCATCTAGTTAAGTCAATTTTAAGTCAATTTAATGCTTAAAAGTTTAGTTATACGGTACTATGAGAGTTGGTTAAGTGAGTGAGAGACGATGCATATTTTTTGTTTTTTCTTCAAGAAGCCTACTTACTTAATCTTATTTAGACAAAATATTAGTACCTTACATCCTTTATGGATGATGGAGTATATCACTCCTATAAGACAGTACCTACCTATTATTTAATATTCATGAAATTTTAAAAACAAAAGCAACTTGGTAGCGCAGAAAACTATTCATAGTTAAAGAAAAAAGTCCTTAGCATAAGTATTTATTACATAATATAACAGAACTACTCACATAAACATAAGACCTGTATTTCGTTAAAACAGGTTTCTGCTGAAGCCCTAATGAGTATGTTAGGGTAAAAAAACACCTAATTGGACATAAAACAATATCGCAAAGAGCTTGTAGGTTATGTCATGCCGCGAGGTGCCGCTAGTAGACGTAGTAATTTAAGGCTGCCAACCGTTCTGCATTGGGGTGGGACAGTCCCGTATTTGTAGTTATTGTTCCCCTTTATCAAAAGCGTCTCATATTGTCCCCCGAAAATCAAACGTGTCCCACATTTAAAACATGCGCATGCACATAGTAGACTACAGCCACAGTAAAATCAGCGCATTATGCAAAAATCTCACTCACCAAAACTAGTAAAAAAATTACAAATAGATCCGCTACGATTAACACTCTATTTCGTCATCCACGTAAATACTTTTCAGGATGAAATATAAGTTCTCCATCCCCACCTATGAATCGACGTTTTGTATGGAGAATTTTTAAGAAGTTGCATTTTCCATACTAAAATTTTCTTAATTTATTTAACAACCATGAACGCTAATGTCTTAAAACTTTATTGCTTATTGTTTAAACACTAAAATTACTTATGCCACTTAGATTAAGCGAAAAGAATAAGTTTTGGCTAAGTTAAAACGAATAAAGTGGTCATTTCTGCTATCAAAAAGAGGAGTCATTTTTAAAGGTATTTTTTATGTTTAGAAAACTATATTATTATATAAATAGTTGTCTATTATGGTCATTATTCGATATTTTATCAAGCTCAAAACTGAATGGACTGATTTTGATGCGGTTTTTTTTTTAAATGCTAGCGTGATCGAGAGTGATCAAAATCGGTACATTTGCTTGGGCGCTACGAGGCCACACTGTCCCGAATTTTGTCTTGAGAAAGTTGCCAACCCTAAAACATAGTAATAGTTATTTCTTTGCCACGAGCGACCCTGAGATCGTAACGGGGAACCGGCAGATGGCGCCACGATATACAGATAAACAACTCCTTTTCCGTCTTTCACATATGGGTACAAATAGAAAGAGACGTAACATCTTGTGTCCAAGATAAAAACAGGCAATTATGTTACTCCTAAAATAAGGGATGACCACTTCAAAGTTTAATGATAATTTATTTCAGTGACTTTTGAATAAAGGTAAGACATTAATTGAAATTACACTTAGTTATATAATTAATTGAATTGATACCGTAAGGCCAGGGCATTGCATTTTACCTATAGATAAGTATCTTGTTCATTAGTTCTTGTAAAGAAAAATAACACTTGGTTCAGTCATTACACTAAATCAAAAGTCTAATGAGATAACATGAAACTAAATTAAATTATTACTAAATAATAAGCTCTACATGATGGAAATAATTGATGGGCGTGATATTGAAAATTCTACAAATCCAAATTGAATGAATATTGTACAAAACAATAGAGACCCGAATTAGCTTCAGATTTTTGGCTAATATTCTGGGTTTTTACGCATTTAGTCCTAATTTCTTAAAATCCCTAGTTGTGTGTGAAAAATCCCTATTTAAAATACCGTGATCTTCATTAAATAGTGGAAAACGAATAGAAAAAACTGAAAACAAAAACAGCTTAAAAATTAAATACCTCTAAAAAGCAAGAAATAATATTCGAATCATTCGTTACACATATCAATATTAATAAAACACGTCTATTGAAGTCGGGTGGGGCTGGAGGACAACTTCATTTTTTTCTTAAAGCCCCACCCGACTTCATTAGACGTGTTTTATTAATATTGATATGTGTAACGAATGATTCGAATATTATTTCTTGCTTTTTAGAGGTATTTAATTTTTAAGCTGTTTTTGTTTTCAGTTTTTTGAAGGCGGTTTTTCTTTTTTTTTAAAAAGCTTTTTTATTTTCAACTTTTTAGTGGTAGGTATGTAAGCGCAGCGTGTAAATATTTTTTTGCTTTATATTATAATATTTTCAAATGCCCAGAACTCAATTATAATATTTTCAATGGTAAAATGCCCAGAACTCAATTTCCAAATTTACGCTGTTTGTTTTTGAGGAGTTCCGTTGTGTCATCGTAGTCCAAGTCTAGTCCAGAACGTTGCATCGCAAACCATGATTTGGTTTGTTTTGGATTGCCATAAACTTACCAAAACCTAAATCACTTTACTTATACTATTTGATTTTGAAGAGTTCCTTTATGTATCTTCGAAGTTCGAAGTCCAATAACAATGAAATTAAATTGTGACCACTCTTGAAGTATACCCTTTCAAATAAAAAAAGAATCATCTAAATCGGTTCATAAACAAAGAAGTTATGTCCGAAATTCCATAAAAACTCGTGCGATGGCGAGCTAAATAATTGATATTTTTCAGGATTATGAAAAAACTACTGGCCAGATCTCTGTAAAAAATTTATGGGACCACACACGAACTATGTTCTTTGAGTTAAAAAAAGAATTGTACAAATCGGGTAACAACTGACGAAGCTATGTTAAAACATACATAAAAAAAAAAAAAAATAAAAAAAAAAATACCGTCGACTTGAGAACCTCCTCCTTTTTTTGAAGTCGGTTAAAAATATGATTTGTTTTTATTTAACCATAGACTTATTTTGTACTAGCTGATGCCCGCGACTTCGTACGCGTGGACTTTATGACTCCGGCGCATGCATATAAATATGAACTAATGTAGTTACATAAGAAAATACTTGTAGCAGTGTTATAATGTTAAAAGTTACTAAATTATTTTTAATTTTTTTATTTAATATTGTGAACATGTAAAAGTACAAAATTTCTCTATAAACTATGTTCGGAAATCTTTCCTTCAATTTGAAAAGACCTGAAGTGTTACTAACCCTGGAAAAAGCCACATAAAGTTGGCCATGCGAAAAACAACCAGTCCTTAGATCGACACCAGCGGCTTTAAGCGTCTGGTATTTAGGCAAGTCGATATCAAAAATTAAGCCCTAATAATGTTACCACCTTCACCATGTAGCAGTACTCCTAGCTTATGTTATTATATTATGCTAAGCACCTTCAACCTGATCTCTTAGATTTCCACATCAGATGATCTTCATTTTTTTGTAAACACATGTTTATATGCAAATAAATTAAACTTGGTTCTGCATCAGTACCTTGATTACGTAAAGCTGTTGCTAACAATTCTTGATTGAAATCGATTGAAAGCGCGGTTGCATTGCTGCTTTAGTTAAGATAGTTGTCACATTGGTTCTTACTAAAGCAGCGATGTAACTGCGATTTCTGTCAGAGTTGATTGCAACAAAATTACAAAATCACCCCCCAGGTATTCCATCAGATCTTCAATTTTTGTACATCAACAAAAAATGCTCATCAAGCTGAACAACTTTTGCTAAAGTGTCATTTTTAGGGTTCCGTACCCAAAGGGTAAAAACGGGACCCTATTACTAAGGCTCCGCTGTCCATCTGTCTGTCTGTCTGTCTGTCTGTCTGTCACCAGGCTGTATCTCATGAACCGTGATAGCTAGAAAGTTGAAATTTTCACAAATGACGTATTTCTGTTGCCGCTATAAAAACAAATACTAAAAACAGAATAAAATAAATATTTAAGGGGGGCTCCCATACAACAAACGTGTCTTTTTTTGCAGTTTTTTGGTACGGAGCCCTTCGTGCGCGAGTCCGACTCGCACTTGGCCGGTTTTTATATTTTGTAAAGTTTAGCTGGACCGTTATGGTTCTGCATCAGGTGTTCCCAGATCATCGATTTTTTTACCTCAACAAAAAATACTCATCTGGCTGAACAACTTTTGCTAAGGCGTTATTTTTATATTTTGTATAGTTTAGCTGGACCATTATGGTTCTGCATCAGGTGTTCCAGATCTCCGATTTTTATACCTCAACAAAAAGCGCTCATCTGGTTGAACAACTTTTGCTAAGATGTAATTTTTATATTCCTTATAGTTTAGTTGTGCCATTATGGTTCTGCATCAGGTGTTCCAGATCATCGATTTTTATACCTCAACAAAAAATACTCATCTGGCTGAACAACTTTTGCTAAGGCGTTATTTTTATATTTTGTATAGTTTAGCTGGACCATTATGGTTCTGCATCAGGTGTTCCAGATCTCCGATTTTTATACCTCAACAAAAAATGCTCATCTGGTTGAACAACTTTTGCTAAGATGTAATTTTTATATTTTGTATAGTTTAGCTGGATCATTATGGTTCTGCATCAGGTGTTCCAGATCTCCGATTTTTATACCTCAACAAAAAATGCTCATCTGGTTGAACAACTTTTGCTAAGATGTAATTTTTATATTCCTTATAGTTTAGTTGTGCCATTATGGTTCTGCATCAGGTGTTCCATTTTCCAAAATCAATTATACCCTATGTTATTCCCAGGCTTAACAGCTATATAACAAAAAAAGTTTCATTCGAATCCGTTCAGTATTTCCGGAGATTAGCGTGTTCAAACAGACAAACAAACAGACACACAAACAGACAAACAGACACACTTTTTTTTTCAAATTCTTACTCTACTACTATGTCTCCATCGCCCCAAATATTTTTTTTTATATATGTAATGTACAGACACACTTTTTTTACTGTTTTATTATATGTAAGGATATTTAATTTAGTAATAGGGGTCAGAATAAAAAGTAGACAGTCTGTTCTTTAGGATAATAATTAGAAGCTTTAATGATTATTATATGATATTTCGCAAGACTTAGGTACTATTACTTACTTTAGATCCAGAAATTGAACCATACTTGTTCTGCTGTATACATTACATAAAAAAATACGATGGATGATTTTTTTATATGTAAAGAAACACTTGCTTGCGTTAGTTTGCTTTTGACCTTTTATATTGGATTCATTTTCAAAATGGATGTACATTTTCTGAAAATGATTTGTCCTTGCCCAAAAAAATTGTAATGTAAAAAATCTACAGCCAGTATATTAAATTTTCCTTTTAATTAATGTTATTTATACTTCTACCCACACGTTTCAATTATTTTTGGACGACTAATTCTATCTGCTTCGCAAATAATAGCAAAACCAAATTTGTCTCAGTATGCCTTTCTATACAAAATGATGTTGTCCCCCTTGAATTTTTTGTCTTTAAAATTGTCCAGTGATACCTTAAATTGTTAAATATTAAAACATTTGGTGAAGAGTACATCAGCTGAGATACTGTTTTATTCAAATATGAATACGAATAGTAAATTCATAAATAAATACGCGAGAGATTCGGATTTAAATAAATGTCCAATTTTTTGTTCTTTTGTGTAACTCGTACGTGTAACGACAATATCACGGAAATTTGTGTAACTTTGAACGCATCCTTAACTTATTTCAGTCTGGCAATACTGTACGGTACTACCAACATAGCGAATGACAGTGCCGCCATTTTATTTTCATTGTCATTCAGTTGAACTCGATGCGCGTGTGTTTTGTCTTAGTTTTATTTCATTTGTGAAACGTGAATTCAAAAGGTAAGTAAATCTAAATAAGACTAACACTTTATTGATTATTGTAGTTTTGTTTAATAGTAAAAGAATACAAATAGGAGTAGAAGTCAATCCTTTCAAATTTTTCTGTAATGTGTTAGAGGTTATGTTGACGCCATGAAATTATTGTTACTTTGTGTAACGCTGAGCGTTACACAATCCTGTGTGTAACACTGTGTAACGTTATACAAAGGATAAAGCTGTATATATACAGTTAATAAAATGTTTTATGAACTAATATTATGTTTATTGTTTGTTTTTATTATAAGACTGATTTTTTTTTGTAAGCCTTCTTAGTTTTAATTACCTACAACTTTTCAATAAAGTCACAAAATACTGAAATGTTTTATTTAGATATCAATCAATTGATCAAGTTTACTTCACAAAAAAGATAAAAAGTAGGTACACATAATTTTAGCAATGAAATAGGTTAGTAGTTCACAACAATTATTATAGTTACCTATAGAACAGGTGAAACAGAAGTCACTATGAACTGGCCTTTACAAATTCCTCTGTGTAACAATTTTTCATTTGTATAACGAAATGTGTGTTTTCCTTTGTGTTTCCTTAGTGTTGCGTACACCTATTTTGAAAATGACTCATTGGCCAAAAAAATACTGAGAGTTGTTATTTCAAATACATAAATAACATATTTTTAGCGTTGCATGTAAGTAATTTGATTCGAAAAAATAAACAGCTCTTTAAAAGTTCAATGGTAGTCGTAACCTATTGAACCGTAAAATCCTATTCCTTTTTGCGTGTTCTCAGGCTTTTTATATAGACGTACCTAAGAAGTTGATTGCATAAATACGCAATCGATGTAATAAATAAAAGGAATTATGTTAATATAAATATTTTTGTAGAGCTCTCTCAACTTAGAACTAGAAGATCCATCTACTACTTTACTTACTTAGATTGTTTTAACCCTAAAGTAACTGCGTTTCAATAAGATTCAATGAAAAAGAGTGGCTGATTTCTTATCATAGCATTTTGTGTTTAAGTAAGGTAATTTTATAGAAAACCAGTAATTGGCCTTACTAGTGGTTAGAATTAATAGTTAAAACTAAATTGTAACGCTGTTGGTTTTCAAACAAATAAATAATGACAACGATTTATTTTATCTACTAGTGGCCGACCGCGACTTCGTCTACGTGGAAAGTTTTTTTGCTATCCCTCGGGAACAATACTGTTTTTCGGGATGAAAAGTACCCTATGTCCGTCTCTGTACCGGACTGTACTTCTGACAACATGTATGTAAAACTTCATGATGATCGGCACCCTGATTATCTAAAAAGAAACTATTTAGCGACCGGTTGCATTTGACATACATTGCCACTTTTCTTTGGTATGTTTTTTTTAACCCAAAAAGAAGTAGCAATGGATCACGATCATCTGTGAACTGCAACCAGTCGCTAGGTGGTTTTTAATTAGATAATCAGCCCGCGGTTCAGTAATTAAGACGTGAAGGCGTAACAAACAAACAAACAAACGGACTATCGCATTTATCATATTAGTAAGGATAGAAAGACAAAATAAGTAAGGTACCTATCCATGCAAGCGTTCTAAGATTTAGTGTAGCATGGTAGTATCACAGATAATACAGTATGGAAACCCACGTTTTTACTGTGAAATGATTGTTCATATTCAACCTCAACCCTGCCGAAACATTAAGCAGGTCGCACACGTCACGCGGTGCTCTAAAATGACACCTGCGCACGCGCATGACCGCTGCGAAACCCAAACATAACTGTCCCCGTCGATACTGCACCTTGCCCGTGTGTTTTTACACTCCCAGAGCAAATGTCACGGCCCTTTGGTGTATCTCGTACGTTTGCTGATGTGACGGCACGAGACATCGTTGCCGGTACTTACACCGAAGTGACACTTTAACCCTAAAACAAATGAACAGTTATTGCGTTCAGACGATAATGCACTACCCGACCTCAACCCGAACTCACCTCAACTACAGCCCACCTTGAAATCCAACACTTACAATTTTGAGTCTTATGACACATGCTCCCGTGTAATGTTCAAGTGAGTTTAAGGTGAGTTCGGGTTGGGTTCGGGTTGAGTTTGTGTTGAGTTCGGGTTAAGTTTGGGTTGCGTTTCGATTGTGCGCGGTGCGTGTGCAGTTGCATCGACAAAATAAAACGGAGCTTATTAATGTGTCATAAAACTCAAAATTGTAAATGATGTATTTCAAGGAGTGGGTTACGGTTGATTTGAGTTTGGGTTGAGGTCGGGTCGTGTGTTATCGTCTGAACGCAGCCGAATGCGAGTAAAAAAGACAGAATAAGTATTTATTAAGTTTTCCTGCTGTTCGTAATAGAGTAATCAATTTAACAGTCTACTCATGTTATTTGTTTAACCTTTATTTTTTTAAAGAGGTTTTATCTTTTTGGATAAGCCAACCCTATCTATCATGTTCTTGTAAACCTATTACATAGAACCCTTCGTAGCATAATGTACAATACGCAAAATGTGCACCTGTTGCAAAACGCACAAAACGCAAAACGTACATACGCGAAATGTACAATACGCAAAATGCAACGTATTGTACATTTTGCGAATTGTACATTTCGCGTATGTACATTTTGAGTATGTACGTTTTGCGTATTGTACATTTTGCGTATTGTACATTTCGCGTATGTACGTTTTACGTATTGTACATTTTGCAACAGGTGTACATTTTGCGTATTGTACATTATGCTACGAAGGGATTTATAAGAGTATGTTCATCGTAGAATAAACTGCATTCGAAATTCACGCAAGGCAAAACAGATAAATTACAATTGATTGTGCGCTGAAGCTTATTGATATTAAATTAATCAGTAAATTAAAATATCGCAGACACGAAAGTTACATCAACACCTTTAAACGCTACAACACTGACCAAAAATGGTCTATACTTTTCATCGATTAAAAGTACCATTTTTAAATCGATAGGCTATCGATTTAAAAATGGTACTTTTAATCGATTAAAAGTACGATTAAAAGTAAGATTAAAAGTACGATTAAAAGTAAGATTAAAAGTACCATTTTTAAATCGATAGGCTATCGATTTAAAAATGGTACTTTTAATCGATTAACATAAGATAACCGTTAAAATGAGTATGTTTTATGTATGATTGCTTTTGAAGTATTTTGACAGCCGTTATCTCAATAAATTATAAATCAACAGGTGAGCCCTTTCAATCAGTCAAAGCATCAAAATGCTGACAGTGAGAAATTGTAATTTGTTCGAACAGTGATGTATAGAACAGAGTTTGGGTGCAATGATGCTGGGGTGTTAATATACTGTTGGATAATTCTAATTCAAACATAAGATATCTAATAATTAAATAAAATTGGTTGTATATAATGATTATATTCCTATAGAATACTATAGATACAGCTATCACCACCGTAGTAAATGAGAACATTAGCCTGTTACTGTTGGATTAGTTAGAATTCCATTTAAAAAAATCAAGTTTTTATCTTCTTTAACTGCTCGAATTCTTATCATCCAGGCTGTTGAAATAAAAAAGAATACGCCTTTTGCCATGTAAAACAAACGAAAAGTGAACTTTAGTCCCTCTAATACCTAGTACCCTCTGTTGTGCTGTAAACTTTGCGTTTGTGTCATTTTTGAGAATTTTTCGAAATGGCTGAAATATTATTTTTCCTACATCTCCGCCATTTAAAAACTGAATCAACAAAAAAATCTATATAATAATAGAACCTACTCACAAAATTTCACGAGAATCGGTTGAGAAATGCGACTGTAGACACGAGAACAGACAGACAGCCGGACAGACATCCGAAAGTATTTTCGCCTAATTTGAAACGGAGACTTATCGTTCACGCTTCGCACTCACTCGGTCAATAGTTTTGGGCCAGATTATAAGTTATTTCAATAGTTTACTCTGTCGAAGAAAAAATAAACTTGCAAGATTGTAGTATTAATACGGTAACGAAATTCCACTTTGGAAAGTAGCTACTTTAATTTTTAGGTCAGTCTTATTACAGCACGGTGTGAGTGACATCCGTGATAATGATAATTTCGCGAATTCACACCGGAATGTAAATAGCCCAAGTTTAAAAGTAGGTACGTTTTAAAGAGACACTTTTTATGCTGTTTGTTTAGCGGATCAACTTATTGCGACAACGTGTAGCCCGTCTCATTGAAATAACGGGAAAGTAATACAACTGCAGCTTAAATGCTGAGAAGCTTCGGGTCACATTTTTTAACTAATACCTTTTAAATGCAATAATAAGGGTCCGTTTCACCTTTCACACATAGTATTTTCTGGTTTAGCTTAAAAATGGAAAAGAATTTCAGTTCCGATAACTGAAACATACCTATCCGGAACCTGTGAAATTGGCTTATTCTTAATAATAAAATGCTTCTTTTTACATCAATCTAAGACAAATTTTGTAATTTATAATATATTAGCGGCCGCCCGCGACTTCGTCTGCGTGGAAAAATTTTTTGCTATCCCTCGGGAACTATACTTTTTTTTCGGGATGAAAGGTACCCTATGTCCTTCTCTGTACCCCTGACAACGTGTATGCAAAATTTCATGATGATCGATTCAGTAGTTAGGACGTCAAGGCGTAACAAACAAACAAACAAACCAACAAACAAACGGACTTTCGCATTTATAATATTAGTAAGGATGATAACCAGTATAACCACGTCTTTTTTTACATCAAAACAACTAAGGGCTACATCTGAGTAGATGTCTACCAAAAAACTTTTAAATCAATGAAGTTTTTGCAACTTCTACTTAAAATAGGAGGGTGACTAAAATATTTAATGGAAAATGTTGACAATATCCTCTGCAACTAATAAATCCGCTGCAACTTTACTAGAGAATTTATGGCAAAAGAGTAAATTACAGATTAAAATACGTCCTTTTGTTCCGTAGAAGAATACTCAACAGAAGCGACAAAGTTCAGAGCGCTAGCTCTGAACTTTGTCACTTCTGTTCAAATTATTCGCATTGTATTTAAGTTAAGAGCTTGTATCTGGCCAATATGAAAAATGGTTTAAGAATATAATAAAAAAGCATGACAACAACTTTTTAAAATATCGCGTTCGAAATTCAAAATGAGCATCGACAGGGTCGTGGGAAAAAGGCCTTCTGTTCGAGCCTCTTTTTTCAAATCCTCATTGAAGATTACACCTGCTGGCCGTACGCAGCTTTTGATTGAAAAAAAAAATCAGTGCGTTCCTTTTTCGAACGGGCCTATCGGTCGATATTCTTATGGTTACTTTATTTTTAAAGTAGTCGTGAGATACTGGCCGCTACGATTATTAAGTGGTAGAATCACGGTTGTAATTTTGTTTTTTACGTCACGACAGATGAAGGGTTTATTATAGTCATAATACAATGAGCCAATGTTTTTCAAAACGAACTTACTCCCATTATTATTCGTATTGTAGCCACTGTGGCAGTGTTTAAAATTAATCAGTTCTTAAAAAGCTCAGAGCTACCTACCGCATGCATAAATAATCAAATGATACGTGTACGAAGCAAAAAAGTTAGGATCTCACGGGTAATAGAGAATCACTATTTATAAAATCAGCTGTGACAGTGTCACGTACGCGATTTGACTATAGAATTGGTCACAAAAACTTCGGCCATATAAAAAGCTGAACTGTATTGCCGCTTTCCCATTAAAATTGGATGTCTTTTCTACATGGCTTGAACACCGATAAACTGATTTACATGTAACTTTTTATACACCTGTCTCATTTCCTGTATCTTTTTAAATTCTGTGCCAGATTAATGAGTTCCTCGCGGTGCATATTAAACCAGAAAATTTTTAATTAAATAATTTGTCATCAGCTTTATTGAAATTATGTGCAGCGTAATAAAAAAAATGTGTTAATAACTAACTTGTTTTAATATTAGCCTATAAATAGTGAAATTTATAGCTTTACTAAGGCCACGTTCGGAATCGAATGGTTTTAAATTGCAATAACTTATTTGTAACTTTGATGCATACCATGTAATATGTACCTACATACTTAAGTTATTAAGAACATGGGTATTAAATAGTTACACAGTTTATATACTAATATCATATGATATTTACGAGGGTGGTTTGATAAGTAATATATGACTTTGGAAAGAAGTTTTTTTTTGACATATTTGGTTTTAATTCTCTACACAATCTTTTTGTAGCTCTGTTCAACGAAGTTCTTCCTCTTTAACCCATTATTTTTTCTTTCATCGCCTTTAAAATTTGGTAACCGAAATAGAGGCTCATTTCAGGCACCACATTTAGGCTTGATGAAAATCTTTGCTCGACAAGACTTTCGTGTTTGGTAGGAGAAAAAATCTCAGCAGGTAAAGTCTAGAGAAATAGGAAGAATAAGGCAATAATTCATATCGTAATTCTATGAGTTTTGATGCACAGATCACAGAAATGTGGTTTTGATGTCATTAGTGCAGCCGAGAGGGTCGACAAGGTCATTAAGAAAAGTTAGCAGTCACTTGAGCTTTGTGTGTATCCAAATGTATTTTTTTTTGTCAAGTTAGAAAAAATTTTAGCATTCGTAAGGAGTTTTTTTATGAGAAACAAAAATAAATAAAGAAAAAATCTTTTTGAACTTAAGTCTTGACTTAAGGCGAGGTGGTAGTGAAACTAGCGCCGCCACTACATTTATTTTTATTACTCGTAAACCAAGTCAATATTTCAGAAAAGCACATGTTATAATCTCTTAAATTGTCTCTAATATTTTTTGAATAACTCATCAACAGTTACCATTCATTCTGTAAGTTTTAAAATCCATTATTGCCTAAAGTGGCCACTTTGAGCTAAAATGGATTTTAAAACTTTGTAAATTTATTAAAAGCTCTACATTAAATCATCCGGCTGAAATAAAAAGCCAATTTGTCTATGAAAAAACTATTTTGAATATTTTTTTTGAGAAAAATATAACCATTTTTTTTTAAATGAATACCTATCCAAGTTTATTTAAATTTGTAATTATTTTATGTATGCATATAATACTGGATGGCAATAAGAATTAGGTGTCGAATATTTACGACGATCGCGTCACCTTATAGGGAGAAGCGCGTGCGCACCCGGCGCCATTACTCGGCGACGCATTCCATTTTTAAAATTGGAATTTAATGTAAACGGCCCTTAGCAAAGCAGGCGTGCATAAAAAAGTAAAGTCAACTTTTGACTTTTTAAAACACTATGCTCTTGCTACTCGTAACAATTGACTGTCTGAGCGAGTTTCTGACGTGTGCATCGTATCCAAGGTCAAAGATATAATTTTTTAAGATAATTTTGAGTCTTATTCAATGGAAATAAAACAGCTGCCAAACCTTTAAAGTATCATACTTTTCATCTTTAAATGTTAACATTGTAGTTAAAGCTCTCATTATGCTTTATAAAATATTTATTATTTTAAAGTTTATTTTATTCTTCTTCAAATTACGTACACATGTCAAACTATATTTCCCTAATTGTTAAGATACATGATAATAAAGGAATGTCCGTAATAAAATATATAAAGACATAAAAGTAACTTTAATAATTTATGATTGTACAGTGTAAGCCGCAGGCTTATAGAATAGTCATTAAATTAACTTGTGACATTTTTTATATTGAAAAATAAAGCAACGGTGACATCGTCATTAAATTGAATTAATAATCTTTAGTGGTAATTAAAAACAAGAAGCTTTGCTTATTAATCAACGAAAATAGTGTCAAACATTCATTTAATTACACAGCTTTTAGTATGAGAATATTAAGGTAATTATTTTGATTGAATCAGAATCTTACAAGAATTGTGACTTTGAATATTTTATTATACCTACGCTACATCGATTTGTCTTCTGTCCTACGAAGTTTTTTCATAAAAGTAGTATATTTGGTCCAGACTAATTTCCATGAATGATACTTTAGATTTAAGTGGTTTGTATTGAAACGAGTTGTAACGTATTATAATATTAGCTTAGAATAATAACACCTAGAACAATAGTTCTCTACAAAGCGCACTGTCAAAAGTGAGGCAACTAAAACAGCCAAAATGGCTCCGTTTTCAAATTTTTTTACATTTAGGAGATTAATTACTATATTATTGGATTTTAGTTACGATTAGGTAGCGTATGAAGGATATGAATCTGAAAACTAAGCCATTTTGGCTTAATATTAATTGCCTCACTTTGCATACGAGGACACGGCTTCTAGGTACTATTATTCTAAGAATATTAGTAGAAAAACAAATAAAAAAACATTAAAACGGGCTAAAAAGTAAAAAAATAAATTCTTCTGTAAATATTTATAACCAACCCTACCCACAGAAATTTTAAACCTAAAAACGTGGGGCGCATGCTAAAGACAATATGGATGATAAATTTTACAAAATGCGAAACAAAATGCAAAATTTTACAAATTTTACAATATGGATGATAAATTTTATAACTATTAACAGTTTTTATTCCGTTTTAATGTTTTTAGTCCGATTTTTTTTTTATAATTTAGTCCGTTTTAAAAACGTGTTTTAAAAAAAGTTGTTTTTCAGTAAATTATTATTTTCTGCTTTTTAGTTAACGAGCTAACACTAAAAAAATATACCATCTCATACCGGAGCACTCGCCAAGACGATTCAAACGAGCCCAAACTCGATGGAGTAGCATGGTTTTATTATAGAGTTCCTATGGCCTTCCTCCGGCTCCATCATCAGATCCTCAGACACTATTTCCCAACAAAGTACTCGTCAAGACGATTCAAACGAGCCCAATCTCGATGGGGTAGCGTGGTTTTTGTAAGAGTTCATGTGTCCTTCTTCGGGCTCCATCATCAGACCCTGGAAACTATTTCCCAACAAAGAACTCGTCAAGACGATTCAAACGAGCCCAAACTCGATGGAGTTGCATGGTTTTATTATAGAGTTCCTATGGCCTTCCTCCGGCTCCATCATCAGATCCTCGGACACAATTTCCCAACAAAGTACTCGTCAAGACGATTCAAACGAGCCCAATCTCGATGGGGTAGCGTGGTTTAATTAAAGAGTTCCTGTGTCCTTCTTCCGGCTCCATCATCAGACCCTGGAAACTATTTCCCAACAAAGAACTCGTCAAGATGATTCAAATAAGCCCAAATTTGATGGGGTTGCACGGTTTCAATATTGAGTTCCTTTGGCATGGCATTTCAGCTTCATCATCAGACCCTGGATCTCATCTCCCATTAGAGTACTCGTTAAGACGATTCTAACGAGCCCAAACACGATGGGGTTGTATGGTTTCATCATAGAGATACTGTGGCCTTCTTCCGGATCCATCATCAGATCAGCTCAATGACACCATAATATTGCATTGCCTTCCAGTTCTGACCTACGTTCAAAGTTTCAAGCTCATCGGGAAGCTAGTACCAAATCGTTCACAAACTTTGCGGAGAAACAAACGAACACACAAACGAGAAAGCAACCTAATAAAAACGTGTTAAAAAACGAAGTTATTATTAAATGAATAACATTTAAAGGTAAGACTAATTAAGATCCTTCAATAGCATGTGCTAAAAATACACATGTCTAATGGAAGAGCGCAACCTGCGCGCGCATTCGCGAAGCTTTCGCGCGTTTCCGCTGACGCAGCCGGTTCCGGTGGCGGAAGTGAGCAGATGAGATTCGGACTTTTTTCCTGCGCAATCCCCGCTTTGTCACGTTTCCGGTACTTGCTTGAATGAAGGTGCATTCTGACCTTGGGATCGAATGTCGAGTTTCCTCCTTTTGGTAATGCCCTTCAGATAGAAAGGACAACGAAGAGTGTGTAAAAACAATGAGTTAAACTAGACATAGTAACTGCATTGACTGATGGATTTATGTTTGATATTGTTCTATTATAGCTAGCAATTGTTACTACTTATTTAGTATTTAGTCTTAGAACAATAACACCTAGAAGCCGCATCCGCGTATGCAAAGTGAGGCAACTTATACTGAGCCAAAATGGCTCAGTTTTCAGATTTATATCTTTCATACGTTACCTAATCGTAACTAAAGTCCAATAATATAATAATAAATATCTTTAAGGTATGGAAATTGAAACTGATTTGTACTTATTAGGTATGATTATGTAATAATGGACAATAAAAATCTGAAAACGGCGCCATTTCGGCTGTTTTAGTTGCCTCACTTTTGACAGCGCGCTTTGTAGGGAATTATCGTTCTAGGTGTAATTATTCTAAGTATTTAGTGCATTAAATTACTTAACAATTGCTATATCTTCACCAGAATTTATTTTTATTGTGTTAACTTAAAAGCTTTCTTTAGCTTTTGTAAAAATAAGCTTTATTAGTATTAGAGAGGTAATATTATGACTACATAATAAAATATAATTATAAATAAAAAAGAATGACTTTTCAATCGAATTATTTTTCCTTCTTTTTTAAGTTTTTAAATTTGATACCCAAGATGTTTTAAGCTTATATCCCAGATCAATATTTCTAAGGAATCCAGTATCATTTGATCACAGATCAGACAATAAGGTGCGATGCGAGCAGATGGCAAATATGTAGCCTCTACCTTACAAAGCACTTGTGCCGAACGATTTATTTTTTCAACCACCATATGCATCTAGAAATTAAATCTACCCATTTTTTCTGAGCGTCATATTTGCATCGTACTGGCACATGTCGCTTTTAGAAAAAAAAAACAGAGATTTAGAAAAAATACAGTCAATTGAAAAAAGTCTCAAGGATCGACAGATGTACGAAAAGAAACACTGTGGAGCACGTGCCATCTGCCAAATCTCTTAAGAAACACGCTCACAAAGAAGTAGTGTGTGTGGATACAAAAAAATCTTGTAAGGATACTCACACTAGCACGATTGTGTGCGATCCATCAAACGTCGCACGCGCCGCGGCAGATGGTCGCTCGTGATTGGTCGGTACTACCTATTTGAATTCATACTTCCGTGCAATAGAGATAAGAATACTATGAGACATTATCTCCTCTGCCAGTAATTGAGAACAATAACACTGTTTATAGTCAATCGCAGTGTTAAACATCCATAGAAAGTGTTACTTCGACATATTGCCTCTGATTTCTACTTTCTTGCGATCAATCATCGGTGTTGTTTTGTATTGAGATTTTCTTAAGCTTTAGAATCATTAATTTCATTGCAAATGTAAGTTGTTGTATAGAACATTAATAAATTGTTGGAAACTTTAAAGTGTTTGAGTATTATCATAATATTCTCCAATGTCTACCATCTTTCTGTCTGTATTTTTTTTTGTATTATTTTGATCTAATTCGGACTTAGGTATAACTATTAGGTCACGAAGGTTGTCGAATCGAACCTGTAACTAATCGTATCAATATCCTGTTTCCAATTGAAGTAATTTCCGATCATCAGATTGAAAATGGATTCTCTTATTTTAATGTAACGAGAAGTAAATAAGCACGAATTAACTTACTAGAAAGTAAAGTACATCAAAATGACATAAAATAATGAGATGATAATCAATATGCTAGTAAAGGCACATTTATTAATTCAAAACTAAGTCTTATTGACAATGGATTGAGTTTTTAAGCCAAATGACAGAGCTCCGACTTAAAGACGTACCGTTTTTGTATGATAAACGATTCGGACAAAAAAGGGTTTAAAAAAATAATAGTTCAAGATTCTCATGGAGACTTCAGCTACCTGGCAAAAGAAAGATGACAGCTGCTCTAACCAGGGCTGTCAAAGATACGGCCCGCGGGCCGCATCCGGCCCACAAGCCATCTCAATACGGCCCGCGACCAGAATCTATCCAGTGAGGATTTTAGATGGCATTCGATACCACTACGTATTGTAAGATAATAAAATAAGAGACCTCAGGTATCTGGATTTTCAAGCTCAAGATAACTCCTTTTTATTACCTTTGTATGAAAGTTAACTTAAACGAAATAAATAATGATTTTAATTTTTAATTTTAAGTCTGGCCTGCTAACACACCCTAAATCTACGTAATAAGTAAATGGCCTTTTAGAAAAACCAGTCTGACACCCCTGCTCTAGTCGATCGATAGTGATATTATACTAGAGTGACAGTTTAGGAATTTTTATTAAAGGAAGATAGTAATGATAGAAAAACAAGAATATTTATAATCTAATTAAAAAAATCACGTTCGCTTTTAGTGTATACTATTTTCGTAATTTCATTTACACGAGAGGATAAAACTTAAAACCTTGCGGCCTTATAAGTAAATGAAGAGTAGCGGGGCTACTCAAATGGCCACTTTTCTATTCGTTCGTTAACTTATAGCTAAAAAATAAACAATTAAACGGTCAAGTCACACGTCGCAAGTTTATGTAAATCACAGACATTGTTGTATTGTATGGAATTGATAAGCCTACGACACGTAATTTTGGAGTTTATGACTTATTTTGAATTTTTAAGTTAGCGAACGAATAGAAAAGTGGCCATTGGAGTAGCCCCGCAGATAAGTTTAAAACGGTTTAACCAAAAAATTACTCCTTAAGTTTGACGTCTCAAAGCATCATATTCCTTTTTGGTTAATCTCGGTGTAAAATTAATCTTCGTTTATTAATAAGGTTTAAAAAAGAAAAGGGAATATTTCGCCTCAAATACTTAATAGAAACTAAAACGATATGAACTATGGAAATGGGAAACAACGACGTTCCCCCAGACACCCAGACTCTAGAGAAAATCGAAAAGCTTCATTGACCGAGACGGGAATCGAACTCAGGATTTCAAAGATTTATTATCATAGCTACAAACACAAATACTTATTCTGGTCCTGGTCCTACCTATCTATTTAATCAAAACTCTAAGAAAACGTTTAACATGGCATTCTGTTAAAGTTTTGTACACCTACTTTTTAAAACTCAACCTAAACTCTTCCCTAAATCTTAAACAGTAGAACTGAGTTTCCAAAACTGAGGTTCTATTGACACAATCAGCTGATTCCCAAGGCTTTTACGCACACGTGTGCGGGTCATATTTGCAATTTTTTCTTCCCAAAGATTATCCTCGAAAAAATCTTTTAAAAGTTGCGTAAGGTTCGTGAGAACCAGAAGGTTTTACTCAACATTATATGCTTGAAGGTTTTACCTGAGTTTTGCAATGAGGTTTAGGTGCTATGCAAAAAAAAAGTATTTCATACAATGCAAGAAATGTTAAAATTGTTTGTGAAGTAGTTAAGTGTAAAGATTTTGCTGACAGTCGAATAAATATATGATTGGCACCCAGCTGTGACAATTTCTAAGGTTTAGAGGTCATTATCAGTAATATAAACAAAAAACAGGGATATCTCTCAAAAAGAAACGTAAAGTTACAGGAAGTTGAAATAAGTTAAAATTTAAAATCGAGAAACTTTGAGATGAAGAAACGGGAAAACACGATATTATATTTTGATGTTACAAAATTGTACAATTATTATTACATTAAAATTCACAACGATACACAGTTTTGATGATTTCTCGTATAAAAATTCAGTTCAAGAGACGTAAACAAGGTTAAAAGTCTGTCACTAACGTCAAGTAAGAGCTGCATACATTCCCAATTATCGTAAGTCGCATCCACCGTTACCTGTAACTGTGCCCCAATAATCGAATTATATCGATTCTAAACGTAATAATCGAATCGAATCGGTACAAGAATCGGGCCGTGTCGCGTGCGCTCACAGAATATCACGCTTTTAGTTGTATATCGTTAACTAATAACTAAAAGTTAACGTTCTTCTTAGATTGGTGTAAAAAAGTGCCTCGGCGCACGCAACGTTCCGGTATCAACACCCAATAAGGTTTCTTAACTCATTTTTAGGGTTCAATACGATTATAATACGAATTATATGAAATACAATTCAATACAATGAAACAAAACTGACATGTTGACATGACACTCACCAAAATCTGAGGGCTGAGTACGAGTTGATACAAAAACTATGGGATAAGTATATCCAAGTCGGCTCATAGTCAAGAAAAGTGAAAAATTGGTCTCGCTTTTTCACTCTTCAGTTTGCAAGAACTCGTACTCAGCTGATTCCCAAGAATACAATAATAATTAAAGTCATTGAATTAAAGATCTACGAAATCTTTCTTAAATAATCTTAGATAATACCTTATGTTAAAAATATAACAGTATGAAAATACCTATAAAACGTGTAACAAAATTAATATCTAAACCGGAATATGGTAGATAATAGAGACCATCAAACTAAACAATTTTTTTCTGGTATAGCTATTAATTCTGTTACACGTTGTATATTTTCATTGAGGTGGCACCCTGAGCGAAAGTGGCGCTGCGGTGAATTTTATTCAATATTATAATTCTAATACACAATTTTAATAATGTTTTGGGTGGAATTTTTAGGACCCACAGTCAAGTATTTTTAGACGGTATCGTTACATTCCCCCGTAGTCCCCGTAGCCCCGTAGTCGGCTAGAAGTAGATAGCAAAACTGCTAAAAGTGGCTGTTTTTGACACATTTGCCATCTACAAATGACTACGAGGGCATGTAGTGATACCTTCTAAAAATACTAGATCATGGGCCCTAAAAACTCCATGTAAAACATTATTTAAATCTTTTTCTATTAATAACTTATTAAATAAAAACCTCTGAGGGCGCCACTTTCGGTCATATAACCGCCTTAATAAAAATGTGTTGCAAAATTTTACCATGAAAATAATCAAAGCTTGCATTCATCTATATTTGTAATTTAACAGTTTTCAAATATAAACATATTGAAGTCTAAAGTTACCAATTTAGAAGAACTAAGTATTTAATTAACGGGATCAATCATCGAAAAACCAAGTCGCCCTTGACGCTGTTTTTAATAAACCCTTTTAATTAAGACCACAAAGGTATTTATATAATGAAGCATGCCATTAACCATAGATATATTAGTCACAGTAATAATTCTAAGAAGCTATTTCATAGATTAAAACGAAACTTAAACGTAACTTATTGGTTGATTGACGCAATAAATGGTTACCAAATTAACTGTGCGCCTTTCGGAAAAAATACAATTAATTTATAATGGTACCTAAATAGATATTTTACGAAAGCTCCTATTTGTTATAACATATATCCTATTATTTAAGTGGTTAATCATTATGTCGTATTGATTTATTAGTTACTATAAGAATAGGAACCGATGAAATTAATCAATTAGTAGGTAGTTAATAGGTAGTAATAAAATTATACCTATTTATTTCCTTGTTTTATAAAGACGCTCGAAGTAGGTATTTATGAAAAATGTTTTTATTTTATTAATAACTAGCGGCCGCCCGCGACTTCGTCTGCGTGGACAGTTTTTTTGCTATCCCTCGGGAACTGTAAGTTTTTTCTGGATGAAAGGTATCCTATGTCCTTTTCTGCACCCCTGACAACGTGTATGCAAAATTTCATGATAATCGGTTAAGTAGTTACGAGGTGAAGGTGTAACAAACAAACAAACAAACGGACTTTCGCATTTATAATATTAGTAAGGATTAACATAAATCATACATAATAATAACATAAATAATGAAACAACCCCGACGATAAACGTTAAGTTAAACTTAAAGATAAATGTTAAACTCAAGTTAAAAAAAACTGTATTACTTAGCTAAATGTTGAAGAATATTTTTATTCTCATGCCAGTTTAAGTTATGAAGATGAAAATGTCAAAACTTTTAAAATAATTTTAATCCACACACAATTAATTCATAGTTTCATAGTAAGCAAAACGTTTACTTTGTTTTTTAATTAACGGATTTAAAACTTATTATCTACTGATTCATCTATCTCGGGTGAAAATGCTTGTAATATTACTTAATTATAACTTAAGTATTCGTTATAACATTTTGTTTTCTCCCGTTTAAGATGTAAAACTATTCCTTTTAAATGCATCGTTATTTACAAATAACTCTTCTAACAATTCAGTTACAATAAATAATACTTTTATCGATATTAGATTCAATAAAATAGAATATAAAGTTCAAAATGTTTTGAAGCAGTTTTGCTTAAGGAGTTAGTATAGGTAAATTCCTTCGCCAGGTGATGGTAAATCTAATGGAATTCTATTAAAAACACATTCCAATTCACGTAAAGAGAATAAGCGAAACGCAATCTCTTTGTGAAGCGATCTGTGCATACAATGGGACAATGCAAGGACGATTTTCGTTCCCTATTTAAAATGCTATTACGGCATCGCAAGATTGTCTTTTGGCCATATGAGCACTTGAAAAGGGATTTGCTTCTTACAGCCACGCAGATAAAGTTTGAAATTCGATTGAGATTTATTTCTAGCTTTTAAGTTTAGTTTGTGATATCACGCGAAACTGCTTTGCTATGAACTGGGAGCATTCATAATCACTATACGAATACGAGGAAATTGTAAAGTTGACCAATAAGCATTATGTCAATAATTTAGGTATAGGTACTTAGGTATTTCAAAGAACATCAAAACTACTAAAAAGAAGTAATTTATAGGTAGGTATAACATAATAGATCATAGCTAAAGATAACCATTACGTAAACTGTTTTCAGGAAAATATACGAACGGCTAAGTGCGAGTCGGACTTGCGCACGAAGGATTCCGTATCCGTACCAAAAAATGACATAAAAATCACGTTTGTTGTATGGGAGCAACACTTAAATATATATTTTAATATTTTTTAATACTTGTTGTTATAGCGGCAACAGAAATACATCATCTGTGAAAATTTCAACTGTCTAGCTATCACGGTTCATGAGATACAGCCTAGTGAAAGACAGACAGACAGACAGACGGACGGACAGTGGAGTCTTAGTAATAGGGTCCCGTTTTTACCCTTTGGGTGCGGAAACTTAAAAAACTACGTTGTACGCTGTAATTCATAGATATATTAGGTAGTTTAGATACCTGCGTCTCATTGAAGTCATTACAAAAGTCCAAAGCTCCGTTAAGAGTCCATACATCGAATCATTCTTTTCTCTCGATTCAACATCGATCAATATCTCGTGGTCGGACCACAATAGAACATAGACCACAGACGATTGTTGACCCGAGATCATATCGTTTTCACGTGGTCCTTATGGCCTATTGTCGCGGTAGCAGGATGCGTCTTCAGAAAAAAGAAGATTGTCTATGCCTTTAGAAAAACTTGTCTATGGATTGATGAGGTAACGGTATGACGATGACGGTAATATCAACTAACTATTGAGTTTATTCATGATTTTGGAGGGTGCTATACAATAAGCAATTTTTATTAAAAATTTAATAATACGCGTCATCCCGTCTTTGAGTAGGTTAAAGTAAACATTAATATGCACTATTCAAAACGCGTTTTCATATTTATTAGAAGAGTTTTGTCGATGGAATGTTGTACAGTATTTGTTTCTATTACATAGTATGAAATGGGAGCAGTAATTAAAATTATATAAGTACCTAAGATTCCTTTCAGTAAATTCTATTCTATCATATGTTTTCTCTTTTATTCTTTCTTTCTTTCTTTCTATAACCATGTGGTACAACATTATGGTACTCCATCATTAGGTTACAACACCACATTATGTAGTGCACCATGCGTTCTATTTTTAAAATTCAAAACGCAAGCACCAGATGCAGCCGGCAGGTACCATTGCCAGCATCATGTTGCAAATTATGTAACCCGGCTGAAAAGAAAGTCACCGCTTAAGGCTCACCTTCATACAAAGTAAAGCGTTCCTAAATAGGTCGCATAACTGCCGAAAACCACAGCTTGAGCGACAGATGTATGGCACCGAGCGCTGGCTGGTTGGCATAAGGAAGCCTTGTAAAAAACTAGCCACGTGCTTATTTGAAAAAAATTGCATGCGGGCACAAGTTGTCTGTCATTTAGAGGAAAAAATGTAGGCTGCCGGTATTGCGCCTTTTCTCAGAATTCGCGGTGAAATATTATTTTTGGAGTTTAGCACGTACCAAAACAGCTGCTGTTGAATTAAGCGGGTAGGCTTGTTCCAGTGCATGGAGCCATGCTAGCTTTTTTTCATAAATCTGAGAATAAATGAAACGTTTCGAATATTAAAAATTGCAAGCAATACCTTTGTGTAACATTGGTAACATATTTGCGGTCTATTTTGATAGTTGCAAAAATATATTTTTCAATTCGATTAATATACCTATCAGCTTAGAATAAAAACATCTAGAAGCCGTGACCTTGTATGCAAAGTGAGGCAACTAATACTGATCCAAAATGGCTCAGTTTTCAAATTTATATCCTTCATACGTTACCTAATCGTAACTAAACTCCAACAATACAGTAACTAATCTCCTTAAGGTAGTGAAATTAAAACTGTTTTGTACTTATTAGGTATGATTGTGTAATAATGGACAATATAAATCTGAAAACGGCGCCATTATGGCTGTTTTAGTTGCCTCACATTTGATAGTGTGCTTTGTAGGGAATTATCGTTCTAGGTGTTATTATTCTAAGCCTATCAGTGTACAACAGAAGTGGCTAACTTCAGAGCGCTTGCGGTACAAAACGTCGTATTATAATCTGTAAAAAAATCTCATAAAGATTTTCATAAGGTTAGTCGAATTTAATCAACAACTGACTGTTGTTAAAAAGGAACCAATATAGAAAAAAAGAACAAATCTCGTGATTTTATCAAAAAGTTCGTCAAACACGATCCCGGAAGCTGCAATGTTGACTAGCACGTGTCACCGGGACCACCCACCTACGCCACTTGGTGTCATGTTTGTAAACAATGCTACTTCAATGATACGGGCAGGATGTATCGAGAGGCTAATTCCTTTGCCTAAATTGATAAAAAAAGAAAAAAGTTAAAACTCTGGCCAGTAAACCTAAAAATGGTATTGAGTGCTAACAGCTTTTCGTATTGTTTTTGTAAGTAAATCAATTACTTCTACCTAAATATTACAGTGATGACAAATAACTTTTTAGTAAGAGATTGTTCCGCGTACCTCTTGATGCTGCTCTAATACCTACAAACTTAAAATAATTAGAAGTAATACCTAGAACGATAATTCCCTACAAAGCGCGCTGTCAAAAGTGAGGCAACAAAAACAGCCAAAATGGCGCCGTTTTCGGATTTTTATTGTCCATTATTAAATAATCATGCCTAATAAGTACAAAACAGTTTCAATTTCCCTACCTTAAAGAGATTAATTATTATATTAATTGGATTTTAGTTACGATTAAGTAACGTATGAAGGATATAAATCTGGGAACTGTACCTTGATTACATAAGGCTGTTGCTAACAATTCTTGATTGAAATCAATTGAAAGCGCAGTTGCATTGCTGCTTTAAGTAAGATAGTTGTCACATTGGTTCTTAACTAAAGCAGCAATGTAACTGCAATTTCTGTCAGAGCTGATTGCAACAAAGTTAGATAATTACCCCCCGGAGCCATTTTGGCTCAGTATAAGTTGCCTCACTTTGCATACAAGGACACGGCTTCTAGGTGTAATTATTCTAAGCCTACAAAGTTCCAATACCAACGTTTTTCGTATTCTCACCAAATCTTCCAGTTATAATTACTGTCTTTACCTAACCCAACTGTTAACACCAACATTTTAGTCACAAAACAATCATAAAACGAAAGATAGTACCTACATTATGTTGAATTTTATGTACGCGCTCCACATGCCAAGATGCTGCAGGTGTAGGCATATAAAAATTAACAATATCCACTTTCATTCAAAAAAGACAAAGTAGCTTGAAGAAGCGGTTATTAAGGCGAACTGTACAATTTGGCTTGTATGAAAGTCGTCAAGATAGATCGGTGACAAGGTCGTTATTTTGTACAGATGCCTGAGTGACAGTTTTTAGGGTTCCGTACCCAAAGGGTAAAAACGGGACCCTATTACTAAGACTTCGCTGTCCGTCTGTCTGTCTGTCTGTCACCAGGCTGTATCTCATGAACCGTGATAGCTAGACAGTTGAAATTTTCACAGATGATATATTTCTGTCGCCGCTATTAAAAAAAGAATAAAATAAATATTAAAGGGTTTCCATACAACAAACGTCTTTTTTTGCTGTTTTTTTGCTCAATATTAATAATAATGACAACAGTTAGTCAACAGTTATTCACAGATGATGTATTTCTGTTGATACTAAAACAAAATAAAATAAATATTTAAGGGGGGCTCCCATACAACAAACTTGATTTTTTGCCGTTTATTGGTACGGGAGTGCGCGAGTCCGACTCGCACTTGGCCGGTTTTTAAGAATGTTGTAACTAAAATTGTCAATTTTTCCAATTAGTGTTGAATGATAAATTTCAAAGTCGATTATTTCTAAGAAGTTATCTTCCGATTGTAATGATTAATACATATTGGATAGAAAAATACTCAGCTTGTTTGTACCCGTAGCACGAGTAGCTGTCGAGAAAAAAAACGCACGGGAAATTTATAGAGTATTTTTTATGGGAAATTTGTAGAGCGCTACCGCCGAAAAGCAAAATAAAATTTCTCATAGAGAATTACTTTATGGAGTAGATTTTACATGCTTTTTTTCTCGATAGATACTCGTTCTAGTTGTACAAGATTATATTATAAAACAAGCTACAGTTTTATACTCATTAATATGCACTTTTGATTGGATTTCAGCTCTAAGCGAACCTGAAAATATAAGTTTTGCTGACATTTAATGACTTCGTCTTTCGGTGACTCGTCTCAAAAGTAGGTACCCACATTTCGTTCAGAAAGAGATTAATTAATTTAAGATAATAAGTAGTTTTAAAATTCCTCTCAATCTCCAAAAATGTAGCTCATTATATTTTAGTTTTTACCCCTAGCTAATTACCGCAATAACTCAAAAGCTAAAAATAATGATAAGAGCGAATTAAGAAAAAGTTGAATTGGCGAAAGGTTAGGAAGTTGACTCTGTGATAATTATTTTTTCTTGGTCAATTAGTGGTAGTACTGTCAGCAAAAAAGCAAAAAGTTGGTACCGTTATATTGAACAGGTGGACTGCCATACCAGTGCGCACGCGCTCAAAATATTACATATGAGGAGGGTTGCCATGATATTCGCATAATACAGGACATTCCGGTTCCACCAAACTGGGTTACTAAGGAGACATTTGGCCCTTTCAAAGTGACCAGTTTTGTAAGTTTTGTGATATTGGTTTCAATTGAATTGCTACCTTTTCTAATGTTAATAAGCTACGAAGTAATAGTAATTTAGAAGAATAAGTATTCAGTATTGAGATATATATATTAAAGAATAATAGTAGTAGTAAGTATCAAATATATGAGAATTGTATCTAATTATCTCATAACTGTTATTTTATAGGTGTTTATTTACGAATCTTACTTTACACTTCAGTTTATTATGATATCTACGGATTGTTAGTGAATTAACCCAAAGAGGTAAAACCGTTTCTTCGGACCATCAAACTGAACAACTTATTCACTTCTCAAGCTTACGCGCTCACTAGACATGAAATAAAAGACTTTTTAACGATTAACAAATTATACTACCAGACCAACTCTGAAATCCTTCGACTGAAATCACAAAAAAAACAGCTGTTACATACCAAAATTAATAACGAAATTATCAAAATAATCATGTTTGAGGTAGCCTATTTTTTTCGTGATTTCAGAGTTGGTCCCAGTCCCATAGTAAAAGTTGTTCAGTATATGTACGTTAACTCGTTGTATTTTTTAAAAACATAACGTAGATATTGCTTTAATTACTATTTTGCATACGGTTTTGGTAAGCTAAACTAAAATTAATAATTCCTAGCCATATTCAGATTGCTCAATCTGGAAGCTCCTCTATTTATTATCTGATAGCTCTACTTTAAGGCCCTGTCCTAATAGGGAATATGCATAAGTCACCGATTTTGATGAATTTGAGCTTGATCGCTGCGGACACGTATAAAAACATGATGGAACAGGAAAAAAAATAAAAAAAATGTATTATTTTAGTTTTATCACACGATGAAATCAGGGAAAAATAACGATTTTTTTTTAATTTTCGGATATAATGCACTTTACAGTCAGATAGAATATCGAATAAGAAACAATATTTTGTACGACACGTATGTACTTAAACGCAAAATTTAGGGAGATATTTGAAGATTATTGGCTAACTCCATATTAAACGCGGCGAAACACACCTGAAACGTGATGTGTGACGTCACCGTTTTGTATGGAGCGTTTTCGGCGGGTGCTGCTGCGCGTGAACTTCAAGTAACTATATCACGAGAACAAAACGCAAGAGAAAAGTTTTAATATTACAGTTAATTTTCTCACGCATTATACTTTTGATTAAGATTAAAAAAAAATTGATGCATATTCCCTATTGGCATCGGTCGTGCGATCATGCGTTGCGATTTCATCGTGCGATGTAACAGAACAATAGACGCATCGCATGATCGCGCGACCGTCAATTAGGACATTCAATAGATATCACTAGGTTTGATCGCACGGTCGCACGACCAGTTTCATCGGACGGACGCACCATCGTACGACCGATTGCCAATTAGGACAGGGCCTAAGGGTTTAATTTTTTTAATTAATGATACCTTAAGGATTCCAGTTACCTATGTCTTCTGTGTTATAATGGCCACCCTAATGCTAGGTCGCAGGCATGCGCAAGATCAACTTATTTTTATTATTCGCAAAGTCCTTACTTTAACTTCTTATTTTAACGCTATTAATAGATAATCTCCCACAATTTTGTTAATTTATCAGAATTAGCGATGATAACTGATGATAGTTATTTGTCTTGTTAATAATAATTTCAAGTATTTCAAGCCAATATTACTATTTTTACTGGTTAGTGATCACGGGATGACTAATCACCGCCTATAAGTAATCTAAAAAAGGGTGTATTTAAAACACACTTAAAGAAATATAAAAAAACTCTTTAATCTATTTGTTACTAAGCGGCTGCCCGCGGTTTCACCCGCGTGGTTTCCGTTCCCGTAGGAATATCGGGATAAAAAGTATCCTTTGTTTTAATCTAGGCTATCTACTATCTGTGTGCCAAATTTCAAGCAAATCCGTTCAGTAGTTTATGCGTGATTGAGGAACAAACATCCAAACATCTAAACATCCTAACCCACAAACTTTCACATTTATAATATTAGTAGGACTAGTTATAACAATGATATCGAACTATAATTTATTACTATTATATATTCTGTGATTGTACTCCAATGTCTGTGATTTTATAAAAAAAATATGTTATGACTTGTCTAAAGTTGAGTCAGACATTCTGAATAGGTATTTGCGTTCAAGTTCTTAATATCATTCAAGCTTGTATTTTTCTATCGCACAAGGCAGATGTCCCTTTACTTCAAAGCAGTTTTCAAATCTCAAGTCTACGTGTTTATGCCACATACACCCAGACTTAAACCCAATTGTTGTCGCACAATGGACAACAATTACCAATAATCTTTTTTACCAAAAATCCCGGTAGCTATAGCATGTGGCATCGTCTTTGCATCTGCCTTTAACCCTTTCTTGAAAAAATAGATCTGTATACAATAGTCCCTCGTTCTTAGGTAAAGTCGCTGAGTCAGTAAGAAGTATTTTTAAGAAGCAGTGGTTAAGAAACTTGATATTAAATTTTAAGCCGAGCTAAATAAAGTTCAATATCAATTGAAAGAAATTGATGTTATGGGGTTGGTTTATATGCCGTTAGTCCTATGCAGATGTAAACGTAAATGATCTCTGTTTTTTAGGAGAAATATATTAGTGCATGGGATTTGCATGACATCAGATAAAGTAGTTATCTTTTTAGATTCTTCAAAAAAGGAGAAGGTTTCAGATTCATAGGAAAGATTATGAATTCTGTTGTTCAGTCCTTAGCAAGTCTAATTTTGATGTAATCTTCTAAAATTTTCAGGTTTTATAAAACAACTTTGCAAAGTTGCGATTAGGGAAAAGCCATTTAAAAATAATAATAATAAAAATTAAATAAATAATAGACAATAAATAGTAGTTGCGATAAGTGAAATTATCCTAATCCTTACAAATATAAAAAAGCTAAAAATCTATTAATATGGTAGAATTTTCTCCAGGAAATGAGGCGTTATATCCCAATCATTATTAAAGCCATTCAAATTACAATTTAAGTCAATTATTATTATTATGTCAAATTACAATATTTTATACTAGCACAATAATTTCATTAAAATTATTCATAATTATGTAAAAAATATAGTTGGATACAATAAATTTTATAAATGTCAATACATGCATATCTAGTCGTTATCAAGGACCTCTCTACGAGTATAGGCCTCCTACAATTTTTTCCACTTTTCTGTCTTGGGCTACAGTCATCCATTTGTCTTCTGCTACTTTACTCAATCCCAATCTTTAATTACTGCAATTAGACGATTATAGACATCGAATTTCTTAGTAATTTACTCAAAATATATCAAGATGCGAATATAAATATAATTTTGTATAATTATCAAAATCCTGTTCGGCCTGATTGCATGCCTGATTTCAGAACCTGAGTTTGAAGTTATTAATAACCCTGCACCTGCCTTTTGCATTAGTATTTTTGACGCAAGGTGCTATCGCCCAAATGGAAAAGATTAAAATAAAGTTGTTTTATTCAAAATAAGTCCACTTTTCAAACAAACTAATTTAGTTTTTGCTTACTTACACGGCAAAGAAAGAATAACTTTGGCGTCTTTAGAATGAGACTGGTTCAAGAAATATGTAAGTACTAGCAGCCGCCCGCGGTTTCACCCGCGTGGTTCCCGTTCCCGTGGGAATATCGGGATAAAAACTATTCTTTGTTTTAATTCAGGCTATCTACTATCTGTGTGCCAAATTTCAACCAAATCCGTTCTGTAGTTTTTGCGTGATTGAGGAACAAACATCCAAACATCTAAAAACCCACAAACTTTTACATTTATAATATTAGTAGGATGTATTTTTTAACTAATTAAATACTTGATCAAACTATGATTTGATTATTTTAGACTTATTATTAATATTTTTGTGACAAATAATATTCTTATTTAATAACTTTTAATTTTTAATTAAATATATTGTTTTATAACCCATGGTTGAAGTTTAACTGAATTTATTGAAAGAAACAAAATAATATGCGATTAAGCTATTAATATGGCATTTACACGGGTCGATTTGGCAGGCGATTTTAGTCAATTAGATCGCTTTTTATCGACAATCGCTTGTAAAATCGCAAACCCTAATTTCAATGAGGTGGCGATTCGATTTACAAGTGATTGTCGGTAAAAAACGCTAATTGACTAAAATCGAATGCAATTCGACCCATGTGAATATCCTCTAAGCTTATTTTTTTCAATAAAGTACTTTTAATTTCGGAATTTTCTAACCTTTTGTTACATTGTATCTAATGAAGTGTAACAATGGTTCATAGAAATGTGTTTTCAAAGAAAAACATTGCTATCCGCAAATTGTTTGTCAAGAATGCGCGTATCAATTGAAGATGCGCCTGTCACAAATATCTTCTAAGCAAGTATAGCATAAGAGAGAGGGTGCAATATGTTCACATTATTGGTACTGTCTTCTACTATTATTGGTACTACACTTTAGTATGTACTATCACAGAATAGATAATATACTGTACTATGTCAAATTAATGACAGATAAGGCAAAGAGTGCCAATGTCACTGGCACTATTTAGCATAACAGAAGTTTCAATATGACAAGGTTCTAAAGTATGCTCAACATATTCATAGGACGACTGTACTTTTTATACAACTTAGATCTTAAAATATTTTTGCATCTTAGTAAATTACAAATACAAATATTGACCTAATGTTACAAACTTACGAATTTCACATGGACTTTGCATATCAAAATAAAATCATCTTTCTCGCTATTAACACGTTTTAAATACATTTTTAGCTCTTAGTCTAAATTTCTTTTTCATAATTACTATTTAATAAGCGACGGCACATGATACCGCGGTCAATGCAGATCGCTACGATAATTGTTAAAACGGTTCAATTAACCAAACATTAACAATGACTTTACTCCGCAATTATGACCCTTAAACAGGCATAATAAAACATGTTTTAAGTTTTCTATCTTAAAAATATGTTGTCGGTTGTACCTGATAGGGTTGTAACGGTATTCGTTACATTGTAAGATTAACCCTTAAGTAACTGTGTAGTTAATAATGTGTTGAGTATAAAATAAAATAAAATTGCTTCCTCTCTATATTACATTACAGTACATTGCACTTCAAGTTGCTCTTTGAGTTTTGTTTTTAATATTCCCTTTTTTTCCACTATTTCAATGAATATTGTACTAGCGACCGCCCACGACTTCGTCCGCGTGGATAGTGTTTTGTCTATCCCTCGGGAACAGTTCCTTTTTTCAGGACAAAAAATCTAAAAATGTAAATCCGTTATTGGCATTAAGCAAAATCTGTAAGATAATAATTACTGTAAATTTTTAAGTGCTGTGGATTTTGTGATAATAAATAAAATAAACTAAAAAATAAAATAAAAATAAATCTATACATTTTTTAAATTAAACAAGAACATTAGTGTTAACAGTCTATTATAAAAATATCTAAATATATGAATTACTTCAATCGGTTCAGCCGTCTTCGAGTAATTGGCGGACATACATAAAAAAAAACATACATACAGCCGAACATAGAACCTCCTCCTTTTTGGAAGTCGGTTAATAAAAGAAGATACTGATTGGTGACTGACATATCAACGCACAGCCCAAACCGCTGGGTCTAGAAACTCCAAATTTGACACATAGGTTTCTTATGAGATTTAGGGGTGCACTAAGAAAGGATTTTTCAAAACTCACCCCCCAAGGGGGTGAAACGGGGGTCCAAAGTTTGTATGAAAGTCCCTCAGTTACAAAGCTGGGATCTTCAAATTTTAGGTTTAAGCTGATGATTGAAAATTAACATATACGTGTCTCAGCTTCTTTGAAAATTCTACCCCTGAAGGGGTGAAAAGGGGGATGGAGTTGTGTATAGAAAATCCTTCATTTTCAAAGTAAAAATCGCTACATTTATAATTTAGGCTTATGGATGGAAATCTGTCACAACGTAAATTGTTATTGGTTGTATTTCAACCCCTATGGGGATGAAATAGGGTAAAAAACCAAAAAGTAGATATGGATGTCGTTATTGGGGTTTTCTGGGATGACGATTGCAAAAATGACATTTATTTTGAAGTCCAACACGGTGGACATGATTTAACCCCTAAAGGGGTGAAAATGGGGTTCAAATTTTGTATGAATAATAATATAAAATAGACATTACAAATTCAAACTTCGTAGGAGCACGTCTAAAAATAAATATGTATAGGCAAACATATATTTTGAGATTTTTAAAATTCACCCCTTAGGGGGTAAATGGTTTAAGTAAACATAAAAAACGATATGGATGTCGTCATGAGGTTTTGTGGGATGGTGATTGCGAAAATGACATTTATTTTAAAGTCCATCACCGTCGACATGATTTAACCCCTAAAGGGGTGAAATGGGTGTCAAATTTTGTATGAAAAAAGAATATAAAATAGACATTACAACTTTAAAATTCGTTGGAGCACGTCTAAAAATAAATACGCAAACACATATTTTGTTATTTTGAAAATCATCCCTTAGGGGTAAATGGGGTAAGTAAAAATGGAAATCGATGTGGATGTCGTTCTTGAGGTTTTATTGGATTTATTTTGAAGTGCTACACAGTGAGCTCAGCCCCAGGGGACGGGGACGGGGACGGGATACTAATATCTCCGGACCCAATTCTGATTGGTTCTGAGTAATTGCGAGAATGTCCATCACCGTCGACATGATTTAACCCCTAAGGGGGGGAAAATGGGTGTTAATTTTTGTATGAAAAAAGAGTATAAAATAGACATTACAACTTTAAAATTCGTTGGAGCACGTCTTAAAATAAATAGGCAACACATATTTTGTAATTTTGAAAATCATCCCTTAGGGGTAAATGGGTAAGTAAAAATGCAAATCGATGTCTGGATGTTGTTCTTGAGGTTTTATGGGATGGTGATTGAGAAAATGACATTTATATTGTAGTCCAACACAGTGGACTCAGCGCCAGGGGACGGGGACGGGCACGGGCACGGGGACGGGCATGGGAACGGCACCAGGAACGGGAACCGGAAAGGGTAAAGAAACGGGAACGGGATACTAATATCTCTGGACCCCATTCTGGTTATTGTAATAAACTAGCTTCCACCCGCGACTTCGTCCGCGTGGATATTAGAGAAAATCCTTAGGGAACCTTCAACCAGGATCCGACCCGCCGTTTTTACGCGATTAGGTGGGTCCTCACCAAGCGCACTGCCTCGCGAGGCAAGACGTTTGCTGTGTGTGGCGGGCCTCGCACGAGGTTGCTTGCTTGGTGGGGGGGGGGGGACCCACCTAATCGCGTAAAAACGGCGGGTCGGGTCCTGGTTGAAGGTTCCCTAAGGATTTTCTCTAATATTCACGCGGACGAAGTCGCGGGCGGAAGCTAGTTGCGTATAATTAAGAGCCAGTAACAGTTAAGTTTCTTAAAACGACAGTGATGTAAGTACATTTTATTTTTATATTTTATTTTATTTGTGGAGCTTACAGCATCATTTACAACAATTGAAATAAGTAAATACTTAAAAGCTAATTTTAAGTTTTCACAGATAAAGCATGTTTAATAAACACGAAATACCTGATATATTTTTAACAACAGGAGGACGAACGCTCGCAAAACCCTCGATTTCCTTGTCTTGCGAAACTCAAAAAACTGCATTATTCAGTTACTTACGGAATTAGTTCAGTGTTATCAAAAGAGGGTTTTACGAATTGATTTTTGTTTACTTTTCAAGTTTAACCCTGCAATTTACTGGAATTTATTTCAAACTAGCGACCGCCCGCGACTTCGTCTGCGTCGATAGTATTTTGTTTATCCCTCGGGAACAATTCCTTTTTTCGGGATAACCTTTTCTGCAGTCCTGACAACGTGTATGCAAAATTTCATGACGATCGGTTGAGTATTTAAGACGTGAAGGCGTAACAAACAAACGGACTTTCGCATTTATAATATTAGTAAGGATTAAATGATAGTGTACTGTGCTATACGTCTCAAACTAAGAGATATACTTTTCTTCAACGTTAAATTATAAGATGTATACTGCAAGTTTTTAATGGTTAAATAAAAACACTTTAAAGATATCCCTTCGAAACAAAAGATAATAATTTAACATCAGAACAAAACAACTTATTTGTCTCTGCAAACTTAATTGTCACAATTAAGTATGCATATTTATCTATAAAAATAATTCGCGGAAGCTTATAAAAAAAGTTGCCGAAAGTTGCAATTATTAAGCTCTGGTTGCACTGTATACAGTTTGTGTTTTTATTCAATTTATGAATAACAAACCGATTTTCTGCTATTACTGTAAATGCGTTTTTTAATGTTGATTAGGAAAAGTTGAAAATATGATGTAGGTCAAAAGTTTCAGTTATTTCTTTTTATAATATGCCATATTTAATTTTATAAATACTGAACTTGACGTACCTAATACAATACAAAATTTCTTATGATACAATTATTGAGATAATAATTTTGTTTTACATTTTCAATTCATCAATGCCTGACCACTAAATGTTTTATCCTTACTAATATAATAAATGCGAAAGTCCGTTTATTTGTTTGTTTCTATGTTCGTTTGTTTGTTCGTTTGTTTGTTCATTTGTTTGTTACGCCTTCACGTCTTAACTAATAAACCGATCACCATGAAATTTTGCACACACGTTGTCAAGGGTACAGAGAAGGACATAGGGACATAGGGCATACCTTTCATCCCGAAAAAAAGTATAGTTTCCGAGGGATAGCAAAAAAACTTTCCACGCAGACAAAAACGCGGGTGGCAGCTAGTTATTAATAAAAACTGAGTGTCTTTTTTGCATTTTATTTTGTTTTTTTTTCTTGTTTTCAGTAGACAATCTGTGACTGTGTGTCCTAGCCTATCGCTGGATGTTTGCGTCTGGGAGTTGAGCAACATGGCGGAGGCAGGTGACTACGGGCAGCTGCGCGCCAGCCAAGGCTGCCCTCCCGAGTGATAACACTAGTGATGTAATTACTCCATTTTGTGAAGACTATTTTGATCTTCCTTTACGTCAGGTTTGAGGGTTAACTTTGATGTAGATGTTATTAATAGGGAATTTGAATAAGTCACAGATTTTCATAAAATTGAGCTTGATCGCTGCGGACACTTGTAAAAACTTGATGGAACAGAAAGAAAAATAAAAAAAAAAATTTTAGTTTTATCACACGATGAAATCAGGGGAAAATAACGATATTTTTTTTTTTCATTTTCGGATATAATGCACTTAACAGCCAGATAGAATATCTAATAAGAAATAATATTTTGTACGACACATATGTGCTAAAACGCAAATTTTAAGGAGATAATTGAAGATTCTTGGCTAACTCCATATTGAACGCGCCTGAAACACACCTAAAACGTGATAAGTGACGTCACATATTTGTATAGAGCGTTTTCGGCGGGAGCTGATGCGTCCTAACTTCAAGTTACGAGATAAAAATGCAAGAGAAAAGTTTAAATATTACAGTTGATTTTCTCACGCATTATACTATTGATTTTGATTAAAAAAAAATTTGATGCATATTCCCTATTATGTACATTTTTAAAGTATCTAATTGTGTATGAATTTAGATAAAATAGGAAAAATTGCTAGGTTACATTTTGGCGTGTGGAAGTTAAGGACTAAACATACTAATTATTACGTAGAGTTATCAAGAGAATATATTATTCATATATTGGATGGGTAAATATTTGTCGGCTATTGTAAAATTAACGTCGATAAATTAAAAAAAACCGTATGTTTGTTATTATAAATGTGGCACATTTCATGAGAGCAATTAAAATACAATATTTTTGGAGTAATAATGGATTAAATTAAACAATCTAAACAACTTCGATTTGTTGCCAAAAATAAGTAACACATGCAGCTGCTAACTAAGAAAACCGCTGGCAATTCAATATTTTTCAGAGTTATTTCACAAAAAATATAATGTAAAGATAGAGTAAAACCCGGATAGTTGCCTCGGGGGTATAGTAGCCTCGATTGCAATTACTCTAGTTTCGCGAATGAAACACATGGTATATTATTTATCTATCGAGAGACTTTGCAACTACAACTAAGTTGACCGTGTTGCATGTCTCTGTGCGATTGCATGGGACGGCTAGGTGCGATTAAAGTTTTTGCGGGATAAATGTCCTCTGTCGCGACGAGGCATCTATCCTGAACGTAATTTATATAGATTTGGCAACTATCCCCTATATGAGATAGTTGTCCCAAAATTTAGAAATATCAAAGACAATATTTATTCCTTTCATAAATTTGAAGATAATAAACCAAAGCAGCTACCCGTTTAACAACAAAAGAATCTCGCTTTTTGTACTAAGAGATATAAAGTAATTTCAAAAAGTGGGGCAAACATCCGGGTTTTACCCTAGGAAAGTATTCCCTATTGTCGTTCAACTAATAGCTTCGTAAAATACTGTTGTCCCCTCACTATTATGGGTGGATTGCCACGTAGTTGCGCACGCGTCTTTTAGATAGCGTCTTCCAAGTTGATACTCCCAAGACGCTATTTACCCACTGCCAATATTTGTAAGTGTAATAATATCTATACTAACGATTTTGTACGCAAATCACAAAATACAAAATCTACGATTGTATGCAAGTAAAATTAATAACTTTTGGTATGTAAGTTGACATAATGTGGTATTTACACGGGTCAACTTGGCAGGCGATCTAATTTCAATGAGATGGCGATTAGATTTTACAAGCGAATTGTCGATAAAAAGAGCTAGTTGACCGACCAACAAGTCGACTGTAACATATAGAATTATCGATCTAAAATATAACCTTTCGGCGCCAGGCGTCTATTTATCAAATAACCAATTTCTCATTCCGACTATTTCTCAATTAAACCTCTTCGCAGCTAGCCAACCTAGCAATGAGGATCAGTAACGATTTTTGTTTAGTGGCTAATTAGAAAGCTTATGCCACCACATGATTAACTGTGAAGAAATTTTTACGATATCTCTTAAACCTGAGAAGTTATAAGAGCTAAAATACTGATTTTTTGGGGGTCCTTATGACGTCATCGCGACGTACGCGAACCTTATGTCGTACGTGATGAAGCACATATTGCATTGAGCTTGGCATTTCCTTCAAACCCTTTAACTCTACCATTTCTAAACGGATTTCAAAAATTCTTTCACTAGGTTTCATAGCTATCAATATGTGTTTATATTATATCAATAAAACTATAGGATTCAAACCTGTTATTGATCCTCATTATCCTACTTCGCATACAGTCTACTTCTCAAAGCGCCTACTTCGCAGACTGCCTACTTTTCTCCCAAAACGTCATCGTCGGACATTTAACTCCAATCCTTACTTAATATGATAAATGCGAAAGTCCGTTTGTTTGTTTGTTAGTTTGTTAAGCCTTCACGTCTTAATTACTGAACCGATCTTCATGAAATTTTACATACACGTTCTCAGGGGTACAGATAAGGACATAGGTTATAACTGTTATCCCGAAAAAAGGAATTGTTCCCGAGGAATAAACAAAATACTATCGACGCAGACGAAGTCGCGGGCGGTCGCTGGTATGAAATAAATTCCAGTAAATTGCAGGCTTAAACTTGAAAAGTAAACAAAAATCAATTCGTAAAACCCTCTTTTGAACACACACACTATTTCCGAGTAACTGAATAATGCAGTTTTTTGAGTTTCGCAGGACAAGGAAATCGAGGATTTTGCGAGCGTTCGTCCTCCCTCCTGTTGTTAAATGGATGTGTTGGATGTTTGGATATGTTTAAAAAAACTACGAAAATAGCATTAAAATGTATGGGAATCCTGTAACTGATAACTCTGACCCTTACAGCTCTTAGGAATGCTGATCAGATCAATTGGGTGTGTATGGCGATCGGAATCTTCTCCATTCACTCCCTGGATAGCCTATCACCAGATCACACCCCGTTTCATCCTGGGCGGAGAACCAAAGCTTCAAAGTTACCTCGTTTGTATGAAAATAGACCTATGATTCCATACTTTTGCACGCGAGTGTATTTTTAATTACTTTTATTTGTGTACTTACATTTTCCTTCGTTTTTATTAAATAGGATTACTTTATACCTACATGTATATAAGACCGTAATATAACCGTATGTATTTCAATGAACTCTAGAAATGCAGCGAATGAGACACAGCGGCGGGTCAGACAGAACACCGCGCTTCTCAGTGCAGCGCTTTGCGCGCGCGCCGTGACCGGTGCACACGGGGGCAGAGCGGACGTCTTGGTAGGTATTTTTTAATTTGTTTAATTTTATAAGTTCTGAATGATATAGATAAAACAATAAATAAACCAACATAAAAGATAGACAGGCATGAAACTAAGATCAAATACACATTTATACACACATATAGGTACACATTTAGATACGATTTTCAATGTACAATATACAATGAAGCATTCAAAAATCTAGTAACTTAGGAAAGCTCATTTTTTTATTCTTGGGATGTCACATTGTAGTTTCCATAGCCCTATTCTTTTTAGGGTTCCGTACCCAAAGGGTAAAAACGGGACCCTATTACTAAGCCTCCACTGTCCGTCTGTCTGTCTGTCGGTTCCGTACCCAAAGGGTAAAAACGGGACCCTGTTACTAAGCCTCCGCTGTCCGTCTGTCTGTCTGTCTGTCTGTCTGTCTGTCTGTCTGTCACCAGGCTGTATCTCATGAACCGTGATAGCTAGACAGTTGAAATTTTCACAGATGATGTATTTCTGTTGCCGCTATAACAACAAATACTAAAAATATAATAAAGTAAATATTTAAGGGGGGCTCCCATACAACAAACGTGTTTTATTTCCGTTTTTTGGTACGGAACCCTTCGTGCGTGACTCCGACTCGCACTTGGCCGGTTTTTTTATCATACAAAGGCATTTACTAAAGTGGAAAAATTAAGTAATTAAGTAGTTTAGATATTTTTGCATTTTCTGAAGTTTCAGCTCTTTTTCAGGGGACGTGCTCTCGGGATCATTAATGCTGCATTGAAGTCTACCGTAGTAACGTTTATAGGATACCTACGTTTGTAATAACTTAGTAGGATCTTTAAATAAATAAATAAACCTTCTAAAACTTTCAAGTCTACCATCATCACATCACAAATCGAAAAGTCCTTTTAACAAGGATTGGATGCAAGAAACGCGGCGAGGATGTCTGTGTGTTTTATTTCAATGTTAATCATCATTCATTATTATCATATCAGCCACATGAGACCTAGGCATAGATCAAGGATCTCTATGACCGTCACGGTGCGGTCTTGCCATGGAAAGACGTCCTTATTATCTTAGGCCCGTATTTATAAACCGAGCTATCTTGACAAATTACTCACATTCTTATAGAAACAGCATCGAGAGCAGATGAGATTGAGATTGAGAGCAGTTTATAAATACGGGCCTTAGTATTTTAATGTTTTGCTCTTATAACATGATGGCCGTGTCCGGTACAGCCCTTAGCAAATGGCCCGTGCCCGTGCTAAGCGGCGACTTCCTACATCGCGTTCTGGAGAGTGATCCCACTAACTACGTGCTTTATGGGAACACCCCTCCTCCCCCTTAAACGCCTTCCTTAAGCAGGTCCATAAAAGTACAACTACATCTGTTAAAAATAATAAGAAAATATTTTTGCGTAGGTACTGAAATGTTATCAATTTTCCCACAAAGAACTTAACGCAAGATAATTTGGTGGTTAAGAATCTCATATTTTGCGAATCGGCTATTTTGCGTTTCTGATATTATGCGCCTAAAGGGTTAGAATAGGTAAGTTAGTATAAAATACAACCCAATTTAATTTTCATCATATCAGCCGAATTGTACCGATCGCAAGATAAATAACGAAATTATTTGTTTTAAGTAAAAGAAACTTAAGTTTGTATGATCTCATTATAGACTAGCGGCCGCTGCCTGCTTCATCCGCGTGGACTCTGAAAGATAATTAAAAGCTAAAAAAAAAAGAAAAACCTCCTTCAAAACCCTTAAAATAAAAACAAAAACAGCTTCAAAATCAAATAGCTATAAAGAGCAAGAAATAACTGTTTTTTTGTTTTTCTTTTTAGGTTTTTGAAGGAGGTTTTTTGTTTTTTAAATGCTTTATTTTACTTTTTTGTGGTAAGTATGTACCTAAGCGTGATATATTTTTAACTTTATATATTTTCAAAATGCCCATAACTCAATGTCCAAATTCACGCTGTTTGTTTTTAAAGGAGTCGTTGTGTCTTCGTAGTCCGAGTCTATTCCAGAACGTCGCAGACCATAGCTCGATTTGTTTTACTGGATTATTGTCATAACCACCTACCAATATCTCAACCACTATACCTAAGTACATATCCTATTTGAATTTGAAGAGTTCCCTTGGATATCTTCGAAGTCCAAGGTCCAATGTCAATGAAATTAAAAAGACTACACTTAGGGTATCCCTTTTCCAACAAAAAAAATCATCTAATTCGATATTCGATAATTCTGTTTCTAATAACAACAGAATAACAAAGACGTCAAGGTAGTTTACCCAAAAGCATAGTATTTTCAGAATTACTTGAAAACTACTGAACCGATTTGAAAAAAAATTTCGCAAGAAAACTCAATCAAACAAAAAAATAATCATCAAACTCGGCCCATAAATGTCGAAGATACGCGCGAACAACGGTAAAAAAAAACTATACAATCGAATTGAGAACCTCCTCCTTTTTTTGAAGTCGGTTAAAAAGTATCCTATATGTTAATCTATGTTCTAATTTGTCTACCAACCAAATTTCATCCAAATTCGTCCAGCTGTTAAGGCGTGAAAAGGTAACAAACACAAACACACACACACACACACAAACATTCGCATTTATTATATTAGTAGGATTAACTTTGATAAATTTGAGCCCAGAACTACGAATATCGTTGTTTTCCACACAGGTATAGAATTTCTCTACTACAAAACTTAAAGTCTTTTCCTTGTCTCTACCTTTAGAATTGAAACAATTACGAAACATCGAGTAATAGACATCAGACACAAGTGAATGTGCTTCTAAATAACCGGGACGTAATTAATAGTTTCCTCCTTATATTAACTCAAGACAATTATTTGTCGCACAACGATTTACTACGTAAAATAAATCAGGTATTGCGAGATATCTCTTAACTAACTTAAAGTGACGTACTTGTTGTAAAACAAGTCTTTTAATTGATGGTACCATGCCTGTGAGAAAGGATGTGAATAAACATAGGTATACAATGTTTAGATCCACTATGGTAAAGACTCTCTAAACTTGATATTAAATATAGAACGTATTTTTCTTAGCTTTGGAAAAGAAAAAAAGCGGATAAGTGTGAGTCGGACTCGCCCATCGAGGGTTCCGTACAAAGTAGGAAAATAATATTATAAATAGTTCAGGAATCGAGTCACGCAGGTTTTCCGAGCTTTTCCTGGTTTTTTTATGATTTAATAACAGATGTACATGTTTCCAGATTTTTCCCTTTACTTATAGTATAAGACAATATTACTTACATAATTTCAGTTCTACGTCAACGGAAATTACCCTATAAATATGTGTTTTTGGCGGCATAAACGGCGGCTGCATTTCTTTTAATCCGTCCGTCATTTTGTAGTTGTTTTAATTAACTTAAGGGAGTGTTCTACTAATGAAAATAATCATTTTTGCCAAAGAAACATGGGTCGAAAAACGACAAAAATTTTGGACTTTCCCATACAAATACAATGTTTTAGCTGTCTAGTTAGTATGGGAAAACCAAAATTTTTTGTCGTTTTTAGGGTTCCGTAGCCAAAATGGCAAAAAACGGAACCCTTATAGATTCGTCATGTCTGTCTGTCTGTCTGTCCGTCTGTCTGTCTGTCCGTCCGTATGTCACAGCCACTTTATTCAGAAATTATTAAGTTTACACAGTTGAAACTTAGTAGGTAGATGTATTCTGTGAACCGCTTTACGATTATGACATAAAAATAAAAAAAATAAAAGATTAAGGGGGGGCCCCCATACATGGAACTGAAACTTAATTTTTTTTTTCATCCAACCTTTACGTGTGGGGTGTCTATAGATAGGTATTTAAAAATGACATTGAGGTTTCTCAAACGATTTTTTCTCAAAGTCAACCGTTTGAAAGATAGACACTTCCAAAGTGGTAAAATGTGTGTGTCCCCCCCCCCCCTTTACTTTTGAAATAAAACAGTCTAAAAAAATGTATGCTGTAGATCCTAATAAATACTTTCAACGAAAATTGGTTTGAACGAGATAACTTTTAGAGATATAGCAGATTTTCCAAAACCGCAAATATAACTTTGTCACTCATACAAACACTATGAAAAACAAAGTTATTTTAGACGACGAAAAATGAATGTGGTATTCAATATGGTATGGTATAAGGTAACTACGGAACCCTACTGCGCGTGGCCCGACACGCACTTGGCCCGTTTTTGACCCATGTTTCTTGGGCAAAAATGTTTAGTTTCATTAGTAGAACACTCCCTTAAGTTAATTAAAACGATTACAAAATGACGGTGTATAAACGGTCTTTTTTAAGGTTAACTTAGAAGTTTGATTTTTTTCACAGCTTCAAGAGTATAAGTATGGTTTGAATTTCAACTCGATACCTCCACGCGTTCCCGAGATAAAGGGTCTTGTCAGATGGGCAGACAGACAGACAACAAAGTGATCCCATAGGGGTTTCGCTTTTTCCTATTGATGTACGGACTACGGAGCCCTAAAAACAAATATAATGTGAATTTAATTAAATTGCACCATGTGTTCAGTAACGATTGCGAATAATTTTGACGACTTCCGTGGTCGAGTGGTTTGTACACCGGTTTCCAAAGTGTTGCCATTTCTGAGGTCCCAGGTTCGATCTCCGGCTGGGTCAATTCAGAAAACGAACTTTTTTATCAATATAGAATGAGATGATGTGATGAGAATGAATGAGAATTTCTGGTCTAGGTGTTTGTGATACCACCGTTCTCTGATTTCCATAACACAAGTGCTTTAGCTACTTACTTTGGAATCTGAGCAATGTATGAATGCTGTCTATTTTTTTTTTTATAATTTCTAGCTATTTGAAAAAAGAGCTTGAATGATATAGCATAAGAACTATCAACAAATCCATATTTGTTTCATTGGTTTTCATAAAAAGTGTATAACAGCTGATCAATGTATCAGTGTTATATAATTCCATTGTTTATACCATTTGACTATGTTGTGTGATTGTGTGTTAATTGTCCAATGGTTTGCTTGTGAAAATTTATATTCACTATAATATAATGAACTCAGCTAAAGTACTGCCACTTTATTGGGCTGGACACATAGCGAGAAGAACCGATGGCCGTTGGGGCGGAAAGGTTCTTGAATGGCGACCGCGCACCGGACGACGCTCCGTAGGTAGGCCCCCGACAAGTTGGACCGACATGAGGGGGAAGGTCGCGGGAAGCCACTGGATGCGGGCAGCGCAGGACCGATCGTCGTGGAGATCTGCCGGGGAGGCCTATACCCTGCAGAGTGGGTGTCGTGCGGCTGATATGATGATGATGATGATAATATAATTCGTTAATTTATGTAGTCGATACTCAACTTTTGTTTGGCATTAATTTCTTTTAATGGAAACTGTGTTAGCCTATGTACAAACATAGGTTAATGCTTTTTATTCATACATGTACCTATAATATTGAGCTGTGTTTTCCCTTATCCAATAAAATAAAATAAAAAAACATAATCTTAGAGATTTGATGTTCGAAAAAGTCGACGAATGCATGTTTTTTTAATTCCTTAGTAATACTTAGCTTAAGTAAATAAACAAACTCGGAAAACATCAGCAAATCATTCACGCGAGAACTAACGCAAATAATGGTTCAAATCTAAAATGAGATTTAGCGATCACAAAAGGTTCTGACAGAATCTGATTGATAAATGAAGTTGTTATGGTGATTAATATGAAAACTGACGCTTGGCAGCGATTCGCCAAATCATGCGCCGATGGTGTTTCGGAAAATCTTAATTATAACATCATAAAGTATACTCGAGCAGAAAAGTAAAAAAAAAACATGGAATCGGATTGACACCTTCCTACATATTTTACTTATTGTATTACTAGAGGCTGCTTTAACTGCCTATAATGGCTATGTAAACTCAAGACTACGCTTATCTGTTTATGTGACATTCAATCCAAACACAATAAAGATCTATTCTATTCTATACGCCATTGCTGATTGAAGAGTCCATGGCAGTGTTTTCGAACAAATTGCTTTAATATTTGTGATGGAACTTGGCAGTAATTTTAGGTTTGGAGTAGTATCGAGCGTGCATATTAAAATAGTAACATTTTCTATTTTTCCCTAGTGTTGTTTCAAAGACCACGCGGGAAGAATAAGAACGTCAGTAATTTTAAAATTTTTGGGAAAAATGATTTTACCTCGGACATTCTTTTGTTATTAGCCAGTCATTCAAACTATATGTGAAAAAAACTGACATTCCTTCCCGCATGGTCTTCAAATGGGTTAAAGAATTGATAAATTGTGTCTACATTTATATCTAGAATTAAAAAAATACTTATTCGGACATGTTCCAAGAATGTAGATAATAATTTCAGTATAAAATAAGTTTTCACTATCACTTTTACATTCAATAGTCCGATTCGACAACAATATCGAGAACGGACAGTTCTACAAAACGGATAAAAAGATGAAATAGTTCGATAACGTCGAATCGGTGGTGTAACTTTTGTCTGTATACACCTTTATAACACCTTTATAACAACAAAAGCTGTTTTGACGTACAGCTGTTGTTGACGACTGTATTTGTGAGAGATAAGACTATACAGAAATGTGTTGATATTCGAGAGAATCCATTCTGTTATCGAGATCTAAATAAATGCTCATTTTGGTAGGAAAGGGGATTAAAACGTAAATGTTGAAATGTGAATTAAAACGCTTTTTGTCGAGTTTTTGTTGATTGGTTTCAAATAACTGTTGAATAGTAGGAAATATGCATTCGGTTTACGTTTTTAATGTTCAATTAATTATCGTAAAGGATGAAAAAATATTGTCCTGAGTTACAGAACTAATTGGTTAATAAAGATTTGGTGTCGTGGTCTAAAATACTTGTTAACACTTACCTATCCGCACAAGCTATCTACTACATTAGCAGGGGTGGCCAACTTGTCTAGGGCTGCGATCTACTTAAAATTTCCTGGCATTAAGATCGACTTAAATCATTTTAATTTTTGGGGTATTTTTCACTACAAAACCGCCGCACCCACCTCCCGCACCATTCGGTTGCTACTTGCTTTGCTTCCACAACCAAGCAGTTTTTGTTTTGTCTCTCGCGATCGACTGCACTGTCTCCAGAGATCGACTGGTCGTTCGATCGACTAGTTGGCCACCCCAGCATTAGGTGACTTCATCCATCCTTCAAATACAAGAGAATCCAATAGGTTGATAATGATTTAATAAATTATACTTGCACTACTTTGTCCCCTTTAATGTATTCCAAACTGCGCATTGTCATCCCTAAAACAAACAACAACAAAATATCAATACGTCCACACGTCATTTGTATTTCACCGGTTTACTACCAGCTTTCTACGATTATTTACGAGAAACATGACGTCATAATGACGTCATTGCGCACGCGTCACTGGAATGGAGTGTTTTGTAAACATTCGCGCACAATCGGCATTCGGATGAAGACAAATAAACAGGTGGGGAATGTGGCGACGTAAGTAGTTATGTCCGTTTATGATTGATACGTTCTAATTATTTCCAATTCTGTTAGCCTGCGCTTCCACCAGAGATGTGCTAGGAAGATGAGCGGAGCTAGGATGTGTAGCGAAGCTGTGAAACGGTGCGCAAATGTGCGAGGATGTGTAGCGGGTTCTTTTCAGATGCGAGAGAGCGGGGTGAGGTGTCACTCACCCACATCCATACCCTTGCCCACATCTCTCGCACACATCCCTCGCTTGTTTTGTATGTACAAAAACCTCGCTCCGCTAAGCCGGTCCCATCAGAGCTGTGCTGACCGAGGCAAGGTAAATGAAGTGTTTCTATTGGTTCTGGGACCCTATTTTTGAATCGCTCGATTGGCGTCGAGCGCTCGTTTCTACTGATTTTCGTTCGACATATAACTCTATTTCGAACGTTTGAGCCATATGTCGATCGAAAATCAGTAGAAACGAGCGCTCGACGCCAGCCGAGCGATTCAAAAATAGAGCCCCTGTACAAACACATTCCTCACTACGCATCCTCGCACTTCTTTGGTGGAAACGCAGGCTTAATGTTCGAGGCTAACACATATTTGGTTCAGCATCATACCAGTTTTTTATAATCCACGGTTATGGTTGTTAATGTAACACACAGACAGAGATTTGAGTAACCCAAGGTTTGTTTTCTCCACTCTCTGTGCAGGTTAAAGGAAGTTATAATATTTTGCTAAGGTTTCAAACCTATTGGCGCTTTTCTACCAGAGATGTGCTAAGATGTGTAGCTAAGGAGGATGCGAATGACATCATCTTTGTAATAATCTTAAATATATTAAAAAGTCAACATCCCAGGAATTTAATGAATAATCATTATTATATTCTCTATTGTATTATGTTGTTTCATTCCTTTATTTGTAACCAATGATTAAAGAGATTCTTCATTTAACCAAGAATTAAATTAACGTTTTTATGTCAAGAAAATTGCCCCTGTGAAATATAATTAAATCATACGATTTTTATTAAACAACAGGTTGTGGGTTTTATAGGCCTGTGGTTACTTATTCAGAAAAATAACTCTTATACTTAATCGTGTTCTTATGAAAACCCATATCTAGATGCATTTGATAATCTATAAATTAAATTATTAATAAGTAGACATTATTTTAATATTTTTCTTGTAGATTAGGAGGTCATAACAAATTTGGTAACGATCGCGTAAGTGGCTGACTCTGGGTTCACAAGATGGAGAGGCACTCTCTGATGCTAAATATGTCAGTCTGTTTGCGTGAAGTGGTTGCGTTCTTTTTATATGCAGACTGAAAAAAAACTATAATTTTTTTGAAAAGAAATTAAAGCCCATGTTACTTGCTGATAAAGTAGCTTTTTTGTAGGTGAAAAAAAATTCAAAATCGGATCAGTACTTTTTGAGTTTATACATTACAAACAAACAAAAAGTTAATCGCTCATACCTACGAAACGCAACCGAATTTTGATCAGTCCTTACACAGTTCAGGTGAGTACAACTAGTACTTACTTGCTGTACTATTGTCAGCCATTTACCTTATCGTTTTTTGTTTTGGTAACGATAACACATTTTTCAGCCTGCATATAAAAAGAACGCAACCACTTCAGGCAAACAGACTGACATATTTAGCATCAGAGAGTGCCTCTACATCCTGTGAACCCAGAGTCAGCCACTTACGCGATCGTTACTAAATTTGTTATGACCTCCTAATATATTGATATTGTTTTAAATATTTCATTGTAGAGCTATTTAAAAAAGAAGTGAGTAAAAGTCTACTTATCTAGTTATCTATGTAAATCATTTAAAAAAAAAACTCCTTGAAAGGTTAGAATTATTTTTAATAACACATTTTACATTACAATTTTGTTGTTACTTTAATCGAGATTTATGGGCCTCAAAACACGGAAGCCAAGTTTTGTATTTAAAAGCAAACTTTACAAAACTCAACAAGGTAACTTAGTTAATTTTTATTTCGCTTGCCATAAATATCAATTTGCATTGCAGGTGTCATTCCTGATATGGTTTCGATAGTGCTTAATCAAGATTTTCCTTATAAATAAGATCGTGCATCAGATAAGATATAGCTCAGAGCTGTAACAACAATGACGGACAAAAACATAATATTAATTATATATTAAAGATATTTATTTACTAAAGCACCTACCTACATATATATTTCACCATCAGCCATCTGTGGGGCACATGCCCTTCCTTATGGCTGGATAAGTCACCACGCGGGCCCAATGCGGCCCAAGGTGGATTTTAACAACTGCAAATGCAGCTGGGACTAACGGCAACGGCTTAACGTGCCTGCCAAAGCACGGAGTAGCTCGAGGTGAACTCGAGATAATAAATTTTTTGGTCACCCATCCGAGGATCAACTCAAGTGATAATTACATGAGCATCAGCAATTTCTTATGTCCCCAATGCTGGGGCACAGGCCTTCCTTATGGGTGGATAAGGAGGATGGGCCATAACCCACCACGCGGGCCCAATGTGGATTGGTGGGTGTTAACGACTACAAAATGCACCCGGGACCAACGGCTTAACATGCCTTCCGAAGCACGGAAGAGCTTGAGATAATATAATTTTGGTCACCCATCCCATGACCGACCCTTGCGAAAGTTGCTTAACCTCCGGAAACGCCGGGCCAGACGCTAAACCACTGCGCCACCGAGCTCCTTACGTATGTACTCAAAAGGGTAAATTTGGGTCAATCAACTTTTAAGTGTCCTATGAGTTTTCCTGTCCACAAACATAAAAGTATATAATTCCTTGAAAATAAATTCGAATGCAATTTCTTTCAATATCTTTATAGGTACTTACTCAATAGTAGTTTTATAGATAAGAGAGATAAGATAAACAATTTAAACATTAAATTAATACGACTTATTAAAAAAGTTAAGGATAAACGAAATGACATGGGTGTTTAATTAATAGCTAATGCAGAAGTAGGACGTTATTAATAATCTTAAATAATCTCTGAAATAACATCACTGTGTCTTTTTGTTTATTTTGCTTTAGGATCGGCGGACGAGGCGGTTGTACTGCGAGTATTTAATTTTAATACTTAACGACCGAATGAAACAGTTATTTAAAAAACTGAACTGGCAGCAGTATCCTCACATATATTTTGACGTTTGTGTTTTTGCTTGTTTCTGTCGTATTGGTTCTTGTTGTAATACTCTATGACTTGACAATTAAGTTTTGTAAATATTTTAATTTTATGAGCTCGCTGATAAAAATAAAGGTGAGATACTTTTACCTATCATTTAAAGTCTGAAGAATAACAAATAATAATGCGATTATGTAATTTAACCATTTCATGTATATTACGAGTTTGCACAGTAAAGTAGGTACTATATTCGATAGCGACTGTAATTTTGTATGCAATTTGGCTCAGCGCCTCTCACTAAACCTAAATTAAAAGTTTTCATACAAATTAAAGCTATAAGTCTCTATTGTATATAGTAAGCGTAAACTTACGCCTATAAAGCGTATTTTTTCCTACCAAAAAATAATCGCAATACAGTACAACAAAGTCGTGCCTAAATTAAAGATGATATCAAAGCATGGATATGTTTCAAATTTTTTGTATTATCTGTCACTGCGGCCTGTAATTATAGGTTTTGGCGTCTGGTACGGGTGTCTGGTATAGCACAATGACGCTTGTAGGTCACGCAGGACAGACCGGGTCAGTCTGGGTCGCCGATTCGATTCCGCTCGATGATATAAATATTGACTTTGGTCGTTGCGTTCGAGGGTTATGATCGCAGTGACGATCGAGTCGATAAAATATTTATAAATTAAACATTTTAAGTCAACGGGATATATACCACAGGTTTTAAATCAATTTATAGTCGTACCTTAATATTCGTCGGCCTCATCTTTTGATCGACTTGATATCTAAGTTAAGCATTAAGTATTTATTCTGAGGTCAAGCAGTAAAAGTACCTATTTGAGTTTCAAATTATTTTCTTAGCTCGTGAAGTAAACTGCCTGTTAAGTAAGTAACTAGAAACTCATAACTTGATAATGATAATATTTGTGATATATTATGATAATGAGAGAATGTTAATAAAATATACCTATCTAGAACTTCGGAAAAAATATTTTCATCTGCTTTTAATTTTTGAATAATTGTCCTTTACAATCGTAAATGTGACAGGCTTCAATTTTTAGAATCACTTTATTTATACGAAAACATAATATTTGTGTTCGCAACCGCAAGTCCGATAAGCGTTCATACCAAGGAGTTTTACAATTCATATATTTATATTTAAACAAGATCGTAAACAACATTCGTGACCATAAAAGACGCATCTGTCTGTCTGTCCGTCCGCGACCCTATTTCTGCTCCCCTAACAACACCACCTGTCAATTACGAATTTTGATTTGGTATGCTAAAAAGGGTGATATAGCTTCAGAAAAAGCTTAACATTTTAGAACCTTGTGGCACCAATTATCTCACCCATACAATAAGCTTTCAACTTAGTAAACAAGATTTATAGTTAAATGTGACAAGATACTAAAATGTTCAGTTACTTCAAAAGCAGTTTGTAGCACAAATAAGATAATGCATCTAATGATTTCAAGGTTAGAACGACTGGACATTTGGACGTGCGTTTGAATTTTAGTCTCTTGATAATCGTGTGGGGTATAAGTTTACCATTCAGAATCTCATCTAATATATCTAATATTTCTAACATCTGTGGCTATGTCACCAACTAACGTAACGACTATATTTTTAAGAGAGAAGAAAAATAGGTGCTACAATGCCTATCCTCTGTACATACATCGTTCGATAGATATTTATTACAAAATGTATTTTTATTTCATACCCTTATTAAGTAGTCGTAATTTATAGTGAAACTTTTAAAGCTTAAAATAACTGGCATCAAAATTATTAGTAAGTATCTATTTTTTTGTGGAATGATACTTTATAAGATAGGTTGCGAGCTTCGACCTTCGCTCCAAAGGAACTGACATAAATTCTAAATGTGTGTCTATAGCAAAATAAGATATATTTTTTTTGCCGCCAAATTTTTTTTGGGGTCCCACGGACTATTCCAACGGTTGCTTTAATCTTTTTTGTTGGTAATATAAGACGAGCGTATATAATGCGCTTATCTAAAATACTCTATTCAGAAAGTCGTTCGTCATTCGTCATCGACTACTGTGATGACTTCTAACCGAAAATCTATTTGGGGTGTCATTTTTGAGGGAACTTAATATTTCGTATTTAAAGCTTTAGATTTCGTTTTTGGGTTACATTAAAAAATGTTTTTGATACTAGTTAACACTTTTCTCGATATTTTTCTCATTACAGCATTTAATTTATTGCGCTTTGATCATAAAGCGGTACGTACGTGATTTTTGTTAGGTTTGCCAACATCTTTTGCTGTTTGCTGTCAAAAAAATATTAAAAAAGTGCACCACCATCAGCACTATGACGGCTGAGACTTTACTGAGAAAAACCTGCATATAACTCGGCAAGAGCTGTCAAGCTTCTAAACTAATATTGGTTAGTATTTATTTAAACTTTGTATATATTGTCTTAATATTGAATTTACGACATTTGATCATAATGTTTGGTAACGGTGTTCACCATTAAAATGCGTAGTAATACTTTTGAGCTTACCAAATATTGTTTGGGAATCGCAAACCGTTTCCATCGGAAAATTCTGCAGCCCATTTTCTGATTCACGGAGGTATAAGATGTTAACCCTATAATTATGATAATGTAAGGTGATCAAAGAAATTTTAATTTTTTAAGAGTTTAAGATTCAGGAAATTCTCATTCAACGCTGCCGAACGCTACACGGCAAACAGGACAAACAAATCAACCGAAACATGACATTAACAAAATTATAATACATGAATACATCATGAGCACAAATGGCAAATCTTTCACTAAAATGCCAAAGCGACATTCAGATAGACATGTATTAAGCTAGAAACAAACTTGTGACCCTTATGAACACGTAAGCAATAAAACGTGACCGATCACAATAATTACCAGTGTTCACTTGTTCATTAACAAACAACTTCGTGCACAAATTAACGTTTGTACAAAATCTATCGAAAGGTCAATTAAGTCATTACAATTTTTGCCCGATTGCTTTACATTCCGCGACATGCTAGCAATGTCTTTATGTGCATCGAAAAACTCGATGGTTCGCGTGTGCAATAACTATTTGATTATCAAACTGTGCTGTATCTGCGGTGAAATGTGGCCAACTGTATAGTTAAAAATTAACTACCGGTTACATAATATGGATTGAGTGTACGGAATAAAGTAGAACACGATAATTGTTGAAGACATCAACTGCACGATCGTTATTGAGTGATTTTGATGCTTAAACTTTATGGAAAAAAAATTGGAATCAAAAAAGTATCCAAGCCACCTGATACAGCTTAGACTTACATAAGATAGAGGTTAAACTTAATTCAGGGCAGCTTAAATTTCAGCAAAAAATATAACTTTTCTGATCATGTTTTGACATATTTTATCAGTTTGCTATACTGATAGATTTGATCTGCGCTGAAATTTCAGCAAAAACTATCTTACTGGTATGACTACGTTTTATTATAAATATGTTCTTTTCCAATTAAATATTATTATTGTAGAACTGTAAACTGTTTACCATAAATAAATTGGTACAGTCAAGAAATAAATTCGGGATGTTTTTTGTGTCCACAACCTCATTATTATGTCCACGACAGTGGTAAACATTTTTAATTTCCGATTTCCCGAGTTGACTGCTACGCGTCGACATTTCGCGAAGTTCATGCCAACAATAGGAGTTCAAACAGAGATTTATAGCAATGGGGAGTCGTGGTGGAGCCCACTCATACTTCTGGGATGATATCGAAAGGACAATAATGATAAGACAAACATAATTACACGGTTGATTTTTAAGTATATATATCTAAAAAAAGTAATGGATGTATTCCTTCCCTTTACTAATCAAGCATGTGAAGTTAAAAATATCAATATTTTATCATAAATCAAGATAGTGAGGTAAGTTTTTGTCTAAATTTTTTACTGATTTGTGGATTTAATGAGTTTCAAATCAGTAAGATAGACTTAACGCGAGAAAAGAGAGTGTCTTGGGGGCTACTCAAATGGCCACTTTTCTATTCGTTCGCTAACTTAAAAATTCAAAATAAGCCATAAACTCCAAAATTACTTGTCGTAGGCTTTTCCATACAATACAACAATGTCTGTGATTTACATAAACTTGCGACGTGTGAGATGATCGTTTAATTGCTTATTTTGAAGCTTAAAGTTAGCGAAGGAATAGAAAAGTGGCCATTTGAGTAGCCCCCCTTGTTTACGTAAATCATGGAAATAATGAATGCTTCGACGCATGTCTTTTGTTATCTTTGTGAGTTTACCAAATAATCAAGTTTTTTTCCGATTTTTTTAGGACAATTGATTTGATTATTGCTTTTGACTGCTACATATTCAGTAAAAATATGGTCTGACATCCCCATTTAATTTTTACATATACTTAAAAATTAAGGGTGTCTGATTAATTAGACGGTATACTTTGAGTAGAGTACTAAAACTGCAACTCTGGCTATGGCTAGTGAAAGAAATACTCGTGAATCCTCAAATTTTGCAAGGTTTCATGATGACTAGGTATGTCTTAGTCTTGAGGAAAAGCTTCCATTCATAGTTATTTGTATTTCATTACGATGAGAATACTGTCAGCGTTTACTTTGAATTCTGTCATCCACGGTCAGTGATCCGCACATTCTGCTTCTAAAAGAATTATACAGATTTTTCTGTTGCTTTTTCAGGTTTTTTTATCCACAACGGACGGTTATTTTTAAACACATTCAAGTATATTTTCTTCTGACTTTAAAACAAATGTATATTTTTAATTATTTCAATGTTTCTGTTTTGACGTATATACCTACTCTCCGATCAAAGAACTAAGGTAAAAAAAAAACTTTATCTTAACTAACTTTAGTCTAACGAATGTAAACTAAAACTAAACCAATTTAATTTCTTTCAGCTATTAATGTTTCTCTATCATATCCATTTTAATCTTTAGTCGCTGAAAAATGAGTCGCGACTCGCTACAGAAGCGGCACAATAACTTCGATGTGGGATGCTAAAGTTCATCGCACCGGTTTATTCCGACCACAGATTAAATATTAGTTGTTCCACTAATGCCTTTGCTGTTGGTTCAAATATGTAACTTTATTTGCCAATATTTACAGTCCATTTCAAAAAATGTTACCAATCTTGGTAGTCCTCTTTAAGCTAAATTTGTTTGCATTAGTTTAAAAACATTGACTAGATAGGTTTACAAATGTATGCTGTAAAAAGCAAGAGAAGCTTATTTAACTTTTGAATATAAGTGACTGAAATGGACTAAACGTCGCGTCGACGACGAAGTTGATAACTAAGGTAACGTATTATATTTATACTTATTTTGTTGTAAGTTTCTTAAGTTTATTGAAATGTTGATAAAAATCACAAAACATTTTGGACGGTATACTTAAGTATGACTAAAGTGTTATAATGGGCGGTCTTATCATTGAGAGCGATCTCTGCCAGACGTCTAAATACGAATACAAACAACAATGAATATATAAATAAGTAACTGTTACCTTGGTTTATTTCCCTCCGTAGCAACTGGACAGATTCGCAACTGGACAGATTCTCAACTGGACAGATTCTCAGGTGGACGGATTAGCAACTGGACAGAGTACAGTCGTGAACAATGAAATATAGTTATTATACACTGATGTGAACTGGATCACAACCAAGCAATAATATTACATTAATTGTTAGATTTTTAAAGTCAAATTATATTAGAAATATACAGAGTTATTTCTAAAACACCTCGCAGGACTAGATTACTAAAATCATAAACAACAACCTTTGTTCTACGACTTTTCCGAGAAAGACAAAAAACGACCAGTGGTCCAAACAGCTGGGGCCCTACCGCCTAACTCAAAGCGATAGCCAAAGCGATATCTAGACTCTATCCGTCCTTGTCATAACACGATGACAAGGACGGACAGTGCACTGACGTCATAAACCAAAGCCAGAGTCAAAGCGAGAGAGTTAAGCGGTAGGCCTGCTGATCGAGTTTTGTGTGAAAAGTGCTTTTTTGTATTTTTTTTGGAAAAGTCGTGGAACAAAGTTGTTGTTAATAATGATGTCAGTAATCTACTTCTGCGAGGTTGTTGGTGTTTTACAAATAACCCTGTATTTTTCAAAAGCTTTTGCCGAGCAAACATTGCTCTATGATATTTTCTTAGTCACCCCAGCCCCCCTACTCAAATGGCCACTTTTATTTTCGTTCGCTAACTTAAAGCTTAAAAGTAAGCAATTAGACGATCAAGTCACACGTTGCAAGTTTATGTAAACCACAGACATTATTGTATTGTATAGAAATGACAAGCCTACGATACGTAATTTTAGATTTTAGGGCTTATTTTTAAGTTAGCGAACGAATAGAAAAGTGGCCATTTGAGTAGTCCCCTTGATAGCTAAATGTAGGGAAATTTAATAATTTCCGAAGAAAGAAAATATCCAATATAAGACTGAAAATATTAAAACAATATAAACAGTAAATTAAAAAAAATTAAAAAAATATACAAGGTATTGATTTAACAAATAAAATAGGTATTGATTGACAAGTAGATGGTTTGTAAATTGTGATTTTTAAGCAATTTATTCTTTTTTTTATTATTTACCAAACGATTGCATTTGTCACTTAGTCACAAGATATCCAGGATTAGGTTAGTACTTACATTTAACTGATTTAACACGGACAATTCAAATTACTGTGAAAACAAGGCTGTTACACGCAACATCGAGCTTACAATTCTAAAATTACGCAATACTGTATTTATTCTGCTTGTTTAGCTTAAATCGGTCACTCTTGTCTTCATGGTCCTTTCACAGAATTTCCATATTCAATAAACCATACATCGACCACTAATTAACCCGACCACATCTAAAATTGCTCAATAATCACTATCAGCTTTGTGAACCACGAAAATTACATGTGGTCGTGGGAACAAATGATTGTAATAAAAATGTCACTCGGATTGCGTTTGTTAAGAATGCACTGTGCAAAGATTTGTGGGGATTTACGACCTTATTCCATAGCTGTATGGTCGGTTTTTAAGGTAAGTTTTGAGTGGCATTGTAAGTGAATGCATCGCAGATTTAATGTGGTCCATCATAATTATCGATGAGACACGCACTAATTTACCCAGTCGGTTGGGGACTAGTGAATTAAAGCGGTTTTACTTGATTTTTCAATATTTTTTAAGTGGGGATGTAACTTTCCATATGTGCTTTTTACAAAATGAATTTGTAAATTCAGAATCAAATGATACAATACAATAGAAAAGAAATTGGAATTGCTGTCGGTTGTATGCAAATAGATTACAAAATTAATAAAAATTCAATCGATTTACGAGCAACGGTGGTCATATTCTATAATTGCATACCTATTTAATAATTTAGTTATTTTAATAAGTTATTAATAATAAGTTTCATAAATACTCACTCGGTCTAAAAGTTCTGAAAGATTCATTCATTACTAAAGTGGGTTGCAAAATTATTAAGTCTAAATAATTGTTTATCATGCATCATCATACATTCCTGTAGTCCTTCAACCGTTCAACCCATTAATGGACTTATTGAATTTTCCTTTTTAATATTAGTTGAGTTATCCATCGTATTAATTTTTTCACACTACATTAACTTAGAGAAAAAAAGAAAAGACCCTGGTACACATATGCTTAGCTTATTTCATAATTATTATATTTTCCTTTGAGAGATTCGAACCTGTAGGAGTGTAGGGCCCTCCGCACATAGCTCGTAAGCGTATCGACAAGACGCGACGAGTACGATACAAGCAGAGTTCTACACACGAATCGTAGCGTAAGCGTAGATATTGTTCCAGAATATAAACAAGAGCTTCACGTTGACGGAAATGCATCACCAAACATATAGAAAGTATTTTCTACGCTTGCTTTTTTACGCCAGTATCTACGCTACGACTATCGTATTGACAATAAAATCTCACACGATACGCGTACGTTACGACGCCGCCGTGTGCGGACTTCTTGGAACATGTACGTTCTTTGTATTTCTCTCGTACGACGCACTTATTACGATACGCTTACGCTACGACGCCGTGTGCGGAGGGGCGAAGTGTAGATTTAAGTCAAAGTCACTAACCGCTGGATAAGCCAAAAAAGAAGTAAGTAATCCGGTAATGACAGTGGTTTCAAAGCGATAAAATTCAAGTGTGGTATTATTATATTGCATGAAGATGTCAACATTAAACATGGTCATTAAACGCGGCTCCCGTTGTGGTCCATTTGGCACGTCATTACTGCTCGATGGTTCTTTTATAATGCGTGTTTTGTTGAGCATTAAATAAAATAAGCTTATTGTAAAAAATATTATTCTTTATTTTGTCTCTTAGAGCACGAATAAGGAAGCTTTAATTTGTACGGGAATCCGATTATATTCTATGTAGCTTCAGTTTTCTATAAATATATTTGAAGAATCTTCACTTTCAATACTACTTATTTTCTTTAATTTATCAACGCCCGAGCGCGGCCCGATCGGGTCGCACAACAATGGAAAATCTATTGTGTCTATTTTCTGGGGCTAAATTGAAGGTTTAACGATTTTCTTTTAAATGGTATAATAAGTTGAGGAGCTCGGTGGCGCAGGTGGTTTAGCGCCTGGCCCATCGATTGCGGAAGTTAAGCAACGTTCGCAAGGGTCGGTCATGGGATGGGTGACCAAAAGTTTATTATCTCGAGTTCCTCCGTACTTCGGAAGGCACGTTAAGCCGTTGGTCCCGGCTGCATTTGCAGTCGTTAACACCCACCAATTCGCATTTGGCCCGCGTGGTGGGTTATGGCCCATCCTCCTTACCACCCATAAGGAAGGCCTGTGCCCCAGCAGTGGGGACATCAAAAATGGCTGATGGATGGAATAAGTAACACACAAATTCACACTTTAAGTTCCTTCCGGGACAGATAAATTTATCCAATTTCCGATCCATTTTTAAATTAAATCAGAAGCTTAAGCGGAAAATGTAAAACATGCCCTTTAGACAAGACTTATATTCATATTCTATTAGATAACTAACTAAAGACGTAATTCTCTTGAGATATTGACCTCTCAAATAGCTCACTAGATTTTAAATAAAACACTTTTTAACGGATACTAGCGCGGTTTTATTGAAAGTACTTTGATAATTACCTAGTTGGTATTTGGCATGATTTTTTATATTCACGACTTTTCGGCTCCTTTGCAGCTGCCGCGGTCACGTGGAAACCTCGGGAAAATAAAAATAAAACTAAATATTAACTACATAATTCAAATTATCCGTTAAAAGGTTGATTTGTATTTCCCATAGCTTAAGATATTGTAAAGTTATATTTTAACGTTAATAAATTATTAAAACAATAAGATATGGTCTAAAATATCACCAATATTCTGTCAAATTATGGAAAACCAAAGCCCTTTTAAACAAAAGCAGAAGTATCAAATTAAGCCAAGATTGCAATGTCATTCCCATTCTCACCATTTCCTGTCCCAATTCCTTTTTTCAACTAAAACCTTCAATAACAGCTTGATTTATTTCCCAACTTGTCCTCCAAAATTGTAAATTGCCCAATTACGAGGAAATTACCCAATTTTAGTTGCCATACTGTAAACTAGCTAGCCGTGTAATTTTAAATAGTTAAAGAATATAAAAGTCTGTCTTTTTAAGGTCGCCGTTTAAGTTGTAGATTTTTTATTGCAAATGATTGTTTCGTGCGAAAAAACTCACCCTGATAAAAACAATGGTGGTAATTTAGATGTCTATTGTTTAAAGTTGACAATATTTATGTTTTTTGATCTCTTTTGATACGATATTTCGAGGCGCCCGCCATACAGTGTGAGTCTTTAATATAAAGTACACAAAATGAAAATGAGTGATGCTATGCTTGATTTTGTCTACAGGAAAAAATTTGAAAAAGAAATTTATATATATTTTATGTTTTTTCAAATGTTCTTGTTTGCTACTGTAAACAAAACGTGTAAACAAACAGAAAAATGATTTGAAATAAAAGGACGTCTTAATAATTTCAAAATTTATGATGAAAAACCACAATAAGATGTATTTTTTATCAAAAAATAAACATTTTAATTAAATAGATTTCTCCAAAAAAATTCACCAATGTTTTTTTTATATTTTTCCTGTTATTGAATGTCGAGGTAATTCCTTACATTGGTGAAATAACGCTGGCTTGCAGAGTAACCCTCGTATCTATAAACAAGTCATTACTTGTTACTTAGCAATTACTTCATTAAGCCATTACTTGAGAACATTCTCATTGAGAAAAAAAAAATATTTAATAGTCAAGTAAAAGGCATTACTTACTTGAGAAAAGTAACAAGTAATACTTTTGACTTACAATCATATTAGGTTGGCAGCAATGCCATTCTACATTCCGTGTTCAATTTGAAGTTGTAACATTTAAAACTAATTTTAAGTAAAAGCTTGGTATAATATCCTATTAAATAATATTAAAATAATAAAAATTTATCGTTAATGCTTTTTGTATAGTGTGACTGGTCAGATGTTTGGAAATAAAAGAAACGAAGAGTTTATTTCATTATAAGTTTGCGTAGAAAGTAACGAAACTGTCATGTCAGTCATGTCAATGGGTGCATTCTTACAGACTAACCGCTGAGTCATCGATCGCCATAGAGTACCTACATTTTACTATCCCCGCCAATTGCTAATGCGCAGGAACCTTGTCACATTAACATCTACGTTAACGTCATCCGTAACTAAAAATGTCATGAAACAAGATTATTCTAATAGGTTAAAATATTATCATTAATTATTAAATTATTATTTTCAGTAAGATATGGTCTAGGTATATAAACATTTTACAATTGTTTTTCGTTATTCATTTCGTCTTTATCACGAAAATAAATTTGGGTACTCTGGATTCAATTGTAGAAATATTATTTTCTACTTCTTTCAATGGATCGGTAGTGATATTATCCAAATCTGCACATAATCTTCCATTATTCTGATACGAAAACTGATTAATTTCACTCAAAAATAATATCATAGGCCGACAGACAGTTGACGAAATAACCTATAAATGTACTGAAAATACTGATAGCTGAGCATTCTACGTTTCTCAAGTAATGCAATTGGCGACTAATTCTTAGCCGAGAATTCTTACTTTTGACAGTTCTTACTTCATTCAAATTCTTGTTTATTGTATAAAAACGGCGACTTAAGTAATGACTTATACTCAAGTAATGGCTTATACTCGTCTATAGATACGGGGGTAAGAGTGAGATATACCTACTAGAAGAAATTTGACGATGCCACTAGTGAGTCGGTAGCTCAGTGGTCAGAGTATTGAACCGGATATCCAAAGGTCGCGGGTTCAATTCCCGTCCGAGAATCGATCTGGTGCGAATCGTATTTTTTTCTAGTATATTATTTAGTAATGTATAGAAATAGCATTGCAAATGCAAAAAACTCAAATTAAAAAAAATCCTGTCGTTTAAATTAAGCATCATTTTCATCGATTGTGCACTTTATAAACACTCACACTGTATAATAAAGCTGTAAAAAAACTTATGATGTGTACTTCGTTAGGTTTCAGATAGCTTCTGGTTAAATAAAAAAAAATAGACAGAATTTTTTACGAAGTTATCTGTCAAGAAATTTTGTTGGAGTTTTTCGGAACATGTGAAATTGGCCCTAAGAGTAAGTTTTTAAATATCTGCCTATTAGCATGTATTTTTTAAAACTTCAGCTTTTCATTTTTTTACAGCTTAATAGTTTTTTAGATTTGGATGAAATTTGGCACACAGAGAGCCTAGATTAAAACATAGAATACTTTTTATCCCGATATTCTTACGGGAACGGGAACCACGTGGGTGAAACCGCGGGCGGCCGCTAGTTTATTGACCGAGCGAGCACGAAGTGCGAGCGAAGCGTCTCTGCTTCAGCTTGGGCAAAAATTCTTTCGTATTTCTGTATGTTCTCTTCTACAGGTCGCATTTCTCAACCGATTCTCGTGAAAATTTGTGAGCAGGTTCGAAAATTATATAGATTTTTTGTCGAGCCAGATTTTTTTTATTTTTCAAAATGGCGGAGATATGTAAAAATAACAGGTTTTACGGCTTTCCAGCGCTGTCTGTTCTCCTCTACAGGTCGCATTTCTCAATCGATTCTTGTGAAATTTTGTGAGCAGGTTTGAAAATTATATAGAATTTTTTTGTCACGCTACTTTTTCGATTTTTTTCAAAATGGCGGAGATATGTAAAAAAAACCTATTGCAGTCCAGCTTTCCGGCTCTGTCTTTTCTCCTCTACAGTTCGCATTTCTGAACCGAATTTCGTGAAATTTTGTGGCCAGATTTGTAAAATCATATAGATTTTTTAAGTTCAGACAGTTTTTCTAAATTTTTCGTAATGGCGGAGATATGTAAGAAAAATGTATTTCAGTCCGGCTTTCTGGCGCTGGATGTTCTCTTCTACAGGTCGCATTTCTCAACCGATTCTCGTCAAATTTTGTGAGCGGGTTTGAAAATTACATAAAAAAAATTTGTCACGCCAGTTTTGCGATTTTTTTTAAAATGGCGGAGATATTTAAAAAAAAACATATTGCAGTCCAGCTTTCCGGCTCTGTCTTTTTTCCTCTACAGTTCGCATTTCTCAACCGAATTTCGTGAAATTTTGTGGCCAGGTTCATAAAATCATATAATTTTTTTTAAATTCAGACAGTTTTTCTAAATTTTTCGTAATTGGCGGAGATATGTAAGAAAAATGTATTTCAGTGCGGCTTTCTGGCGCTGGAAGTTCTCCTCTACAGGTCGCATTTCTCAACCGATTCTCGTCAAATTTTGTGAGCAGGTTCAAAAATTACATAGAATTTTTTTGTCACGCCAGTTTTTTGAAATTTTTCATAATGACGGAGAAATGTAAAAAAAACATATTTCAGTCCGACTTTCCAGCGGTCCATTTTCCTCTACAGGTCGCATTTCTCAACAGATTCTCATGAAATTTTGTGAGCAGGTTCGATAATTATATAGATTTTTTTAGTTTAGCCAGTTTTTCTTAATTTACCAAAAATCACCATTTCGAAAAATGTTTAGTATTAGAAGCGCCCTCTAGCTGCGAATATACCTACCAAATAATACCAAACAGCACGTACCTAGTGCTTTGAAAAGCTCGTGAACAGTGTGGGAAAAAGGGGTGGCGATATCTTTAAGATTATTTTTTAAACAACATCCAATTTTAGCTACTTTTTAACGCGAGGTCTACAGCTCACGGAGCCACTAGTAATAAACAATACAAGGCACAAAACAACTAAGTATTGCAGATAAATCATAGTTTCAGTTAATTAAACTTTTCATGTAACAGTATGTTAAATAAATGCGAGCAACTGTGTGTATCATTTCATTCGCACTTATCATTAAGGGATTGCCCGCATCCGAACAGCTAAAAGCTCTGTCACAAAGCTTAAAATAAAACGTAGATCAAAAGCCCCAGGACAGACGAATCAATCATTTTTGCTCTCGGCTCCCCAAAAAAACAAATCGTTTTCAAATCCGATTTCAGTATAGGACAAAAGCGATTTTTTAAAATAATGGACGGCCAGATGCGAGAGTGATTTATAGTCGTTTTTTAATGGATTTCCAAAAGATATTTCCGATTTTTTGGCGCATTTCGTTAAAACGCTATGACATATGGGATTCCTGTGTTTTGTTGTAGCTGCTGTTTATTGGGAATTCTTTGTGATAGTCTTGATATATTTTTGGTTCTTTTTAAAGTTATACAAAAGTTTTTCCTAAAGGGACTATTAGTAAAATTTTTGACCAAAATTTAGAACAATTACTAGATCCAGAAAATATTATTGGTAATCTATTATTTATTTTCTATTTACCTTTAAATATAAAACAAATAAATATTTGACAACATCACATACATTGCTCCAATCCCAAAGTAAGTAGCTAAAGCACTTGTGTTATGAAAATCAGAGACAACGGTGGTATCACAAACACCCAGACCTGAGACAATATAGAAAAGTTCATGTTTTACATTGACCCAGCCGGGATCGTACCCGAGACCTCAAGAGATGGTGACGCCTTGAAAACCGGCGTGCAAACTACTCGACCACGGAGGTCGTCTATTAATGACACTCCATATTATAGTTGTTTAAATGGCGCTCTATAAAAAAGCATGTGTGTGTATTTTAAAATTACGTTCGTAAAAATTATCTACTTTTATATTCATATTTTTTTTACTCATAGGTTTACATAATAAGTAAAATAGCACATCCAAAAAATATACTATTGGCCAGAAAATAATTAATTTGTGGGTATCTGAATTGGGTGGGTATATAAATTATGAGGTGTAAAATATTGCTTCAGGGCAAATGTTGAGCTTAATTTGGACTGTTAATGCGTTTTAAATTCAAGCCTTCCACTGGATTTTTATTTTATTTCACCCCAATGACTTTTGGTTTTTATTACGATAATATGATTTTTTTTGGTTCATAAATAAAAATTGGTGACGTAAGTGAGCAGATGAGTAGACACTATTGAATTAATTTATACCTAATAAAATGACTGATGTTATACAATATTTTTCTTTACAGATTTTTTCTTTTTAGAATTCTATGGATTATTTACTTAAAAACACTGAAAGGAACTAACAAAACTATTATTGAATACTATCAATATTAATATTATAACTGAAGAGTTAAAATAGAATAGAATTAACATTTATTGATACTCAAACAAAGTTAAACACTTGATTCTCTTAATACTTAATTAAAACCTACACTTTAAATCCTTGAAAGAATAAAGAAAATAATAAACAAAGCCTCCGGAAGCATTTTTTACTAACATCCACCTCCAAAGGTATTTCATTCATAAAGTCTAGAATAGCAACTATTATATCTTGAGCTCTGTCATTACTAAATCATGAACCAGACTTTACTGGCAAAATGGGGTGAGAAGGGTCAACATAAATTTGTTTGATCGTAAGGAGGTGGTTCGAATATGGATGCCATAGAATTATTTCCGATTCTTCCTTTCCGCAAGTAAATGCTGCACATGTGTTGAGGACACGTGCTTACGACTGAATACTTGCCTTTTTTCTAATTCTGATTTAATTTTTTATAGTTTTTAGGTATTTTATGGTGGAATGAATAGTGTGGATAAGATTATTTTCACACATTGACGATAATGTGGATTAATTTATAGCAAATAATGGTGAAGACAAAGGATCCATTTTCCTTGAAACTTGCATGGCTTTCTCGTCACTTACAAACACGTATTATACCCACAAGTATTTCATAATAAAAATTGTGGTGTTTGGGAGAAACCTGTTAAGTCCAAAAGGGACATTTTACAGACAAGTTAACTTTCACGAATGTAAAAAAACGTAATGAATGACTTAAAATTACCATTTTTTTACTACTTCAGTTCTATCACTTCTATATGTATGAGGTGGACTAATCATTAATAGATAAAAAAAATAACATTGTATTACCCAACTAACCAAATTGGAATTAACGGGTTTCTCCCAAACACCACAGACATAATCATACCTTGGCATATCCACCTAACTCCTTACGACACCAACTTGCCCTAATCACCGACTGCACTTGGTAAACGCGCTTCCTCCTCATTGTGTCGCAGCTGCGCACGCGCTTGCACACATACGCACACATGCTCGTTTAACACTGATAAGGACAATCTTGTGATACAACCGTAGAAGCTTAATATGACTGATGATGTAAGCGGCAGCTGTGAACTACTGGTACCGATTAAAGATGCGGTGAATTCGTGGATTAAGGAGTAGATGTTTAGGACGTTAAATAAAATAATATAGTACACTGCACTGCACTCAGGTCAAATACATTATTAAGAAAATTATTTAGTGTATTAACGGCTAATTACTCAAAACCTTAAATTCAAAAAAAGCTGTCAGATTTGACAGAAACTATGAAACCGACAGCTTCCTAAAATATTATATAAAGCTACTTTAAAATAAAGGAGACCTTAACCCTTTCAGACCTGAATTATTTTTATTTCTCCAATTGGTTTAGTAAATTTTAATTAGCTTATATAGGCTACAGATACCCACAGGAAAAACAAATAAAAAAAAAAGTTTGTCGCCTTCCTGAGAAAATTGCGTTTTTCTTTATGTGCACACATTATATCGAAATAAATACTTAAATATTTTTTTTGCTTTATGTCCTCGATTGTGGACGCCAGGTCTGAAAGGGTTAACAAAGATTTTTGCTAAGAGCCTTTGAGTATTCGGCTGAGTTATCCATGACAGATGACATCTTTTGACTATGTAATTAAACTACAACGTAATTATTGCTCTAGATTTTGAGACGCTCAAATTCATGTATGCTTAGGAAGTTTATTCTTAGGTCAGATTTCTCAGTAATTTCGGAACACAGTGGTTGCAGACTTCAGACAGCAGCAGCAGACGACACGTGTCGCAGCGACGCGTCGTCTGCCACTCTGGTTTCTATGTATTTCTATGACGACGACGTGTCTCTAGCTACGGAAGGTATTTCATACAAATACATAGAAACTAGCCCCCCTACTCAAATTGGCAACGTTCACATTTGAATACTATGTTTTCTATTAAAGCTTAAATGTCCATCAGCCATTTTTTTTAATGTCCCCACTGCTGGGGCACAGGCCTTCCTTATGGGTGGTAAGGAGGACGGGCCATAACCCACCACGCGGGCCCAATGCGAATTGGTAGGTGTTAACGACTGCAAATGCAGCCGGGACCAACGGCTTAACGTGCCTTCCGAAGCACGGAGGAGCTCGAGATAATAAATTTTTGGTCACCCATCCCATGACCGACCCTTGCGAACGTTGCTTAACATCTGCAATCGCTGGGCCAGGCGCTAAACCACTGCGCAAACGAGCTCCTCAAAGATTAAATATGAGACGATTAAATCACTTGTCGCAAACTTTAAATCACAGACTTTAATGTATTGTATGGAATTGACAAGCTTACGGCACGTAATTTTATAGTTTACTGTTTTATTTTAAAGCTTTAATAGTAAGCGTTCGAGCTATTTTTAGTTAAGTATTCCATTAATACTTGATACATAATAAATAAGCATGCACAAATCAGTTACACTTAATATAAATTCACAGTCGTATAAATCACATAACAACTAAACCTGTTGCAATAGTTTAAAAGTTCACAATTGTTTTTGTAAACTTTTGAAATATTTACGAACAAGATGGATGGAGTGTTTCGAAGTCAGGTCAGGGGTCGCGCCGGTTAGTCACTGATATTTGCGGCTAACTGTATTTGTCATAGTATAACATATTTTTACCGCTTAAAAGAAAATAGGGGCCACTAGTTATATGGTTTTCCATACAGAGGAGCTTCTTAATTTCTATCTTTTTTTTCATACAAATTCAATCAGATTTTTTTTTGCTACAGCTTAACATATACAATTTATTATAAAAAAATATTTAAAACAATAGACCTTATATTTTAGCCTGATAAAAGCTAACACAACATTTTATTTGAATTTGATATTGTTCGAAAGCTGAAATAGTCAACTTGTGGAATTTACTGTTGATTTTACAGTAAGTATATCTGCTTATGCATATTCACCGTGTATAAGCTAGAAGATATTGTAAGTATTTTAATTAGAGATGAAACGGATAGCAGTTTGGCCGGATACCAGATACCGGATATTCGGCCAACCATGTGGCCGGATAGCCGGTTATCCGGCCGCCGGATATCCGGCGGAACTTAGCCGTTTGGTGCATCGCACACACACTTGCGTAGGCGGCGCGCGAACTCTCAGCGACTCTGCTCGGACTAAAACTAATTATATTTCTTAAGTGATATTAAGACTAACTAAATAAAGCAAATAATTACCTACACCTATAATAAAGCAAATACTTAATCGGTATTCGGCCGGATAGTATTAAGGCCGCCTGATAGGCCGGATACCGGATAGTTACCGGATATCCGTTTCATCTCTAATTTTAATGCATTTTTCAATTCTGACACACGGCGAACAGAAATCAAAAAGTAAATTCGACAGTAAAGTCCGCAAGTTAATTATTACAGCTTTCTAATAGTATATTTAAATATAAATAGTATCTAAATACAAATCAAGTACAAAATTAAATTAAACACTGGATGGTTCACAATTTATTTTTAATCCTTGGAAAAATATCCCTTACAAATTAATACAACGCTCTAAAATGCGAATTACGACCGTCAATTATTTTACATTTCAAACATTATGAATTGGAACTTTGGAACTTAGAAGAAGATTTAAAACTGCTATTGTCGCAGTTGAAATGAATGAAGGATCGGGAAAAATTTTGTTTTCTCCAACATTAAATCACACTTCATACATTAACAGTTATTCATGTAAATAATAAAAATGTAATATGTAAGTAATGTCTAATAAAGAATAAAGCATTCCACGATGAAACGTAACCAGAAGACATACGAAATGACTGAACATTTTATATTCTATTGTAAGCACACATCATGCTAATGCAACGTCAAGAACTGACGTGAACAAAACCAAAATGACAAAGACTTCAGCGTTACCATGTTACAAAACCTCGCAATTCTAAAAGGTATACAAAAAGATACGATCTAATCGGAGATTTTATCTGTGCATCCCCAGAATACTGGCAGGCAATCTGCAGGTCGGGTCAAAGTGCGAACCGACCACTTTCTCTACTATTCGGTCCATTAGACTATTAGCTCTATTGCCGCATCTGTCTCAGTCAAATTAACCATAAACACGATTCTTTATTTTTAAAACAACGACTACGCAACCTCTCGATTTCTTTTATAGACATGAATCATCCACAATGACTAACATTCTCGATAAAAGAACACTCTATCAACAATTCAACAACCAGTTATTTAGAAAAAAGAAGTGAGCTACGATAAATCTTTCCCAAACTTTTCGGATCGCGTAAAATGAAACGTCACGTTCTATAATTGGAACAACATTACACAAAAACATTACCCCTTTAATTATCAAAAATAAAGGAGTGACATCACCGTCTGTCGCGAATGGCGCTGAGCACATGCTAACCTAAAAATAACTAATAATCTGCCATATGCACGCCAAAAAACGCCAAAACAGCATTCGAGACAAAACCCCTGATAACCATCAGGACCGAGAAAAACTGCGAAGACCTTCAAATTAAAAATAGAAGGGTTCGGAAAGCTGTTACAACCTCCTTCTAACTGCGACGGAACGCACCGGAGCATAGACAAGGAGGAATTAAAATGGCGGCTTCATTGTGAAAAAACAAATGAAAAGGGGTAAAGCAGCTCTTCCCCCGAATTCGAATTTCGAAGGGTTAATATGGTACAAAAAGTGGAGTCTTTTTAAGTTGTTTTCGGCCAGGTGTTTTTGAATTCGGAACGTCTTACCGGAAATCTGTGGCGCATGTGTCTGCGCAACCCGTCCGCGGCGGAAGTGGCGTCGTGCATCCCTCACCTTCTCTGCTCCACATTAAAAAGCATCCCTTCAGTATCTTTTTGAACGTGGTTTTATTTTGATTATCGAATTCTCTGGAGTTGCTTTTGGCCGTACAAAATTTTACATTTAATATCTTGACCATGAAGAATGATTTCACAATTTTCAAGTTTCAGGTAGGAAATAGAATGAAGTCAGGATCATCTTCATCGCTGTTCTTGTATGAGTAAAGTATATAATTACAGTGGCGGTCACATAAAGACACCAGTCGATTTTCATACAAACGAGGCAGCTTTGAAGCCTTGATTCACCGCCAAGGATTGACCTAGCTGTGATCTGATGATGGCCATCCTGGGACTGAACGGAGGAGATTCATATCGCTATACACACCCAATTAATCTGAACAGCATTCTAAGAGATATAATGTGATGAAATGGGATGGCCATCATCAGATCACAGCTAGGTCAAACTTTGGCGGAGAACTTGGCAGGAGAAAGGCTTCAAAGTTACCTCGTTTGTATGAAAATCGACTGGTGTCTTTAATTATGTCACCGCCACTGTATAACTTAAGCTCATGTAACGATTTATTGGTCGTATGTTATTTAAAGCGACTCATTACAGCACTCAAAATATTTAGAGATATCATCGATCATCTTATCTATTCTATACCTACTCGAAACTATCATATTACATAAATGAATTAAGTCCTGACAACTATCATCAGGCTTTAAATTATTACTTAATAAAATCTTTCTTTAATTCTCTCTATCAAGTAGGTCAATCGAATCCATTAACTTCTATTTCTCTGTAATATTAGATTAGCTAAGAATTTTAAGTTTATAGTAAGTGTTATAGAAATAGATACAAAATCGCTGCAACCTATAAGAAATTGAAAAATTATAGATTTTGATTATAATATAGGTATTGAATTTAATCCACTCAACGAATGGCTCAAAAGCCTATACCTAATAGATCCCTTAAATATATCCCTCCTTATAGATCCCATTAGGGCGAGTAATTTAGTAGAGTAGAGGTACATTGCCTGGCATATGTGTTGATTTTATTTGTTTTTAAAACAACGTCAAACACACCACGTAATTTACTTTTACTCGACTAAATTACTCGCCAAAATGGGAACTATGCAATGTGTTACAAAAATACCCCTATTGCCGAATAAGGTAGACTAGCGGCCGCCCGCGACTTCGTCTGCGTGGACAGTTTTTTTACTATCCCTCGGGAACTGTACGTTTTCTCTGGATGAAAGGTACTCTATGTCCTTTTCTGTACCCCTGACAACATCTATGCAAAATTTCATAATGATCGGTTCAGTAGTTAAGACGTGAAGGCGTAACAAACAAACAAACAAACGGACTTTCACATTTATTTAAGTAAGGATAGGGACCATCAAACTTAACAACTATGACTATGGGACCAACCTTTGAAATCGCCAAAAAAAAGATCAGCTGTTGTATACATTTTAGAATTTTCGTTATTTTTTTGAATGAAAGAGCAAATTTTTTTTCGCGATTTCAGTGTTGGTCCCATAGTAAAAGTTGTTCAGGTTGATGGTCTCTACCATGTTCGGCATTAGGGGTATTTTTGTGTAAAACAGGGTATTTTTGGGGTATTTTTGTGTAAAACGGGGGTGTAGACCGCGCGAGCGGTACATACACGACACGATTTCTTCAGAAACTTGTTTATGGTGCTTAGAGTGTGAACACACTAAATGTCCTCTCATCTAGGAGATGAGCTGGAGTAAGGGGATAGGTTTAATGGTCACACTTTTGGGTTTGTAACCGGAGAAAGGGACTTTATTTTTTTATATTATCTGCATGTTTTTTTTTCTATTATCATTTATTCTCCGACTGTACTTTCGCTAGCGGGTGTTATAAAATCAAATTCGTCATCATTAATTACAGATGTAATGCGAGTGTGAGCAACAGATCGCGCGATCAATCAATCTGTTTAGACTGGCCCGCCACTTTATTTAGGCGGATGTAACGTTAGCATAATATGTAAATTGATCTGCTGACGGTATAAGAAGAAAACGAAAGTAATGTGATGATAATGGATATTGTATTCATTTAAATATGTTGTTTAGTAAAGTGTGAAGATAATTTGAACCTTGTTAACGTGAATAAAGGGTGTTTTATTAATATTTTACCAAACCAAAAGCACACAAGGCTTTGTCTAGCAAAAAACACAATAATAGGCTATCGGACAGACATACCAGTTCAAAAGGTCTCTTATATAGACGAAAAGTGTACCAAAAATGTGTTTTGAAATTCAGTTTTTCTCATAACTGCCGTGCCTGGTCAGATTTTGATGCCCATTTGCATAAAGGTGTAGTTAAGGTATCTCCACAGTTATGTTTTATTATAACACAACAGTAATGCTTTTATTTAGTAGAGCTGTCTCCAAAAAGAGTATAAAAATACCAATATTATGAAAAATACTGTTTTTTGTATAAAGTGACTCCAATACATTCGATATTCCTCGGAGCCCAGCCGGACTGTACCTTACCCCATAAAATCTGATCGCAACAGGTGTTTGCCAACAAAGGGTTGGGATATTTTTGCTCGCCAAATGCCGCAAAAACAACTTCTTATGGTTATAACTTACAATTTCTAGAGAACTTTGGGTACTGTAAAACTTTCTTTGTTTGTATTAAGCTAAAGTAAATTTTTTTCTCACATGTCAAAATAAAAAGACTGAAAACCAATTTTTCCTTACATTTTAACCAAAAAAAACTATATAAAAATTATATGATGAAAAGTTACATTTCATTTTACAAAGCCAGAAATCCTGGAATACACGACTTCATAAAACTAAATAATAAACTTTAAGTTTAAGTAAATTTTCTTCACACAAAATCTATTAGCAGCTGTTAACTATATCATCTGTTATCGGCTTTGTCAAACCCAGTTATTTCTTAATTTGTAAAGGTTATAAATCATACCTCGTTATTAATACACCCCACTCTCCTTATGATTTATGTAAAGGGTTGATTTGAAAAGATGCCACTATTTTTAGAAAACTTTTTAGAACATGTTCTAAATCCGGCTGTATTTTTGTAGATATTTGGGGTACAAAAGTCATAAAAAACTGGAACAAACAAGCTGAATTAATACAAAATGTGAAGGACCAATTATTTTATGTCTATGTATTATTGTATGTTTACAAACTTTAAATAGGTACTTAGTAGCTTGTGTGGAAGGGCAACAATCAACATACTGTTATTATTACTATTAAACAATATTTATTTTTCATATAAATAAGGAATCATTGTAATTATAATATAAACTATTAATGACCATCTAATTAAATTACATTCTCAATTCCCATACGTAAAAATTACAACAGATAATAAATTGTGGTTTTAGTCTAGACAGCAATAAAGCAGTTCCTGGCCTCGGGTTTTTTTTCACAATTTCCTGCATTATACTGCTACTTACGTCTTAGTCACCGATTAAATTAAATTATTCTAATTAATTGTCAGGATACCCGCTTTAATAGCTTTGCCGTGAACCAATTTTTTGGTAATAGTTTCCTCTAAAAAGACACGTCATAGAAAACGGAATATTTTTTGGACCGATTTGTAAAAGCAGCAATAAATAATTGTTTTACATACAATTAACGTTATCTAAGTTAATAAGGCGCCCGGCCGACTAAAATACACCAACACTTTCATAAAAAGCTACTTTTATTTATTATAACACAAGTAAGTACTATCGACAACACTTCCACTATACCTTTCCTAAGGTCAAAATCGCTTGCACGCCACGCCTTTACTAAACATACGTTTATTTCGTGCAGGGGCGATACGCGCGCACACGAATTTTTCTGCAAAGTTTTAAAAGCACGTGAGTTCCCCATTGTACAGACATCTAACAACTTTTTAGACCAAAATTGGAAACATAGTTTTCCAACAAACACTGCAATCTCCAACCTGCAAAGCGCCTGGCAGTCGCAATGATTATGGCTATGGCAATAACCTCGCATGGGGGGAGAGTACATCTTGTACTGTACTAAATAAAATGGTCTTTTAAAATGATGTGGACTTGACACTAATAAAAACTATCGCTGAACCGATGAAAACTTTTCAAGTTACTCTCATTAAAACACATCTAATTAAAATTATAACAAGGTAAAATTGCAGATTTGATAACTTCAGGTAAGTAATTAAATAAAACGACAACTTGATTGTCAATCAAAAGTTTGTGTGCCCATTATCAGGCGTCGTAAAGCAATCAAGGAGGTAGGATGAGAAAGATCAATGCAGGGGTCGTCAACCCGCGTGATCCATCAAGGTGATATGTAGGGACAACAAGCTAGTGTTTGCAGATCACTCTCTCACGAGACGCTGTCTGGGATACAAAGGTATGTACAGATTCCGGCAAACATATTGAGTCTTGACGCTCTTTGTATGGAGCATGGAGTGGGGATAAGTTCGCGCATGTGCACTTGTGAGTGACCAATAGCGCGCGACCCTTTCCCGCCGCGCCGCCCGCGTACTTCACCGCTACGCATACCCAAAATACGCGTTCTGCGCAATCCCCACCCGACTTCAAAATGTTTGCCGGCTACTGATGTTTGCGACCCACGCAGATAAAGAATGGGATCTAAAATGGCGGCTCACCGCGCTTACCATTACGAGTCTGACTGAGAGAGCCATAGGTGTGGCGTTTAGTGAGCGAGCGAGAAGTGAATATGAACGACGCCATTTCTAATCCCATTCTTTTCTGCGCGGGTTGTATAAAACTTACGTACGAGAATCTATGGGACATATTTTCTTTCCAGTAAATGAATCATTTAGTATGCAACTTAAAACAATAACGGTCAGGTTTAATTAATTTTAGAACAAAACATGAAGCAAAGCTTGTATGTATTGCCGACTAAGAATCGGTGTAAATACGAAAGACGTTAGATACATAACAAATAGATTTAGATCGTATGAATAAGTATTATGAAAATTACGAGCTCTGTAAACTTAAGTGATTCTTGTTCGCTTAAATTAAAAACCGGCCAAGTGTAAGTCGGACTCGCGCACGAAGGGTTCCGTACCAAAAACAGCAAAAAATCACGTTTTTTGTTTGGGAGCCCCCCTTAAATATTTATTTTATTCTGTTTTTAGTATTTGTTCTTATAGCGGCAACAGAAATACATCATCTGTGAAAATTTTAACTGTCTAGCTATCACGGTTCATGAGATACAGCCTGGTGCCAGACAGACAGACGGAAAGCGGAGTCTTAGTAATAGGGGTCCCGTTTTTACCCTTTGGGTACGGAACCCTAAAAACGTTCTTATGCCGTCTTTAAGTGAAGGCATTTTAAAGGGGAAAAATCAATGTTGTAGCTGTGCCGTGACAAGCGGCTACGCGCATTAGGGCAAAAACTGAAAATCAGTGCTTTTATTACTGAGTTTTTTTCTTTTCAATAAATGCGGCACAGTGTTTTTCTTTGTAATTTTGTATTTTATTGTAAGCCTGAATGTGTGTGCTGTAATTGATGAAATAAACAGTTATCTCTATATTTTCAGTAGAATTTTCCAAAAATAAATAACTTTGTAGGGGGAAATGAATATTCTCAGTACAATTTTCTGAAAATAGAAAAACCTTATTTGAAATGGAAGCACTGAAACACAGTACCTATAAAAGTAATACTGCGACTGAAACGAGACAAAGAGCTTCAAATTATTTGACTAAAATTTTTCTCCAAAACGAAGCTTTCAATTATCTATTGTGCTCAAACTAAAACAAACCTGCCTCAGACGCACCATATGATAGCAGTCAGTTGTTCACAACATTTTTTTTCCACCAGCAGGTGGCAGGCGTTCACAATCTGTGCTCGAAACCTGCGAATATAATGTACCTACTTAAAAAAAATATCGGAAGACGCCAGACAGGGACGTCAATACGTTTTAGACAGAGAAAACGTTACCTCTTGTCTTTCCGTTTCCGTTTTATTGTAAAAAATGTTTAGAACATCTGGAGATGTATTTCTGTGATTTGGTGGGAAGATTTTGTGTTAGACGAAATTATTAACTGATATCAAATTTCAAAGAAATCTATTTTTATCAAAATAAGGAAAGGTTTCAATAACTTTGCCTTTTAGTGCCTTCAAATTGACGCAACAAAAGATCTTTGCTTCCGAAGATTGCTTCTAATGAAAAGATCAAAGAGTTATTTCAATCAAGTAGGTATATGGGTAGATTAACATACTATGCTTCTAAGTATAAATATAGATATGATGCACCGGCATACTTAAGAGATAAATCATAAAACATTCTTACGGTGGCAACTGACGGAGTCTTATTCTGTATCCGGAAGTAAAAACACCAATTTGTTGTTTATGCTGCTACAAACAAAAATCACAGAACATGATATAATTTTGTTCTGTGCGAAAATTCAGGTTTTAAAATGTGCACTGATGTCCATTATACAAGTACGCTGGACAAGCGAACGTCACCAATCGTTGTTCCTATTTGAAAATCGCCATATTGGCGCTGAGAGCAGTAGATTCTATACTATGGCAGTAGTGAGTGTACTTGGAATTAATTAGTTCAAAGTACACTCACTACTGCTATAGTAGAATCTAGAGCTTTCAGCGCCAATATGGCGATTTTCAAATCGGTACAATAAATTGCTGTCATTTCATGACAATAGCCTGTCCAGCGTACTTGTATAATGGACGTCAGTGAAAATGTGTCTAAATAGTTCAAAAACCTTTTGAAAAGTTGTTTTAGTTTTTAAATAAGGTCTGAAATCCAAAACGAACGAGCGTTCAAAAAACTTAGTACAAAAGTCACAGATTTTATTCCCGCACTTTAGAAAGGTTGTGTTAAACGAATCGTATCACAACAATTCAAAACAAGTGATGCGCGATACCCAATTACATTTGTACACTGAATAAAACTCTGATTGGTTGGTTTTGTGTGATTTTGATTGATGGAAAACCCCCTGGTTTATTGACCATTGATCTGCTGTGGTCACTCCCGTGTTTTTTTACACGTTCCAATTATTAAATGTTATGTAAGTGCTTAAGTTATAATAAATTGTTTTACGTCAAACGTATAATTGCTTGATTTATTGAAGTTCTTAGATTTAGATACCGGAATGGTTTTTAAAATGCTTTTTGTATGTATTTCTGTTTGGATGCACTGTTACGAGTAACAGTTTTCTGACTGCTTGATGTGTGATTTATTTGTATGTTGATTGATATTTGTCTATACTTAATAACATTTGGTATATCTTAAAAAAAAGAATCTAATAAATAAGACATATTCTGAAAGAAGCCTGACATCCACTGAGTTTTACGATTCAAAAGCACTAATTACTTATTTTTAATTTATTTTGATTGAAGATGTTAGGTATTCGATTTAAGGCCAGTATATATTCCAAATTATCGAATTTGGCCTATGTTTGATTCAAAAATAAACAATCAATTATTCTTTATTTTGAGCAAACAAAAATATTTGTTGAAGTTTCATAAACGATCTTGATTATTATATGGTTAAAAATACGATATTCGTATCTTAACTCGACTAAAAAAATATGCAAAGACAAAGAAAATTTTCATTAATTTAATTTTTTTGGATAATACTTAAAGTTTATCAATCCCTTATTCACGAAAAATATATAGAAAAATAGGTAATGACATATAGAAGAATATTCAACGGTTCCTTTTTTAAAAAGTAACTTTATGCTCAAAATAACAACAAAAACGTTTCAACGTTTTTTCAAAAATGAAAAAGTGAGGTTATTTTCATTACTACTACTACTTACTTACAATAACACGTAAAGAAAAAGACAGAGACAGAGTTTTTGGATTATACTGGCCTTAAGCAGAATTGATTGAAATGCAGTTAGTTATTTATGTGACCCAGCTTTCATTTATTTTCCTTATTTTATTATTACTTTTGTGGAGAAAAACATATTCTCTTTGAATAAACTCTGAAAAATTACTAGAAAAAGTTCAACGCAGGTTCTCCAAAGTCCCGAAAGCATTGAAGAATAAACCATACGAGGAAAGACTGGAATCACTGAAACTCACAACTTTAAAGGAACGAAGGGAACGTGGGGACTTAATAGAAACAACAAATCTTGCATGGACACTATGACATCGAGAATTTTGATAAACAACTATTCCAGTACTCACGAAACACAAACCTACGAGGCCATCATCTCAAATTATCAAAGGCACTATCGGGAAACAATCCACAAAAACATTTCTTTAATAATAGAGTAGTTCAAGTTTGGAACAAGTTGCCAGAAGAAGTGATATCTGCACAGAATACGAATCAGTTTAAGAATAGATTGGACAAATATTTAAAAACTAATGAAAGATAAACTCAACCCATGATATAACTGGATACAGGCTCTTATCAGTTGTCTCAACTGCTTGCCTGTCAATCAATAATAACAATAATAACAATAACAAAATACTGAAATCATTTTTACATTAAAATATATAAGGAACCGTTTCTTTAGTAGTTCAAAATTTCGTTTTCTACCAGAATAGTCAGCCACAAGTTTATTTTTAAACAACCCTTTTATACGGGAATTACGTTCATTAAAGGTTTTTTATTCGTTTCTATTTTCATTAGAGCGGCATATGGCTCTTATTGTTAAGTACAACCCTTTAAGACTAAATAGATGAGACAATGTGGTATCCATTAGACTTTAGACAAAATCGGTGTTGAATTTTATTTGACATAAACTTTTTAAGGCGCGAGCAATAGCTCTTTTGAATACAAAACTGTAGGTTTTCTTTTTATATCGTGTAATGTTTTAATGAGACTTATTATTTAAAGGGTCTTTATAATACGACTTTTTAAATCAAGATCAAGTTTATTTTAATGATAAAATAAGGCAGCTTCAAGTTGAGTGAAGAAATGATATTTTCTTGCTCCCTGGGATTTTTCATTGCTTGGTTAACGGTAAAAATAAGGTGGTTATATGCAAAGCTTATTTTTTAAGACCAAAGCACAATACTTTGAATGCCAGGATGTTTTAACATTATCCTTCATTCACTTTCTTCATCCAAAAAGTGTCCCATTTCACTCTTAGCCAAGGCCAGAAAAAAGAGTAATATAACACGTTCCAATTTCAAATGTAAACGGAGCGCAGCCTATAATTTCCCACCATTCCTAACTTCCGCCCCACCTACATCCGTATCCTACAGGTATCCGGATTGGCCCAATTGTACAAATATTCGCAAAGGATATGCCGACATTTGATATCGTTCTTTTTTCAAAGTTGATAAATCTTTGTGTTTAAATATTACATCGTTTTGTTTTGTTTCCATTGGTGATTATATGCGGATCCTTTTTGAAATGACTGAACCAACATAGTAATGTGTGTTAAAGTTATCTTGAAGTTATCAAAAAGGTGGGATCAGGTTTGGAATGAATGAAAATGAATAGGGTATCTCATCCGGGAGTGTGTACACAAGTGTAGCGAAAGTAGATCATATATTTTATATTGGGAAGGCACTTTATTCTGTTTTAATATGTCATTTATAAAACGAAGTTGTTTCCTATGTTTAATTGTTTCTATGTAGATATTCACATCAAAGCATGTTACCTAATTTTATGTAAATTATGTAATGTAAGGTATCTAATAAATCCTTCACTAGCGAATCCCAGCCCACAGGCCACAGCTATACGGATAAGAGTGGGAAGTGGGAAGAAATACATAATTAATAAAAAATGATAAAGAAGCGCTAAAAGAATCCAAAGAGTAAATATCCCAGAAGGTCAACGCACCTGCAATTAGAGCAGGGTGATGAAAGCTCGAAATGTAACGAGCTTGCATACAAACTTCAATCAGTTGAGCCAACACGCCGCGTTTCGCTGCATTCATTATTAATTTAAATAGCTGCATTTACAAAGATTAAGTAGCGGTGGTAGAAAGGCCAAGCCAAGGTAACTTTGATAAGTGTGACATCATTTGTAAAAAAAAGCAAAACCTCCTTCAAAAACCTTTAAAAAACAGCTCTATAAAAAGCAAGAAATAATGTTCAAATCAATTAATTAAAACACGTCTATTGAAGTCGGGTGGAGCTGGAAGTAACTTTTTACTTATTGTATTGTTTATATTCTAAAAGCCCTTGATATGATATCATCCGTAAGGTGTCTTCTTTCAAATAAAAGAAGAATAATCGAAATCGGTTCATAAACAAAAAAGTAATGGTTGAAAATCGGTCTGAATTCATATGAAATGGTAACGAAAACGACAGTATTTTCAAGATTACTTGAAAACTACTGAAACAATTTCAAAATTTCAAAAAATGGGACCAACTTGGGTAAATACCTCATGTTATAACGTTTGAATCATTTCAATCGGTTCAGCCGTCTTCGAGTAATCGGTGTACATACATATAAAAAAAATATACGCGGCGAATAGATAACCTGCTCCTTTTCAAAGTTTTTGAAGTCGGTTAAAAATGCAGTTTTGTAAGTGACCTCCTTAGATGCTTTTTAACAAGTAATGGTCAAAATTACAACATAACCGTTTTGAAAAGAGGAAAAAAAATCACATAAATATTATATGATGTCTATTTTTTATTGTTAACACTAAAGCTCCTGAACAAACCAAAAAAAAACATTTAACAAAGGGGAAAAAGGTACGAACTGTTTTGTCTTTACCTATTGAAATAAATACTCAACGTATCAAATATATTTATTTATTTATTTATTTATTTATATATAAATACTTATCAAATAATATAATAAAGACTCATCATAAATATTATAAAGCTAAAGATTATTGGCCCAGAAGTATTCTTAGCATAATAATGAGAATCAGTGATAATCGATTCGATTCAAACGATTTACTAATCTAGTCATAAAAGCACATCATTTACATTAAAGACGAAGACGACAATAAACACCTTAAATGATGCGAACGTATTAAATTGTTGTGTAATCGCAATCATTTCAAGTAAATAAATAAATGATACTGTAGGTGATGATACTATGAAGGCTTTACCTTGATATAGGTATTTTAAAGTAAAGGAATAGGTAATTGAACGAACAAATCAAACAAGAACAACAAATTGATAGAGTGAAACTGCTATTAAACAAGTTAATGTCACAATTATAGCACTAGATTCGCTTTGCTCGCTCAATAATGAGTTATGTTCATGACCAACTTGAATCTTTAAGGTTAGACCACATGAAACGCGTTTTTTTTTTCAAACTTTATCTAGCTGTTTATAACAAATTAATTTCTAAAAAAAATAAGCACAACTTCTGTAAAGTAAATGGTTTTCCTCTTAGGTTTTCCTATAAAAATACATTTCCGGAGTTAACTAGAAATACATCATCAGAAAATAATGCTGCCGTAAACTGCAAATGCTATTATTGTTCCGTTAAGATTAAAATACAGTAGTAAACCATTTAATGGCTGCTTTTAAATCCCTTTATCAATCCGTACATGATATAAAATGTATAGTGTTATAGCAACCTATCAATTGTACATGTATACAGCAGTACATTAAGCGTTACTATTATAATAAACCGTCTGGCCCGCGTTCCTTGTGCGAGGGGCACTAGGTGCAATCCAACCCGTTTCCATGCAGTGAATACCTCATTTCCATCACAAATTTCACCTAGCAATTTCAAATTTCAATTACTATGCGTCATTATAATGAACCAAGCTTTGCAACTTCGAATGTTTCTACGCATTTTAAAGGATGGTAGACTATTCATGACGTTATTCTTTGTTCGGACTGCTTATGTTTATTAGCTTCGCGTGTTAATCGATTGCTATAATGACAAAATTAGAAGAAATTCTCTTTGCATTACATCCACATCCTCCTTACTCTCCAAATTTAGCCCCTAGCGACTATTACATGTTCGCAAACCTCAAAAAATAACTTGGCGGGAAAAAAAATTGACGTTTTTGACGTTTGGACGAACAAAGTTATTTTTTATTAGCCTTCCTACGAAGTTATTGAGTGATGTAATAAATACATGATGTCCCAGGCAGCAATTTTCCAATGATTATTACATATAGGTATAGGATACAGATAGTTCTATAAAAACGCCTCTGTACTGTAACTTAAATCTTTGCCTCACAAACTTACGTGTTAAACGATTGCTTATTGATTTGAGGCCACTCTTAAGTTATGCGGAAGCTCGGAATTTCCTCTGTTAATCATATTAAGTAATAATTTGATTAGCTCAGTAACTTTTTAAATGTTTCATGTTCAAGTGGTGATCTGATGCTCTCTGAAAATAGGCACTTATTGAGAAAAATGTTGAGTCAAGTCTGAAATTTCTTTACTTATAAGTAATTATTAATATTTCGCTTAATTTTTAATAAAAAAGAATAAACATGACACTAAAATTTCTCCCAGTAAGAGCTTGTAAAGACTTTTTACTTAAATTTAAAAAAAAAATTGCCTACAAAAGGAAAATCGAGTTTTCATTTTCACTAATTTCAAATATTATCCTATGTCTTTTTTCTTTAACTTCTCGGACGGGAATCAAAACCGTGACCTTTGCATATCCAGTCCAATGCTCTGACCGCTGAGCTACCGTCATTAGTGGCATCGTCGAATTTTTTCTAGTATATTATTTAGTATTCCCATTACAAATTTTGTCCAAAAAGATAAAATTATCTTTTAGCATTAATTTACAGCCAGCTACTAACTAGGAAGCGCGTCTTACATGCGCCTTAAATAAGCAATAGAAATTCCTCATTAAGTCTTACTACATTCGCACCAATGGCATAACTGTGATTTCCTAAGGCAAGTGACATACCAGAAGCGATAGGTCTATAAAAGACCTTTCAGTGAACATTCCTGAGGAGGTATTAGGGTGAAAGGTCGAATGCTTAAGTTTGACTATCCGGCTTAACGTTATGAGGGTCTGGGTCAGTTAATGGTTTGTGGAAATTAAATATGAAAGTGGATATAAAGAAATACGTGGCAAAGAATAGTTTGTTTGAGCTGAGAGTGTTATATGAGTTGTTATTGCTGAAGTTCAGTATTGTGACTTAAAACTATCTTAGGCAGTTTTGTATATTTAGACTATTTTTACACAAACCATATGATCATAAATAAAAGTAATCCATACTAATATTGTAAATGCGAAAGTCTGTCTATATCATTTTCACGCCTAGACCGATGCTGGACAGATTTTTTCGGAATTTGGTAGGTACGGATGTAGATGGGACCTGTGGGAAGGACATAGGCTACTTTTTATCCCACTGCTGGGCACGGGTCACCGCCCACACGATATAACCTGTAGTCCACGCGGGCGAAGCTGCGGTCGGAAAGCTTTTTATAAATAAACTGGTTGAAATAAGCTTAAAAAAACAATTATTGTTTTCCGCTATTGAAACGCAATTTCACTGGCCTACTTTTGTAATTAAATAGTGATTCACAACTGTCAAATTGGCGCTACGAACGCTTATTCCACAAAAACCGTCAAAACAAAGGGCCTTTACTTTAAAAATCGTTTTATCTATATATATAAAATTCAAAGTCCTGACTGAGTGAGATATCAACGCACAGCCCAAACCGCTGAACCTAGAGACTTGAAATTTTGCACACAGATACTTTATACAGTGTAGGCATCCACTAAGGAAGGATTTTTGAAAATTCCATCCCTAAGGGGATGAAATAAGGGATGAAAGTTTGTATGAAAGTCCCTCAGTTTTGAAGCTAGGATCTTCAAATTTTGTGTTTAGGCTGATGATTGAAAATAAATAAATACGTGTCTCAGCGTTTTTCAAAATTCTACCCCCAAAGGGGTGAAAAGGGGGATGAAGTTGTGTTTAGAAGATAATCCTTCATTTTTGAAGTAGAAATCGCTAGATTTGTAATTTAGGCTTATGGATGGAAATCTAACGCAACGCATATTGTATTGGTATAATTTCAACCCCCATGGTGATGAAATGGGGGTGCAATGGGGTAAATAAACCTAAAAATCGATATGGATGTCGTTATTGGGGTTTTCTGGGATGAAGATTGCGAAAATGACATTTATTTTGAAGTCCAACACGGTCGACATGATTTAACCCCTAAAGGGGTGAAAATTGGATTTAAATTTGGTATTGAAAACAATATAAAATAGACATTACAACTTAAAACTTCGTAGGAGCATGTCTTAAAATAAATAGGCAAACATATATTTTGTGGTTTTGAAAATCAACCCCTTAGGGGGTAAATGGGCTAAGTAAACGTAGAAATCGATATGGATGTCGTTCTTGAGGTTTTATGGGATGGTGATTGCGAAAATGACATTAATTTTGAAGTCCAATTTAACCGCTAAAGGGGTGAAAATGGGGTACAAATTATATATGGAAAAATAATATAAAATAGACATTACATAGTTTACAGCTTAAAAATTCGTAGGAGCATGTCTAAAAATAAATAGGCAAACACATATTTTCTTATTTTGAAAATCATCCGTTAGGGGGTAAATGGGGTAAGTAAACATGAAAGCCGATGTGGATGTCGTTCTTGAGGTTTTATGGGATGAGGAATGCGAAAATGACATTTGTTTTGAAGTCCAACACGGTGGACATGATTCAGCCCAAGGGGACGGGGACGGACACGGGAACAGGAACGGGAACGGGGGCGGGGACGGAAACGGGAAAGAGTAAAGAAACGGGAACGTGATACTCTTAATATCTCTGGACCTAATTCTGATTATTGTAATAAACTAGCTTCCGCCCGCGACTTCGTCCGCGTGGATATTAGAGAAAATCCTTAGGGAACCTTCAACCAGGATCCGACCAACCGTTTTATACGCGATTACGCGGGTCCCCACCAAGCGCGCAGCCTCGTGCGAGGCCTGTCACACGTCGCAAATGTTTTGCCTCGCGAGGCAGCGCGCTTGGTGGGGACCCGCGTAATCGCGTATAAAACGGTTGGTCGGATCCTGGTTGAAGGTTCCCTAAGGATTTTCTCTAATATCCACGCGGACGAAGTCGCGGGCGGAAGCTAGTCTTAATATATAAAAGAAGAAACTGACTGACTGACTGACATATCAACGCACAGCCCAAACCGCTGGGTCGAGAGACTCCAAATTTAACACATAGGTTCCTTATGAGGTCTAGGGGTGCACTAAGAAAGGATTTTTCAAAAATCACCCCCTAAAGGGGTGAAACGGGGGTCCAAAGTTTGTATGAAAGTCCCTCAGTTTCAAAGTTAGGATCTTCAAATTTTGTGTTTAGGCTGACAATTGAAAATTAATATATACGTATCTTAGCTTTTTTGAAAATTCTACCCCTGAAGGGGTGAAAAGGGGGATGGAGTTGTGTATAGAAAATCCTTCATTTTCGAAGTAAAAACCGCTAAACTTATAATTTAGGCTTATAGATAGAAATCTAACGCAACAAATTGTTATTGGTAGTATTTCAACCCCTATGGGTATGAAATAGGGGTGAAATGGGGTAAAAAATCCTAAAAATAGATATGGATGTCGTTATTGGGGTTTTCTGGGATGACGATTGCGAAAATGACATTTATTTTGAAGTCCAACACGCTGGACATGATTTAATCCCTAAAGGGGTGAAAATGGGGTCAAATTTTGTATAGAAATATAGTCTGAAATTGACTATACAACTTTAAAATTAGTAGGAGCACGTATAAAAATAAATATAGGAAAACATATATTTTGTGATTTTGAAAATCCACCCCTTAGGCGGTAAATGGGGTAAGTAATCATAAAAATCGATATGGATGTCGTTCAATCTTGAGGTTTTATGGGATGATGATTGCGAAAATGACATTTATTTTGAAGTCCAACACCGTGGATATGATTTTACCCCTAAGGGGGTGAAAATGGGGTTAAAATTTTGTTTGGAAAAATAATATAAAAAAGACATTACAACTTTAAAATTAGTTTGAGCACATCTAAAAATAAATAGGCAAACACATATTTTGTTATTTTGAAATCATCCCTTAGGGGGTAAATGGGGTAAGTAAAAATGAAAATCGATGTGGATATCGTTCTTAAGGTCTTATGGGATGGTAATTACGAAAATTCATTTATTTTGAAGTCCAACATAGTGGACATGATTTAACCCCTAAAAGAGTGAAAATGGGGTTCAAATTTTGTATGGAAAAATAATATTAAATCGAAATTACAACTTTTTACTTTGTAGAAGAACGTCTTAAACTAAATAGACAATTACGTAATTTGTTATTTTGAAAATCATCCCAGGGGTAATATGGTGGGATTGGCGGGTAAGTTAACATAAAAATCGATATGGATGTCGTTTTTCGGGTTTTATGGGATAGTATTGCGAAAATGACATTTATTAACACGTTTTTATTAGGTTGCTTTCTCGTTTGTTTGTTTGTGTGTTTGTTTGTCGGCAAAGTTTGCGAACGATTTTAAACTAGCTTCCCGATGAGCGAGAGACTTGAAACTTTGAACATAGGTCAGAACTAGAATACAATGCAATATTATGGTGTCCTTGAGCTGATCTGATGATGGAACCGGAAGAAGGCCACAGGAACTCTATGATGAAACCATACAACCCCATCGTGATTGGACTCATTAGAATCGTTTTGACGAGTACTCTGATGGGAGATAAGGTTCAGGGTCTGATGATGAAGCTGGAAGGCCATGCCAAAGGAACTCAATATTGGAACCGTGCAATCCCATCGAGTTTGGGCTCATTTGAATTGTCTTGACGAGTATTTTGTTGGGAAATAGTGTCCGAGGATCTGATGATGGAGCCGGAAGAAGGCCATAGGAGCTCTATGATAAAACCACGCTAACCCATCGAGTTTGAGCTCGTTTGAATCGTCTTGACGAGTACTTTGTTGGGAAATAGTGTCCGAGGATCGGATGATGGAGCCGGAAGAAGGCCATAGGAACTCTATGATAAAACCACGCTACCCCATCGAGTTTGGGCTCGTTTGAATCGCCTTGACGAGGACTTTGTTGGGAAATAGTGCCCAGGGTCTGATGATGGAGCCGGAAGAAGGGCACTGGGACTCTGTAATAAAACCATGCAACCCCATCGAGTTTGGGCTTGTTTGAATCGTGTTGACGAGTTCTTTGTTGGGAAATAGTTTCCAGGGTCTGATGTTGGAGCCGGAAGAAGGGCACTTGGACTCTGTAATAAAACCATGCAACCCCGTCGAGTTTGGGCTCGTTTGAATCGTTTTGACGAGTGCTCCGATAGGAGATGGTAGGAGATGGTATATGTTTAGTCTTAGCTCGTTAACTAAAAAGCATAAAATAATAATGTACTGAAAAAAAATATTTTTTAAAAACACGTTTTTAAAACGGACTAAATTATTACAAAAAAATCGGACTAAAAATATTAAAACGGACAAGTAAAAACAAACTAAAAAGTAAAAAATAAATTCTTCTGTAAATATTTATAACCCTAATAACCTATACCTACAGAAATTTTAAACCTAAAAATTTTAAACCAAAAAACGTGGTCCCTCTTCCTCTCCCTCTCCCTCTCCGAGGGAGGGAGAGGTTTGTTTCTATATATGAATTCAATTCCTCTGTTTAAAAAAAATTCAATGAACTAGCTTCCGCCCGCGACTTAGTCCGCGAGCACTTTTCAGAAAATCCTTACGGAATCCTTCAACCAGGATCCGAACAGCCGTTTTGACGCGATTAGGCGGGTCCCCACCAAGCGAGCAGCCTCGTGCGAGGCCCGTCACACGTGGCAAACGTTTTGCCTCGCGAGGCTGCTCGCTTGGTGGCGACCCGCCTAATCGCGTTACAACGGCTGTTCGGATCCTGGTTGAAGGATTCCGTAAGGATTTTCTGTAAAGTGCTCGCGGATGAAGTCGCGGGCGGAAGCTAGTAGCTTTTAAATGACCAAATTCTGTGTAATAAGCTGTAAAAATGTTGGCACTTACAGATTTCCGAAAAATCTGGATATTAAGAAAAAAAACCATAAGAATAAAAACGCCTTAATTTGGCTTTCAATTCCAGCATTAGCATTGTAAAATGGGTCCTTTTCGGTGAAAAAAATAAATAAATTTAGAAAAATATTAAAAACACGACTGCCCTGCCAAAACGAACTAGAGAGTGAAACAACAAGTGTCATTGCAGTCGGGGGACCTTATTATGGAACAATTTTTGATCAAAGAGGTCCCCGACTGCAATGACACTTGTAGTTTAACTTTTTAGTTCGTTTTTGGCAGAGCAGTCGTGTTTTTATTTAATATTTTTTTGAAATATATTTATTTTTATTTTAAACATTTTAGTGACATATTATATAGTTTTGGAATGTGATCATCAAGGCCTTGCATTGATGCCCATATTGTAATAATAGAAGAAAAAAACTTTTTTTTACATTTGAAAATAGCTTCGTACAGTCGCCATATTGATTTTTTCTAAAAAAAAATATAACCAGTGTCACTCGGAATGCTATAAGGATTCTAACGATACCCCATTTATCCAAATCAGTTCAGGCATTTCGAAGTTATGGTGGAATAAAGAAACTTACATACCCACAAACATACATGAACCCTGAACACAATATACATTCTTTTTGCTTTGGGCAGTCGTGTAAAAAAAAATACTTCCTATAGATTTTTCTGAACGTCTACTGTCTTAGAAACAAGCGTACGCAGCGACATCTACAATTAGCTTTGCGTTGCCATCCCCATTGTTTATACGTAATCCCCATGATTTCCTGGGCACACAAGATCGTGCTGTTTCACATCAAATACTAGACAGATTTTACAGAATCGTTCGAATTGCAAACTCAACCCTAAAGCTATTGTAAAAGAGTAGATTTCTCCAGTTGTGATTTCGCCTGGCAAAGTTGTGATTTTCCTGGCACCCTGGCTATGACGAGTCACCTGCGGCGTGGCATGAGCCGGAGAAAGTGGATATGATAATTGGATGCGCGTCCACGTGAGACCGGTCGGCTCTGCTGCGCACATGACAGAATAATATGGATACGACATATGGCACCAGGGGCTTTATTGCTTAAGAGGGTTTATACCGCACACTAGCGCTGCCAATGGGGAAAATCATTGTGCTTAAATAAAGACGAAATTGTGAATTGTATTCTTATAGTACATCCGAAGAAACTTTGTGGTACTTTTTGTCGCTTAAACAATAGTTTCTAGCCTGTCGTTTAGTTTAATGGAATTTTATTGCTAAAAGTGGCCACTTTTTTGGCAAACCACTTTTAGCTCAAAATTTGTCATGATCGCTTTTAATTTGACAATCGTATTATATCCATCACTGGGTCTCAAATATAGTCTGACTGTGCCTTGTAATGCCACAGCAATGGACGTAGCATTGAAAGCGATTGCGATAGATTTTGAGTTAGATAATTAGGTGGCAGATTGCAAGAAAGAACTAGTTGATAAAAATCTATCTTGCGATTTTACAATGTTATCTGAATATTATCAACGAAGAAATAAATTGGCAAAATTTTAATATTTAAAGTTGAAAAAAGCATGCTTCATTTGGAATGTTTAAACGCTGAAAAGAAAAAGACTCAGCGTTGGCAATAGCGAAATTAGAGGGTCAGGAAAGTCAAATATAACTTTCCTCTAATTTGTCTACAATTCGCTTAAATGGATACCAACCAAGTCAGTCAAATGACAAATTCAACAATCCGCCTGGCAAAAACCCCCGAAAAATTCTCGGCCCAATGTGGCCAATGTGATTGCTTTAAAATCAAAGTATTGTAAATGGCACTTAATTTTACTATTTTCAAATAAAAACTTGTAGTGTAGGAAATGAAGTGATTTTTTTGTATGGAGACCCCAACATTAAATCCTCAGTCGATGAGACTTTGCAGGGATGTAAAGTATGAACTAAAACTATGTACAAATATCCAAAAACAAAAAAAATGGATAATTTAAAAAATACGTTTAATTTATTTTGTCATACTGTAAATTTCGTCTACCGAGGATTTACTGTGGGGGTCCACTACCTTCTTTTCCTACACTATTGGGCTTTCTATTAGACTGAACTGAAACACTGCAGTTAGGGTAACTTTCATAATTCACCCAAGTACTTTACATACACAACTTATATAATATAGTTCTGTATCATTGTTTTATCATAGGTTCAAAAATGCTTACGGTATACGGCAAATATTCCGTTAAAGCATAGGGCGTGTACGAAACTTTTTGTCCTTGAAACAACTTAATTTCACGAAAAAAGTCATTGATATCCCACGAAACATTATCACCTTCATAGGTATATTTTGCTGTCTCATCCGATGCTCAGCTATTTCAATTCACTTAACACAATTAACACGTTTAACATACAGTCGTATCCACCCTATTCTACCGTGTTCATCCTCGCACGCAAACACTCTACCGCATTATCAATCATCAATTTTTACTATTGCTGCCACAGACATTTATGCAACGCTGCTATCTATTACTGAATGTACGTAAATATTTTAATGCAAAACAGTAAACGAAGTGATTGTAAATGTTAAGTTACTTTGGTGAAGGTCAGTGTTTGGATGGGTTTGAGAAATTTGTAAAATAGCCTTTATTATAGGGGTTAAAGTATGAAATTGCCGATTTTTCCTCACACACAGAAGCTGAAACATCTTTATCATCATAGAAGATAGGAATCTTCTATGATGATAAAGATGTTTCTGTTACTTGTTATTATTTAGAATTATGATCATAACAGCCCACTGTCCTTATCCTTACTTAATATATATAATATAATATTATAAATGCGAAAATCCGTTTGTTTGTTTGTTTGTTACGCCTTCACGTCTTAACTACTGAACCAATCATCATGAAATTTTGGATACACGTTGTCAATGGTACAGAGAAGGACATACCTTTTATCCCGAAAAAGAGTATGGTTCCCGAGGGAGAGCAAAAAACTTTCCACTTGCCACCAGCGTGCGTTCCAGCGGCCACTTTTCAGCAATAAAAATATTTCTGATTTTCTTTCCTGAACGTTAAAAAAGTATCTTAAAATTACTCCTTTTTTCGTTAGCAGAAATGATTACTTAATTCGTTGTAACTTAGCCGATACTCATTTTTCACTTAACACGAACACATAGAGCATTGTCAGCTGAGTGCTTAAATATTTGTGCGTAAAAGTTTTAAAACATTGGCGTTCATGGCTGTTAAATAAATTAAGACAATTTTAGTATGGAAAATGCAATTTCTTTAAAATTATCCATACAAAACGGCAATTTCATACTTAATTAAACACAGGTATAATGCGATTAATTTAACAATGTACAGCAGAAGTGGCCTACTTCAGAGCGGTTGCGGTAAAAAACGAGATATTTTAATCTATAAAAATTTACTCTTTGTCAAATATTCTCGAGTGAATTTGTAGCGGATCAATGTCTATAGTCAATAATTGTATGCTCAAAAGGAATTAATGTTGTATTATTTTATCTTTTATATTGTGTCTTCTATAAAAATAAATCCCTTCTATATAATGACAAGATCCAAATAGCACCTTTTCTGGTTTCATTTAAAAATGGAACGAGTTTGTAACTGAAACATATTCAATTCGCGGTTTCACCCGCGTGGTTCCCATTCCCGTAAGAATATCGGGATAAAAAGCATCCTATGTTTTAACCAGGCTATCTACTATCTGTGTGCCAATATTCAACCAAATCCGTTCAGTAGTTTTTGCGTGATTGAGGAACAAACATCCAAACATCCAAACCCACAAACTTTTGCATTTATAATTGTGGGAGAAAATAAAAGAAGAGATAGCAGTTTAAAGTATTTATTCATTTATTTAAATATCGTGGTTATGAATGTCGTTATTTATTTGTGATTATATCACATGTCTTAGATTTATTAGCTTTTATGTCGATATCACATTTAATATCAAATTAAATATTGTAATTTTATCACACAATTATTACTGTCATGAAAGATGTAATACTTAACTACATTACCGGACAGTTCAGAGCACCAGTAGTATAACGTATCAGAGTCGAACAACGAATAAGGCTTGTCAATAGGCGTGCATCGCCTTTTATAGTGCGACACAAACAAGTTTAACTCACAGATAGCGCAGTGGGGAGTGGCGCGAAAAGTTGCGTAGTTTGAACTGGTCAAATTGTGTACTTTTAATTTATATCTTATTGATTTTAAATAATAAGAATATCGCATTCTCCCACACGGCCATTCTGACGAGCAGCCACTTGGCTCGCGAACAAAACAATTTACACTTTATTTTTCGCAAATTACGAATCATTAAAATCTTTATTTGAAACTACATTATGTTTAGTAACTATATTTTCAATTTGAAGAATAGCAATAAAGCATCAAATCGAATTGAAACATCCAGTACAGGAAATGTAACGTTTTGTCAACAGTATGAATAATTTAACTCACTGCCTTAATCTTTATCAGTCTACTCGTTTCAAGTAATATGAATCTGCATTTATTTAAATATTCTAATATTGCATTATTTTTATTGAATTTATTAGATTAAAATTGTTTAAACTACTGAATCTACCACCAGTTCACAAAGGAGGCCTCTCGAGAAAGAACTGGCGAAAGAAAACTCTGAGAGGTTATGCCGACCTCCAAGGATAATGTTAAATAGATCAAATCAAACGATATTATGTCAATTTTTTCAAATATAAATTAAAACATAGTTGATTAACTCTCAATTAACAAACATGGATATTTGTTATCTGAAAAATAAATCATTATTATCGAATCACACAGCATCATCATCATCAAATCGCCAAATCACATTGCTTTGCAAATTTTTTTTTTGATGTAAAAGTCAATTCACAAAGCTTTGAATAATATGTCAAATTACACAAGGAACAATTTAGTTCACATAAAACGGTATCTAGAAAAGAAATGTATTTAATTGTAGTCCAAAATAGTCCAGTATCAAAGACAAAACTTGTATAAGTGTTATTACTCGGAAGGTAAGTACGAATAGTTCTTATAGCCTCAGTAAACAAACGCTATATAAATCGCACGGCACATCCTACAAACATATTGCCTCGGTATAAAAGCCATAATGGCGCGGCATAAATGTAACCGAAATTTAGTTATTTTCACATATTGTTTTATTAATGTGAACACATTATTAACCCAAGATAAGTTATTTTGTTATTAACGAACATTACATACAATGTATTTAAATTCAAAATTCTCAACAGCAAACTTTTCATCTATCTAATCTGACTTTCATCACAGTGAAACCTTCAATGGGAGTTAACTAGCACTTATTTTGAGAAATGATGTTGAAATAAATAAATTTCCCTTTACTTCATAACAATAATATCCATTGGTCAACAAAACAACAAATTTTAAAAACTTCGTTACTGGAATCCTAATGTTGGTACATAATTATAGAATATATAGTAAGGACTTCTTGCAAATAATTCTTATTTATAATAAGAATCGATGTAACTAATTGTAGATGTTACATTGTACTTATGTAGACCAATGCCCGAGACAGGCAAGCGCCTACAATTCAGGATCATCAGGGATCCAGGTGAACATCATCTGGATAATCATGGACATCAATCAGCAGACACTGTAACAATTGAACATTTTAGGAGTCTTATAGAAAACATAAACTTTTATTTTTTAAATAGTGTGTGTAAAGGTGTGTTGTTGTATGTGAGTAAGTGCATGTGTCGTGTAGTAATATAAAATAGTAACATAGAGATTTGGTCATACTACCACGAGAGCATGGATAACTTTCGATCTAATGTTCTGTATTGCTCAGATAGTAGTAATTGCCTCGGTAAAAATAAGCCACGAGGGCACGGCAAACTTGCAATATTATTCATTGCTCAAATTCATTATATAGTACTACCTCGGTAATAAGCCACATGGGCACGGCGAACTTGAAAATATTATTTATTTCTTACTTAGGTTGTACCTAGGTAAAAAAAAACCATTATAAAGTTTATATGGCATGGCATTCATCAGAATCTCGCGGCCTCGGTAAAAATCGCCTAAATGGCACGGCCAACTGGTAATTTTCTTTATTGCTCAGTATACAGTGAACATCTGGCCAGGAGTCAGAGTATAAAGAGAAATAAGATAACCAGGTTAGGGAGATCAGTCTGTCTCCAACGATTTTGTCACCTCGCCTTCCATTACATGGGAGGGACCTAAAATTATCACGAACTATGTCCGATTATTATTATACGCTATAGGTATATTAATAAAAATATCATAGTGGTCTTGAAGAGTAACGAAACATCAATATACCTAGTCAAAAACACTACTGCCACTAATCGGAATCATTCTCAAAAACTGTCAACATCTACAACTCGTAGAAGTAAAATGAAGACTAAGTTGGAGTAATTCGCAGACTAAAACATCCAACAATCCTCACCTGATTGTAACCTGCATCTTTGTGTCAAATGATGACAAAACGGGTTGAGAAAAAGATATTCAATAATACCATTACCAATTTCATTTTATGTGAATGTAAAACACCTTTTTTTGTACAGCATAAAAACACTAGTATTATTTTAATTTTATCTACACATCACTTACAAAATCATACTAACTTTTCTTTTTAGAATGACTAGCCATTTGGTGAGCTGACACAATAGTACAGTAAAATGCAATTTCACAGTAAAAGTACAGTAAAGCACAGTAAAATATTAAAATCTTAATAATTTACTACATACTATGTATGATGAGAAATGATTACGAATGTTGAGTTTTTTTTCACTTTAGTCTACCCACATTCTATCAATACAATACCGGAAATAAAATTGTGAATATTATTTACGATATTCTTGAACTAAATTGAATCTAACTGAATGAATCCAAATTCTATCCAAAACATATTTCTGCATCATAATTTAAATTAACTTTCTTTTGAATATTGAAAATAAACATAGGAAGACTGTTGTTACAAGTTCTTGTAATTTTCAACTGTATGTACACAGTTTTCTGCAATAATGTTTTATTGCAGAAATTGTATTGAAAAATATCCCTATTAAAATAGTTTGTATCCTCCAGGGATCAAAATAAAATACAGTGCAGTAAATAAGGCATCAACCAATGATGAACTAAAATAGTTGCTTAAAAGATCTATAAATCTTTTAAGCACAGGAAAATACTCCGCATCAGCTCCGATACGAACAATTGCTGCACAAGAAGAGAACCTTTGTTTCCAAAGACTAAAAGAGTTCCTGTTTTGACGAGGAAAATTGTTTCAATGAAAAGTGCCTTTAAAAATATTATGTTAACTCACTTACTCCACACAATGTTTAAGGCACAATTGACACCTGCAATCAGAACAGCATGCACAAAAATTGTTTTAATGTTCAATCTATAGGTAATCATAATGTCAAGTTATCTCTGTTGTAAATAAATAATAAATATCAGTTGGTTAATGTCAGACTTTCATTTATTTTATTATAGGTTCTGTACACACTTTTAACCAGAAAAGAAAGATTTATTTCCATAGTTCTACTGGGCAGTCTACCAAAGAAATAATAAGATTTTTTTCATTAATGCTATGGATTTGATACGACGAATAAAATTGTAAACTGTAAAGGGCACAGCTTATTTCACATTAAAATTTCTCTCAGCAGGTCTTACTTTCTTTTCAATAAAATAATATTAAAAACTTAAAAAAATCAGTGAATTCTCCATAATGCTTTAGTATTTAAAGCAAAGAAGTACAATGCTACTAGGTTGTAATGTCACAATATGTACATAATATCTTAAAATTGTCTTTTCACTGATCAAAGGGGAATGAAAGGAAAGGTCTTGTTGGCTAATTTGTTATATTTTGAGACCAAATTGAAGCTGACCATTTTTCCTAAGGAAAGCTAAAATTATTTCTTATATCAGTACCTGATGTTATTATTCAATGGCACGTTTTGAATCTCACTATTAAGGGTGTATGATAGGAAAACATGGTTTGCGCGGCCATATTTTTATATAGCATACATAAAGTTGTAGCCACAACAAAAACATACGACAAGCTAAGGAGATTATCTAGTAGCTAAAAGTATTAAATTGCTTATCAACCTCACAGATGATTGTTAAAAAAATCTAAATATCAAAAGCGCTTGTCGCGGGTCATATTTTCGACGTAAATAATAGCGGAAACGTATTGAATTCTACATCAAAGTACAGTAACGTACTGTGTAGTTGCTCCAATAACTTTTTTCCAAGAAATATAGTGATGAAAAATCCCATATAAGTAGTCACAGTTGTATAATCACGGCCACTTGGTGGCACACTCGTGCAAGGCACATGAAAAATTACATATTCTAGCCTAGAAAATTCACACCAGTCATTTAGTTCCAGTTCCAAACTAAGCAAAGCTTGTACTGTGGTTACTAAATAACGGGTAAAAATATAGAAATATTTAACAAGAATTTAAAAAATCTGTGACTTGTAGTTAGTCATACGTATCACAAAATTATGTATTCGAACCAGGATTCGAACCCAGGATCTTTGTATCAATCAAACTCCACTACTTTTACAAAACATTAGTAAAGCACTCTTTGCGCAGCATTTGCGTCATCATTTTCTACGCCAAATTCTACTTGATTTTTATATCATCACAAGGAAACGCCATTATTTTTGACTTTGAAAATTATCGTTGTGGAATGACCAAATGATAATAATTTAACAAAATCTACGAGTACCTTATAAAAATGTAAAATCTATGGGTACTTATCAGCAATTCGTCGGTCAACCAGAAACTGATTCACTATTTCATGCTTCATTCCACTATTCAGATCTTTTCAAAACACACAGGATTGATGACTCAGATCCATAATTGATCACTCGACTTGATCTTCAACATCGAGTCTCCAACGTGGCGGATTCTACAGCAAGCATTTTGATATTCCTGAAACATAAAAATACGTAGGCGTAGTATATGTAATGTAATCCAACTAGGTTAGATCCCACTTCTGATGTGGGAGAAAATAAAAGAAGAGATAGCAGTTTAAAGTATTTATTCATTTATTTAAATATCGTGGTTATGAATGTCGTTATTTATTTGTGATTATATCACATGTCTTAGATTTATTAGCTTTTATGTCGATATCACATTTAATATCAAATTAAATATTGTAATTTTATCACACAATTATTACTGTCATGAAAGATGTAATACTTAACTACATTACCGGACAGTTCAGAGCACCAGTAGTATAACGTATCAGAGTCGAACAACGAATAAGGCTTGTCAATAGGCGTGCATCGCCTTTTATAGTGCGACACAAACAAGTTTAACTCACAGATAGCGCAGTGGGGAGTGGCGCGAAAAGTTGCGTAGTTTGAACTGGTCAAATTGTGTACTTTTAATTTATATCTTATTGATTTTAAATAATAAGAATATCGCATTCTCCCACATAATATTAGTAGGATCTGTGTAGATGGCCCTTAATTATATTAAAAATAAATTTAAAAAAATATTAACGTGTTAGGTAAGCTTTGTACGGGTACTTTATAACTGCGTGTATAAGTTTCTCATGGTTTAAAAATAGTTTAAGAGCAAACATTAATTGATTTTCACACATTACCAATATTAATCATATTTCCATTTACTTTCACTCATTTACGGACATGCCAAATACCGACCATAATTAACACGTTACGTAATTAATACGATTAACTTAGAACTTACATAAAAGCGTCGATACAGCATTCAATTAAAAATTTTTGATAAATAACTTTCAAAAAATTTACATGAGAACTTTTGAACCTATGAAACAGAACCAGGTTATGTGAATATTGCAAAATGATAAAATACTTTCGAAAAACGTTTGCACGCTTTACCGCGCTCGCTGTAGGGTTGCCATGATTTAAAGAGAGATATGGGACAGTCTTGAGTAATGTTATGAATTTTATTATGTATAATATTGGCTCTGTAGAGCTAAAGACCTCGCGTTCATTGTTTCCAGTATTTCTATTGATTTAAATAGAGGCTAGCTTAAATGGGTGCGATTCGGTTGCCATAAAAACAGTTAGGTAATCTAATTTCAATGTCACTAGCGTTGACTTCATCTAATTTTTATTTGACCTAAAAATCTATGACATAATTTTTATTTAACCTATTATTCATTTGTCATCATTATTATTTGGCATATTTACATTTGCTCTAACGTTTATATCCCATAAGTATCATTTGATATATTTTTTTTTTATCTAACTTACATTTCATATACATATCATTTGATCTAATTATACATGTTATAATCAACTTTTACTATGAAATAGAAATAACTAGCTTTTGTTATTATGATGCTTGCTTGATTATCAAATCCACTAATGTTTAATATACTAACATCTATTAGCATACATTTATTATGACACAACAATGACTAGACATGCAAGCAAGCATACAAACATGCATGTAGCTTGCCAGTAGGTTAGGTTAGTGTTTTGACCACTTGCAGCGGAGCGAGCGAAGCGAGCGGAGCTCCACAATGCTTGCATGCATGCTTGCTTGCATGCTGCATGCTTGCTTGCATGCTGCATGCTTGCTTGCATGCTGCATGCTTGCTTGCATGCTGCCTTGCATGCTGCATGCTTGCTTGCTTGCTACATGCTTGCTTGCTTGCTGCATGCTTGCTTGCTTGCTGCATGTTTGCTTGCATGCTTGCATGTTGGGTGCTTGCTTGCAAAATGCTTTCTGGGGGGTGCAGAAGTCTGGCCCCAGATAACTTAATGCACCAGGTAGGTTAGGTTAGGTTAGTGTTTTGACCACTCGCAGCGGAGCGATACTGTAATGTTGGCAGTAAGCTGTTTCAGAACAGAACCCTTTATGGAGGATTTAAAGCATGGGTGTAGTTAAAAATATATAAGTAATGAAATCATATTTTTGGGCTATGCTTGTTTTTATACAATTTAAATCATAGGTCTAATAAAATTATTTTAAATGTTGAATAAAGTAAATGAATGTTATATGAAATGTTCTTTATATCATCTGTTAATTAGATCAATTTTTATATCACATGTATTTAGGTCAAGTGAAATTATATTAACTGTATGTTATATTATTTGATCGGTATGTCAAATGAAATTATATGAAATGTTATTATATCTTCTGATCGTTAGTGCATGTAAATTTAGGTCATACATTACACACCCAGCTTAAATATTTCCCTATACATACCATACCTCCCGCCCCGCTACTAAACGAAATATGCACAATTGGGGGAAAAAGGCGTAACGCCATTAATTAGAGAGTTATGTATATGCATTCACACATGCAAATATGCAAATGCATAAAATCCGATGTCTAGACATGACAAATAAAACAGCTTGCCCCCCTAGCATGACAACCGAAACGCGATATGATTAGCGCTTTATCACGTTTAACTGTCAAAAGACAATGGATTTTGACAGTTGAGAGTCGATAAAACGCTATATCACGCGATATATATCGTGTTTCGTCGGTCTTGCTAGGGGGCCTGATGTTTGAGAGCCCCTCAAAGTTGAGTAGTGTTTGAGTATTCGGCGGAGTGACTCTTGTCATTTAGTATTCCTGAAAAGCACGTCAAATAGTTATCAATACTTTTTACAAGTCCTCGCTAATTTAATGTCCCCTAGAAACTTAATAGAGAGTTTATAATTTAATATACCCAGTGTTAAAATGGAATGTCCGAGGAACAGCTTCGTGCATGGTGACCATAGCTGCATTACTATGATGCAACGGCCGGCGAACTGGTTAGGTCTTCTTTGAGCACTAAATTGATTATATTGCCCGTCGAATAACTCGTGTGAATCTTGATTTATTCCTCCGATGCCAGTAAAAACATGTTTGTGTTAAGTATACATTGTAAACATTTGTATGTGCAGTGTAATTTTTTTACAACTATAATTATTGCTGCTTGTCAAGCACTAGGCAATCGGTTTCTAAATGAATAAATCATGTCATCAAACGAATCTTAAGGTTAAGGCCACCTTAAAGTCAAAAAGGTGGACATTTTTGACAGAAATTCTAAGAAACTTACTAAGCTTCCTTAAAGTTATGGAGTCGTCGAAACATAATGAGATGATCTTATTTTCTTTGTATTATTTTTCATAGTTATTGAAAATGCACTATTAGAAATAAAATTCTTGTTAACAATTTGTGATTGCAGAAAAATTATATGGAAATAAAACAAGTTCTTTTTTTTGCAACGACGTTAATCTTTTAACTTTTAAGCAACTTATGCCTCATGACATGAATAATGGTTAATTCATATCTTTTATCTTACATCACTTAAAGTGTAAAAAACAAATTAAAATACCTAATATCTCTTTTTTAATTACTTTTAAAAATATAGTTTCCAGATAGCAAATCGAACACTATCATATATTTTCTTAGGAATCCGATCGAAGCAGACAAATTAAAAACATCTTAAGTAAATCCTCCGTTTCCTGTACACATCAATATCTAATACCGTTTTCGATGTAACTAAACATAAATAAAAGACAATTTTATATCGAATTGTGCAAAAAAACTAACCTGTTCGTGATTGTAACTCAAATAGTGACCTGTCCACATATTTTCGTTTTTATTTTTATTTTTGCACAATTTACTGCTGATCTAACGGCGGTTCTCATTAAACATTTTTATAAATAATAAGAACCATTAATGTAACACCGTACCAATTATGAGTTTTATTACATCTTTCTTTAATTACGTTATATCGAAGTTTATTGACTCAAAAAAACAGTTAACGGTTAGTGCCGGAAACTGGCGTTTTTTGAGACAATTTAACGCCGCCTTTTAAGATATTTCCAAATTAATATATTGCAGTATGAATCGATACCATTATTCACGCAACAACGATTCGAAAAAACTCTTCTGGAGTCAATGGGTGCACTTAATGAGGTAGGATGTGGTCCAAGATACAAACATATTTTTTAAATGTCTTCTGTTCATGAAATAAAGAAAGATTATCAAAAGGCCATCACAAGTTTAATTATAAATTTTCAAATTATGAAGTAAAATAGTTTTTCTATTGTACAAGGTGTTTGATCAAACTGAACAACTTTAACTATGCAACCAACTCTGAAATCGCGAAAAAAAATTCAGTTGTTTCCATACATTTTGACATTTTCGTTATAATTTTTTGTATGAAACAGCTGAAATTTTTTCGTGATTTTAGAGTTGGTCCCATAGTTGAAGTTGTTCAGTTTGATGGTCCCTATCTACCATATTCGGCTTTATAAGGCTTTTACCAAACACCTTGTATATTGCAAAGTAGATATCTTCAGTTTGGTCTTGGTGTGGTCTGGTCTGGTATATGAGGTTCCATTGATTCCGTTGTGGTGGTAAGGGAAAATAAATACGGGAACGAGAATATGCCTGTACGACTTGGGCTTTATTGCTTAACTCAAAAACTATCAAGCTTTTACTTTATTTACACATCGTGTACATCCATTACTGAGTCTCAAAGACAATCTGCCACAGTGGCGTGTAATGCCACATCAATGGACGTATAGCATTCGTGCCAAATTGAAAGTGATTGCGATAGACTTTGAGTTAGACAATGAGTATGTATCACCTAATATTTGAAAAAAAGGTTTATCAAAATAATGATTTTCTCTCGTCAACTTTCTTCCGCTCTCATGAAATAACGTTTATTATCTGCCATCTCTCAGCTCTTGTACCACAGAAAAACATAAAGGGGGCTACACATTTGAATACTTCACGCACCGTGCGCCACGCGTGGCTCTCGCGCAGGAAGTTCAAATCCTTTTATTCAAATCGCCAAGGAACGGCGGTCAAGGTCCATAACTTTCAAGGATATATTATTGTGGACTATGCCACAGAATACATAATAGTACTTTCACAGTACTTACACCTAAGTTGCAAGTTTTTCTTTTCAATAAAAAATGCATGTACGTTTCCAGTACTTTTTTACCTACATGATAAATAGATGGCTTATAGAATTCCCTGGAGCTCCTTGAGGTAACTGGTGAGTTATAGCTTCATAAGTAGAAAATCAATTAAAGAAATTGACTTATTGTAGCTATGCCTATTTTATATAATAGGACCAAACGCACTTAGAATTTTTTTCTAATGTGGTATTTACACGAGTCAACTTGGCTGGCGACTTGAGTCAATTAGCGGTTTTATCAACAGTAAATAATAAAATAAATAATAAATATTTGACAACATCACATACATTGCTCCAATCCCAAAGTAAGTAGCTATAGCACTTGTGTTATGGAAATTAGAAACAACGGTGGTATGACACACACCCAGACCCTGAGACAATATTGAAAAGTTCATTTTCTACATTGACCCAGCCGGGGATCGAACCCGGGACCTCAAGAGATGGTGACGCTTTGAAAACCGGCGTACGAACCACTCGACCACGGAGATCGTCATAGGTCGTCACAGTAGCTTGTAAAATCGGGTCACTTCCTTTGATTGTCGATAAAAAGCGCTAATTGACTAAACTCTGCCAAAGTCGCTCCATGTAAATACCCTATAACCAGAATAGTAGGTACTAGAAAACCCTTTGAGATCTTTGACCGCAAAGTTTAAAAAAAATAACAATACAAACACTTTGATTGTCAAAATGTCTTAAATGGGATTTGGTTTTTTCGATCAAACATGGACAAGTACACAAACTTATGTAAGTACTCCACTATACATACGAACATCCATTGAGGAGCAATTTAGTACAGAAACAAATAAAGCTTAATTAACACCTGCCTTAATTTTCCGTATAATAATATTACTAAAAACGTTGTCTACTTTTATTATTGTTACACTTTTAAACAGACACGTGACCAATCTATGCTAACTAACCCCAAAACAAGACCCTAATAGGGGCTCCGTAAAATTACTAATGGCTATATAAATTTCACCCGTCACTCTAATGCACCTGCCACTGAAAATGCAATAATTTGAATTAACTCGGACGTATCCATTATTTCTACGTCATAAATTCAGTTTTTTATTTCTTTGAATTAAGAAACGACTCGGTTGTCATTTGTTTTAAAATCGTTCGTTTAGAACTTGGAATTGGGTCAGCTGTCACCTCGTTTGTAAGTTTTTGTTTCAAAATTCAATTAGAAAAAAATGAAAATAAGTAATTATATGTGCAGTTGTGCACTTAAATTCGTCGTATTTTTTTTAAATACGGTGTTTTGTGTAAATAAATTATGACTTAGTCATGTTTTGAATTTAGAAAAATGGTAACTATTAATAATAAAAGGGTTTTCTTTTATTTCAAACAATGGCAATTCAGTCCTCGTAATTGGGATAATTTTTGCCAGTGTCAATTTTTTAATGTGATTTTCCAAAAAACGATGTGTTATTATCAAATAAAAAATAAAATAAAATGAATCAAATCTGCCAACCATTCCACTTGTTTATTTTACTTTAGTTCGTATTTTAATTTTTTTTTATACTTTTACCCACTTCAACTTTTATTAACAGTTTTCCTGTAGTATTATAACATGCAGTGAAACTCTTTTATTTATTGGCTAATGTGATATTTACACGAGTCAACTGGTAGGAAACTTGACAGGCGACTTTAGTCAATTAGTGCTTTTTATCGACAATCGCTTGTAAACTCGAATCGCCACCTCACTGAAAGGTTTGCTATTAGATTTTCGATAAAAGAGCTAGTTGACTAAAATCGCCTGCCAAGTCGCTCCATGTAAATACCCCATTAGTAAAACTCATTAATTTATAATTTTAAGCATGATTGTACCAAAAATGCTGTTGAGTTTCCTAATAAATAAAAAGAAGTGTTGTGTTACGCATGTTACGAGTACTTATGAAAATTTAATTTAAAAGAAAGAATAAAGTAAAATCCTTTTGTTGTTCTTTGATTTAAAAATAAATTCCTCGAAATAGCAATAGACCAGATGCTTCATCCAAGATCCTTTAGTAAATTTACCTAACCTCTTCGCACTAGGAACGAATTACAAGTTAAGTCCAAGTTGATCGGTAAAAAACCCACTGTTTGTCCGCCCATTAACGCGGCGCGTGCACCGTAACGATAGAGTTACCCCTCTTCTTTAACGTCTAATCTCTTACCTACAAGCAAAAAACAACCTTATATTAACCCCACATAAATTAGAAAATGGCATGGCAAAGTTGTCATCGGCGCAAGAGTTTTGACTGACACCGGTCAAAGATTATACACAAGCTATATTGGGTTTTATTTGGTTAAGGTAAGGTTTAGTTTTGTATACAGTAAATGCGAAGACTGCTCTCATGTTAAGTTCTGCTTGGAGGACCACGGAGCAATATCTTTTTAAGGATTTTATCGCAACTCTTAAGGTGAAATAAATAAGGTTTATAATTGAATAAATGATAAGGTAATTGAGTTAATAGGGGATACTCGACCGCAGGTTTATTGTTAGATATTTTTATTGTCCTTTCAAGGGTTAGTTTTGGGAAGAAAGGAAGTGTTACATATCGTTGGGTTTTCGGACGTTATTTTATTACAGTAAGACCTCGGTATTAATTTCCTATGTTGTTTAAAAAAGTAACTTTCTCTGGGTTTAAATTTTTTCTTTAACTAAAGCCGTGTCCGTGTCCGATTTTGCAATCTTTGAGGTTCCTCGATCGGTACCTGGGGGGCTACTCAAATGGCCACTTTTCTATTCGTTCGCTAACTTTAAAATTAAAAATAAGCCATAAACTCCAAAATTACGGATCGTAGGCTTGTCAATTCCATACAATACAATAATGTCTGTGATTTACATAAACTTGCGACGTGTGACTTGATCGTTAATTTGCTTATTTTTAAGCTTTAAGTTAGCGAACGAATAGAAAAGTGGCCATTTGAGTAGGGGGGCTTTTTTTATTTATAGCAAATAAGCGAATAGCAACTGGATGAACAGCGTTTGAGTACCTACACTCGCATATTTTCGCAAGTTGCTCTTATTGAAAAATATTCAAAATTGTTCTATATGAAATAGGTACTTCTGTTATTATTCGCCTACGGCGCTAGTTGCTATTCGATCAGTAACTTTAACTGGAATACTTACCTACTTCCGATAAACAATCAAGTATAAATTCAACCCTTGGCCTCGCACATTTGAGTTCTACAAGAAATTTTCAATTCAATTTAAAAACCCGTAACAAACGGAAAATATCTAAATTCAATTAACAACCCCAAAGCAAATCACAAGACCACATCTCTATCTAACGCGAACATCTCTAATCTGCGATCTCAAGCTTTAACGAACTTCAATTAAGTCCCATTAATATTCATACAGGACCCAGTAGCGGTGCTCATTATTTCATAAATTAATTAACGAGCCCCATCAATCAGTTGGTGATATAACTTTGTATAATGTTAATGTAAAGTAAATGATCCTTATAAAATTACCTGAACCAGTTAAAAGCTGTTTTTAAGACTAGGTATTTTATTTGGTAACTGAGGCTATTTTTGAATCATTTTTTTGAAATCGGTCGTGTGCATTATGGGGTATTCACCTCGCCTGCCAAGCCAAGTCGACCTGTGTAAATTTATACCACATGTAACGAACGACGACGAAGATTTGACAATGTTACTTTGGCTATCGTTGGGCCGACTTGGCAGGCGATTTAAATCAATTAGCGCTTTTTATCGACAATCGCTTGTAAAATCGAATCGCCACCTCATTAAAATTAGGATTGCGATTAGATTCTACATGAAGCTATTTGTCTATAAAAATCGTTAATTGACTAAAGTCGGCCGCCTCCCGAGTTGCCTGCAAGTCGCTCCATGTAAATACACCATTAGGTCGCATGCGACGTAATGTCACAATGAGGATCAGTAACAGGTTTGAATCCTATAGTTTTATTGATATAATATAAACACATTTTGATAGCTATGAAACCTAGTGAAAGAATTTTTGAAATCCGTTTAGAAATGATTGAGTTAAAGGGGTTTAAAGGAAATGTAAAGCTCAATGCAATATGTGCTTTATCACGTACGAGATAAGGTTCGCGTCCGTCGCGATGACGTCATAGGGACCCCCGAAAAATCAGTGTTTCAGCTCTTATAACTTCTCAGGTTTAAAAGATATCGTAGAAAATTTTACACAGTTAATCATAGGTGGCATTAGCTTTCTAATTAGCCATTAAAAAATCGTTACTGATCCTCATTGACAACTAAATTGCACTCCAAAACAGCTGACCGAAGAGACTCACTGACAGCTGGCTGACCAAAGAGTGATTCAAAATAGATTCCGACTACTTAACTGAAAACCTTCTCTTTCTGAAGTCGGTTAAAAATACGGATCTGGATTGCTATGTCGAATGAAAATTTAATGCGAGACGAAGTAGGATTTAAAAATAGGCCCCAGATCGCAGGCAGATATGATTATCTGTTACAGCTATCTAAAACTTAAGTAAGTATTAAAGTTGTGGCACCACCCATTTTATTTGCTTAAGCTATTTGGTTCCTGTTTGACCATAAAACTTGTAGAGATCTTATGTGCTATTCTAATTAAACTTTGTTTATACACCGTCATTTTGTAGTCGTTTTAATTAACTTGAGAGTGTGTTGTACCAATGAAACTAAACATTTTTACCCTAGAAACATGGGTCAAAAAACGACAAAAAATTTTGGTCTTCCCATACTAACTAGACAGCTAAAACATTGTATTTGTATGGGAAAGTCCAAAATTTTTGTTGTTTTTTGACCCATGTTTCTTTGGCAAAAATGATTATTTTCATTAGTAGAGCACTCCCTTAAGTTAATTAAAATGACTACAAAATGACGGTGTATAAGTAATACACCAACCACACACCTTTTTATCGACAGAGAACCAACTATCTTCAAGAGTCCAGCAAGATCTATTTCGTATTATTCTAATTCGTATTAGGACAAAAAATTAAAGAAAATTATATTCGAAATGATTTTCTTTATTAAAAAAAGTATAATTTGCAATCTGAGATCAAATAAAAAAGAAAGATGGAGCGTTGCGACCAATGAAGTGAGGCCGGTTTTTGATGGTACATGTGTGCGTACAAGGGGGCGGGCGGGGGCCGGGCGGCAGGGTTTTATATGGAAAGCCAAGGCGTAGTTTCGTTACACGTGTGTGCGTGAACTGTGTATGGACACAGCCAAGGCGTAGTTTTACAGGCCTCACCGCTTCGTTCGTAAGACTCCGTCTTAGTTTTTTTATTTGGTCTGAGTTTGTAATAAATAAAATACCTTTTCAGGGTAAATATGAGCGCTTTGTTTTCAAATATCCTCTCCGTAAGCTAAGTCTAGATTAGGATTTCAAAATATTCCTGCACATGTAATTTACGAATATTATTTCCATTAAATCAAATTTAACGAAGGCTACTATAATAAGTTGGGAAACCGACGAGTGTGGAATTCATCCAAAATTAAATTAACGATAAATCTATTGGTTGTTAATTACAGTTTGAGTGAAGCTCAGTTAAGGCTGGTAACAGACTGCATAATACGTTATTGAATTTTTTGATTTTTGGCATTCACAATGCCATTTTTATATTAAGATAATTTATTAGAAAAAATACTAGAATAAATCGATTCATCCTCTCTAAGCTGCTACGGGTGAGTCAATTTTTCTAGTATATTTTTTCTAATATTATGCATAATACGTGATAAAATAATATACTGGGGTGCAAAGAAAGCGAGTCACCACGTTATTTTCTTGCAAATATCAAAAAAACATGCTCTCTTCACAGTCTTTTTGATAAAAAAAATGAGCATCGTTATAATGATTTACAGGTCGATGGATGATTTGGATGTTCAAGTGTCGATAAGGATGTCAAAGAAATACTAACACCTTTTGCTTTCCACAAAAAGGAATAACGTAAACCGTAGTTAAGTTCCTAACGAAAAATTTTATTTTAATATAGAATTGAAATCTTTCGACTTTCGATCCTCTTCTTCACTGCGTACTCTGCGTTCTTCTTCTAATCTCACCCGCGATATTCCCCGTCATTCCACTGATTTCCTTTCCTATTCATTCTCTGTGCACGCTGTCCGTTTGTGGAACGCACTTCCAGAAGGTATCCGTAAAGCTCGTACCTTGAGATCTTTCAAAGATCAAGTTAGAAGGCATTTCCATTCTCCCACCTAATACTACTTTTTTCTCATATCTCCCTTTCAACTTTCATTTTATACACTTACTTTTTCTCTTTTCCTTATTTATGTACATCTATATCTATTGTCATTCTAGTATTTATGCACCCACTCCCCTTTGTCATCTTCCCCTTAATATTTTTCTACTCAAGGTTGCTTTTGTGTACTTGTCCTTGTTAATTGTTTGCTTCTATGTAATGTCTTTGTCTAGTGTGCAATAAAGCGTTTTTTATTATTATTATTATTATAAATCTTGATTACTTTATTGTATGTTTGAGGAAATTTAAAGGTTTTTGCAGTTGCTTTAATTAAATGCTTATTGGTAAGATGAACTGGTCTAGCCATCAATTTATAAATCCATTGCAGAGATGCTTAATTATTTTTATAAATAAGACTGTAAAGAGAGCATATTTCTTAATATTTGTATGAAAATAACGTGATGACCCTTTTTCTTTGCAGTCCAGCGTAGTATTTAAATTGTAATCCGATTTTTTTTGTCTCATGTAAATGTCAATGTCTCATTTAATTTAATTTATTAAATTTATACAAGTGATTCAATCTTATATACTAAGGATTCAATGATATTTTTATGCAACATTGACCTTTAAGACCCAATTGGGTTATTGTCTTGTTTGTGTAATTTATTTGCGTTTGGCCCCCTGGAGTCTATAGTGCATACCAAGCCTAATATTTTAGCGAGCCACGGTTATGTACAAGCGAGTTATGCGTATGGCACAAGCAGCACCGTGAAGAGATAGGGACGTGTTTATGCGGTAAGGAGCAATTAAGTTACTTGTTCTAATTATTGTTACTTGTTCACAAGACCATCCATAAAGTAATCCTTTATTTTTTTATGTAAATGAGACCGTTAAGTTTACCTAAGGTATCGTGCTTAGTGAGTTGTTAAATAATAATTTAATGATAAGAATTTATGTAACCAGTTGGCGGGTAAAAACCGTTTCATTAATATATTTTGTAATAAATTTTTATTGTATTTTATGTATCTCATATTTTTATTTTATGTCAGAAGTTTAATTCATATAATCTATAATAAGTTACAGGTGTTTACTTAAATCTTTTTTATTTAATTATTTGTATTGATAAAATACAGTTGAACAAACAATAAACTTTAAATAATTAATAGTTAAAATATGTTAATTCAGTAAAGCCGCTAAAAAAAGCCTACGTTTTGGTCAAGCGTTGGTTATTCGCAAAAAGGTTAAGAACTTATGCCCAACCCTTTAAAAACGTTGTGATTAAATAGGAACGAAAAATATGGAAATTTCCAAAAATATTAAACTACAGATAAGTAAAAGAAAGTTTACGGACATGTTCAAATCCGAATCCTGGACAAATCCGAAAGTATGGTAACCCATTTCGCAACTTGCTAACCTGGTGTCGCACGTTGCACAACAATAGCGCAGGTGTAATACCTATGTAGTAAATTTTAGGTCGTTCGCCACGGATGCTCGGACAACTTCGGTACTATTAGCTATGCAGATTGAGACTCTAGTTAAAGCCATGTTAATGTGACTTAGTAGAATAATAACAACTATTCAATCTTAGCAGTGGCGTCCACGACTCAGGTACCTAGTAAATCTAACACCCCCGTGACGAAAGTGATAATAGCATGCGAAAATGAAAAAGAAGTGGAAAAGCTACAGAAGAGATTGGGTAAAGATAAAACACTTACGACAGAAAAAGCGATAAATAAAAATCCGCTAGTGGTAGTAAAATTTGTGCGGGGGGACAAGAAGAAAGAACAAGTGGAAGAGGCAATCAGAAGAAAAATGGAAAACGTAATAGACAAAAAGAAGGATATAAAGGAACAAATAGAGGCAATCTATGAAAAGTGCACAAGAAATCAGCACGTGGCACACATAGTAGTGAAGGTGTCCCCCGTGATTTGGCAGCAGCTGACAGAGTCGGGGTCTATCCAGCTCCAGTGGGGTATCTCCAAAGTGGAGGATCAGACCCCGTTGATCCAGTGCTCCCGCTGCTTGGGCTACGGCCATATCAAGCGGGTCTGTCAGGAGCAGCTAGACAGCTGCAGCCACTGCGGGGGCGACCATTTGTATGACGCGTGCAACGAAAAACATAGTCCCCCCAGCTGTCTGAATTGTAAGAAGGCGAACTTAGAGGACAAGGCACATAACACGTTTAACGCAATGTGCCCAATCAGAATAAAATGGGATAGGTTGGCTCGGGCGAAGGTGGCTTATTGCTAAGGTTCTGACAAATGATAGCAAACAAAATTATTTGATGATCCAAGCTAATCTCCAAAGAAGCAGGAATGCTACATCTGAAGCATTGATCGAGATAGGTAAAAGGAAAGCCTGCTTCGCTCTTCTCCAGGAGCCCTACATAGGTAACAAAGGAGTCATGGGAGATGTCTCGGGAGTGCGGATAGTCCAGGCTGCTTACGAGGTTGGGAAGAATAACAAGGCCGCCATAGTTGTAGGCAATAATAACATCAATATTTTGCAACTTCCCAACCTCACGACGACCAATATGGTAGCGGCAAAACTGACGACGGCGGACTGGACTATCGGCGCGATTTCATATTATTTCGAACCGAACATTGACATCGAACCCTATGTGGAGCTCCTGAAAAAGATGCTAAAAGAATTAGACTGTAAAGATATAATAATTGGAGGGGACGCGAACGCTTGGAGCGAATGGTGGGGTAGCGTGAAAAGTAACGAAAGGGGTATAGAGCTAACGGGCATATTCAACGATCTGGACCTGAACATATTAAATGAAGGAGATACGCCAACCTTTGACACCTGGAGAGGAGGTAAAAGGTACAAGAGTTCGGTGGACGTCACGTGCTGCTCGGAAGAAATGCTGAATAAAATTAAGGAGTGGAAAGTAGATACCAGCCTAACAACCTCGGACCACAATGCAATCACTGTTAAAATTAGCTTAAACAAAATTAAGGAAATATCTAATTCTAGGACCACACGGAAATATCAAACGAAAAAAGTAGATTGGGTTAAATTTAAAGAGGACTGTAAGGAGGAATTTGAAAGCGGGGAATTAAATAAAGAGGCAATAGAAGCAATAAATAATGCGGAGGAATTTGAAAGTATAATAGAGAAATATATAAACAGTATTGAAAAAGCCTGCAACAATAACCTAAAATTGAAAAAGGTCAGAAGAGTAGTGAAACTGCCATGGTGGTCCCAGGATCTGGAGGAAATGAAAAAGGAGAAGAACAGGAAGAAGAACAGCATTAAGTGCGCAGCACCGAGTCGCAAGGCTTGGGTGGTAGAGCAGTATGTGACGGCCAAGGAAGAATACGAAGAGGCGATGAATAAGGCCAGAATAGAGAGTTGGAAGGATTTTTGTGGCAAGCAGGAGCGCGAGACAATGTGGGAGGGTATTTATAGAGTGATCGGCAAGTCAAAAAAGAGCTACGAAGACTTGCCTATAGCCAGGGACGGCATCAACACCAGCCCGAAAGAATCGGTCCGCATAATGGCGGAAAGTTTTTACCCGGAGGACAACGATTTGGGGGAGAACGAGGACCACAGAGAAGTAAGAAGAAGGGCAGCCAAAGTGAATGAGGGCAATCAAGTTGAACCTGACGACCCTCCATTCACGGAGGCTGAACTTCTGCAGGCACTAGGCTCGTTCAACCCCAAAAAGGCTCCGGGTAATGACGGCTTTACAGCCGACATTTGTGCAGCGGCCATTACGACAGATATCACATTGTCCCTGGCTATATACAATAAATGCCTACAGCTAGCAACATTCCCAAAGCCCTGGAAAATCGCCACAATAATCCTTCTGAGGAAGCCCAATAAGGATGACTACACGCACCCCAAATCTTATAGACCAATAGGACTGCTCGCTATACTAGGGAAAATTTTAGAAAAATTGCTAATGCGCCGTATAAAGTGGTACGTGTTGCCAGAACTAAACCCGTGCCAGTACGGGTTTGTGCCACAACGCAGTACCGAAGATGCCCTCTATGACATGATCCAGCGGGTCAAACATAATCTGGATGGGAGGAAGATTATGGCATTGATCTCGCTGGACATAGAGGGGGCCTTTGATAATGCGTGGTGGCCGCAAATAGTTTGTCAGTTAAAGGACAAAAACTGTCCATTGAATCTGCGAAGGCTAGTGGACAGCTATCTTAGCGATAGAAAGGTAACGGTGAGATATGCAGGGGAAGAATTTAGTAAAAGTACAAACAAGGGCTGCGTCCAAGGTTCCATTGGCGGGCCCTTGTTTTGGAACATAATCTTGGATCCCCTGCTCAATCAACTCACCGTTGCCGACGTCTACTGCCAAGCCTTCGCAGACGATATCGTATTAATAGTTGAAGGCAACACGGCCACCGAAGTAGAAATAAAAGCCAATGCCGCCCTCTCCCATGTCCAGAAGTGGGGTGTGTCGAATAAGCTGAACTTCGCACCGCATAAAACAAAAGCGATGGTTATCACGCGGAAGCTAAAATTCGACACGCCCAGGCTGGAAATGGGAGGGACGGCTATTGAGATAGTCGATGATATGAAAATTTTAGGCGTTATAGTAGATAATAAGTTGCTTTTTAATAAACATATTGCATACGTCTGTAAAAAGTCGGTAGATATTTATAAGGGAGTCAGCAGAGCGGCACGAGCTACCTGGGGACTGCATCCGGAGATCGTTAAAACTATCTACAAAGCGGTCATAGAACCTATAATCCTCTATGCAGCCAGCGTATGGTCTAAGGAGGCACGGAAAGCGGTCTCCAGGAAAGCTCTCGACATAGTACAACGAGGCTTCGCTCAAAAAATCGTCAAAGGCAACAAAACGGTTTCCCTTAACGCTGCCTTAGTGCTGTCAGGTTTGCTTCCACTGGATCTCCGTATCCAAGAAGCATCCCTGCTTTTTGAGGCAAAGCGTGGGAAACCCCAGGCAGCACTAAGTGGCAGGAAGGTCGAACAGCGAGCCCCGTTCATGAATGACACCCACCCCAGCAGGATGCTAAATTCAAAATTTACATGTTTGGACAACGCGGAAGAGGATGGCAAACTGGCAGAAGGCTTAGTGAAGATCTATACAGATGGTAGCAAACTGGAGGGGAAAGTTGGAGCCGCCCTGACCTGTTGGGAAGGGCCGATTGAAACGTGTACCCGAAAGTTTAAGCTGGAACCATACTGTACAGTCTTCCAAGCCGAGTTGTATGCCATCCTCCAAGCGACCGAAATTATTATTGGCAAAAAATTCCAGGAAACGGCCGTACTTAGCGACTCGAGATCCGCCCTCCAGACGCTACTTGATCCAGATTCATCACACCCGATCACGAAGGCAATCCAGGGTAACCTTCAATACCTTAGAGACAACCAACAGCTCGTCTCACTATTCTGGATAAGGGCCCATGTCGGAGTGAAAGGGAATGAGAGAGCGGATCAACTAGCGAAAGAGGCGGCTCTCAAGTTGAAGAAAAGACCAGACTATGACTGTTGTCCCATCTCGTTCGTTAAACGCCACATCCGGGCGGAAACGATCGAGGCATGGGACTGCAGGTATAGATCGGAAAACACGGCCGAGACCACCAAGGTATTTTTCCCTGATGGGGTGGCGGCTTACGGTGTGGTGAGGAAGATGCCCATTGATCGACTGGCGGCACAAATACTGACTGGCCACGGAGGGTTCTGTGCATACCTGCACAGATTTAAACGCAGGGACAGCCCTGCCTGCATTTGTGACCCGGTCGCGATCGAGGACATCTTCCACATCATACTCGACTGTCCAGTACACAATGTCGATAGGTACACTCTGCAACAGAAAATCGACACGAAACTGAGTAAAGACACCCTAAAGGAAATTATAAGTAATAAGAAAGAGAGAACTCTATTTATGGAGTATGCCAAAAAAGTAGCTGAAATTGTAATCAAAAGGAACAAAGATTGACGAGATATAAGTCCCAATAGCAGGAATCTAATATGTTAAGCCATTAAATACAATAGTAAATCAAACTGTAATACAGTAAATGTAACTCATAATAATAAGAAATTATGTACACAAGCAACAAAATGTATAAGATAAATAGAAACCAATAAATAAGGAAACAAGAGAATAGTAATAAGTATAATATGCGAAAAACAAGGAATGTTAATATAAGATAAAGTAATAAAGAAGAAATATGTAATAATAAATATAAATTCAAGTTGAGCATATTCGACATTGTGTAAATATAATGTTAAAAAATTAGTACAAAGTTACATATGTATATTTAGTATATTAAGAAAGAACTGTATTAGCAAGTAAGTGAAATTGTTACAATGAGAAAAGAAAAAACAGTCATAACAAAAAAGAATAAGATATTAGCTAAGAAGCAAGCATAAAAAGAAAAGGTATGCATAAAAATAAGAATGGCAAAAAAAGGTCCTGCCAAAAAGCGGGGAGCAGCCGTAAAAAAAAAAAAAAAAAAAAAAACACCCCCGTGACGTGAGGCACCAGAAAAATGGTTTTCCAATGAAAACGGTCCATTAGAAATAAAACACTTTTTACGGATTACAGCGCGTATATTGGTTAATTAAGATGTTATTTTAGAATTATTTAGTTTTGATATGGTTTTGATTTGTTAGTTTTTTGGGTTTCCCGAAGTTTCGACAACTTTTCAGGGCCGTGGTCAGTGGTCACGGGACGACTAAAGCAAAAAAGCTGCTAAATACGGTCCAACTGAACCGCAGGGCTATTGCATAAAAAACAGCGATAAGCGAACGATGTTGGTTCAGGGTGCGATTCGGTTGCCATAAAAACAGTTAATCTAATTTCAATGCCACTAACGTTGACTTCATCTAATTTTTATTTGACCTAAAAATAAATGACATAATTTTTATTTAACCTATTATTCATTTGTCATCATTATTATTTGCCATATTTACATTTGCTCTAACGTTTATATCCCATAAGTATCATTTGATATATTGCTTTTTTATCTAACTTACATTTCTTAAACATATCATTTGATCTAATTTTACATGTTATAATCAACTTTTATTATAAAATAGAAATAACTAGCTTTTGTTATTATGATGCTTGCTTAATTTTCAAATCCACTAATTTTTAATGTAATAACATCAATAACATACATATATTATAACATAACAATGACTAGACATGCAAGCAAGCATACAAGAATGCATGTAGCTTGCCAGTAGGTTAGGTTAGGTTAGTGTTTTGACCACTCGCAGCGGAGCTCCACAATGCTTGCATGCATGCTGCATCCTTACTTGCACGCTGCATGCTTGCTTGCATGCTGCATGCTTGCTTGCATGCTGCATGCTTGCTTGCATGCTGCATCCTTGCTTGCATGCTGCATCCTTGCTTGCATGCTGTATGCTTGCTTGCTTGCAAAATGCTTGCCGGGGGGTGCAGGGGGGCTGGCCCCCCTGTTCGGGGGGGTCGGGGGGCCTGAGGCCCCCCGCTATAAAGAAAAACTTTTAATGCACCTACCAGTAGGTTAGGTTAGGTTAGTGTTTTGACCACTCGCAGCGGAGCGAGCGAAGCGAGCGGAGCTCTACAATGCTTGCATGCATGTTGCATGCTTGCTTGATGCTGCATGCTTGCGTGCATGCTGCATGCTTGCTTGCATGCTGCATGCTTGCTTGCATGCTGCATGCTTGCTTGCATGCTGCATGCTTGGTTGCATGCTGCATGCTTGGTTGCATGCTGCATGCTTGCTTGCATGCTGCATGCTTGCTAGGGGGTGCAGGGGGCTGGCCCTAGGCCCCCCACTATAAATAAAAATTTAATGCACCAGGTAGGTTAGGTTAGTGTTTTGACCACTCGCAGCGGAGCGATACTATAATGTTGGCAGTAAGCTGTTTCAGAACCCTTTATAGAGGATTTAAAGCGTGGGTGTAGATATACAATATATAAGTAATGAAAACATATTTTTTGGCTATGCTTGTTTTTATAGCATTTAAATCGTAGCTCAAATAAAATTATTTTAAATGTTGAATAGAGTAAATGAATGTTATATGAAATGTGCTTTATATCATCTGTTAATTAGATCCAATGATTATTATGTCAAATAATTTTTATATCACATGTATTTAGGTCAAGTGAAATTATATTAACCGTATGTTATATTATTCGATCGGTATGTCAAATGAAATTATAGGAAATGTTATTATATCCTCTGATCGTTAGTGCATGTAAATTTAGGTCATACATTACACACCCGTTGGTTCAATATTGAGTAAATTGAACGATGAATTGCGTATGATTACCTATCGCCATTCTTTTTATGTAACCAAGGGGTAACTGTCTGTCTGCCAGTAGGTCTAAGGCAGGCAAAAGCCTCCTGGAGGCTTGTAATTAGTCGAAAAATTTGCTCCTCGTACTTTTGCAGTGTGTAATAAATAAATCCTTCCATCCCTGCATATTTTTGTAGGGCAAAAGGCGTTTATGACTTAGGGGTAGTACCTACCTACCTAAGTAAATCTTTCATATCCGTGGATAAGAAAATGAGAAGAAGCGTTTCCTGAAAAAAAAACGGACAAATCCTGCGATCTTGATCCCATTTTTTGGGTTGTTATAAAAATTAAGAACTAATTACTATAATAACTTATTATAATATCTCCTATAATATAATACAGGGTGTTACAAAACAACCCGCCATGCCGAATATAGTACACAGGGACCATCATACTGAACAACTTTTACAATCGGACCAACTCTGAAATCGCAAAAAAAAATCACCTGTTTCATACATTTTGATATTTTCGTTATTATTTTTTGTTTTTTAACACCCTGTATAGCAGTTAATTAATGCTCGCTTCCAAAGCAAAGAAAAACAAATAAAATAACACACCTTGATTCTCAACAATTTGACAATATTGAATGGCACAGTAAAATAGTAACAAAACAAGTCAAGTATTTGCGACCACAATTACTGAGCACAAAACGTGTGGAGTAATTATTACAAATGACCGTGGGGTGTATACTCTGGCTAAAATAATTAAGATATACATTAAAACATCAACCTTAATACATTACAATAAGTAGCAAAATCTATTACAGTTGTACCGTCAGCAACGGTCTTCATTACAAATATTATTACTTACTTCGACGTAGAATTTATCGCTCGATCGTCAAATGTTGTGGAGCTAAATAAAATATCGATTCGATATCGAATTATTGTAAGGAAATCTGCAATGACCATTGACCACCCAACATCGAGAAATTAATTCGATTTAATGAGTTAATACTTATTGTAGGTAATATTGTAACCAATAGGTAATAACACACTGCATCAATTATTTACTTCCAAACATGAGCTAAACCAAAGGGTGCACAAAGAATTTATTAGGATTCATGCTCTACTATGACCATAAAACCCAAAATTCTTGCAGTACCTACAAGCTGCCATCTGTCGTATGGAATTGTTGACATGTTAATAAATACGAGTAAAGCCATAGAATTATGTTGTGTTGTGATGTAATGTAACGCTTAATGGTTGCATTTCTATACTTTCTGTATGAGGAAGGCGAACGACATCGAACGAACTAGGGTTGTCAACTTACGCTTCATATTATTATTATAATTTGCTGAAGTTAGAAAATAACATGTTAAGAGTGTAAATATAATATGTAAGTATACTTACTATAATACTTTATTAAAAAAATATACAGGGTAATTTTAAAACTAACTAAACTAACTAACAGGAGTAAATTACTAACATCATAAACAACAACATTTGTGATACGAATTTCCGAATATAGACAAAAATTATCGACTTTCCATACAAATGTCCGAACAGCTGATCGAGATTTGTATGAAAAGTGGACGTTTTCTTGTCTATTTAATTTAGAAATAAATATATCAACGATTGACGACCTCCGTGTTCGAGTGGCCTGCACACCGTCGCCTATTAGGTATCGCTATCTCTGAGAAATTTCTCGGATATCTGTGTTTGTATTGCCGTTGTTGTTTTGAAATTTTTATAACACAAGTCCTTAGCTGCCACTAGCTTTGGAATCAGAGTGACTTATGTGATGTTGTCTACCATTTATTTTATTATTTATGTGTTGGCAGCCCCGGCGCGGTCATGCTCCGGAACGGCGCGCGTCACGGCCCCGGCGGGCGCGCGACCAACATGTGCCGGTAACTGTCTTTAATTGCTTACGACAATACCGACCAACGATCTTTCACCCAAGACAGTATGTTCCATTTTTAAACAAAATAAAAATAAAAATTGCTTTTTAAGTCCAGTCCATATTTTGCCAGCAGCCCTATGTGCTGGTACTGTCTTTGATAGCTTACGACAACTACCAACAATTTTCATCATAAAAAAGTTTCTTACTTTTACAACGTTGTTAACAAATGAGCATGCAGCTTGACGAGCATCAAGCTCTCCTGATCAATATGTACATAGTTCACCTGATGAGTATGCAGCTTACAAGCACGAAGCTCCCTGACAAGTATACAACGTGTTACAAAACAACCCTTAGGCATTAGTGCTGAATTATGGTAGATTGGGACCATCAAACTGGACAACTTTTGCTACGACACTAACTGTGAAATCACGAAAAAAAATCAGCAGCTTCATAGAAAAAATAATATCAAAATGTATGAAACAGCTGATTTTTTTCGCGATTTCATAGTTGGTCCCATAGTAAAAGTTGTTTAGTTTGATGGTCCCTATCTACCATGATCAGCATTAGGGATATTTTGTAACACGTTGTGTAATATTAATGTAGCTCCCTGACAAGCACAGAGCTCACCTAATGAGCAAACAGATTTGCCATATGAAGTGGTCAACACTTGTTGTATGACAACACAACACCGCCACTTAATCAGCTGTTATCATCAGCTAACTTGTTTCTTCTGTTTTTGTAACGAGGTGATCCAACAGAGAACTGAGATGATCGACATAGCCCACCGGATTAGCAAGCTGAAGTGGCAGTGGACCGGCCATATTAGTTGTAGAACCGTAGGCCGCTGGGGCAGACGAGTTCTTGAGTGGAGACCGCGTATGAGCAAACGTAGTGTGGGACGCCCTCAGACAAGGTGGAGCGACGATCTTCGCAAGGTGGCTGGCAAAAACTGGATAAGTATAGCGGCGGATCGTGCTCAGTGGCGTGTTCTCGGAGAAGCCTATGTTCAGCAGTGGACTCTCTTATGTTTCATAGATGTTTCATAGACAGCTTATGATCATAGATTCCTCAGCTGACGATCAATCAATTACCTATTATTAGAAAATACTAAAGCATTTTGATAACGGCACAGAACTAAATATTAGTTCGCAGCAAACATGAAACTAGAAATGAGCAAACATTTTCTAGTCAACAACATGCTAACCTATGTAATAGTCACAAAAATTACATAAAATTTTCATGTTTCTTTTAATAGAAGCACGTGTAATTCATACTGTAACGTTTTTTGCCATTTTTCCTATCTTGAAATCTCAGTGGCAATTTACACTATCATGTTTGCCTGTCATGAATGTTTGGCTCGATCGATCAATTATATACGCTAAACTAAATTTACCTGTTACTTAGATATACTTAAATAACTTAAATATATTTGTTGTAGGGATTATATTGATTTAGCCTGCATAGCACACGAACTTATTAGGTAGGTACCTACCTATTTATTCTAAAAATACGGATTTGTATAGGGACTCAACCTCTACTAACATTATTTTAACTTAGTGTTTCTAAATACTTTTTTTTATTTTACTATTTTTAATTACCTACGAGCACCTACTTGAATAAAAATTGTACGGTTTATTGTAGAGACTTGATACCATACCGTCCAAACATTGTTTCAAAGCAACCATACTTACTTCCTTTTCTAAAAGCTAGACGCGTGCTTCTACCAACTATACCAAGATACTTATATCTATATGAAGTTCTGTTGCCCCATTCATATTTCTTCGGCTTACGGGGGCCAAGTAAGCATGGTCGCGTAATGGTACCCTGCGCGCAGACCACAAGCGTTCCGGTGGGGTACCATGATATATGAGATGTTTTTATTGTCTGACAGCCATGCGCTTGACCTCAACTCCGAATACTAAGTACAGTCAGCGTCACATAGTTAGAAACAGTCAGAGAGTTCATTATATTTGGGTCAATTTTTGGTTCACAGAAGTTAATCCAATGTAAGTAATATTTTCTTTTCTTTTTAAAGCATCATACTACTTAGCGAGAATTTTGTTAAACTAATACTTATAGCCAATCATATTATAGTCCTCCTCTTTAAACCTAAACTGAAATGATACTTACCTGTTTAATGCAAAAAGCCGCATCGAATTCGGTTTAGTAGTTTTTAAGAACTCTTCATTGTGTCGACTTATCTAGTTGTTGCAGCAGCCCCCTGGTGGTCTACCACTATAAAAAAATGTCTAAGAACCTACTGTAAGTTAAACGTGGGTAAATTATTACTGGCCGCTTTTTAGCATAGATTTTAGTAAAAAAAACTAATATGTATGTCTAAAAAAGGTTAGCTTAATCAAACTTGTCGTCTTTCCTGTCTCTCCGATCCGATTCTGCTAACTTAAATAGAAAACACCTCATTATGTAAGTATGGCCAATTAGAACAATAAAACGTGTAAATTAAAATCTCTCATTAGTGCTTTGAACCATCCAATTTTGTACTATAAAACAGGCCACGACTATTCCTAAAATAATCAAATAGAAGATCAAACTAACTGTTAATGGTAGGCAATATTAAATCAAAATGATTCTTTATAACTTCCGGTGCAAGCTACCGGCACAATTAGCTGATACTTCACTTTATAATTATAAGCATTAATCATGCTACACTAATACATAATTATAACAATTTTATTTTTAACATACGTATGAGGTGATGACTTCTGAGAAATGTGGGATGAACTTGCAGAGATATCGATAAAATATTGGGTGTCATTGAAATAGTACTTAATTATAAATAATAATAAGTTATTTATATCAAGGTTTATTTTATAAAATACACATTAAATCGAAATCTGTTAAGCCGAAATGATATCGAACTTCAAGTATACATGACTGACTATAGGTAGGTATTTGTTAATTATTACAAAACGCATTTACTAGTTTTACGAAAACTTATGTTAATATCATTAATATAATTCTTTTGCATTGTTCGTTAACGCTTTACAAGTGTGAAATTGTCTAGAGGACCAACGATTTGATAACAAAAGGTTTGTTGACAGATTTTGTGGATTGGTTGTGTACCCTGGCACCCTGAAATGATTATAATAATAATATACCACACGCATATTAGATTAAAGTCGCTAAAAATGGCCTCTACGTGTTGGATCGATATCCCCACGCAAGCCTTAAAGGACCTGTACCTTGATTACCTAAAGCTGTTGCTAACAATTCTCGATTGAAATCGATTGAAAGCGCAGTTGTATTGCTGCTTTAGTTAAGATAGTTGTCACATTGGTTCTTACTAAAGCAGCAATATAACTGCGATTTCTGTCAGAGTTGATTGCAACAAAATTACAAAATCACCCCCATGTACCTTGATTACGTAAAGCTGTTGCTAACAATTCTCGATTGAAATCGATTGAAAGCGCGGTTGCATTGCTGCTTTAGTTATGATAGTTGTCACATTGGTTCTTACTAAAGCAGCGATGTTACTGCGATTTCTGTCAGAGTTGATTGCAACAAAGTTACGTAATTACCCCCCGGGTCACTTTTGGCCCGTGAATTCCTAAGCGTAACATAATAATAATAAAAAGTTTATTTCGGAAAAACATCCATATGTGTTAGTAACATGAGAGCTTATATCTAGTGTTAGTGATTAAACCTAAGTCTTAACTACTTATATTATTTCGCTAGTAATTCGCCACCGCCATTATGTTATGCAAGAACTAATAGAATAAGCAACATATTTATTATTATGCTTATACCTATTCTGTGACTCTGTACTTACCAATCATGATGCAATAAACGTAACTATAACAACCTCAATCATGTTTATTTCGTGAAGTTTTTCTCTATGACGTCAGTTTATAACTCCGTTTTTGACAAAATTCGACAATTATAATTTTTGTTCATATGTATATGAACAAAAATTATAATTGTCGAATTTTTTCAGAATTTTTCAGAAATCAGATTTATTGTATTTACAATAAATCTGAAAAACATTACGTGATTACTAATAATTTATATTATTCATACACACATCCTTGATATTTACTGGCATTGCTTCACATCCGACTCTAATTCTTATATGCAGTTAAGTAGATGCATGCAGTGATTCACAGATTGTGCAATCTATCACGTCACATCTCCCAAGGTAAAGGGATTTTATCGGAAATCGATTTTCGATCGGCGGAACTGACGACATTTACAACACTAAATTGGATTTTGATGATCTTATTGCGACATGAAGATCTTATCCTAATGCGTTTAGTTAGTACCGTTTTGAGACTTTCAAACTTTAAGATTAAATTGCGCATTAAAGTATGGGAATCAGTAAACAATCCCTATGAAGCATTATTTAATGTTTTTTCATTTATAATATGTAAGTTGGCTTAATGTGTTTTATTGATGTCTTTACCGCAAATTCTCCTTATCTATCCATAGGTAATATCTATCCGTAAGGAAGATCTGTGCCCAATAGTCGGAACATTAGAATGAGCGATGATGACAATATCAAAGATAAGTACTTACCAGTGGCGAGGGGTGAAATTATGGCGAAGGTAAGCCGGTCTACAAAAATCATGAAAAATTTTATGATCTGCATAGCGGATCATTGGGGTGGGATTTCCAAAGGTAAGCCGATGGGAATCGGCTTGTATGGACCCTTCGCCACTGGTACCTACCTATATGTTTCCAAATATACCAAAATTATTCGAGCTAGGCACAAAATTCTGTAAATCTAATTTATTATAAAAGTAAATTATGTTTTTTTTTCATCTATTGACTAGGTATCAAAAATGGACGTGAAATGTCTGAAAAAATTACTTTCAATCATTACATTTTATGAAACAAAGTCCCTCCTCGCCGCGTCTGTCTGTTCGTGATAAACTCAAAAACTACTGAACGGATTTTCATGCGGTTTTCAACAGTAGATAGAGTGATTCCTGAGAAAAGTATAAGTGTATACATATAAGTTGAGGTTTTATGTAAACTAATAAAAAATATTTGCTTTCACTGTCTCTAATGGTAAGAGTGAACAATTTATTTCAAATCCACAACAAATTGTAAAATTCTTGGGTAGTAGATAGAGTGATTCCTGAGGAAAGTTTAAGTGTTTAATAAGTTGAAGTTTTATGTAAACTAATATAAAAATAAATTGCTTTCACTGGCTGTAATGTGGGAGATGTGTGAACAATTTAAAATCTACAACAAATTGTAAAATTCTTGTGCACTTATGGCTTCTATAAATTCTCGTCATAGTTCAGCTACCAGCGTTCACATACGGTGCGCCGCGACGGATCGGCGCAGGCGCAGACTTACAATTTTCCCCTCAATTTGAGGTGCTTTCTGATTGCTGACAATGACTGCCTATTAGAAAACGTCTAACGGTACTTAGAATTCCTTTGCTGTAATATTGTACAGTTATGTTCGTCCTTGTGGAATAAAAAACAAATTTTGCACGGTAAGAAAGTAGTACTTACTGAAAAATAATTGCAACTGTAACGAGCGAACTAGAATGTTAGGTAAAAAGTTTCAAAATAAAGATTGGGTAAAATTTTGTTAGTGATTTCCAAGGAATAATATTGATTCGAGTAAATTAAAGTTTAGTATTTTTTCAGCCGCCAGCTGCTGGGTACTACCTTCTTCAAATATGTAAATAGAAAAACAATAAGTAAAGATTTAAAACCTGTAATAAATAATATCTAGGTTTAAGTAATTAAGTTATTTCATGGCAGCTATAAGTACAGGGTTATTAAAATTTGTAATTACTAACATCAGAAACAACAAAAAAATAAAATAAAAAAACTTTCCTTCCCATACAAATGTCTGAACAGCTGATCGATTTTCGAGTGAAATGAAGATTTTTGTCTGTTTTCGGAAAAGTCGTAAAACAAATGTTGTTGTTTATGATGCTAGTAATCTGCTCCTGCGAGGTCGTTGGTGTTTTACAAATAACTATATTTTTATCTTCATTTAAATTATGTTCAACACTTGGCGACTGAAATTAAGGGCCTCATAACTTAAATGTTTTTTTACATAAGAGTAAAGTTACGCTAACTCGTCCCCGCTAGATGGCGCTGCTCGTTGCGGTCTGCTTGCCGCACTTCGTAAGCCGATCCTGAAGATAAACGCGCGCACCACCGGAACGACCGATGCGGACTTTTATACCATATATATATAGACGTACCAAGTGCCGAATGAAGGTAATTCACAAGTTTTACAGCTACTTTCAATCCTAAGATAGGTCAAATCGGTAGGTTCACGGGCCCTTAAGGCTTGGTTCACGGGCCTTTAAGGCTTTTTCTTCTCCTTTATATGCACAACGGGATTGTGCTTGGTACACGTTGTGAGTGGTACAGAGAAGGACGGTACATTTCATCCCGAAAAAGGGTACTGTTCCCGAGGGATAGAGAAATAATTGACCACGCAGACGAAGTCGTGGGCGGTCGCTAGTTAAGATCTAATTTAGTATAGAGAGTCTATTGATTATACTTTTTTTTTGTTTAAATACTTTTGCAAATTTACACGCGATTTTATTTCTCGGAAGTTTAGACTAAGCTTCGTCTACCGTCTTCTTACCGCAGCATATAAAAAAAAAAATACTGAACGTCCCTAACACTTAAGCTAGGGTTTCCTAGGATGACGGTGCCGTCATATTACGGTTGTAATTTAGCGGCGTAGAACGTTGTCTATGTAAACAACATGGCGCGGTTTCTGACGTTACGGTGTCGCCATATTGCTTTAGACAACATTCAACGCCGCTATATTATGGCCGTAATATGACGGCACCGTCATCCTAGTAAACCCTAGCTTAAGCACAGAGGAATGCATAATCATAATTTTTGACTCTAATTCTTCCGTTTGTTTATTTTTTTTAAACATATAAAATTTATTTTTGACTCTAATAAATTTTATATGTTTAAAAAAAATAAACAAACGGAATATTCTGCCGCTAACTTGATTGCCCAATTCTGAAATAGTGAAATCGCATAAACCCCACTTACGACTTTATCGTCGTCGACACACTCGCTCACGTCACGTAATTGCGCATTCTTTGCCTTAACGTATTAATTAAGCAGGAATGTGATTTATTCAACTGGCAATACCGCGCGAAATGCGCTCTTGAAATCGCTAGCGTTTCCGTCCAACGACGTACTTTTGGTAATAAGTGAAAATTATTTGGGAAAATACTTTGAACTTGTATTATTTGTAATATTCGACCCCTGATTACATATGCTTGAAGAATTAGTTTTATAGTAGGTATTTTGCGAATTGTCAAGTAATTTTAAATTGCCAAAATTGTTCGATTCCGCAAAATTATTTGCGTATCGAAATGATTAGAAAACATCTACAATGTGATTAAATTGACAATAGATAGTGATCCGCTGCAACTTTTTACTCGAAAATGCATGGAAAAGATAAAATTTTACAGATTAAAATATGTTGTCTTGTACCAGAGCTCTTAAGTTGGTCACTTCAGTTGTACATTGTCAATTGAGTATACCTATGATCAGAAAATGTACGGACGACCAATCATAATAATAATAACAAATAGCTTATGGTGATAAGTATTTTAACTAATACGAAAAATATGTAAAAAAAACTTTTTGATTTCAATGGATTTGGCTTAAGAAAAAGTCATTTCAAATTACTTCTTAGGGTTCCTTACCCAAAGAGTAAAAACGGGACCCTATAAGACTCCACTGTCCGTCTGTCTATCTGTCTGTCTGTCTGTCACCAGGCTGTATCTCAAGAACCGTAATAGCTAGGCAATTGAAACTTTCACACATGATGTAGGTATTTCTGTTGCCGCTATAACAACAAATACTAAAAACAGAATAAAATATTTTTTTAAGGGGGGCTCCCATACAACAAACGTGTTTTTTGCCGTTTTTTGGTACGGTGCCCTTCGTGCGCGAGTCCGACTCGCACTTGGCCGGTTTTTTTCTTAAAGGCTTTCCTCTGCGCATCTACACTACACCGACAGACGGACAAACCAATTAAAGTAACAGCCCACTGGTTAAAGACGAATCACACATCTGCTACAACCCTTGCTGCTCTGCTAGCTGCCCAATAACGACGCAATTATCGACGGACGCGCTAACAAAGGGAGGAATTAAAGTTTTTAATAAACCTTTTTTTAGTGAACCCTTTGGTGGATGTTTCGGTGTTAGATTCAATGGAAGGGACATTCAGAATATTTTTATCCGACTTCAAAAAAGTAGGAGGTTCTCTGTTCGTCTGTATATATGAATGTCTGTTGTCCACTGATTACTTGAAGATGGGTGAACCGATTGAAATGATTCAAACGTTATTACATGTTTCCATGTTGGTTGGTACCATATTTTGTTGAAAACGGTTCAGTAGTTTTTAGGAAATCCTGAAAAAACTGTCGTTTTCGTTACCATTATATGATCTTAATACGGGTGATCAAACTGTTTACGATGTAAAATTAGAAAAAAGTAAATTGCATACGTTTGTGGTGCTGTAACTTTTCAATAATTTCAGGGATTACTTTAAATTTACTGTAAGTAAATATTATATACTCGCACTTACATTGTGCAGATAAGGTCATGCAATTTTTTTAAAGATGTTAATGGCAAAAAATTATAAAAATTAAAAAACCCGCCTGCATAAAAAGACAAGTCCATTGAAAAGATGGAAACAAGATTAAATATAAAAGGCAACATAATAACATGCAGTCGGAGGCATGCATTAAGAAAGTGACGTTATGAACGATTTGAATTATATGCCTCCGACTGCATGTTATTATGTTGCCTTTAATATTTAATCTTGTTTCCATCTTTTCAGTGGACTTGTCTTTTTATGCAGGCGGGTTTTTTAATTTTTATAATTTATTTTTTTATTTATATCTTTTTAGTTATTATATACCTATATTGCGGTCATGATATACCTTTTTGAAATCCTTACAATAAGCCCTTTAATTTGACACCCATATTGCATTATTCAAAAAAAAAATTTTTTTTCCACTACGTATATTAGTACCGTACAGCCGCCATGTTGTTTTTTTTATAACGCCACCTTCTTAAGAACACTTGGGCTGACAAGACAAATCTAACGATATCTTAATTACCGAAATCCATTCAGCCGTTTGAAAGATATGAGGTAATAAAGAATATTACATACAAACACACAAACATACTTACATACAAGATACGCGCGAAAAACATAACCCTTTCTTTGCAGTCGGGTAAAAAGGCTGTTTAATTAAAGAAATATTAAAACCATTTATACATGAAGTCACATCCAGGGAGCCCTTTACAAAATATGGCATAATAATCGATTGTCACGAGCGAAGGAAGGAAGTGTGCGTCGGAAATCGGGGCAGAGGGCGCCACGAGCGGACACGTGCGCACGCGCCCCATACGCGATATTACAACAGTGTAATAAATGACGGCCATATTGTACCGCTCACAATACCGGCTTTATAAATCAGTGTTACAATTACATTACTTAATTAGAAGAATCACCCTTGCAATCACTATACCTAGTTAATAATTCAGTGATTAATTCTAAATGATTTATATTTGAAATATAAATTTAAAAATAAATCTTTGAATGTAAAATTTAAGGTAATATCTGAACTTTCTAAGCATTAAGAAAGGTAAAGTTGTGATATAAGCAATCTTTATGCACTTCCATCTTTAGCCTCCCCTTATCACACAGTGAACAATGATTTCAGCAAAACTTTTGTCCGTATCTGGAGGGTTAAATGATTAATTTAATCGACCGGTTCAAAATATTTACATCAGTACCTTGATTACGTAAAGCTGTTGCTAACAATTCTCGATTGAAATCGATTGAAAGCGCGGTTGCATTGCTGCTTTAAGTAAGATAGTTGTCACATTGGTTCTAACTAAAGCAGCAATGTAACTGCGATTTCTGTCAGAGTTGATTGCAACAAAATTACAAAATCACCCCCCTGGTCAACTGGACCAACGGGGACTGCGTAGGTTCAGTCGACTAAAGAGCCTATATTCAGATACGTAGTGTAGTGTGGCCCCCTTAGTAAATAAGTCCCTCCTCCACGGTACCCATTCACTAGCAGCAAAGCAAATATCTGAAATATGCAGGCACTAAAACTTGAAAAGTTGTGATATGCATATTGCATAATCTTTAGCCTTGTCACAACACAAAGAAAAATTATTTCAGTTAAACTTTTCTCCGTACCTGTATACCATACCAATTACAATATTTCGCCGAAGGGTTTAATAGCGGTAAAGAAATGTATTTCTTTACCTTGGTTGAATCGCCCGGCTCAAAATGTTTTCATCCGGTCAACTGGAACAACGGGCACTGCGTAGGATAAAGAGCCTATTTTTAGATACGCAGTGTGGTCCCCTTAGTAAATAAGTACCTCCTCTACGGTTCCCGTTTACTAGCATGCAAAGAAAATAAGCAAAAAAAAGCAAAGCAAATATCCAACTAAAATACGCAGGCACTAAAAAGGGTAAAATTGTGATATGTGCAATCTTTATGCACTTCCATCTTTAGCCTTATCACACAACGAAGAATGATTTCAGCAAAACTTTTCTCCGTATTTCTGTACCATACCAATTACAACATTTCGTCAAGGGGTATAATCGACCGGTTCACTGGTCCAACGCTGACTGCGTGGGTTCAATCAACTAAAGAGCGTATATTCAGATACGCAGTGTGGTCCCCTTAGTAAATAAGTGCCTCCTCGGTACCCGTTCACTAGCAGCAAATCCCGATGCGTATCGCATCGCAAGTGTTTTGTAGCAACACTGCTATCTGCCATCTGGTACTTCACAATGCAGGAAATCGCCGATTGTGTGGAGGCATAATGCGGGCAGCTCAGCCGTTTGCTCGAATGCCGGAAAAATGTTGGTAGTTTGTAGACATTTGGTCGAATGCCGGAAAACTGTTGGTGAGACCTAATGAAAATATTTGGCTTGTGTTGTGATCGTGTTATGAAATGAAAAACTAGGTGTGATATAAAAAAATCGTACTTTGTTGAGTTTTCTCACAAAATAACAGTTTGAAAAAGTGAAAGTAGGTATTCGTATCGTATTTGGTAAATCATGTCAAAAATAATAAATATTTTCATTGAGTTAGTTTTGTAAAAATCCATCTACATATTAATTGCTGATATACTACGAAACTGTTCTTACAATCTATGACATCTCTTTTCTTTTTTTTTCTTTTCTTTTCTTTTCTTTTCTTTTCTTTTCTTTTCTATACTTCTATACACCGTCATTTTGAAGTCATTTTAATTAACTTCAGGGAGTGCTCTACTAATGAAAATAATCATTTTTTCCAAAGAAACATGGGTCGAAAAACGACAAAAATTTTGGACTTTGGTGTATAGTTCCCAGCCAACATTAAATTGTTGTCAATTCATATGAATCGACAAGCTTTTTATTTTTCCTACAGAGAAAGCAATAAGTAGGTATACCTACGCAAGAATTTTCCCTTACTGTAAGTAGTACCTATCATTGATCAGTACCATTGATGCTACTACTGACACATCTTTACGTGAGTAGTACCATTAAAAATATACATACTTATTTTAAAGCTTTGTTAGTAAGCGTAGCGTTCAAACGCATAGAATGCCACTTGAGTAGGAGGGCGGGCATGCAGTCTCTACATTAGTTAGCGATAATATCGTTACTAACCGATCGATAACCAAAGCGAAAAAAAACGCTTGCCGTAACGATTCCCTTGCAGTCTCGACGTAGATTTCTATGTAAAGTTAACGAATTCGATCGATAAGTCACAACGAACAATTATTCTTCGATTTTTGGTAGTCTCTACCATCATAACTACCGATAATTTTCGATAACGTATTTATAACAACTGTCACCTAAACGATTTTAGCCTTAGAGTAAGACGGGCTTCTACAGAAAGAGAAGCCATACGAAGCGTTTCCCCTCTGCCGAAGTACAAGCCCAAATGGGCATACGCGTTAGTAAAACCAGTTGCGCCCGGATTTCTTTCTAGACCGAGTCCAGTCGCGCATGTGAACGCTGCTCTGTTTAAAATGTCGAATTGATGAGTTATTTGCTGTTAAAAGAGATCTTGAACATCAAGTATACAAAAAGACGGTTTTACATTTCACATAAAAGCGTCACGTCGAAGCGTGGCGAGGAATAGACGCAATAATCAAAACAAACCCTTTAAAGGGATGAGTTCCTCAGACTTTATAGGGAAAGAAGATGTTCACCGAGCTGATGGAGCTGAGCTCGTCGAAGAGTTGCGGCCATATGGCCTTATCTTTAAAGACAGCGGCCTTGGGGATTCTCTACCTATACAATAGCAAGTGAGTAGGTACCAAACTGTAATTAAGTATTTTAAACTCGAAATGTAAGATCTTTGGTTTGGTTTGAGCTAAAATTAATAAAATATATTAGCAACCACCCGCGACTTTGTCTGCGTGGTCGGTTATTTCTCTGAACAATAGTTTTTTTCGGAATAAAAGGTATAAGTACCTTCCTTATGTCTTTCCTTGTACCCCTGACAACGTATATGTAAAATTTCATGATGATCGGTTCAGTAGTTAAGACGTGAAGGCGTATAAACAAACAAACAAACGGACTTTCGCATTTATGATATTACCCAGTAAGAATTTGCAATTTACCATCATCATCTTATTTTAAATTAAAATTAAAATTTCATTTGGATTTTTTTTATGTACTACATGTTTTTCTATTTTTTACTGTTTGTTTTAGATACTAACCGCTCTTCGTTCATCATCATCAGCAGCTAATTGGCATGGCATTCGCTTATCGAGTGTCAAGAAAATTATGGTGTGGCGTCGAAGATGGGGAAGAACTGACGCTATAACCGAAATCCGGTTGATTTGGAGGATGACGGAATTCCACACAGATCACACACTACTGCCTGGACGATCATCAGTTGCACAGTGTCAACGCTCGTATCCAACTTTATGAGTATCTACACTGGACACTAATTGCAATTATTTAAGCTAGTTTAGTCAAATAAAAGAGTACAATCAAATAACTTGAGGTATTTATTATTGTTAACAACATATCCTTTTATTTCATGGATAGATACTATGGACAATACTTCCGCTTTACTAGTGAGCTGAAAATCGCTTGTATGCCACGCCATCACTGATATACTGGTTAGTTCATGCAGGGGCCAAACGCCATTGATGCCTCAGTCTCCGTAGCCTCATTTCTCATGGGAGCCTTTGAATTCTTGGATTAAATCTCTGAAATAAAAAATATAAATTAAATTAGAAAAAATAGATTCTTAAATTAAAATATTGAGACAGATATTAATTAAATACTTAAGTAAGTAGTGGACATCAGCAAATTCATTGCATTGATCATAAAAGTAAATAACTAAATCACATGTGACTATGAAAGATCGAAAACAACATAAAGAAATCACAAGCATCCAAACCCGTGTGACGCGTGTTGAGCAGATTTTAAAATACATTTTTGACCTCAATACTATATTATGTAAAACTAAACATAAATGCATTGGTATAGAAGGTATAACAAACATAATTAAATATTGAAAGATCCAAAGAAAACTCAAAGAAAAGTATTTGTACTTACAGCATATTCCTCACAGCAGACAGCAGCTTAGCTTGCGTCTAGCTAGTGGACCGAACCCGAAACCGAATAATTATTACTCCTTTGAGTTGAAGCCACTATTATAGAGATTTTTTATTCTTTAATGAATTTATTTATTAAAAAATCAACACCATACACTTGACAGTTTTAGTTATCAATCGTAAGTAAACACAGATTTCATTGACATATGACTGTTGGCATGACAACGCCATAACCGTTGGCTATGACACAGTGTTACAAGTAAAATTATAGTAATGTCCACAAGTTCAGATACATATTTTTAGTGGTTATTCATGTAATAATAAAAGAAGGAATTTTATATCAGATGATAAATTAAGAAAATATAATAAGAGATGTTTTTTTTTATTTTTGGTTAAATAAAGTAGTTGCTTTTTAATAAGCATAATATTTAAATTTCCCTTCATCAAAGGGAGGGCAATTCAATGGCCACACAATTACTTAAAATTTTCGGTAACTTATCGACTAAAATTTTTACGATTTTGTGCGATAACGTAATAGTAGAGACTTGCATTTGCCTTATCGATCGTTACGGCAAGCGATTTTCCCCGCTATTGCTATAACCGAAATCATTGTGTGGCCATTGAATTACTGTCCCTCCGATTTAGGGAAATTTAAAAAATATGCGAAAATGCAACTGTCTTACACCGACGTTTAAAACTTATTCAAATTGCAATTTCTCTTCTATAAAAGTTACGAGTTGTAAAATAAAAAACGTTTTATAGCAAATATCATCAACTTTCTTTGAAGTTATAGTTTATTATACATTATTATTAACTTAAATACCTATAAAACAAAAAAAAACACTTTTTGACTAACTGGCAAAAACTCAAACAACATAATAAAATAATTATTTACGCCTTATTTACATTTTAATAATATAAATATTATATAAGGAATAAAGAGTAAGGAATATAAGGAATAAGTATAAGGATAAGGATTAAAACTTTTCACTGCACATAGGTAGATACTTGATTAGTAAAGGGAAAAGAGATACGCTCATTTAACTTTTTTAGATGTAAGTAGGTAGGTACTTAAAAACTACCCGTGTTTAACAAAAAATTACAAAAAATATAAGTATTTTATTTTTTTGTCTTTATTCATCACAAGTTAATAATTATAACCTTTTCTTCTTTAGAGAGATAGGTATAAAATAAACTAATTATAAATATTGTGAAGATGCTTCTAAGTATTTTCCGGCAATTTTTAGCGGTTTTCCTGTGGCCGGCAGGCGGCAATTTTGCTAACAATACCACTAAAGCAATATTTTAAGTATGGCCCGGCAATTATAGCCACATATTTTTGGTAAGTCAAAACATTTTCATGTAAATTTGGGATTCTGCATCGTTGGCCATACTATTGACACCAATTGCAGCCATATTGCAACAATGCAATATAAATTGTATTTGTGTTGGCTTGGCCGGGCAATGGTGGACATTAAATGACTATTACTTGTAACACTGACTAGACAGAACCCAGTGCCACAGCATATATTAAATCTAATATAATATAAAATATGTGTCAATGGTTGAGTGTCAAAATGAGAGTACCGACACGTAGTGATTTTTTCCTCTGTGGTAATCGATACGGTACCGAAAATTATCGGTAGCTATGATTGTAGAGACTACCAAAAATCGAAAATAAGTTGATAAAATGACATATCGACCGAATTCGTTAATTTTACGATCGCTATCTATGTCGAGACTGCAGGCCCAGGTACCTTTTCGACACATTAGAATTTAAAAAAATTACAGTAAGACTAAATGCTCTTCCAAACTTGAAGTGATCAGTCTACTTCAGAACCACTAGCTAATCGTCTGAATTACCTATAGCCTAAACCTAGGGTACCTATTGTCCGGGCTATCTAGACTGCTTCCTCAGTTGATGGCCCTTCACAAGAGGACTGTGGTCCTAACGACCCCTGAAACGTGGAGAAGTGCCGATAACGGAAGTGCCACTTGACAACGAGGCTTTTTTAATTTAGTTGTAATACGTGTACTTGTCTGTATGTTTTTCATTATGAATTTTCATCAGTATTCAGCGAGTTTTTTAATTTTGACCTGACTGAGGATCGAACCCGTGATCTCAGAGGTGACGGCACCATGAAAATCGGTGAACAAGCCTTTGGGGATCATTTTAAACCTCTGTAGGTAGTTCAAAGTCGTCTATATTTTGCTGCCCCTGACTTTTTAGTGGGAAAACCTTAGATATCTTTTACAGACATGTTGGTTTTCTGTATTAGAAAACATTTTTATAAAATAATATTTGAAATACGGAACCGTTTTCAAACTAGGTATGTTTATTTATTTATTAGGATGACATTAAAATAACTTTTGAGATTCGGTGGTAGAAAAAAATTATGCAAAGTAAAAGAATTCAAACAATCGAAAATTATTTATAGTTCATTTTCTAATCTAAACCATAGCGAAATCAAAAATTACTTATATTTTAAATACACAAAAAACCTCTTTTGAACATAAATAAAAATGCTTCCAGTTAAATCCCCGCTATTATAATAAAACTCTTCGAAACACTTACCACCCTCGTCGAAATCTCTCAATAACTACTTCAACCCTTCAGTTCAGGCTCGAACCTGCAACTCGACACGTGCGGTTGTCGATAACTTCCGGTAGAGGGCGATAAAATTCATATGGCGCAAATATTTTTGATGACAACAGCTAGATAACTTTTTTAGTCACTTAATTATATTTAGGACCTGTTTGACGTTTCTGCTTGCTTTTATTTCTAATTTTATTGAAATATGCAACATAATTATTATTTTCTATGGAAACATCTGTCAAGTAGATTAACTGGACCTTATCTGAAACATGTGAAACAGGCCAATAGCAGTGGTTAATAAAATATTTACTAAAAAAACAGTTTGGTTTTAAATCAAAGACTGATAAAGACAGATGCATCCTCATTATACCTTTCTCATATATTGTCATCGATTTTTATTTGATTTCGCGATATTAGTTATTTATAAATATACCCACTTATCTATTAATTCTTTCTGATCAACCCGAACAAATATTGTGAATGCATTTTTTACTCTAATTCTTAGACAATATTCTGGCATTTACCGTAGCTTCAAAATACGTTTGTGTTGTGAATAAATGGAACGAAAAACTGACACACAAAACCTAATTTACAAGATGGAACCAGTCATTTGAAGTTTAAATCACTTTACGCTGCATAATGATCCGCGCGTTAATAAAGTAATTATAATAAGCGACCGAAAGCTTAACAAGTATTCAAGCACAACAATCCCACAAGGTCTCAAACGCCCAGTCTCGAGGTAAATCGCATCGTGTCTTCGTCTCACAGATTCCTACACCCACGGCTCTGTGTAATCTGACATCGCATCAGCGAACTAAAATCTATGGAAGTGTAATTGCACACAAATATTGCTTAAAAAATGGCACCACGGGGCCGAAAAAGTACAACCCGCTCTAGTCGGGCCAGCCACGCACCCAGTGACTGACGTTAGTGTTCTTTTCAATAAATTGCATTGTGTATTGTAGAGAAAATATAATAGAAAGAGTGAGTTTATTAGAAATTACGTCCTTTATAGTCAAATGGTGTAAAAGATGCAAAGAAGGCCGTAAAAAGATGCAAAAAAACGTATCTTATTTTTTGGTTTAGGTATAGAAAATATCTATTAGTAAACAAATTATGGTCGCTATTAAGGTGTTCAGACGCTTTGTGCTGCATAATTAAATGCCAGCATTTTTGGCTCTATCCACTTAGTTGTACTTTTCGTGTGGTGCCATTTTTTGAGCAGAATGCTTATTCCATAGATTTTAGTTCGCTGCATCGCATAGTTATTTTAATCAACTATCAGTTTAAGCCATTGTAATAGAGTTAGTCATAAACTTATTGTTGCAACAAAGCTGGCTTTATCACTTTTAAATTTGGATGTATTAACATATTAAAGGTCCATTTTGTAATTTGAGTTGACTTCTTTTAGCACACAAAAACAAAACTTATCTTATTAAATCTAGCTGTAATGACCGGCGTGTGTGTTTCAGAACAGAATATTTTTTCTATTAAGTAAATAACTTTGGAACTTGTATAAAACTCTTAATAGTTATTTATGCAACTGTACTATAACGAGGGGTATTAAAACACGAATGTGGGTTTATCACATGAGTGTTTTAATACCTAATTATGTACAGTTACATACAAGACTTTATCTACACCCATTTTTTTATTTTTATTTGGGAAACAAACAATATTTAAATGCATATGGATTACAAACACCCATGATATTTATCTACACCCATGATATGTATCCTCTATAAAGGTTTTGACTTTGACTTTCCTCTCCCTCCTCGTCATTATGTCTTCCGAAAGAGTGTTATAATGTTGTTCTGAATTTCATAATAGGTGCAGCAGGACCTCCTCTCGCTCGGGATATTGTAATGATGGCAGTCAGCTAACTGTTTCAGAACTCCTTACAGAGGATTTAAAGCATGGGTGTAGATAAAATTAATAAACAATTGACCGTCACCCATTTCCTACCTAGCTAAATTAAGTTTTTGATTTATCAACTGTCAGTTTTTATAGCAAAACATAATTTAATATGCCTAAACTATTTATCACTATAAAATGCCAACCGTCAAATCTCATCGAACCGAATAAACACTCAATACTTCAATACCAAACAATAAACATCATTTGTTTGTTTATCCGTCGCCATTGGATGGACAATAAAAAACAATTGTTCAAACAAACACACACTCGCTATTGTTATTCGAAACACTTACGTCTCTGTGCGCGGGAGTTTGACACACTGACCAATGAAAACCTGTCATTGCAATGAGAGGTTTTATTTTGAGTGATCGTTTGTATTAAAGATTAGTACAGTTCGAATCACGAAAGATGACCACAAATGGCGCCCATCTTCGCGTCATAACTCATGAAGATAAGACGTAAGACCAAATAATACTTCATATATTTAAATAATATCGATATATCTATACGAATATGAAATATTATTTTGTCTAAAGTCTTTTCTTCATGAGTTATGACGCGAAGATGGACGCCATTTGTGGTCATCTTTCGTGATTCGAACTATAGCCAACATTTTATAATGACGAGTTGCAAAATATTACAAACAAATGATTATTGTTACTCAATGCGAACACAGGGCACCTTTAAAAGTTTTACTTATAACATTAAATTATATTTTTCGCATTCACAAGCTATTTTTATCCCCGCAAATTGCTGATGCGCCTGGCGGCCATTTTTTTAACTTCAAAAAGAAAAAAATAGTTGTAATTTTTTATATACCAAGCTAGACGATATGTTATTGAAAATAAAAATTCTATACTAAATACCATATTAGAATTTTCTTATTACATACTCGTATCATTTTTAGTTGCGGATGACGTCAACGTTGATGTTAATGTGAAAGACAAGGTTCCAGCGCATTAGCAATTTGCGGGAATTATAAGACAAATAATATACTACAAAAAATCAACTTACTGTAGCACCGTAGGCGTAGTCCCGTCTGAGGTGCTACGGTTGAATCGATTTGTTTCTAGTATTTTTTAAAGCATATTATTTTTCTTAGTTTTATAACAACTAAGTAGGTTACCTTCATGTTCATCATAAAATCAGTGGCATCATAATTCATAATCATATTACGCACGATGTTGCATCCTACAGACCGATCTCAAGATGGAATTTAAATGAAGTGTCGTCATAGATGACTCCATTGTTGAGAGCTATTGGGTATAATAACATTCAATGCTAGAGCTATTCACTAACTAAAGAAAGCCACTATAATCAATATCCTATCGTTTTTTAACCGACTTCAACAAAAGGAGGAGGTTCTCTATTCGATTGTATATATTTTTTTTATCGTTGTTCGCGCATATCTTCGTAATTTATAGACCGATTTTGATGATTCTTTTTTATTCGATTGACTATTCTTGCGAGATGGTCCCATTATATATTTTTTCAAATCGGTTCAGTAGTTTTTAAGTAATCCTGAAAATACTATGATTTTGCATCAACTACCTTGATGACTTTATTATTTATGAACCGAATTAAATGATTTTTTTTGTGTTGGTTTTTTTTAAGCACGTTGTATATAGCCATCAATCAAGGCTCACTAAAATATTTAAAAAAAACGATAAAGTAACTTATGATTATTTCAATTATTCTACTTCGAGTGACAAACACGATCATCATCATCATCATCACTACGTCTCTACGCTTGGCAGGCAGGTTAGACAGAGATCGTCGTTTTGGCCATTTTCATATCATACTTCATCATCATAGCAGGGCCCGTACCGGCTAACGCATCGATCTTCGGAAAGTCTGCCGGGGTTCAAATTAAAACAGATAAATCGTGCCCCAATCAGGCCAAACTGGCGAACCTCAATTCATGATGTCACACGAACACCGATATCTTCCAAATAACTAAACAAAAAGCACAATACGAGATTCCTTACTTTGATTTCTCTCTCTTAAGTTGAAGCTCGGCAGACCTGTCGAAGTTCCAAAAGTTAGCCCGTAGGACCCCAGTACTTGTCTTGATATAAAGCTGCAAATAACAAAATTATACATCCAAGGTTAGCAATAACATAAGTGCATCCATGCAAGTTATTACGCTTTGGAATCCAAACTTAATTGCATGCGATTATATCAAGTACTCGATCATTGCGTTACTTGATCGATTCGTTTATGTCATCAAGTGATACTTAGTACAACAAATAATTATTTTCAGAGACGTCCGTTAGTTGCTTGTTTTTTTGAACGAGCGAGCCGAATATGCTTTCGTATGTCCGGATATACGGCTGTTCTCCTCTTGGTCGCATTTCTTACCCTGGTGATGCCTTGATATTGAAGGTACTCCATAACTAATTAGAATCATAACAATACATTTTATACAGTTTACTTGCTTTTAGAGGTGCATCGTGATCATAACATCAAGTACCTACATATCGTGTTAGCACGATAACAGCCATATTGCGTAGTAATAAGTTGAATATTTCCTCAAAAGTGACAACACTGATTTGTGGTTTATTGTACGAATTAATGCAGAAAATGCATTGTTTCTATCACGATAGACAACGTCACGACACAGTAAACGCATCGTTAATGTTTGTTTGTTTGTTTAATATCCTTTTTTAGGTGTACCTTATTAAATACTAATGTTATTAAGGTATTATAGTGTTTTATCAGATTTCGACAATCGAATGTTCAATGGACTTATAACAATACATTCATCGTACACTTGATGATACGTAGCAGAAAACTGGCATCATGCATCTAACGATCTCTCTAAACTATTTTGGGTTCTTCCTCATGAGTAAAACGGAAACGGCTAAGGCAACAAGTAACACATAACAAGTGTTAAACCATTTAAACCAAACTTTGTGCACTTTACCTTTATACATGTAGTAGTATAATGGTTTAATCGGATCTTTGCAATAATCCTAGGTTGATTGTGAAGGACTGGATAATTGGAATCGATAGCTTTCCGCAATCGTCCGAGCTTTTTTAGGATTTTTGTAAAATTCCCAGTGTGCTTCGGACAATTGAAAACATGAATGCTGATTGGATAATCTAAGAGTCAATTTGTACAAGGTGTTTGGTAAAAGCCTTATAAAGCCGAATATGGTAGGTAGGGACTATCAACCTGAACAACTTTTACTATCGGACAAACTCTGAAATCGCGAAAAAAAATCAGCTGTTTCATTTTTGATATTTTCGTTATTAATTTTTGTATGAAACAGCAGATTTTTTTTTCGCGATTTCAGAGTTGGTCCTTTGATACTCATAAATAATACTCTGATAAACAATATGTAACAATTACTTTATTTTGTAATTCTAAATACATAGGTAACCTTCTCTGACGCTGTCTACATAACAACTGCCCGTCTCACTCCTCCCGCTAGCCCATATTAGAATATTGCATAGTTTGCATACACAGTTAAAGTTATAAAAATCATGACATTCGGCCATCCGTCGTGGTGCAACCTCCTGGGTGCACAATAACTAAAGTCATTTGGTCAACTATGATCTACCCAACTTATATTAGTATAGCTGACATTCATTTAACAATACTATGAATATGGTATAGCTGACATTCATTTAACAAAACTATGAATATGGTTCAATTACACTAATGTTTACACTAATAAATAGGTTTAAAATACTGATATTTTGCATTTGCTTACGTTAATTTTATTAATTATGAATGTAATTAATTTGGTATAAATTTATTAATGATATAGTGATAATAATAATTAAAATAATAATTAATAATTCTAAAATTTTCGCATGATATGATTTTGCATGTTCATATACCTGTAAGGTGAATCATGGCTGTACTTGTCGATACTCTCCTAAAATCTTGTAATACGTTAGTACTATTATATATTCTGTGGTAATACCCATGTTTATGAACCAATAAATGAATAGAATTGAATAGAAAAAATGTTAACAATATTGTAAGTAGGTACATACTATGGAATCAAAAAGTTCTCATAAAATAATTACGTGTTAAATCAAATTAATTACACAAAACCTAAGAACGAAACAAATTAAAATTTTTTTTTTACTTAAAATAGTTATAAAAATCATGACATTCGCAAGTGATTAAGATTTAGATTTTGAAGACTGTTGTTGCTGCAATACCGACAAAGGCAGATTATTCTGTTCATCACTACTGGAACTGTCAGTCAACTAAACCACAGAATACATCGTGTTATTATCGAGGACCCAGGGCTCGATCTGCTGCAGCAACAGTCTCAAACGATTTCCGTTTTATATTAAATCCGGATACGTTACAAATTTTGTACCTATCGTTACCTAGAGCTTTTACAACTTACTTTAATTTTTTTTTACAAATTTTCTTAAAATTACAATTAACCACAATTAATCAATGGAGCTAGTTTACAAGCGGCTGAATCATGACCTACTCTAGAACACTTTTGACATTTAGTAAGAGGGATTGGACACTTATAATAAGCGTGTCCCTTTGAACGGCAATTAAAGCAAATAACCGAGTTATCGTTTAGAGTCGACACAGGATTAGGAAGATTAACCGGAGTATTGTCATTACGTGCTTTGGCAAAAGTCGAATCAGTGGGTCGCTGCGAAACTAAGAACCCGAGTAAGTCTTCTGGCTCTTTACAGTTCAACGCTTGGGCACCATTTCTAACGGATTTGTCAATAATGCCATGTATAATACAATCTACTGCCTTCTGGCCCTTAATTTCACATCGATTCAATAAACTTAATTTATCATAGAAATAGTCTCGAAGATTTTCATTGTAACGCGTAGAACGTGCAAGCATCTCTTCAAGAAGTCTCCCGTAATTTTGCTCGTTTGGGAAAGCTTTTAGTAACTTAGCCTGCCATTCATCCCAAGTAAAATTGACAGAAGGCAGGGCTTCAAACCACTTCTTAGCTAGACCCATCAACTTTTGAAGAGCAAAATGAACGGTTTGTTTTTGGTTCCAGTCGTAAATACAAGCACATTCATTTACTTTCCTTATCCAACTATTTACACTCTGATATTTACTTGAGGGGTCAAACTCAGGTATTACGTTGTTAACCTGATTGTTGTTCAACTGCTGCGGCTTACTCAATTCAGCATTCTGCACCGACGACAAAAGTTTCAATACCTCATCAACTGTAAAGCCGGAAGACCGATGCTCTGGTTGCGATACAGCTGACTCGGGCTGTAGGCTCTTACGTGGTTCAGGTTCCGAAACTTGTAACGTTAGCGGCGGTGGTGGCGGCGTCATTTCGTTTGAAGATATATCTTCTACGACCCATTCACATGTATGTGAACCTTTCACGACTTTGCGGGCACGCCTCCCCACAGGCGCTAGTGACAGCTGTCTTCGCCGCTTGCCTTCATGCCTCTTCCGTTCACGACTTGTGCGAACAGTTGGTACCACGACGGGTTCCATTTCCTCGGAAGAGACCAGAAAAAGTTTAAAATTAGTATTAAATAATACAGCTATACATGTTAACAATTATATAGGACAAGAGTGACTACATATATAATGAGTATAAAATAATAGGGAACTCTCAGTAAAATATGAAAAATAAATTAGTTTTTCATTTAATTAATTTAATTATTGACATATGAAAAACTAACCAAGTAACTATGACTCTTATCTTAATAAGGGGACAACAAATAAAGCGGTTATAAATAATAAAATATACTGACTAAGTTTTCTTGTTACTTGTTGTTGTCTAGTTACTGTAAGATATAAAGTACATGGCGCGCATTACTTTATCTTAGGTAAATAGCCCTTGTTTAGATGAGATTACTTGATTCCATAGGCTCAGGGCACACATAACCCTTGTATGTAATGGAACATATAAACCTCCATAAGATACGGGCGCACATAACCCTCCTCACACCTAAAATGGAACATACTTAGCTCCATAAACTAAGGGCATACATAACCCAAGTCACACTTAAAATGGAACATACTTAGCTCCATAAACTAAGGGCACACATAACCCAAGTCACACCTAAAATGGAACATACTTAGCTCCATAAACTAAGGGCACACATAACCCAAGTCACACCTAAAATGGAACGTACTTAGCTCCATAAACTAAGGGCACACATAACCCCTAACTTGCATTGGAACGTACATAGCTCCATAACCTAAAGCAAGGGCGCACATAACCCTTCGTTTCAGAGTAAGACATATTATCAAATCTAGACATGGGAATGATTGTTACTTTCATTCATTTTCGTTCCATGAAATTTTAGATCCTAGTTTTAGAACTTGCTGCTGTTTGCTCTTAGTAATGAAATATGAATTAAATTGATGAATGATAGCTAATTAGCGACTTAAATGAAATAATTATTACTTTGTTGTACGATTTTTCATATGCTATTCACGAAATGCGAAATGCCTGATCAAATCGTAACGGGAATACGATTTGGAAGTACCGACAGCAAGATAATGCTTATAATTAATATTTAAATAATCCCAACTCCATCTATGATTATGTTCGCACTTTAGGTGCAGGCCCTAAATAGATAATTATAATTTGTTTAAAAAGTATGTTTAAACAGACACTACCATGTTTCAATCTATCTATTCTTAAACAATGTTGTGTAATTTTTTTATTAAAATGGAACATACTTAGCTCCATAAACTAAGGGCACACATAACCCTCCTCACACCTAAAATGGAACATACTTAGCTCCATAAACTAAGGGCATACATAACCCAAGTCACACTTAAAATGGAACATACTTAGCTCCATAAACTAAGGGCACACATAACCCAAGTCACACCTAAAATGGAACATACTTAGCTCCATAAACTAAGGGCACACATAACCCAAGTCACACCTAAAATGGAACGTACTTAGCTCCATAAACTAAGGGCACACATAACCCCTAACTTGCATTGGAACGTACATAGCTCCATAACCTAAAGCAAGGGCGCACATAACCCTTCGTTTCAGAGTAAGACATATTATCAAATCTAGACATGGGAATGATTGTTACTTTCATTCATTTTCGTTCCATGAAATTTTAGATCCTAGTTTTAGAACTTGCTGCTGTTTGCTCTTAGTAATGAAATATGAATTAAATTGATGAATGATAGCTAATTAGCGACTTAAATGAAATAATTATTACTTTGTTGTACGATTTTTCATATGCTATTCACGAAATGCGAAATGCCTGATCAAATCGTAACGGGAATACGATTTGGAAGTACCGACAGCAAGATAATGCTTATAGTTAATATTTAAATAATCCCAACTCCATCTATGATTATGTTCGCACTTTAGGTGCAGGCCCTAAATAGATAATTATAATTTGTTTAAAAAGTATGTTTAAACAGACACTACCATGTTTCAATCTATCTATTCTTAAACAATGTTGTGTAATTTTTTTATTAAAAATATTAATATCATATTTGACGATCTATCTAATTAACTATTTTATTTTGTTTGTACCAAGTGATAAACAGACAGCTCTGGTGGCGACGTGTTATGTGGCCTTTTTTATGTATTTCTAAAAGTACTTACTTAAATCAATTTTATTTAATTCAAATCATTGATGTTTATTTTTTTATTTTTTTGTTTTGAACTTCATAGTACTAAAACAAGTATCTTTATTTATCTGCATACTCTACCTACCACTGAGAATGTTATTTCATGAACGAAGATGTTTGCACAAAGGGCGTCCTATTCCGCCGGTATGGAGGTCTGTTATCGGACACTGGGTTGCGTAACACGTCACCGTCGGTCTCTACGCCACATTACGTATAATATAAACAAATAGTACATTTTTATATCATGATATCCTTTTTCTATACGTAGTTCTGATCTTCTTTAGTAAATATTGCAACAATAAACTTCAATTTTTTTTTAAACAGCAACAGAAACAAATATTCTGTGAAAATTTCAACTGTCTAGCTAACACGGTTCATGAGATACAGCCTGGTGACAGATAGAGAGACGGACAAATTATTTAAACAAAAGTAAAGAAATCGTTCAAAATAACTTTGCTAGTCATAAATGAATAAATTGCTTGCTTACCTTTATTTTTATCCTGGGGCTGGAATTCATCCCACTTCTGAGTTTTGATACTCATAAATAATACTCTGATAAACAATATGTAACAATTACTTTATTTTGTAATTCTAAATACATAGGTAACCTTCTCTGACGCTGTCTACATAACAACTGCCCGTCTCACTCCTCCCGCTAGCCCATATTAGAATATTGCATAGTTTGCATACACAGTTAAAGTTATAAAAATCATGACAGTCCTATAGTAAAAGTTGTTCAAGGCTTTTACCAAACCCCTTGTATATTACATCTTCAGTCTGGTTGGTCAGAACATGACTCTTCTTTAGAGCATTCGTCAATCCATGACATTGACGACAGCCAATCAACGCGCGCATAGTGATAGTCATTCGCGATTTACCCAAGATATTCTGGATTTTTGTAAAAACCCTAAACATTAGTCGGACGATTGCAAAAATCCGTCTCAGATTCTAATTATGTGATAGTCATTCGCGATTTACCCAAGATATTCTGGATTTTTGTAAAAACCCTAAACATTAGTCGGACGATTGCAAAAATCCGTCTCAGATTCTAATTATCCGGTTTTTTGCAATAATACTAGGATTTTTGTAAAGATCCTAACTGTACGAATATCCTACGACATCATTTAATTATTCCAAACAATATATCTTTGTTATAACAAAGGTCAATCAAGCGAAGAAGTAACGTCATCATTAACTAATAATCATAGTTATTAAAGCCAAGGTCCAGATTGACTGACATAAACACGGTGATATCTTCCTCCGACCTCTATTAGCAACTAATTTAGCGTGTGATGTCTTGGGAACTTAGTACGATCAACTTAAGCTTATTATCATTAGGTAATTTAATCTAGGGTGATTAGGCATACAATGCTAACTTAAAAATGTTCACTTTACGCACTACTTACATAAAATAAAAGTTTACCATACAATGTGTTAATGAAATAACGCAAAATGAGAAAACAATTTCTTCGGACCATCAAACTGAACAACTTTTACTATGGGACCAACTCTGAAATCGAGAAAAAAAAACAGCTTAGTATTTCATACAAAGAATAATAACGAAAATATTAAAATGTATGAAGCAGCTGTTTTTTTCGCGATTTCAGAGTTGGTCCCATAGTAAAAGTTGTAAAGTTTGATGGTCCGAAGAAACGGTTTTCTCATTTTGCGTTAATTCATTAACACGTTGTATACCACATGTCTTTGCGGACAATCAAAAAATTACTAGAGAACTTTTGGCCGGGATAAAAAGTATCGTATCCTGCTAATATTATAAATGTGAAAGAATTGTGGTTTGGACGTTTGTTCCCCAATCATGCCAAAACGACTGAACAGCTTTGGATGAAATTTGACACACAAATAGTTTATAGCCTGGATTAACATTGCAAACTTTTATCCTGATATCCAAAGGTTCCCTAGAGATTTTCCGAATGTCCACGAGGACGAAGTCGCGTAGTATAAACTACGGTTTTGCGCATCCAAACTATATAATGCAATGTTTAAATATTTTTAATTTTATTAGACCCTTGCAAGTTGCAGGATTTAATATTTAAAACATGTATACTTTTTAGGATTTGGTTTTCCTATTTATACTGTCGGCCACTTACATCATCAGCGTCACGATGCTTTCTATAAAAATGTACTAAATTGTGGTCTCGGGGCGTAAGAAAATAACAATGTTTAAGCTTACATTATACGTCGATCGCATAAGTATAGCATAAAATAGAAGACCAAGGCCCTAGATATGACAACATTGAGTTAATCCAAGAAGCTTATACCCACAATGGAGATTGCACGCCTAGTATCATAGTGAAGATTGAAAAAAGACTCTTAAGTGACGTTACGGCTTATTGCTATCTCTTTCTTTTCGTTTTACAATACGTTTTCGTTTCTCACGAATGAACGAACAACGAACACGTATTGTAACACTAAAGAAAGAGGTTGCAATAAGCCGTCACGTCACTCAAGGACATTTTTTTTATCTTCACTATGACACTGGCCGTGCAATCTCCATTGGAGGGAGGTATAAGCTTCTTGAGTTAATCCCTATTAAAAAACAGTGCCGCTGATAAAGTGCTAGTTTCATAGATTCTAATTAATAAAAAATGGAACGTTATTTGGTTATTTGTATGAAAATTATCTGTCAGGTCCTTCTATCCTACTAATATTATAAATGGGGAAGTGTCTATATTTGTATGTTTTGATGTTTATTACTTAGTCACGCGTAAACGGATGAAATTTGGCACACCTAAAGTTTAAATTGAAACTGGCCCTAGGTATTATAATTACGCTTACTTAATAAACACTTCTGTATATTTTACTGTAGACTACAAAATGGCAGACAGAGACGTTCAAATTCCTCAACGGCTGTAACTTCCAATGACTAATTTATTTATGGGACATTCTGTGTCTTTCTTATTTTATTTTTATGTATTTATATAGTTACGATTTTCTGTGCTGGCGTTCAGCAGAGTAACAAAGGTAATCAAGTCATTCGGAGTTTAATAGTTAGGTTAAGTTTTACATATAATTATTAGAAAAACAGTCCGCAAAAAAGAAATAATGAAAATTTATTTAAAATGTTCGTTAGGTAAGTACTTCATTTTTTTAAACATTAGTTTATGTACAAGTTTCTTTCATGTTGAGTTAATTTCTAAAACTATAATTTAACTAACTTTTTTAAAATCTTCGTTCTCTATCCAACACAAACAAATGACAGTTTTCAAATTATCTGCCAACTGTCTTGACATTTTAGTAGTTAGGCTTGAATCACACACAGTAGTTTTATCTACCTTCAAATCACCAATACTCGCTTTGTATCAGAATAAATAGATACGTATCCCGAAACAAGACACAGTAAACAGAAAGATCAAGGTATTTTATTTTACTATGAAAATTGTATTTATTATTTATTGTAATTTTAAACTCATATGACTCTTACGCGCGATTCATTAAACTGATTAAATATTTCTTAGAAACATTAGTAAGTATCGATTTTTATCACTTTGCAGTCTACAATAATTAAATATTCCTACTTCCTAAACGTATTTATTAAATAACGATAAATTTTATACCCTGATAAGGCATTTTTGAAATACTGTTACAAATATAGCTCTACTATCGGTATGGCCCTAGATACAACCAAATATGTATACTTATTTTAAAGGTATTTTTATTTAATTAGATTGCAAAGTATTACATTAACGATCAGCATCGATAATTATATTAAAAACTTTGGAATGCAACTTTTTCGAAACAGCCTTGTTCTAGTAGCCTTTTATAATATAAATATTCTGATTTCTAAAATCAAAATTAATAATTAACTTTGCGAATCTAAATACTTTATATTTTTATTCGATTTTTAGCTATTCTATTCATTGTACTTCTTCTGTCAAATATCCGGTCATTTGAAAAGTATTTACTTTTATGATAAAAGTAATATCATAGATAGGTACTTTAACTTAGCATAGGTTACCTACGTAAGTAACATAAGGCCTCATTATTTGAACCAATACATGAACTAATTACTTGAACAAAAAAATCGTAAAGTTCCAAGACCGGTTATTAATTTCTGACCTTATTTAGATATACTTATAAGTGTCTAATAATCAACTTGAGACCTGGGGGGTAATTACGTAACTTTGTTGCAATCAACTCTGACAGAAATCGCAGTTACATCGCTGCTTTAGTAAGAACCAATGTGACAACTATCTTAACTAAAGCAGCAATGCAACTGCGCTTTCAATCGATTTCAATCGAGAATTGTTAGCAACAGACTTACGTGATCAAGGGTCAGAGCAGCGTTTCGTCATTCTTATTCCAATAGCGTACCATTTGTTACTAACAGAGCAAATCACATATTCATCCGTATTTTAGTAAATCACCATCTATTTTTCAGTTCACGTAACGCTAAGATTGAAAAACACTGGCTTCTTAGAAACAGTTCTATATTTTGACATAATCTAACGTCACTCAGAAGAGATTTATGACAATCAAAATAATAACTTAAACATAAAACAAGTCGGACGTACCGCGACTAAATAAAATACATACGAAGCCATTAAAAATAAGCAACAAACGTAATGGAGCAACTCTTGATTCAAGTACCTACACATAAAAACAATCACACACGATCATAATTATAACAACCGTGAGATGATAAAAGAAATAAAAAAGACAATAAATGAAGAGAAAACTGTCGACAAGTTATCGATGAACGTAATTAATTAATCAATCAAAACAGATTTGCATTCAAATCAAAAGAAAGTAGGTAACAAAGAAACACTTAGCGATTCTATTGAAATACAAATTGAAGAAAGTTTCATTACAAAAGCTCACGCAGGCTTTTTAGATAAGCCTTCAAATGCTTAAATTACATATGAGTTTCCGTTTGATTTAAAAACACTTCTCTTTCGAGACGAGCCTCATTCATCACGAACCTAAACGCTATACAGGTCCTGGTACAATTAATATTATTATGTTCACTGCTTATATCTTCACTATAAAACAAAAATTTACCGATACTTAACGCAAACATGTCTTAAACACACGAGAGAGAACTTAAAATCCTTCACAGACGACTCTAAATACGAATTTCAAATTGTGCTCTTCAGACCGAGCGTCTTCAGAGAAGGGCACCTACAATTTTGAATCTAAAGACTTTATCTTTTAAGTTGGTTTTGTCAGAAACTGTTGCAGATGTAACAGTAACAGGCTTTGATGCAGAAGCAACTATAAATGTTACTGCTAAGGTAGATTTTGAAATGGTAGCTGCAGTAGGTTTTAATAATAACCCGTTTGTGGCAGTCGTGGGAACGTAGTCGGATATGCGAAGTATAATCGGCTGTCGGAACACAGAGAGTGCAATAGTCCAATTTTGCAGCCTTTTGCTTAGATTATGTTTGTGGTGGAATGATTTTAAACCTGTTTTCTTGTTGGATTTCGCTTTTTTACTTTACAAAATTTTTAGAACTTCTTGAAGCCTTATCTCCATCTCAGATATTGATTTATGAGTAGATTCTTTCGTTGCACAAATTTGACACCAATCACCTGATGTTATGTATTGGTCTGCTGTATTGAAGATAAAGAATTGAAAGAAGTTGTTTATAATTTTTATCCAATTTGCATATTTGGTGAGCGTGATAAGCGTTTTTTAATGCATGTAATGAAACAATGACGATGATTACACAGAATAATCGATCGCGGAAGTGATTTTTTGTGGTGCATTGAAGGTCTCGGCCTCCAAACGTAAACGAGGGTCTGGTAAAAAATGCTAGATGATCATCAGATATTTTATGTTCTAAACCCCATCAATAAATTTAATCGACTGGATAATTTTAAGGGGCCCGATATTGATACGCTTAGTGAAGACAGTCTTATTGGAGTTTACCGTGTAGCTTATTTAAAAGCAGAAAAGTTAATTTTGATATCCTAATAAATAGATATAGATAGAGGTAGTAGGAAACACGCTGCAATTACTCAACTGCAATAATAAACGGAATTTGCCAATATTTACACCATGTCGCAGGGTGGTACGCATTGTTATTCACTAATTCATGGTGGACATTAACTATCTTATGAGTAGCAAGTAGTTGTCAAATCATGTTAAAGCATTAAATTTTCTTGGCCAAAAAACCAAATTATCTATTTAAACTTTGACAAACCACAAATATACCGGTAACTACTTATTCAACTAAGCCCTTTTGAAAGCTCCGAGCTTTAACTTCTTTGTTAGTCGGTGCAACTAATAAGCCGTCTTTATTTAATTATACATACTGATCTCAAAGAGCACCACAAAGACAAGACAATAAAGAAACATTCTTATGCTTAAAGTGTGTTTGAGTTGTCCCAACAAAAAAATACGTGTTGGAACAAACGTCTCTATTAAATCTCACACTTGTTACAAATACCAAAACAACTAGATATTCACTTCCACTTCCAATATAGTTCCTATTTCAAAGGCATAGAGTAGTCTATTAGTTTAATTTGTAATCATTTCTCATCTGTCCTCTGTACATCTATGTAACATCACATTCGTATGTAAACAGGTGCTTAACTGCTCTAAGTTTACTGACATCCGTAATAATATCGGTAAATGCATACTCCTTCTTATCGCTATCTTTGTTTACATTGCTTGTTTTATACCCGGTTGTTATTTATAAAGTTATAACATTAGATAGTGAAGAGGCAATGGAAAGGGTGCATAGAAGAACGATTGACAGGTTTGAGAGTTAAGTGAGTGTTGGTGTGAGTTCTAAAGTTTGGGTGTGTGCGTCCAAGTTGCGCAAGCACAAGACGAGACGAGACGAGTCTGTCTGACTCACCGGCGCGTAAGGGCCGTCCCACACTTGCTGTTCTACTTAACTCTGAACACTGTGGAGGTAGAAAGTAAAATGAACAAGATATTGATACAAGAGCGTCGATTGATAGATATGATTATAAATTATCAACTATTGTATTTATTAGAATTAATTAAGGTCAAGGTAAAATTCTCGATAAAAATGCGCATTTCATTTCAAACAAGTAATTTCAGTATTATAGAATATTTTGATCATGTCCGATGATTTCGAAACTAAAGAGATGAGAATATTGACCAGAAAAGCTCCTCTTGTTACAAAGCTTTCATTTCATAATTACTAAACTCAACAAAAATAACCATTTCTACTTCATCTATTGAACTTTACTCTTTTTGTTGCGACAGAATACATAACAAAGTAAATACCTAAAAATAGATATCCCAAACTTTTTTTTTCAAAAGTGTGTGACCAACCTAACTCAAGCAGTGTCAAGTCTGAACTCCGCGTCGACCTCGAAAATTAACTAAAAAAAACAAACACCATCGCTCTTTGAACTTTAGGCATTTTTTGCCGGCAACCAGTTCGGTACCAAATTAAATTACCTGCTATTGCCTTTGTAATCTGAATCGAGGCGAGTAATTACACTGAATTGTTCCAAACAGGTTGCAAATGTTTCACACTTCTGTAAAACCGAGTATCTCTCGCTTTTAGGAAACTTACATATGATTTTACTTGAAAAGATGCAACATTTCTGCGCACATCGTAATAACGTTGGATATGAAGGCCTAAAAAGCAGTAAAAGTTGAATTGTCAACATTAATTTAATAACTCTTCCAATAGAATAAAAGAATACAGGAAATTATATACTTATCCTTAATTTCATATTCCCAGACTGTGAAGTAGTAAATGTCACTTTTCAGGATAAGACTAATATAATACTACTAATAAATAATAATAAAATGATGCGATATGTTTTTTGATATCTAGATCATTGCATGAAAAACTATTCTGTTAGGTAACAGAGTCCTATTATAAAGCTTAAATAATAGCACTAATCAATCAATATAGTACATGAATACTAATCGTTCTAATAATAGACTAACAAAACCTATATAATTACATACTCAAATAATCATTACATTAACTTAAACACTAAAAGGAGGCGGCCCCAAGATTGTGCCTTGCGGCACACCGCATTAACATCTCGTAAAAACAAAAATTAACAGCTACCTGAAATCGATCATTAGCTTTATACACGTATAAAATATGAAATAACACACAAATGTTGAATTACCCGGATGTTATGGGTAAACATAATATAGATATCGATGCACGACAAATATTTTATCAAAGATGTAATATAACTCCAAGTAGCTTATGTTAATATTTAATTTTGGCCAAAGCGTATGCTAAAACGGTGTAGTTTTTTGTGAAATTAAAGGTGAAAAAAACGGTATAGATCATATCACATTAGAAGTGTTTGAGTATTTTAAGGCGCACATGATAGATGGATTGATACTGGCTTTGATCTCAATGATAATTATGTAAAAAATACCAATACTTAGGTTAGTAGTTTTCCATGCGAAGAAAACGATCATTTACATAGATAATTATTATCAAGGTCAAAAGTTATAATCTTAATTATCACTTACAAAAAGGAATAGTAAATTGAAATTAAATAGAAACTTAATACTGCATTTATTGGTCTGGACTCATTAGGATTTAAATTAAAAACTCAATAAAACAATCATTAAAATATAATTAACGCGAACATTTCACACGATATCGAATTTCAATAGATTTGGAATTGTGATTGCATCAATTGGGGCTTTTAGAGAAATAGAACCAATTCTAAGAAGGAAACGCAACAGACATATTCTAAGAACAACTGATAAGCTGAGTTATTGGCTAGATTCAAACCGTTTCATTCCACATATATGTAAAAGAACTAATGGAGAAATAGAAAGCTTGCATGATATCAAAGAACTGGGTTTCTTATAACAATGTACCTACATACTAAGCTTGAGCAAAACGAATTTTCAATAGCATCTGGAATTAAACAGCTGTTACAAAACATTTAGGTAAATCTATACTTTGTAAGGATCATAATAATTGTCAGATGAACATGTACGATTCCCTATACTAGGCTATATATTGGGCATGAGGGACCAATCTAGGATCTCCACAACGATCGGTCCTGCGCTGCCGCATCATAGGAATCATCAAAAATAGGAACCCTGTAATGATGCGGATTTAAGAGTCTGACTACAACATATTATAACCGGTTATGATAACGCAATAAATTTATGCGACCAACGATAAGTTTGTATATATAGAGCCTTCTAAATAGGTGGCTAATTTATTATATCTAGATCAATTTTGGGTATATTTCAAACAAATTAGTTTATTTTGACTGATAAGTTATATTAGTTAATTAATATTTTATGCAAAATTAGTATGTGTTTTTGATTATTTTTTCTATGTATGGCGGAAAAACCGAAATTAATACAGAATAAATCTTGTATTATCTGCACTTAACTTACTTTAAAAAAACATGAAGCTCTACTTGCTAAGTTCATTGACACGGAAGATAAAAAAAAGTTAAAGCATATCAGTATTTGATTGAATCAGGCGTCACTTGGCGGAAGTCCCAAACCATTTTGAAAAAAGAAATATATGTAGCTTACTTCCGCAAACAATATATGCAAGATGCACCGCCCGCCCGCCCGCAATAATATGCACATGCACACCACAAAATATCAGTGCACAATACCTGCATTTAGCAAGACAGCAACACACCTTGCACCTTCACCAATTAGGCTACTCTACACGTGTTTCGCCCCAACCCGGGGCATCCTCAGGAGTTAGATCGTGCGTAAACCAACACCGAATGAGCAACATTGCCTTCCGACACCGTATTTATTCTCTTCCTCCCCACTCCGCACCGAGTGACTGACAGCGTTTGAAGAATGTTGCCAGTTTCAAATAAAAAGGAAAAAGGAAGGAAAAATGATTTTAATTTAAATTGTGTACAAATAAATTGATATACATTAAATAATGTGTTTTATTAATAAGATATTTAATTTTAAGAATTATTATTATTTGAGAAAATACGCAGCAATGGCGAGGAAGAGACGTCAAGTTGATTGTTAAGTATGGCTCCATCAACATTGTGTTTGATAATTTCTAGGTTTTCCAACACGTTCAGTCGTAGACCTTTACTACAAGTATGTAAAACCTCATAGGAATGACCATCAAATAGTTGATGTCCGGTATTTAATAAATGTTTCGCGAAATGTGATCGTTCCGGGTGGCCATTCCTATAGGCAGAAATATGTTCTTTATAACGTATATCGAAACTACGGCCAGTTTGACCAACGTATACTGAATTACATTGGTTACATGTTAACTTATATATCCCCGACTTCCTGCCAACCTCCGTTTTTTCCTTGCCATTGCAAATAGCACGCCGGACGGTATTAGTAGTACGAAAAGCCACGTGAACGTCGTTATTTATATCAAAAATCTTAAAAAATAACGACGTTCACGTGGCTTTTCGTACTACTAATACCGTCCGGCGTGCTATTTGCAATGGCAAGGAAAAAACGGAGGTTGGCAGGAAGTCGGGGATATATAAGTTAACATGTAACCAATGTAATTCAGTATACGTTGGTCAAACTGGCCGTAGTTTCGATATACGTTATAAAGAACATATTTCTGCCTATAGGAATGGCCACCCGGAACGATCACATTTCGCGAAACATTTATTAAATACCGGACATCAACTATTTGATGGTCATTCCTATGAGGTTTTACATACTTGTAGTAAAGGTCTACGACTGAACGTGTTGGAAAACCTAGAAATTATCAAACACAATGTTGATGGAGCCATACTTAACAATCAACTTGACGTCTCTTCCTCGCCATTGCTGCGTATTTTCTCAAATAATAATAATTCTTAAAATTAAATATCTTATTAATAAAACACATTATTTAATGTATATCAATTTATTTGTACACAATTTAAATTAAAATCATTTTTCCTTCCTTTTTCCTTTTTATTTGAAACTGGCAACATTCTTCAAACGCTGTCAGTCACTCGGTGCGGAGTGGGGAGGAAGAGAATAAATACGGTGTCGGAAGGCAATGTTGCTCATTCGGTGTTGGTTTACGCACGATCTAACTCCTGAGGATGCCCCGGGTTGGGGCGAAACACGTGTAGAGTAGCCTAATTGGTGAAGGTGCAAGGTGTGTTGCTGTCTTGCTAAATGCAGGTATTGTGCACTGATATTTTGTGGTGTGCATGTGCATATTATTGCGGGCGGGCGGGCGGTGCATCTTGCATATATTGTTTGCGGAAGTAAGCTACATATATTTCTTTTTTCAAAATAAAGCATATCAATTATGTGATTAAAATTACATTATAATAATTCAACCGATATAAATAATTCAGGACCTAGTCACATCAATTATTTAATTACAAACTAAGCAAAACATCTCGCTGCGGTTACAAATGGATTAAATAAGTCTAAAAATCACGATTTCTTACTAAATGGACCAAATAAGTTATGTCTTGCTTATCAATGTTTTATAAATGGGAAGTACGCATTATTATAAATTTTATACTTTTCCACAGACTTCATGTTTTCTATCAAAGAAATATTTTATAAGAAAATTGGTAAAAGTGTGTTTTTTATTTACAAATTTTCTTGTATCGTAAAAAAGGTTTAGTATGCATAATTATTGGTGATTTTTTTGTAAAACAAGTCAGGTGGCAATATGGTCAAAACTTTTGACACTGTGTACAAAAACTATTTTAACTCAATAATCAGCAAAAAAGTAATGGCGAGAATTCCAACTTTAACCTTTACAAAATAAAGCTGGGTTTTAAAGTAAAAACTTAAACACAGGCATCGTTTTTGCAAAGTGCAACGCTTAAGACATTTAAAAAGCAAGTTATGCATCTGCCTTTTGGGAAAATTCGCGAAGTGATTACTTCGACAGCTGCAGTCACATTTGGTACGTGCCGGTTTAAGAAAAAAAAGGAAAAAAACATTAGCTGCCTAGTTTTTGTTTTCTTGAAAAAATCACTCATATGCTTCGCTTGAAATCTGTTGCAGCAAAAAAATTACACCACGAGGTGTGCAGCGTGTGGTTAGATATGGATTACAAAAATCTTATTTTATTAAACCATTTTCACTAAACTTTCTTAATGCATTTTTACTCTACTTAATATAGCGACGGTGATTTTGTTAAAAAAGGTATTTTAAATTTATATTTTGTGCAAAAACTATGAACCGAAATAAATATGGTTTTGAGAGTTATTGTTTTGAGTCAGTGCTTTTCAATCATTATTTTTGAATAGACATCAGATTTTTGTTATTTATCTAGGCATACTAAACAATCGACATGAATTTAATTAGATTTGGATTACGCAGATGATATTTAATTTAAAACTAAGTCTATAATGTATGCAGATAAAGAAATGCTGACAATTTCTTAAACTTTCCAGAATCTGACCGGAAGATAACAGTTAAGTAAAAATGACCTGACAGCAACTAGCATCTGCCCGCTTCTACCTGGCGAAGCTACACATGGCCTTCTTAAAGAAAAAAAATCTTATTACAATAGTTCTTCACATCTGCTCTAGAAGGCTTCGATGCAACAGTTTCAAATCAAAATTACATTCTATAACCAACCCTACCACCCTAACACCAAAGACTATAATAATTCACAAAAAGTTCAACAATCGTCTTCGGATGAGCTCGGTAATTTTCGGCAATCTTGCGGCCACGCGACCACTGCTGATCAAAACAACACTTTTGTAACAAAAATCACTTTATATTCAAGACCGGAAGAGATGAAATCGCTTGCAGAAAAATTGTCAACTCGCAAAATTTGTGTCGGCCGATTATACGGCAATTTGAAAAAGGTTGTATCTTAAATTCGTGTTATTTTAAAACACGTATTTACTTAAATTATTGTCATTGCCGATGTGGAATTGGACGTACCTAATAAAGTGGATCGTAACTGCTGCATAATGTATCCGGTGTCGACAACGATTGGCGATCATAAATTAATCGTTGTTTATGGTTCTGGATTGAGAGTAAATCGCTTTGTCTATGGTTAAGTAAGTCTGTGAAGTTTCTAATTAGCATTTAGTAATCACTTTATTTATCCTCGTGAAATTACTCCAGGTGATACTGAAAAGTACTAAAAGAATTGTCAAATATTTAGTAAAATTTTCAATGATTTCCATTTCAAGCAAGTAATATTTTTATTTAATATTATTTTCTAGCCCTAAAGTGAAATTTATCTTTTTTACAAAGCATAAATAAAGTAGAAGTAAAGAAATGCTTAAAACATATTCTTTAAAACGTGAGTAAGATACTTAAAGGCCAAATGCCTCTAAGCATATCACATAAGCATCTTTCGTAAAAACACAAAAAATGCCTGATGGACTCCAAAGCAAAGGTGTTCATTTTTTTCGCCAAACATCTTCAAGGCCTCTATGCATCTGCCATCTCGGAAGCGTATTTTAAAAACACATCTGCATAATAAATTGATAGCAAAAACTTGACCTACAAAATTGAAATCTTAAAAAATGAGCTTTTTTACTTACGACGCTTTGCTACTTAACCACTTTAATTTATGCACCTCCGAATTACGATGTCAAGCTGATTTGGATCTTCACTTTGAAGTAATAAGGATGTATAGTCGTGGTTGTTTTTGATGTTAGAATATGTTTTGTTGTAAAAAGGTGCCAATTTCCGTTCACTTCTTATACATCCGTAGTTAAAAATCGGCATCTAATGATTAGTGTCGCATGCGCCGCGTTTTTTGCCATTTTTTAAGTATTTTGGCGTTGTTTGTAGGCAATTTATCAAGTTTCTACGACACGCAGCTGGTATTAAAACAATATGGTAAAAATTGTTACCATATTGGAAATTCTTGAACTATTTCTAACTCATACATTTATGTTATAAATAGAATTATTCTTATTTAGAAATAAATACAATGTAAATCAATTATTGTTAAACAACTGCACATAATAGTCACATTTTGTATTTACTACCATAACAAGGACAACAAGGAGCGCCTGCGGCCTAGCGATTGCGGAGGTTAAGCAACTTTCGCAAGAGTCGGTCATGGGATGGGTGACCAAAAATGTATTATCTCAAGCTCCTCCGTGCTCCGGAAGGCACGTTAAGCCGTTGGTCCCGACTGCATTTGCAGTCGTTAACACCCACCAATCCGCATTGGGCCCGTTGTGGGTTATGGTCCGTCCTCCTTATAGGCCTGTGCCCCAGCGGTGGGGACATTAAAATGGCTGATGGACAAGCACAACAAAATAGATTAAAACTTTTTTCTCTACAATTAATTAATGCATAGTTCAAATTATTAAGTTTAGTTCAATTTAGTAATTATGCATAAGTATCACTAGTTTTGCTCAAACATATAATTTTTTTACGACTTCTCTTTTTATTAACTTAATACCTCTCACTAATAAACCGTAGTAGGAAAATATAGTCGAATCAAAAGTACTTAATAATTAAGATTACTTGAATAAAGCTTATTTGACTTTGACAATGTTAGTACATCAATCTACACCGTCATTTTGTAGTCGTTTTAATTAACTTAAGGGTGTGTTGTACCAATGAAACTAAACATTTTTGCCCAAGAAACATGGGTCGAAAAACGACAAAAAAATTTGGTCCTCCCATACTAACTAGACAGCTAAAACATTGTATTTGTATGGGAAAGTCCAAAATTTTTGTCGTTTTTCGACCCATGTTTCTTTGGCAAAAATGATTATTTTCATTAGTAGAGCACTCCCTGAAGTTAATTAAAATGACTACAAAATGACGGTGTTTGTGAAATGAATAAAAAAAAAATTTCCGATTCTAACGATCTAAAGGAAGTGAAATGAGGACTCGTTTTTGTCATTTCCGTGGGAATACATTTGGCAACTGTACCTGAATACACCGACGACTTCCTATATGTATAGAGATTTGATGCACATGTTTGTCCGTCTGATATTTTCCCACATACAGAGCAACAAAGGATACACCTTTCTACAACAAGTTGCCAAAAAAGTACGCACGAGCACCTTGCTAACCCTACCGCATCTTTAAGGGATGGTGTAATATTCATAATATCACTCGAAGTATTAATATTTTTTTTATTAAGGCGCTGTTAAATTCTGTAAGGTTTTAAAATCCATAATTGCCAAAAGTGGCCACTTTGAGCTAAAATGGATTTTAAATCTTACAGAAAGAATGAAAACTGTTGAAGAGCTATTCAAAAAATATTAGACACAATTTTAGAGATTATTACTTGTGCTTTTTTTAAATTTTTATTTGGTTTACAAGTAATAAAAATAAATGTAGTGGCGGCGCCACTTTCACTACCACCGCGCCTTAATAACACTACTTATTCTTTACTAAAAGTTAAAAGAAATATATTAGAAGAGCTTTAAAAATCTTTTAATTTTAATCTTGAGATAAACACAAGTTTTGTTTTCGAAAACTGTAATCACATTTTAGTTCAATTTTACAAAAATAAATGGAATAGCATATTTTTCTTAATGTGATTCTTTTGTAAGTCATTAAAATGAATATGATAATTAAAAATATATATATAATTATCTAGTATGAATTTTGCTTGTTGAGAAAAAATAATGACTCGCTTGTGAATACAAGTTCAATTCAAGTTTCTACATAGAATTCACCTTTTAAAACTGTATGTTTTCTTTAATGATTTTTCAAACAGAAAAATAGAGCAATAAATTCTGGCGGGAAACATCTTTTGTCAGAAGTGAAATGGCGGAAAATATCTTTTGTCAGAAGTGAGATGGCGAGAAAATAACTTCTGTCACAAGAGAAAAGTCAGGAAATGCAGTCACAAATCGCTCGTCGCTCGCTGCTCATCGCTCACGCCGCGCACGCGCAAGCAGATGTATGGAATGGATGGAAGCCCGTTAACTTTTGTTGTGGAGATCTGGAGTCCCGCAAGGTACGCATCTGTTCCTCACCATTTCTCCGCACATCTTATGGTGCGACCACAAAAATGATGATACAGCTAATTTGGTATTTTTTTCTAAATAACGAACTAACTTTTGAGATTTGATATTGTACAGTTTCACAGACATGAGAAAATTATGATGGATTAAGGCTTGATAACTATTTAGGTTTTTCTTTAAAATTCAATCTTTCAAATTTCAATCTGATCGTGTTTTTTATAATATAAAACTAAAACAACTTTTAGAGCACTCTCATTATGAAGTGCGAAAGATTCACTTTTTTACCTCCACCGACTTTTGATTCAATCATAATGATATGATGTGAATGACTGGACAATTATTAGCAGTATATACAGCAGGGGTGCCCACACTTTTTCTTAAGGAGATCGACCTAGCAAAATTGTATGATTAAGAGATGACATTTTGCACGGTTAACCCACCAAATATTTATCAAGAAAAGAAATTGCAAAAGTAAAATTACATTGGGTGCATAAATAGTTAAATGTGTTATCCTTCGAACCGTTTGGGCACCTCTGCTATACAGTACCTGTAATTTTAACAAGGTGTAGGTTGGGAAGAAGCCAACGATACATGTTATTTTCAATTTCAAAACTATTATAAGTATTAATATTAATATTATTATTACACGTTTAAAACGTAAACCCTAATCGTAAAATTCACCCTGTAAAATAGAGGAGGCAAGCATAACAAACTTCTTTACTGTTTTTCTTTTAAAACAAGGAGTTGGTATTATTATATTGACAATTAATTGACAGGTTGATGTCACTTCTTGTCAATTTTCTGTTAAATTTAAACTCCACTCAACACTGTACAGTATGTTATGTTTTTCGAAAATGCATTTTTTTAAACTGTTTAAATTTAAATAAATTTTGCACACAGCCTGGTTAGAAGGATTGCCTTTAGCTAATTTACATACTTACTGCATTAAAAAAATTAAGTAAAAAATTATAATAAAATTAAATAGTAGCGAGTGTTCTATACACAGTGGACTTACACTTCTTACACTTGACATACATCGATCTCACTAATTATCCTTAAAGTTCACAACAACGGGGCTAAAATTACTCCTTTTCAATTCCGTTACAATATTGCAATGAATTAAAAAAACAATGTTGTGTTCAATGCTCGTTTATACAGTGAACTCTTTTGCAAGGTCGTGAATGAAAATTTCACACTCAGTTATAATAAAGGTGTTTATTTTAAAAATTAGGTCCTTACCTATGAAATTGACGTTTTTTTTACCAAATTGTATTTTCCATGTTTACATTTTCATAATTTATTTGATAACCGTGATCGCTATTGTAACAAATATTTTAAGTGCAAATGTTTGCACATTGAGCTAACTTAGGCAATATAACTTAAGCGAAAAAAATTAGTTTCCGCTAAGTTACAACGGATAAAGTGGTCATTTACGCTAAAAAAAAGGAGTCACATTCTAGGTATTTTTTTAATGCTAGGAAAACAAAATAAATATTGTCCTAATTTGATGTAATATAATATCAACTGATAAATATTTTATTTACACGACTGCCCAAAGCAAAAAGAGTGTATATGTGTTCAGGGTTCATGTATGTATGTGAGTTTCTTTATTCCACCATAACTTCTAAATGCCAGCGGGGCTACTCAAATGGCCACTTTTCTATTCGTTCGCTAACTTAAAAATTAAAAATAAGCCATAAACACCAAAATAACGTGTCGTAGGCTTGTCAATTCTGTACAATACAACAATGTCTGTGTTTTGCATAAACTTGCGAACGTCTGACTTGATCATTAATTGCTTATTTTTAAGATTTAAGTTAGCGAACGAATAGAAAAGTGGCCATTTGAGTAGCCCCCCTGAACTGATTTGGATAAATGGGGTATCGTTAGAATCCTAACAGCATTCCGAGTGAGACTGGCTATATTTTTTTTAGAAAAAATCAATATGGCGACTGTACGACGCTATTTTCAAATGTGAAAAAAAATTTTTTTTCTTCTATTATTACAATATGGGCATCAAATGAAAGGCCTTGATGAGCACATTCCAAAACTATATAATATGTTACTCAAATGTGTGAAATAAAAATAAATAAATTAAAAAATATTAAAAACACGACTGCCCTGCCTAAAACGAACTAAAAAGTTAAACAACAAGTGTCATTGCAGTCGGGGGACCTCTTTGATCAAAAAAATGTTCCATAATAAGGTCCCCCGATTGCAATGACACTTGTTGTTTAACTTTTTAGTTCGTTTTAGGCAGGGTGTTTTTAGTTCAATGAAGTTATGAGGTTCTCTGTGTGAGAAAAAACACCAATTTCATAGGTATTATCGATGGAAAAATTGTAACAAAAAGCATTAAAATTCTTTTTTTTTATACTTAGTTGACGTCGTTTGGAATCTTCGTTTGTTACTTAGTTTGGGCAATGTTTGGTGTGACCTATTTAAAGGTAGGTATTTGTATAGGTAATACACGATGTATTCAAAATAAAACAAGTGGATTAGCTAATCGAATTCAATCAGTATTCAATTCTATTTTACTCATTCGATGACCTAAATCGATCAGTACTAGTTAATTTAGGTAAAAATGTAGGTTGATCTATAAAACAAGGTCTGATTAGATTTTACTGCCTGTGATTGGACATTGTCTGCTGAACAGCTGTCTTGCCAAGATGTGCCAAGACTGGGTTGGAAATAACGTGGATAATCCTGAAAGTTTTTAACTTTAATTCAAGTATAACAATATTCAGCTCATGCATGGACTACATAATTTGTTCTTGTTATGGGTGGGCATGCCTGTCACGAATAGTATTTATATTTATTTAAGTAAAATAAAGATGAAATTTAGCAAAAGTAAAACAAAAGATATCTTAATTTTATCAACGATATTTTTGTAATTTATAAAAGCTTGTAAAACCAATAGTGTTCAAGTTAAAGGTCCCAATTTCTTTAATGTTCTTACTACCAACTGAAAAAAAAATATTAGAAAAAGGTAAGTAGTAAAAAATAATATTCAACCTGACCACTCTAGACCAAACCTATTTCTTATTAAAAAAATAGGTTAATAAATAGACTTTTCAGTTAACTTCTACTACCTCATAACCCCTGGCAGGTTATGTCTAGCACCATTTTTTAATTTTTTTTTATTGTGAAAACTAAAATTACTTTGGAAAACCTATGTATTTTTACAGTTTCGATATTTTTTCGTTATTCTTTTCATAATATTTTATGTATAAGTAACTAAAATTCATCGAATTTTTTGAAAAATTAATTTTTTCCAGGAGTTAGGAGGTTAATTAAGTGCTTTTTTTATTGACGTGGAATTATTTCCTCTAAGATTAGCAGCTTATCCTCCCTATTGCCTTCCCTGCAACATCTCGGCCCATAGCCGGCACAAAGCCATGTGTATCTCAGCAAAAGTTTGTTTTTTACGCTTTTTCACGGTTGAATTATTTTCAGACATTTACAAATACATCTGCCAGTGAACGACTAAGCACACATATACCGTCCCTTTAGATAGCTTTTGTTAAGACTAGTTAAATCACTTTGCAGATAAAATTGGCAGAGTTACAAAGTAGGGTTTAAGAAATTACAAAATGTTTACGTATAGCTTAGAAATAAAAAACTTTTTACGGGTTACAGCGCGTCTATTAAGAGTAAGCGCATGCTGAAAGATGTTTCAGGTTTTCCCGAGCGATAGATAAATAATTAATATATATAATTATATGTTTCACTTAAAGATAATTGACTAATCGCCAGAGGTAATCACAATCACAGCGATAACAAATTAGAGTTTTCGTATTTCCATTTTAACTTGAATATCTTCGAGTTTTAATTCTACCTAAGTAAAATTTTGAACCCCCCGTGACCACGGCAGTTGCAAAGGTGCTGAAACGGGAAAATCAAAAATCAAACCAAATACCAACTAATTACCAAAGTACTTTCAATAAAACCGCGCTAGTATCCCTTAAATTTTTATTTCATGTCTAGTGAGCGCGTAAGCTTGAGAAGTGAATATGAAAAATTTTAAGCATTAAGTATTAATTTTGAACCTCCTAATCGCCGCCGTACTTTTATCCACGCGGACATAACGTGCCGATTGCATCGCGACACATGATGCCTCGTTTTTTAATTAAAAAACGAAAAAATTTCGTCTCACCTGCCGGCAAAGGTGTAGTTTCAGACAGCCTTAAATTTTGCTCTCTTAAAATGTTAGTATAATGAACCATATTTTGTTGTGGTTGACTTTAAATGCACCATGCACTTAGTTGCATTGCAACCACATGGATTGAACTATTATAAAATTCTGCTACTTCTGTAGTTTAATGCACTTGAAACCAATAATTCATTGTTATATTTGTTTAATTTAAAATATTTTGTTAATATTTTATTCATAAATTTCAGTCTTTATCTACCTGAATGCTGAATAATCGACAATTAAAGAAAAAAATCTTTATCCAGTAGCTCTTAAAAATACTACTTACAGTTTTTTTTATTATAATGAAAATAGTAAGTTTTTTATATTCTCAATTTTATCTTTATACTTGAATTGTGAAATAGACAACAAATAACTAAGTACAGTAGCTTAAAGCTATAAATCTCTTAGACGTACAGCAAACAATGGCTAGGAACCGTTTTAATTACACTAATCTATGTATTTATTTGCAAGTTAAATGTTTTAATTCGAACTATAATGGCTGTTAAGCTTGTTTTATAAAAGTTATAGCGTATTTTACTATCGTTAATTCACATAACCAATTGTTTACTTTTTACGCGAAGTTGAAGAAAAGTAAGCAAGCAGATTTCGACTTTATTTAGGTAATAATTAGTATGATTTAGTACGTTTAATTTTGAAGAAGATATATCGCTTTTAACAATCGGTTCTAATTGAATTTTGCGTTTTCTAGATTAGGTATCTATTATAAGTATTTATTTATATGTATGCGAACATTATCAACGTTATAATCTTGCACTCTTTATTTTGTACTAATTTGGTCTTAAGATTATTATCTGTCCACTCAACACTCATCATTAGTCTTAAGTCGTTTATATATTTAATTAGCGTTATCAGTAAATTTTATCAGAAGCTTTTAATGTTTTTTAATGAGACTTATATTGATAATAATACTTACATATGAAAGTTTATATAAAAAACATTTTTTTCTTCTTTTAACCACCTTTTTGTTTAGAAATAATACTTTAGATTTTCTTTCAGATAAAATATTTGACTATTTAGAATTATATTAAATTGCTATTTATCCCAAACACTGTATAGGGTTATTTGTAAAACACCAACAACTTCGCAGGAGATTCACTAACATGATAAACAACAACGTTGTGTTCTACGACTTTCCTCAAAAGACAAAAAAAAGGATTTTCATATAAAGCTCGATCAGCTTTTCGAACATTAATATGGAAAATATTTTTTTTAACAATAAAGAGTGTCAAATTCGCCTTATCCGCCCCACTGAAACCAGATTCAATTGGCCATCACGAAGAGATATTGACCTTCCGGTAGGGGGCGCCTTAGGTCCATTACTTTTATGGTAATTAACTAAAATGTTTGCTTTGCTACGGATTTCCGCTGGACAGCACTTGATACGATTTAAACTAGCAACTACAATTTTTAAACTTTCGCGTTGCATTGTACTTAATTAAAATTACAGGAATTAAACGCGTGCAAACTACGATAGGTAGGTGTGAAAATACCTATCGTAGTTTGCACGCGTTTAATTCCTGTAATTTTAATTACGTAGCAACTACAAGATGCGATCCCATTAAAATACCTATTTACGGGTAAGTAATATCTTAGGGCCCAAAAAAAGTTTTTGAAATAATTACGGGGGAATATTTCTATTTCTCTATAATAAAAATAAAGAACTTAATCAGTCATTCACTTTGAAGGTTTAACTTTTTTTTAAATACCTAAGTATCACACATTTTAAATCACGAAAACAATAATTTCAGGTTGGCTAGAATACATCATAATATTCATTATTAATATAAGCTTCCGCGCGTACAGTTAATTAGAAATAAAACACCTTTTACGGATTACAGCATATATTATTAATTCAGGTGTTAAGTATTTTAAAATTATTTAGTTTAGATTATTGTTTTTTTTTTATTTCCCAACGTTTCGACACCTTTCCAGGGGCCGTGGTGCCGTAAAAAGTGTGCCCAATAAATTCAAACTAAATAAATTCTAAAATTACACCTGAAATAATGAAAAAAAGAATTCATATCAGTCCTTCCTTAGCGAGAAACCCAACAATCAAAAATAAATAATCGTATTTTTATGCTGCTTTTGTCAGCTTCCATTTGTATTAATATATTCATGACATAATTTTCCCCGGCCATTAAATCGCTCATCGCATAATCGAGCGATGACATAAAATGACCGGCGATTGTGGATCGTGTGTGTTGCGTAACTACCTAAATGTGGCACGTGAGCTTAATTTGTTAATCAGAAATAAAATGCGTGATTTTTATAACTTAAAGTGTTAGACAACAGGTGTTAATACTTTTTGTCCCGGTCAAAGGCTTGCTATGAATTTTCCGAATATCTACGCGGACGAAGTCGCAGGCGGAAGCTAGTAATACAATTAATATGACGTAGTCTTCTGCCGTGGGATTTGCAATAATTTCCATGCTTACCATGCGGGTTTTAAATCGCAGTATTGGATTGGCTTTCATCGGAAAATGCCAATCCGTGGACCAGAAAATTAACATTTTCTAGTTTAAAAGTTGGTATCACGAAAAAAAACATTTTGGATTATTGGATTATTATTGGATAGATTATTTTTTAAATAACTACTTATTTAAAAAATAATCTATCCAATAATAATCCAATAATCCAAAATGTTTTTTTTTTTGCAATGACTTTGATTTTTACCCTGTATAAGTTACTACTAACTTATACAGGGTAAAAATCGAAGTCATTGCCAATCTTTTAAACTAAGAACCTTACCGCGATATTAATACACGGGTCGATTTTCTGGGTGACTAGCTAGCCGAGTCAACCAGAGCTTTTTATCGATAATCGTTTGTAAAATCAAGCTATATTATTTTGTGACTATATTATTGCGCCCCCACCCCCTCCCCCCTCCTACCATTGATTTTTTTTGTATTCGCCACTGAATTAAATCACCACGTCATCAATGGGGCTTATCAATATCGCGGTTAAATTCTTACTTTTAAAGATTGCCAATAACTTTAATTTCACCCTTTATACTTATTTGTTATTTGCCCATGATGACAAATTTTTACAAAGTCTGCATGTGGCAAAATAGTTTACTATTGATTAAAAAAAAACAGCTAATTTTAAAGTCATCTGTCTGTTCCACCATTTGTTCGCCTATGAAATAAATTCATTTGAAACAAAATTAAATAAGCTGGATGAGAAATGCCTCTAATCAATTTAAAATGTCTTAATTTATTAAGTTAATTGTAACATTTGTCTTGTCCATTATAGGCACAGACCATAATACAATAAATACTGTCGGAAATTAGATAAGATTAATTGGCCAAATTACAAACAAACGATTATTTTTAATTCGCTTACTAAAAGCAAAAAATTCGTAACTTAAATTTGTTGTATAGTTAGGTACAGGTATATTTAAATGAATGTCCGTTTTCAGTAGTTTTTCTGATATTTACACGGATTGACTTGGCAGGCGATTTGCTGGTCGATTTTAGTGAACTAGCGCTTTTTATCGACAATCGCTTGTGCGATATCTCAAGCTATATATTTTTTTAAATTGTACTCTGACGTGTTATGGCTGAAAGATAGTAAAAGGAATGGACTAAGAGTTAGCCCCGGAAATAGGTGGACAATTTACAGAGCGACGAAATCCCTCTTGTTAGTTTGCCATACTATCATTATTAACAAATCCGGGCACTTCGCAGATTTTCAGTGGTGGGGGTGGGAGTTGTTGAGCAACAAAAGGGCTGAAAAGCAATTGAAGGTATACAATTTACAGAGCTCTGGATTTAGTGTGGTATAATAGCAAGCCAATCATGTATCTAAATCAAAGTACGTAAAGAACGAAAAAGTGGTAAAGTTTGATGCCAGTTTGGAAAAACTGGTAAAGGCACTACTTTTCCACCAGTCAAAATTCCTGGCAATGTTATATTCGATTTACATACATTTTGGCTTACTATTATACCGCACTAAATCCAGAGCTCTGTAAATTGTGTACCTTCAATCGCTTTTCAGCCCATTTGTTGCTCAACCACTCCCACCCCTACCATTGAAAATCTGCGAGATCCCCGGACCTGTTACTAATGATAGTGCTAATGATAGATAGCATTAAGTCCGCCATTTGTACCTTACTCAATGTATTTGTACAATAAAGATTTATAAATAAAAAAATAAAAGATAGTATGGCTAATTTACTAGAGGGATTTCGTCGCTCTGTAAATTGTCCACCTTTTTCCGGGGCTAGCTCTTAGTATAGAATTTCATTATTTTCTTCTATTTTATAGTGATACATGTAAGGCCGACAAAGGATAAATAAATAGACCTTTACTTTTTTTCAATTCTCAATGTTAAACTTTACCTTAGCGAAAAAAAATTGCTCGTTTCTAATCCTTCAAACGGGAATCGAGTGTGTTTTCTAATATAAAATTCAAATAGACCTATATCACATAACTTGCTTTTTAAAGTACCTACTATACAAAACCGACGTATAGTATTTATATCTTACAATGCTACAAAATATACATAAAAATGCAAGCAGACAATTCAAATGAATTCATAAACATGTAAATGATATTTTTTTACTTAATGAGAATTTACCCAACGAAAGGGCAACAACTGGCTTTATTAATTAAACAATTAAAATTCGATGTTTGTTTCTCGATCTACGATACAAATGAGTGAGTATTTTAAGTTAAACTTTTTTGTTAGAATATCATTCAGTTTGAAAAAGATGAACCAGTTTTGTCATAAGGCCATTATAAGTTAATAACAGGAGTCATAAATCATACAAATTGCATTACCACATACATTTAAAAAAATATGAAATACTTATTGATAAAGTTTAGTATTAAAAAAATATACGAAACTTCATCAAACAACAAATTAATAATTCTAATACAGCATGGTAACAGCACTATTCAATTACTCGTTCGTTTTTTAAAATAAAAAATCAGTGTTCTTTTTTTTCGTTAGGCCAATGGAAACGAAACAATGGCTTAATTCTCACCTCGGGCCAGGTAGGGGCGCTCCGCACCAGATGTTGGCCAGCATTAAATCCTCGTCATATTGTCTATGCCCACTCGGACCTTTTTAGATATTACTGGACACATGGCAAGGGTTCGACAGATGCGAAACTTCGTGTCGATTTTACGATTCGATTTACAATCGAAAGATTATAGATAAAATTTAACTCGATTTGCAGTGTTGTGAAACAGTAACTGAGTGCTTGTCTGATTACCTATGTTTGTCTGTTTGAAAATAATTAATCCATTTTGCGGAAACCGATACAATTATCTTCGAGTTATAAATTTTCCCTTATTTTCTTAAAGCTAAATTTACATTCGTCAAATAACAATTTATAAATGTGCGTTGTCTAATAAACTTTATCAGGTAATTTATTATTAGCATATGATAAATACTTAAATTATATAAGTACCTACTTAAAATTTCTTACGCAACAGATGTTCTAAACATCAAACACACATTTTACTACAACTATTTCCACAGCTATCAAAATCAATTTAAATGGTAAAACAGTCCAGTAAATCAGATTCGATGATATATAAAATCAAAGATACTATCTTATAAACCATACTCATCGCCCACATGCCCAAGTATCGGTTACAGTTCTTCATAAACAGACCGACTGGTAGATTATCTGTATAAATATGTTAATCGCATACCGGGTTACTTAAAAGTCTAGTTAAACCATACGTAAATCAAGGTCCTCATTTTTTTAAGATTTGTATCTTTCTGTGGGTATAGTTAATCACTTCTGTTTAAATATACCTCATTCACTTGTAATACGATCCTTACTAATATTATAAATGCGAAAGTCCGTTTGTTTGTTTGTTACGCCTTCACGTCCTAACTACTGAACCGATCATCATGAAATTTTGCATACACGTTGGCAGGGGTACAGAAAAGGACATAGGGTACCTTTTATCCCGAAAAAAAGCATAGTTCCCGAGGGATAGCAAAAAACTTTTCCACGCAGACGAAGTCGCGGGCGGCCGCTAGTATGATATAATACGGTATTTTCCACATTTTTGAAAACTGCTTATATTTAAGGATTGGGATGAACAATTTAACAGAAAAATAAAAATTAATTATTTAATGTCTTTTTTCTCCATTAAACCAATTAAAATCAAATTTATTTTTAATTGTTTTGAATTTACCGCCCAAACGCTCGGTTCACTGACATCTACCGAGTGACGTCAACTTTGTGTAAACTATAGAGTAAATTGTAACACAGACTACAAAGATGTTGAAACTGTTTACACAAAGTTGACGTCACGCAGTAGACGTCATCGAACCGAGCGTTTTGGCTAAAATATATTTGATTTTAATTGGTTTAATGGAGAAAAAAGACATTATTTAATTTATTTTATTTTTCTGTTAAATTGTTCGTCCCAATCTTTAAATATATTTAAAAAACTGAATTCCAAATTTATGAAAACTGCTTATAAGCAGTTTTCATAAATTTGGAAAATACCCTATTATAAGTTTCATAAATTTGTCAGTCATTGCAGAAGAAAGAGAGTATTAATAAATTAGATGTTATTTTCAATGCATGCTAAAATTCAAGGCTAAAAATATTTTGATACTTTAATTTTTTATATATTTTGTACTACAAAATATATTGAAAAATACTCTTAAGATTTTTCTATAGTGATTATATTTTTTTCATTACAAAAATAGTAGATTGACAAGGGGCTAAAATTACCTATAAACGAGGTAGTTTTTTCAGCGGCGAGGGAGTAAATAGAAACCGAGTGTGTGTTACACTCTACTTTTCACTACGATTGCGAGAAAATAAAATAATTCAATACAATATTAAAATAAATGAAGGTCACCAATTCAATTTGTGATTAGTCTTTATTCATGATTATTCTACCTATGAATAATTACTTTTACGTTTTTGTAGGCTCGTTGGTAACAGACAAAAAATAAAAAAAATCTTTTTCCCCTAGAGGCAAATATGGTTTTTTAGCAAGAGGAGTGAAAATATCGTTTTCACCTCTCCAGCACGAAAAGGGCGCTTTTGGAGCATAAAATCTCGCAGCAAAATCGATTTTTGCTGCGAGCGTGAGGCAAAGTGTTTTTTTTTTATTTCTAACACCAATTTTTAAAATAATCATGAAAAGAGAAATAAAGTGACAAGGATGACACTTGTAAAATTGGTATGTGAGAAAAGGATAGATAGAGTGCTTTATGGTGTCACACATGGATTAAAAAGTAAAAAATAAAATGCACGGATATACCAAGGAGTTTTAAATAAGGATTGTTAACAAAGAAGGTTGATAATTCGAAATAAAGAGTATGGATGTAATGAGGTCGCATGTATGAAACAAATATAAAATAAGAAAAAATAATGAAATTTATTAACAAATTATATGTCTTATGATCATAAATAAATAAATAAGATGGAATATTAATGAATAAGAGAAAAACACAACGTAATGTAATCAAAACGACGGGAACCTACTTTACTGACTCTACTCTATGAATTAAATTTTTCAGCATAGATTTGATCGAATTATTTTTGTGATAAATTACAAAAATGAATGTGTCCAACGATGAAGATAGTTATCTAACTCTAAAAGAGTAAAGTGAACAAGTATCTAATGCTGAATTAAGCTTTTTACCAGGAAAGTCACGTGAAAATTTTCTCGCTGGTAGAGGTGAAAAGTTGTATGTTTTAGACGAGACCAAAATTTTGTTCTGCTTCGTGCCTTTAAATCACTCACTGTGCTCAGTAGACTATATTAGAATCACTCGCTACGCTCGTGATTCAATTCTAGACTACTTCGCTAGTTCGTGATTTAAAGTCGGTACTCGCAGCACAAATTGATTTTGGTCACTTGTATAACAAATAACTATTTTGTACTATGAAAGCAAAATATCAAGGCTCTGAAAATCAAGTTGTAGAGATACTGGCAGGTAAATACTTTGAGATAAGTTATTTTATGAATTGATTATTATTGATTGATATTGAATGGATCGTAAAGCACACGAAAGTATCATTGGAACCCAATCAGAACTCAGTGATATATGGCCCCGAGTGATCATTATACCCAAACGTAAAAGGTAAAGGGGTTATGATTGCAAACCGATCGAAATATAATAATTTTATTGATGTTTAACATAAAAAAAAATTATACAGGTATACCGCAGTACCTACATATTTCTACCATTGTCACCTTTAGTATTCTGGATTAAAACTGGAAGAACTCCATAAAAAACATAAATATACCTAATAAAAAAAACTTACCACCCTTAAGGGGTTTGTGCTCCAGCAGTCCCCACTGACGAATCATAAATGACTTTAAATATTGAACTTTTAGATTTTAGGCAATCACAATGCTATTTTATATTAAGATAATTTATATAATTGAAAGAATACTAGAAAAAATCGCCTCACCCGTAGCATCCAGTGTGAGATGCTATGGTTGAGTCGATTTTTTCTAGTATTTTTCAATTATATAAATTATCTTGACTTTAAATATCAAAACACTTAGCGATAGATAAAAAAATAAAACGCTTATAAACCTATTTTAGTTAAAATACATGTTTTGTCTTCTTCGTTCAGCCTCGGTTCATTATGACGAAAGAAAAATACAAACCCCTTTTTAACTAAAATAGGTTTAACTAAAATAGGTTGTAAGGAGGTTCGATGAGCTCAATAGCGCTCAATACCAATGGAAATATTAATCATTTACGTTTCATTTTACCAAGGGCTTAGAATAAAAGTTATGGTTATTTTGCGCAATTGTAAGAGTAAAGTGCATTTTTTTATATTTTTTCATGGCCTCAAATATTAGCATTAAGTTGTGAATCTCGATATAGCTAAACAAACGTGGCCCACTTTTGGCACTATTTGTTACTTAAGTTTGAATTTTTTTATTTTAGAAAAATGCTTTTTACACTTTTATTTGCGCAAAATTTTCAATACTTTTAGTCTAAACCCCTTGATAAAACGTAACTGATTTATTTCCATTGGTGGCGTAACTGAGCTCATCGAACCACCCTTCGATTTTTTATGAATAAAAAAGAATAACTTTCCCAAAAGCATCCCAAGGATTTCCACAAGGATCGACCCTGCACTGCCCTCATCCAGCAACAATTCAATATACTAATTTCTGTTAGTCGCACAATTAAATACTAAGTGCCTAACACATACAGAATTATTAAAGCCAAGCTAAACCTAGGGTCAGGTGAAGGTAGTCTATGGAATTCGGTACTCCCTCCCCCTTCTCTCATGCCGCTCACCTCGTGTCTCGGATGATACTTATCTACAAGAAGGGTTTCAATTTATGATCGGCTCGCCGGCTATCGATCCCTATTCGTTAATCGATTGTAATAATCGATTAGTCAACATTCGGTTGTTATGGTGCTTTTGTTATTGATCGATTTACCGATGTTGTTGCATGGGATTTGAAATAATATGATAGATTATGTTTTTGATTGAGTAGTTTTATGAGAATCTGATATATAAAATTTTACATGCTTTGTCAAACCACAGATAATATAATACTATGTCAAAACCTTAAAAAAGTACCGCGCGTAATAATTTCATAGAAACTCTGTAGGTACTTTTTTATATCAAATAAGATAAAAATACTATCTGGAAGCTGTCGAAAAAGCTCTTGCCGAAAATTCACGTTATTCCCTGAGGATCTCATTCCCCGAGGATCATGTCCCAGAGGATCTAGAAATGTTTTTATCTACATGAACTTAATCAATACACATTCGAGATCCTCCGGGACATGATCCTTAGGGAATGAGATCATCAGGCAAAAACCCGAAAATTCGAGTCTAATTATCATAGTTGCGACAAACAAATACACGACAATTCAAATGATGACAATTAGTTTATTTCACAGTTCACAGTCGTGTGTGCGATGCGGATCGGTGCAGACGCATACTAAGAAATTAGAGAACGCGTAACGCGGCCAAGTGCCGCTAATCGTATTACGCCATGAGTGACAAACTTGTGGCAAATGAACTCCTGGCGTTCCTACAACAAAAGCTGGACGTCATGGATGAGGTGAGCGCACTGCAAATTTGCAAGTCCAGCTTCAGCGAGGACGACGTGGCCACGGCGAAGAAACTCTTGTTCGAGTCTCTCGGCAAGAGCGACCAGATGGTGTCCCGGAGACGTGACGGGACACAGAAGAGCTTGCAGAAGATCATCACCCTGTTCAAGGAAACCGACCCCGATGACGTGCCGACGTTCGTGGCGAGGGACCTCAACAAGCTGCCTCCCGTCACCTTCGATCACGTCGATGTGACCTGCCTCCTAAAGGACATCGTGTCCCTTAAGGCGAGTTTGGCCGAATTGATGTTGAAATTTCAGTCATCTGAAAATACGGTGAGTGAATTGCGTAAAGAAGTTGACGATTTACGTGAATCACTCGCCGTAAGTAGGTCAAATGTCAACACTCGACGTGGGGCCTGCTTCGATACATCTATGACGTCGAGTTGCAAGTCAGCAGTTTCGTCGCCGTCTCCGCCACGACCCGAACGAGCCCGAGCGCCACCGCCGCTGCCGCCGGCCGCGAGCGCCGATCCCACGAGCTGTGCGCCACCCGCTCGCGCCCCGCCGCCGCCGTCCTCTACCGCGATGGAGCCGGAGACGCGTGCGCACGTCAGCTGTCGACGCGACTTTGCTGCTGTTGCGGCCGCCAATTCAAGCTCGCGGTCGCAGAAGCCAGCACTCGCCGATGGGAAAGCTCCTTCGCAGGATGTTGTCCGACCGGGCCAAGATGAAGACGGTTTCCTCGAGGTTCGGAACAAGAAGCGACAGCGTCACCGAACGAGACAGAATCATCATGGCACCGCACCGACAGGGCCCAACTTCCTGCTGCGAGCTGCCATACCGACTACGGCTGTGTACCTGTCCCGCCTGCACCACACCACCACCGTGCAGGATGTGATAGAGTACATAAAGAAGAAGACTAACCTTTGCTTGAGAGTTCAGCCTCTGGAGTCGCGCCATAACACGAATTTTAAGTCGTTTGTGGCGCGCATCCCGACCACCAGGCTGGACACTTTCATGAAGGAGGACTTCTGGCCGCAGGGCGTGCTATACAGGCGCTTTCGAGGGACATTGCCTTGTGCCACCGAACTGACACAGAAAGTGCCAAATTGAGTTTATACTAACGTAATATTAAGTTATATTTACTAACAAAATTGTCTATATATATTATATTTTAGTTTTAAGGTATGTATCTATGGGCCATTGTTGCCTGATAATAAATAAATAAATAAAAAATAAAATATTTAAATGCAATCTGAAATATTATTACTGAACAAAACCCCAATTTGGTTACTCAAAGGAAATGCCAAAAGTGTCAAGCTGGAAAGTGGGTGAAATGTTCACAGTTTCGTTGCATCATCGGAAATATTCGAAGAATGTCGTGCATGTGTACTATTGACTGCTGCGCCCGCGCACGGGCCGCACACACCCTTCATTGTATAGAAGTTAAACACTACAGCAGTTATGTGAAGGCTGTTATCACTAAGAAACTAGCAAAAATTAGGTACATTTTTATTTTCAAAATTTTGTTTCATATCGGGTCATTCTGAACTTACCCTCCAAATTTCAAGGATGCGTCCAGGTCCATGAAACTAAACAACTTTCTTTAAGAACCATGCGTCGAATTTCACCACAAAATTTTGGTCATCCCATACTAAATTGATCACGTGATCTTTGATTTGTATGGATGGTCGATTTTTTTTTACAAATTTTACCATGTGTTCCTTAGAGAAATTTGAATGGTGAATATAAAATGACCCGGTGTCTTCAGTATTTATTACTTATTTTAGAAATGAAATATTTAATATGTCTGTAATTACTCGATATTTGCAGAAAAATAACAAATTTTTGACCCAGCGAACACGAAGCTCGAGCGACGCGTCTCCCTTTCAACTATAGTAAAAATGCTTTCGTATGTCCGGCTGTCCATTTATTCTCCTCTAAAGGTCGCATTTCTCTACTGATTCTCTTGTTTGTGGGCAGATTCTATAGTTAATTAAATAGATTTTTTCTATCGATTCAATTTTAGAAATTTTTCAAAATGTCGAAGCTATATGGTGAAAATCATATTTCAGCCATTTCGAAAAATGTTTAAAAATATCGCAAACGGGATGTCTACAACTCGACAGAACCACTAGTCAAAGTCTTTTTAAGTTACAACTCTAAAAAAATATCATATCGCTTAAATTGTTGTAAAGTAATAAGAAATCCTAAAAAAATTCAAAAGGTCGGAGATTTATGTTGAAAATCATATTTCAGCCATTTCCAAAAATGATAAAAAATTACACAAACGTATGGTCTACTGCGCTACCTACAGAGCCACTAGTCATAATCTTTTTAAGTTAACCTTCGGAAGGATAGGGGTGACTCATCACCCCACTCGTTCAAAAAAGATGCGGTAACTTTTTATACATTAATGGTGGGTAGTTGTACTTTTCTGTATTCTGTTATCTAAGCATACGTAATTAGTAGCATATACCACTGATTTGCGGACGGTCGTGGATTTTGCTATATTAACAATGCTGGGGTGATCGATCACCCCACTATCCATTTACGTTTGTGTTTTTTTCAAAGAGCTAAATGAAATAAGAGCATTTTTTGTCAAAAATGGCAAGGCTTTACGGACAATGATAATGATTTGGAAAACCTAGGGATCTTACCTGAATAATATTTTCCATCAGAACTTGTAATAAGTTCTGATGGAAAATATTCTTCAGATGAGAGTGGACTATCAGAAATTGAGGATGATGTGTCTGTGCATTCAGAGCAAGATGATATTAATTCTATGATACTTTATGTTGCTGCTTAACACCCTACAACTTTAGTGAATAAGTTTCGAAGCAGATATTTGAAAGAATTGTCAAAAATATTAGCCAAACCACATATTATCAAGATTCGTTTGAATACGAACTTACCGCGAGAAATAGCTCAAAATATACATGATATTCTAAACATGAACCAGGAACCTTCTGGAAGTAAGCCCTCTATGAAACTACAAAAACAAGCACGTTGCTCAATGTGTCCAGGGAAAAATTATAAAAAAGTTAGAATTATTATGATAAAATGTAATTTGCCTGTGCGTTCCAACTACCGTAAAGATATTTGTCTGAACTGCATTAAACCTTAAATATATTACAGATTTATGAGCATACACTAAAAAAAAATGTTTATACCTTGATTTGGAACCATATTAGTAGTCTTGTTAAAAACAAAGGATTTATTTTTGTATACATTATGTTTTATTTCCACAAATAAGTTGTGGTGTGATGAGTCACCCCCGTATCCTTACGTGTATGCCTAAAGCCTATCCTGCCGAAGGTTAAGTAGTTACTATTCGAAAAAATATCATACCGCTAAAGTTGTAACAAAGTAATAGGAAATCCTTCTGTATATCGTTTAGTTGGCATTCATGACCCGCAGGGATCCGCAGCCGGCCTTAAAGGTCGCCCGCCACACGCCGATTCATGCCGATTGTTCGAAATCCGCTAATGTCACCGTACCGTACACATTTTGGAATGCGAATTAACAGGTATTTGCATCGAGTGCTTATTGGTCTGTAAACAGTGTAAAGCTGGGTTTTAGTAAGTTTTGGTTTAATATGTACTTAATAAAACGTAAATGGGTACTTTTTTCTGTATAATACTTAATATATTTCTTTTGAATGGTCGTTAATCTATTTGAAGAATTTAAATCAAGTAATGACTATTAGTATTATTTATTTTGTCAACTGTGGTGTGGTCAAGTTTGAAACAGAGTAATTATAGACACGCTTGTTGCATTATTATAGACACGGTGTTTGACAGAAAAACCCCAGCCCCATTTTTTATTTATGTTTATTTATCCAAACTAATATAAGACAACAATTGCCAAGTGACAATCAAACAATTAAATCAAATAATGCAAGAAAAACAAGAGCCAATATTTTCAAACTAGCGGCCGCCCGCGACTTCGTCTAGGTGGACAGTTTTTTGCTATCCCTCGGGGACTGTGCGCTTTTTCTGGATAAATGGTACCCTATGTCCTTTTCTGTACCCTGTGTATATGATAATCAGTCTAGTTGTTGAGGCGTGAAGGCGTAACAAACAAACAAATAAACGGACTTTCGCATTCATAATATCAGTAAGGAACTTTCTAATAAATTCGGAAAATATTAATTCACCCTAACGACAATCTGGCAACAACAGATTGACAAGCAATAGTTCTTACCTACATGCAGGGTTGGCAGGGGACATCTTACGATGAACGGGCGCTGTACCTATGCAAATTTGAGCGTTACCCAGAATGCAAAGTATGAGTAAAGCATCGTGACCCAGTATGTCATTAGTTGATTAGTATTCCCGATAGTCGGTAGCAGGTTCGTTCCCGACACGATCGTCACTGACCTTTCTGTCATCTGATCGACGCCGCCGCCCGCCGACGCCACTTTTGCATTAATACCATACTTAAATGTTGCTTAGGGTTTAACTTATTTAAGTACTGTTGTTTGCTTGCAGCATACTTTGTACGTGCCTTAAGAAGTCCACTGAGGAGAGACAGAAACAGAATCTTTGTGTATAACATTTTCGTCATCCTCTATGAATTTTGCATATTCAAGTATATTATTTTCGTTTAATATCTCGTGTTTGTACGTGGACAAATTATACTCATAATTAGTTTTAAATAATTCGTTTAACTTACAAAGGAAGCCTTAATCAACGAGCGAGCGCGAAGCGTGACTGAAACGTCTCTGCTTCAACTTGGGCAAAAATGTTTTCGTATGCCTGTCCTGCTGTCCCTCTTTCCGGCAGTCCGTTGTTCTCTTCTACAGGTCGCATTTCTCAACCAATTCTCGGGAAATTTCGTGAACAGGTTCTTTAATTCTATGGCTTTTTTTTGTCGATTCAGATTTCGAAAATTTTCAAAATGGCGGAGATATAGGGAAAATCATATTTCAGCCATTTCGAAAAGTTTTCAAAAATATCACAAACACGAGGTCTACAGAGCTACTATAGTATAGTGAATAGTGTATTGAGTATCGATATTTGGCAAGTTTAACATTTATGAATTTATGAAGTGTTATATAAAAAAACAAATCCAAATTAATTTTGCAATGGCGTTTTTGTTCAATTTAGTAAATAAACTTAAGTATCTTTGTTATAATAACAGAACGTACAAGACTATAAACACCTGCGAAAAATATCTTACCCTAAGGGCCTAAGAACATTTGCAAAAAATCCAAAACATAACCGATATCCTCAAAAGTTTAAACGGGACAGTACCAAAGTTAAACTCTTACTTAGAAAAATGCAATAAAACATCTGCAATAACCAAACGCCATAAAACACGTGTTCAAACTAAACGCAGCTTTACCGATTATACAGGTTAACAATAGCTCTAATGTTATAAACAATAGGCGGCCAAAAATGTTTGCCACATCTGGCCTTAAATCTATTATTTTGTACGAAGCATGTTTTAACTTGCCGATTGGCTCATCAAAACCAGATGTGTGTATAGGTAAGTACACAATTGGACACCTGCAAATAATGCTTAGCTTAAATTGTTTTGCTTGACTCATTTTACACTTAGTTGTTTTTAATAATAGGGTGCTTTGAACAATACATTTTTTACATAGTTTCTATTATTTGAATGCTAAAACGTTCAAAATAAAAAATGTTGGAAAAATCCATCAAAAGCAAGAATAGCATCTGGCGGTCACCAGTGGCTGTAAACGAGTAACTAATATAGTCAAACTTTTAAGAGGTAAGTATTTTCTTCGTATTTTTTGACCCAAGCAGGAACAACAAAAACAGTTTTTTTCTTTCACAAAGTAACACACATAGGAGAGTCAATGCAATATTTTAAGATTAGGCAGTGTTTTCGATGAAAGCTCCCAGACGAATTCACTTTTTTCGACACTTCCAACAATTATCGTTATATTTCAACCAATTTACACAAAAACTTTGCAAATTAACCTTAACCTTCCTCATGAATCACTCTATCTATTGGTGAAAACCGCATGAAAATCGGTGCAGTAGTTTTTGAGTTTATCGCGAAACGATGCGCGGAACGCGGCGGAGGACTTTGTTTTATAATAATTTTGGAATTGTAAGACTGCGAACGCACCGACAGGTGCCTAGATTGGTGCGTAGTTTATATCCAGGTTACCTGGTGACTTGTCGCCAGGACCTTGGTCTCATAGTCTTTGGTTGTCAGCCTCGTACAATACATTCTAGGTAATCGCCTGGATGTATCGAGGCACCTAGCGCGCAGTGAGGCCGGTTGCGAATATTCGTGAACGTTCGTTTTACTTGGTTACAAACCTATCTAGGCTCTAGGCACTAATCTAGGCACCTGTCGGTGCGACTGCGAACAGGACCAAACTATCGAACTTCTTAAACAAAAGCGATACGAGGGTTCTTTCACCTACGAATGAAAATTTCTTTCGAAAAGATTTAGCATTTTTCCCGTCCTGTTTATTTTCCGAGATTTTTCGGTCAAAAATAATGACTACCACCTAGCCAAGTGCATCGCAAAGTAGGTAATAAACGTTTCACGACTTCAAGGATTATGGGTCACATCAACCAGTTTGCTTTGCTGACTCATCTTAGTGTCATGGGAAGCTGACTGACTCATTGGCTCGCAACTCGGAACTCGCGTTTTTTTAACACTGATGAATTGTTGTGAAATTTAATCATATTCGGAGGAAATGATGCGAAATATTTATTGGTTCAAAGGTCAAATGAAGTTTTGATACTTACATTTATCTAATTGACCTTTGATTTTTTGTGTGCATTTTTTAAATATTTCACTTGAGAAAAAAGCCTCTTTCATCTTTTTCAGCAGCTGTAGACTGCTCTAGAAATAGTAAGCGAACTTTTGTAATTAATTAATTGGATAATAGTTTTTTCTTTTCAATGCCAGACACTGTTTCTACAAGGTTATTAAACGACAAAAAGCTTTTATTTTTATTTTCTTTCTCACGAAGTCCGTTCGGCTATGAATGTGTTAGGCGTGCACTGCGTCTGCAAAAAAATCAGCTGTTCCATAGAAAAGTACAACATCGACACGACTATAATGTATGGAAAAGCAGACTTTTTTTCGCGATTCCGTGGTTGGCCTCATAGTAAAAGTTGTTCATTGACGTGGTCTGAAATCCCCTTTTCGTTTTTATATATATTTAAAATATACTCAATACTCAAATCATTTATTGCATTCCACAGTGTTACAGTAGTTCTTAAATTATTATATATTAGATCACTATGGACCCTGTCGGGCACAACTATAATAAATAAGTAATATAACGTTGTATTGTGGAATTGCCAAGCTTACGGCGCGTAATGTTATAGTTAACTACTTATTTTAAAGTTTTAATTTAAAATTTAGCGTTCTAACACATAGATGATAGAATGTTGACCATTTGAGTAGGGGAGCTGCTTTCGACCGGAGACGAGCGCTTTCTGCGGCATTCAGCATTCCACGGGTCGCGTTAGACACGGATTCGTTCACGACCTGGAACTTCGAAAGCTCTCGTAGTACTTAAAAGCTTTTCGTTTCTTTTGATTATTATTTTATTAGTAAAGATATAGTCAAAAGTCTTTTGGATATCTTATCAGTCCACATTTGCTTACAATTTACTCCTGTCGAACTGTGTTCCTAGTATGATAATTGTAATCTAGTACCCAATAGGATACATTTAAGAATAAGCTTTAACTTCGTCATTATTTAAATAATGTTTATTTATTTGTTTTATTTATCAGTTTATTTTATTTTATATAAGTACTTAGGTACCTACTTATAAGTCGTAATTTATTAAAAGTAGAAATTATGTCTATTATAATTTTTTAAAGGTTCTATAGAGGTATTTTAGTTTATTCTGTGGCTCTAGCTTGATCTTTGACTTCACGTGAAACTGTTTTTTTCTCCTGTTCTAAAACCATATCCATAGCTTCATAGTTCGTTGATCGAGATGATAATAAGTAAATACTTAACTATAATACTATAATGATAGTTCCAGTCAGCCGTCAGGTCACCGCGCATGCGCCGAAAGGTCGCAACATGGGACAGACAGACAGACAAACAAATAAAGCGCTCATTTACTGAACCAAATACTTAGAAATAATAAACTTAGACAAATATTATACTATACCTACTTAGATTAGAATTAGAGAGTAAATAAATATTAGACAACATCTAACAGCTAAAGCACGTGTCATGGAAATCAGGAATAACGGTGGAGACATTATAGAAAAGTTTAATTTCTACAGTGAACTAGCCGGGGATTGAACTCGGGACATCAGAGATCAATTAAAAGCCTTTAAAAGGTTAACAAAAAATTACCAAACAGTTAAATTTTATTTTGAGCTTTTCAGAAGCTTTTGAACAACAGACGAAATGACGGTAGCGTTTTTAAATGCGGCTAAAGCGGACTTTTGCAGTTTAAAACCATAAAGTTTATATTCCTAGGAAGAGGTATACTAACTTTATGTCCAAAATACACAGTTTTTTTGTGCCTATATTACATACTATGTTATTTATGTTATACCATAACCATGTGCGAAGCGATACCATTCAACCAGTACAAATCTTCTATCCGTTGGTCGCATACCAGCCATCGCACTTATAATTTTGCCGTTCTAATCGATTTGTGATCCTGAATGAGACCATTCGCCATCGAACAGACCACACTGGCAACTAAAAAAACCACTTTGGTATTTCTAATTTATGATTCTGTATTCTTTATTTAAATATTAAGGATTAGCATCTGCGCACGCGATACTGTGGCACATTGGAATAACGTAAATTGTTTATTTAATATGAAAATGAAGGCTATTGAACGGTTGTATTAATGATATTTAAAAAAAGAACAGAAATGATTATCGTTTTTATTCTGACTTTATTTCCAGTATTTCAGTATTTCAGTATTTATTTCTGCAGATTATAGGTACAGATACTATAGTTAATAATTTTCCGATGTTCAAAACTTTTTATTATGATTTTGAACCTTACATTTTACCACCGTCAGTATATATTCTGTGCCACCGTGGTGGTGGTGGTAAAATGTAAGGAGAACAAACAAATTAAAAATTATTTCTTTTCTTTTACGTTTTCGGTTTTCTTCTATAATTTCAACACTTTCAAAGTGACTGCCGTTCCATGCTCAAGGGTTATTTAGTCCCAGATTCGATTGGCATATCATGCAATATTGATAATCATTATTTTTCGACAGAAAAGCTTTAGTAACTTGCTCTGTTCGACCTTAGATAATGATTCGATCAATTTTCCACAACTTTCGTCTGCCGTAGCATTACAGTGTTAAATTATCTGTGCTTAAACTTACTCGTACTTAACTATGGTGCCTAACTAGGCTAATATAGAATTGACTGTGATTGTAAATTAGGTGAAATCCAGTTTGGGATAGACCGGAGGACTTACCAAGGCCGAGTTTAGGCATTCTAGCCATTCCACTCACTGGACTTAACACTAAGTTACATACACTAAGTAAACATACCATCTGTATTACCAACCATTGGACATTCGACCATAACTTCACGAAAATACGGCTTAAAATCGAGCGTGTCGGTTAAGTATAAAATTAAATTTCCATAGTACAATATATCTGCCGATTTCGTTCCTGCGATATATTAGTGGTCACAAAATCACCTGTTTTCACAACACCTGTTCACCCGAATCACATCTGACTTGGCTTTGCAGATTATTTTATACTATACTGGTTTAAAAATAAGGATCAATTTACTTTTCCTTACTTTTCATCCAACAAAGTACCTAATCAAGAAGTCGAAGGGGTATAAAAAACATTTGGGACAGTTTTTTGTGGAATTTCTTTCGCTCATTAATAAATTATAGCCATTAAGATAATTTGATATAAATAATAAATAGGTGTAATCATGAAAATTTTGAAGTTTTAATTGTTTTACTTAGGTATTATGTATTAAATATAATATTATTATTTAGATTCAAAAGCGTTAAAAACTCCCTTATTAAGTACAGTATTATGTTATTTCGTGAAAAAAACTTACATGAAAAATTCCTCAGAATTTTTTGGTATTTTTTTCTAAATATTCTAAGAGGTTGTTTGAACTTTTTATTGCTTTGCCAAGTTGCCTTTCTTGTAATGTTTTGATCGATAAAGTCTTTCTTTCCCTTTCTAATTTATTTAGTATCAAGGCGTTTATGGCTTATACAAGTACATAATTCCACTACATAGTTGGACATAAAATACTAAAGCGGCTGCTCATAGTTATTTAATTGCCATGAATGGAGATGTGACACTTTACTGTGGACTTAGTTTTATATACGATTTACTCGCGAACGAACGGTGCGCTTTGAGAAACGAGCGAGCTCGGTGCGGATTTTGCATCTGCCAAAGAAAATTATTGAGTCTACACATATTATTCAAGTATCAGTCGATAAGGCCGAAGGTGGAAGCGGAATACTCAACCACTGAAAAACTGCCCCCCTACCTAAATGGCCACTTTTCTGTTCGTTCGCTAACTTAAAGCTTCAAACTTCGCTAAATTAAACGATCAAGTCACACATCGCATGTTCATGTGAATCACAGACATTGTGGTATTGTATGGAATTGACAAGCCTACGACACGTAATTTTGGAGATTATGGCTTATTTTCAATTTTTTAGTTAGCGAACGAATAGAAATGTGGCCATTTGAGTAGCCCCCCTGGCTGTCTTACCGCTCTAACTGTCGGATGCTGGACGGACCAGGGTCCAGAACACAACAATTTTAAATCGATGTTTTGCGTCAGACCTACAATAAATATGGTGGTAGTTAGCCAGGCATGCTTTAAAATAAGTCCTCCACCAAACAAATGTACCCTCGCCCTGGGCGTCAAATTCCGGACCCCTGCGTCTTACTCAGGTGGACGAACCACTAGACCACAGAGGCGGTTAGAAGCCGATAGCTCCGCGCGTATATATTGATGATGTTTCAATTTCCTTTGGCAGACATATATAAATAAATAAACTACGTATGACACGCGACGTCCGGTGTAAATCGTGCATTACCCATCTTCCTCTAACCCCCTGGCCACGAAAACGGCGGCGGCGGCGAGAGGCGACGATTGCGGGGCGGCGAGCGGCAAGAGGCAAAAACAAATGTAGGAACATGTACGAGGTATGCCACGCTTACCGCGGCAGCGGCGAGAGGTGACGATTGCGGGGCGGCGCGAGTCGAGCGGCGCGCGGCGGCGGTGAGAGGGGCGGCAAGAGAACGAAACAAATGTACTGGCGAGTATGGAGGCGGCCACAATCCCGAGCGGCGGTGAGCGGCGCGCGCGGCGGCAGCTCTTGCACCGAGCGACCAAATCAAACAGTTTTGTTTCTGCCGCGCGTGAATATGGAAACGGAGCAGTTTATCGTTGTTATTTTCAGTTTTTTAGTATGTAATCGAATGTTTCTGTACCTGTACATGTACCTACTCATTATAAAGAGTATGAAATTCGCCAAATTATTTTGATTTCTTGGGTCAATCAACTTTTATTTGTCCTATGGTTTTGATCAAACATAAAAGTGTAATCTTGAAATAAAAAATAAAGGAAAATTTTAGCTCATACCTAATTAAATAAGTAATTAAACTTAAGAAATAAAGTAGGGTGGATATGCCTAACTCCAGCCCCCCCCCCCCCTAATACCAGCCCCCAAAAGGTTTTGTTTTGCTATCATTAAAAAACAGTGAAAATCGGAAACTGTTTAATGGAGCCACACCGCTAGTTAATCCTCTAAGTTGGAAAATCACTATTACCCCGTCACGTCACCTACAACTCACACAACGAGCAATAATGTTCACCGAGACCGAGTAGAGGTGACTATGTTTGAAAAACAGCATAAAAGCTCGATCGATGCGAACTTTGGGAAGTGTGTTTACGAAGGCAAGATGCATTTTTTTTAGGTTTTAAGTTTTGATACTAGTAATAGATTAGATATATAGCGTTTTGACATTACTAGTTTAAAATTAAATTTACTAATTTCGAAAAAAATAGGGGGGCAGGAGTTTGACTGGGTGATTTTCCATAACTTTCTATTATCAGCCGGGGCTGGTATTGGGTATTTAACTTTCGTTTAAGAAATCAATTTCATCTTAATTTGCTCGTCTCAAAGTTGGAATTTGTAGTGCTATTCACTAGAACTACTAACCCTGCACCCAATGACCTAATTACAGCCGGGTGAATAATGTTCATTTCCTAAGTTATTTGTTCTGCAAATTAGGGGATGATATTAGGATATGTATGAGAACCTAACTCCAGCCGGTCATCTAACTTTAAGGCAATATACAGAGTGTTCTCAAATATGATTTTAATTATTTTGTTTCCTTTTTAGGGTTCCGTACCCAAAGGGTAAAAACGGAACCCTATTACTAAGACTCCGCTGTCCGTCTGTCTGTCTGTCTGTCACCAGGCTGTATCTCATGAACCGTGATAGCTAGACAGTTGAAATTTTCACAGATGATGTATTTCTGTTGCCGCTATAACAACAAATATTAAAAACAGAATAAAATAAATATTTAAGGGGGGCTCCCATACAAAAAACGTGTTTTTTGCCGTTTCTTGGTACGGAACCCTTCATGCGTGAGTCCGACTCGCACTTGGCCGGTTTTTTAATATTAGATGTAAAAAGTAATAATAATTAAAATCATACTTTTCTTCACTCTTAGAAACAGAAAATAAATTCAATATAAAAATATGTATATTGAATTCCACTTCTTGGAAAACGCTTAAAAAAGTTTCAAATAATTAAAACGATTTCATACTCGTTGATTATATGTTTATTAAATCAAAGTTCACTTTTTGTTACGCCATTTTTAATAAATGTATATTCTAAATTGATTAATATCTACAGGAGATGTGTTAGTTTCAATGACTTGCTATGGGAATCATAATTTATAGCCTTTAGTGTTTTATTATCACTATTGAGAGTTATCAAATTATATTTTATTTTATTTTATACTAACATGGTTGTATTATTTTAGAACACCCTGTACCCGGCTGGAATTAGGGAGTAAAGCGGCTGATATTAGGGCAAAGGCGGCTGGAATTAGGCTTTTTCGCCCTTCGGACATTTAAACGCTTCTCTCTTTTTTTTCCACAAAACTACGTGAAACTAAAGTACTATTTTCGTAATAAAGATGAATCAACCTACCTAAAACAATATTTTTAAGATAGCAATTGTGGCAATAACAGAGATTCAAAGTTGAAAAATCCTTGGGGGGGCTGGTAATAGGCATATTCACCCTATCTATCATTTTGGTAACATAAATAAATATATTATTTACATACTTATTTGTTCGTATTGTATAGGTTGCCCAGTTGAAATTTCATACAATGAAAAGAGACATCGATATCAACTGGACAACCGTTAAAGTACGAACTAATATGTAAACAACATATTTATTTCTATTACCAAAATGATACTTTATGTGTTACATTTACCCCAAACCATTATTTAAGTATAAGATAGTTTTACAAAAAAAATATACTTCCATGTTTGGGGACAGGAAAACTGATAAGACACTTAAAGTTGATCAACCCTTTTATTGACTAGATGTACTCCTAAACATAAGAATATTTTTTTATTTATTATTTTGCTCCAAATCTTAATTTTCCATGAAGGCAGGCTAGTCAGTAGGTACTGCCATTTTCAATAGTGCCATTTTAAACTTGTGTTTAATAATACTATATAATATAGGTATGTACTTTCTTGAAAAAATCGACTCGTCACCAGGATTGTCTCAGGCGGGAATCGAAGCCGTGACCTTCGGAAACCCGGTCCAATGCTCTTCCAACTGAGCTACTACTGAGTCACGAATGTTTTATTAGTATATTAAAATCTTAAATTTAAAAACTGTGTAAATAAGGCCACCGCTGCCGCCGCCGTCACCGCCACTAGGTGAGCCGTGACATACCACCGCGCACCGCGCCTCCTGCCGCGCCTCCTGCCTCTGCCGCCAGTTTTGCCGCGGCAGACGTGGCCAGGCCCTAAAACCGGTCCGCTCATCCTTCCTTTTGCACTAAAACCCAGTACTTTCACTCCAACTGTCTAGTAAAGTACAACCAACAACATACTAAAAACAACAAAATCTCTTTTGGACCTAAACACAAAGGTATAAGACTTATTTCCGTAAAGCAAAAACGGAGGTGAACAAATTTCTCCATAATTTCTATGCCCTTAGTATTCCTGACTTAAATTGTCTATGGAAATGGAGGTTGAAGGTTAGTTCTCTGAATTTATGAGACTCGTATTTTGTAGTAATTGTAAAGTATTTAATTACTAGTAGGTAGAAATTTGTGATTTAACTAGCTAAGTAGCTACCTACTAGTGTCTTGTACTATTATGTATTCTGTGCTAGTGTGTACAAGAGATTATGCTAAGTTTCTGTTGCACAATCTATGATTAGGCAGGTAGGTACTAACTTCTGGTTTAATTTTGAAAAATGGAACAGTATTTTAGCAAAGTCACTTATTAAGTATACTAGTGGCTCCGTGAGCTATAGACCCCGAGATATGATTTTTTATATCTACGCCATTTAAAAAAAACTGAATAAACAAAAATCCTTATATAGGTACTCAATTATTGAACCTGATCACAAAATTTCACGAGAATCGGTTGAGAAATGCGACCTATAGAGGAGAACAGTCGGACATCCGGACATCAACATACGTAATTTTTTTGCCAAAGAGTACTTTTGTAAGAAGTAATAAATAAATTTTTGTTCAAGCTGAAACGGATTCAATCGGACTTTGTGAAACAAACGCTTAGCGATTAATCGCTTGTGGGTGGTAAGGCTTAAAAGAATAAATTATATCCCCTAAACTAAACGGAATGTAAAAAAACTCACTTTTGCAAAAAGTGACAGATAATCGGATTTACCTCTAAGGGGTGTTTTTTTGTTTTTGAGCACTAAGTTAATACATTCGCAATCTTTAAAATTTCTTCGCTAAAATAATATGAGTTTAATTCAGTGACTTTACATAATTCTGAAATTAAAATCAAATTGAAGTATGTAAAAAAATGATGAATCAAGTGAACACTTTTAGTAGGTATGGCTTCCCGTAACAAACGAAATCGGCTCCAAGGTATTTAACCAACAGTTATTCAAATATGGATTATTATAAGTTACGTCTATTAGTTATATTTAATTGCACATTTTTCATTCTTGCACAGATCCTTTTTGTAAATCAATAAATTATCATAGTGTCAACACAATCACTCGTGATACAAATAGCCTTTAAGTAAAAGAAAAGTCCTATTTAGACCCACTGTCCATCGGGTGAGCTATGACAAGCGATAAATATTTCTCGGCTCAGAAAAATATGAAAAAAAATATCAAAAAATAGGTAATAAATCTATTCTTTTTCATCTTAAACATATCTCAAGTATGTAACTTCTTTGTAACAAAACCAATTTTCATGAATGCATTCAAATGAATCTCTCAAAAGAAAATAAAGCTCTTCTGCATTAAATATTAAATAATATACAGGAAAAAATTCGACTCGTCATCAGATAATTTTTTCAGGCGGAACTCGAACCTGCGACTTTTGGAAGTCCGGTCCAATGCTCTTTTAACTGAGCTACCGAGTCACTAGTGGGATTTCTTCTGTATTTGTGGCACATGTTTGATATCTGTACTTGTGTATACAATTTCAGTCAAGTACTTATCAGTTTTCTCTTATTTTTTTATATTATGACCTACATTACATCGAAAAGCTCAACCTTAATCCCTACATTTAAATATTTCACAACCAGTTCCGACACGTTAATTTTAATAACAAGAAATTAACATTTAACCCCAAGCATTACGCATCATATAATATTGAGCAATAAAAACAAATGATTACTCCTTCTTAAGCAATTTCAACACATGGAAATTGTCGTTGCCTATTAATATTTCTATTACGCAGCTGTATGTGCCTATAACAACGTTTGCTTGAGGTAAAACCCCCTAACTTAAAATGACTTTAAATACATGTATTGACTACTAGCGACTGCCCGCGACTTCGTCTGCGTGGAAAGTTTTTTGCTATCCCTCGGGAAAAGTACTTTTTTCTGGATGAAAAGTACCCTATATCCATCTCTGTACCCCTAAAACGTGTATGAAAAATTTCATGATGATCGGTTGAGTAGCGTAGTTAAGACGTGAAGGCGTAACAAACAAACAAACGGACTTTTGCATTTATAATATTAAGTAAGGATCTAATTTATTTGAAATGTCTGAACCGGAATAAGTTATCCGTTACAAATAATAATAATACAAAGAATTTCAAAGTTATTTAGACATTTTAACATCAGACAGGAGATATTACATATTATAGTTTGTCATCATTGTTTCATCAAAAATGATACAGGTAAGTACTTTACATATTTTAATCAATTTAGTTTACAAAACACTAATATATTTAAAACAATTAACCCAACTGACACATATTACACATCAACATAGCTAAGTTTATAAGTTAATAAAGTAGTTACTAACAATAAACTTTACAACTTAAGTAGACAGTTGACCTTCCACTTACATCATTAAAAATACGATTAATTAGATCAGTCAGTTGCATAATGCGCTTTTAGTTCTCATAATACCATTATACTAATGATTTGCTATGACACCCACGGACAGCACGATTTCGCCTGCTATTAACATAGTAATATGTCACAATAATAAAAATATATAGTTTGGTGTGTTGTGAGAGGCTGGTAGTCGTGTTGTTGTGAATTGGCCATTTTACGATTTTTAAAAGGCAAGTTAACCTTACAAACGTAATACCAAAATGATTTGCAATTTGAGCATAATTGACTCTTCTTGTGATGTTGTTCGGATTAAGACAATAATAATATTTGACAACATCACATACATTGCTCCAATCCCAAAGTAAGTAGCTATAGCACTTGTGTTATGGAAATCAGAAACAACGGTGGTATGACACACACCCAGACCTGAGACAATATTGAAAAGTTCATTTTCTACATTGACCCAGCCGGGGATCGAACCCGGGACCTCAAGAGATGGTGACGCCTTGAAGACCGGCGTGCGAACCACTCGACGTTCTATTAAATCAAAAAAATCCAAAATACACAACCAAATAAAAAAAATGCGATTTACAGTTTTGAATGAAAAAATGTCATAGGGATTTATTTTAAATGGGGTTAGTATTTTGGATTTTTTATACTGACTTAATCCGAATAACATAACAAGAAGAGTTACGTAATTACACTCAAATTGCAAATAATTTTGGTATTATGTTTATACATATTGGAAGTTCACTGTTCGCCGGCCTCTTAAGTCGTTCTTTCTAATAACGTTATACTGTTAGGAGCATGCATATTAGAAAACCATTTATATTGAATCATAATATCACTTAAATAAACTATAGCTCAGAAATACCTAGTATATTAATTATATTATTTTTTTACAAAAAATCAACTTTAAAAGCTCGATCGACCGATTTTTTGCTAAAACACGAATCACTTTTGGCTTGTCTAGTGCATTCACTAGATAAAGAATTTACTTTAGTAATAAAAATACAACAAGAGTCATTACTTTTGTTGTATTTTTATTACTAAAGTAAATTCTTTATCTAAGTATACATTCTCAATCATTCCATGCACATTTACATCAAAAGACAACTCCCACAGAATAGATATTTAAAATAAACGACCAATTCACTACAGTGTGATAACACTACCGTACGGTCGGTTAGAACAAAGAGGGACCCAATTAGCTATAAAAAAATTAATCATATCAGAAGCAGGTTGACCTTTTAAGCTTATAAAAATCGTATATTGGTTTGGGTTCTATTGTGTATTAGCCAACTACGAAAGTCTCGTATTTTTTTATTAATTTGAAAGGAAACACTTCATTTAGCCAACTTTTCTACATACAAAAATCACAAAAAAACATAATCTTCAAAAAATAAAGAACAATGTTTTCTAAGTACGTATTCTTTAAAAAATAAAAAAGGACATACGACGAGACGCAAGGGTTACGAAGAAAATGTCCTTTTTATGTTTTATTTTTTTAGTTTTATAACGATGACGAGAAAAAGCTTTACTACTTACAGCAAAAGGAAAGCTTAAAATCTTTCTAACTTTATATTCGCTCTCGCAGCGTCCTGTTTGATAGAAACATCATTAACATGTCTATAACTTGAACTTTTAAATACACGTACAATTTCATCCAAAACATGTTATATAATTAATGTGTTGTCCACCAGACTTGTCTAAAACCTGTGAATTATGTCGCGACCGTAGCATCTTCACTTTCGCTTAAACACTAATGAATCGTGCGCTATAAATATTTCTAGTTATACAACATGAAAAGTTGTTTTTGCGTAGACGTGCTAAACTACTGTCCACTAAATTAAGGAAAAAATAAAAAAAGCATTTTAAATTCAGTGGTTCAGTTTTCGATGTAGGCTCTATGAATCTGATAACTTCAAGAAGGAACTTCAATCATTGGTGATCGAAGAGAAGAAAGGAAAAAATGTTAGGGTACAAAACGCTAAACGCTCAATATACGTGCAGAAAAACAAATTTCAATTCTTTCTACCTCGAGACAAAATGTAATAAACTTGGTATTGAGTATTATTCTCAGGTAAGTGACAATTGATAGGAAAACATGGTTTGCGCGGGCCATATTTTTATGGTATAGAAAACCATAGAAAACGTAAAGTTGCAGCCACAAAAAAAAACATACGACGAGCTAAAGAGATTATCTTATCTAGTAGCTACAAGTATTAAATTGCGTATAAACCTCACAGATGATTGTAAAAAAAAAACAGAATAATCATTAAAAGCCCTTGTCGCGGGCGGGTCATATTTTTGGTGTTAATAATAGCAGTAACGTATTGAATTCTACATCAAAATACACTTTAATATACTGTGCAGTTGCTCCAATAACTTTTTTCAAGAAAAAATAATTGTGGTAAAGAATGAGGAAAATCAACGAAAAACATCGAAAATGTGCAGAAGTGAGACGTAACGTAAAGAAAAAGACAGAGTCAAATGTTTTCGCATGGGCGACCCTTAATGAGAAATAATGTTCTATGAACCGAATATAAATAATAATAAATAAATAAATAAATAAATATTTGACAACATCACATACATTGCTCCAATCCCAAAGTAAGTAGCTATAGCACTTGTGTTATGGAAATCAGAAACAACGGTGGTATGACACACACCCAGACCTGAGACAATATTGAAAAGTTCATTTTCTACATTGACCCAGCCGGGGATCGAACCCGGGACCTCAAGAGATGGTGACGCCTTGAAGACCGGCGTGCGAACCACTCGACCACGGAGGTCGTCAAATGTCGAATATGTCTCATACTCATGCATCTTTAAATTAACAATGTTACCTAGATGTTAACAATGTTATCAAAAAATAACCTTGTTTGCAATCTAAGTAAATGGTTTAAGAACTTGCATGTCGATATAACTCTCGATTTACTCAATAGCAAAATAATTTCGCATACAAATGAAATATGAATCAGAAAACTAGAAATTAATTGAAAAACTGTTGTATCGAAATCTTCCAAGGTTAAACAACCAATTAATCTTTAACCGATTTCTATTTCTTGTCTGGCGGAATCGCATTGGTGTATGTGCCTTATGTGTATTTGTAACAATTTAGGTGTCAATAAGATTACGTTGGTGATTAATTACAAATCGAAAAATTGGGTCTTTATTATTAATAAAAATTATACCATATTCAGATATTTCAATGATGATCGTAGGTAAGTGTAAATTAAAAAACCGGCCAAGTGCGAGTCGGACTCGCGCACGAAGGGTTCCGTACCAAAAAACGGCAAAAAAAAAACAATCACGTTTGTTGTATGGGAGCCCCCATAAAAATTTATTTTATTTTCTTTTCAGTATTTGTTGTTATAGCGGCAATAGAAATACATCATCTATGAAAATTTTAACCGTCTACCTGTTGTCGTTATTAATATCGAGCAAAAAACGCCAAAAAAAACATGTTTGTTGTATGGGAGCCACCCTTACATATTTATTTTATTTTGTTTTAGTATTTGTTGTTATAGCGGCAACAGAAAAACATAATCTGTGAAAATTCAGCTGTCTAGCTATCACGGTTCTTGAGATACAGCCTTGTGACAGACAGAGAGGATGGACAGCGGAGTCTTAGTAATAGGGTCCCGTTTTTACTCTTTGGGTACGGAACCCTAAAAAAGGGAAAGCTTAGCTTAAATTACGAAGAAAGACTAAAAGAAACGAAATAATAGTAGTATCATATTTTTAAGTTGACAGTGAGGTTTTAAAAACCAAGAAAAGCCTCAAAACTTTGGCAACGCGACGCGGTGTTAGCGTAACCAACCACCACGCTAGAGCGCGTGCTCATTTTGTACTTTAAGTATCGTACAGTTGTGATGATTTCCTTCCCCACTAAACTATATGATGATTACTATGATGAGACCTAACGATACCTAACTTAATTACCTAACGCTTATTATACCTGGTGATAGGATTTTATTGGATTCTAGTTCTTACTGTTTTACTACATGGATTGGTGATATTCTACCCTAGCAAAGTTAACCTAACGCATACCTAACTACAAATCCCATTCATGTTGATTAGCCGCTAAACGGCTTCCGAACTAACCATCCCTACTAGTGATTCCATTAAATGTTTTATCTATGTTTTGCCTAGTTTATTTTCCCTAACCCTATTTTATTGCATGATAGAATAATCTAATATTAATGCTTTTGTAAGTGTGAAATGGGCGCATGATGTCTAGTGATATTTCCCAGGTTGTAATCCGTAATTACCCTAACTTCTCGAATATTGCTGGGTGGATATAAATATTAACTTTACATGACTAACTTTAATTATTTATGCTTCGATAGATAATGAACTAAGAACCTATTACTAAAAGAAGGAAATTACTTTGCCTGATTTTCCTACAGAATAGAAATTAAGATATTAATTGCTCATTCCAAGTTGATCCAACTTCATACTAATCTGTTACTTTGTTTAATGCTTAGAAATAACTACGTTTATCAAATAAAATACCGATCTATTTTATTACGGAGGACCCTAATCCATTAGATTTCTACCTTGTGATGTCATGGTCATGCTATATCAACTTTATTGATAAATTTATTACTAATTAGTTATAACTTCAACAATGAATTACTAGTGACCGCCTGCTGTGTTAATGAAAAATTGAGAATTTACCTATTTTACTACTATACTATCAGTTATAAAGAATCTATTATCTATGTCAACAATGTTTCAATTCATATCTTTGGTTTTACTTGACAAATTTTAATAATCATAGCCGGCCCGACTGCGGCTTTTAGAAAATCTCTAGAATTTGTTAATTTTCTAACTTTAAAATGAATAATGTTATTTAAATATCTTGGAAAAGTATCTTAGGGTTGCCTCTCACCTAGTTTTCTATGTTAATGTCGGAACCAATACTGAAATTATATTATGAAAATCTGAATGTTTGTTTTTATGATTTATTTCTCTATTTCTATTCGTCTAATTTGATGTATAGATGTCCTAGCTCTGAACAAAGGATATGAAACCAACGCTCTGACTACAAGGTGAGTGTAGTAAGTATATTTTGTAACGTTAAGTATGTGCTTAAACAAATGGGGCTTCGCTCATCGCTATTGGATTGCATAGTTGGTCGTGGCCTATCTTCAGTTTAATGTGTTTATACCCAAAGAAGAATGTAATCAGACGGTTTCCTAGTTAATGGTATTAATTCCTCATCTTACAACAAAAGTATTCGCTTTTATTACTAGGTCTCAATTATTCCTGTTATTACAACTATTACTTAATAAAATTACTACTAAATGGATATTATTACTCTTTTGATATAACCAGGGAAATAGAATTTAAGTTTGTAATTTTCCTAAATAACCTTACTTTAATCTCATACTAATTCTTAATATTTGTTACTATACCATGGAGATTTTAATAGTCCTCTAGCGATTAGAAATGGAGATACTATAGGAAAGAGATAAGCGTTTCCTCCTACATTCCGCTGAATGAAGTAAGTTAACCCAAACATCGTCGTATTCACTGCCAAAATCAAAAAGTGGTGTTCATACTTATAGCAGCGTATTATCAAAAGGTCTTATACATAATGAGGACAGTTCCGAATTTTATGAAGAGGTTTCTGGAGATGGCGACGACCAACAGGTGGTATACGAAAAGAAGAACAAGAAAAAATTTAAGAAAAAACAAGAAAATCAACCATTCAACGCCGGCGTTCAATCTATGGAAACGGAAAATAAGATGGAATTTCAGAATGATGAAATACAATTTAAAGAAAAAGGAAGAAAAAGAGATGAACAGCTATTAAACAAGTTTGAATTTAAGAAGTTCTTATTGAAAATGAAGGAGATAATTTTGTCAGAAGCTAGTTTTGAGGAAAAAAGTCTAAACGTTTTTAAATTAATTTTCGACGAAATCAAATCGTTTGTTTTCAATGTTTTACTTGGAAGAGATACCTTAGAAAAAATAATAAACATTCTTAATGGCTAGGCCGCATTATGAAAAACCGAATATCAAGTTATTTCAGTGGAACTCTCAGAGCTTGCGTCCAAAATTAAATAGTTTTTCAGACTTGTTAGCACGAGAAAACATTCATATAGCAATATTAAGTGAAACCTGGCTGGATAGTGAAACAAGTTTAAGCATTAGTGGCTATAATATTTATAGAGTGGATAGAGGGGATTCCTATGGTGGTGTTGCGATTGCGGTACATAAATCGATTCAGTGCTATGTTATACCAGTCAATTTGAATAATGCAGGTATTGAAATTTTATGTATTAAGTTCATACAGTGCAAGGAGCTAGAATATCTCGTATCGTTATACTGTCCATCAACTGTTCATACTACCCAATCTGATTGGGATGAAATATTTTCGATGTTCAAGAAGAAAACCATAGTGGCAGGAGACTTTAACGGTCATCATACAAACTGGTCTGTGAAATCTGATACTAGAGGAACTCAAATTATGGACTCTTCTGTGGAAAACGGCTTTAGCTCCCTTAATAATGGTGACCATACACGAGTTAAATTAGTTAACGGTGTGCTACAACGAACCTCACCCGATATAACCTTTGCGTCGACTGACATAGCAATAAAATTTGACTGGCGTGTGTTAAATGAGAATTTGGGAAGCGATCACTTGGTCATTAAAATCTCAGTAAGTGTTGAAGACTCATTTAAAAAATCAAAGAAACGTAATTTGAAAAATGTCGATTGGAATAAATATCAAGAGACATTAACAGTTAGTTTTGATTGTGATAGTTGTAACGTGGGTGATACTCAGGCTAGGTATGATCATTTTGTTAAACACATCTCTGATGCGGTAGACAAACACATTCCTTATGTTAAATACCCTAACTTCCCTAATAACAATTTTAAACCTAAAAGCTACTGGAGTCCTAGTCTTTCTAAGGCCGTCGCAGAACGTAGATTAGCGCTATCTACCTTCCGCAGAAATCCAACACCAGAAAACCTATCTAGACTCGAAGAGAAAACTCTCGAATCCCAAAAATTGATTTCCCACGCTAAGTCAAACGGCTGGTTTAACTTCTGCGACTCTATTAATGAATCAACTTCGGCTCCTGAAATGTGGAAACGCGTCAAATGGATGAAAGGTTATAGGCAAAATAAATTATGTGCACCCTTAGAAAAGCAATGCGAACTTCTACAGTCCCTATCCCCTGATTCTGCTTCAAATGCACCTCCGATATTCAAATCAAAAAATAATCTTTGTGAATCTAACTTTACTCTTCAGGAACTAAATAACAGTTTGAAAAAGACAAACTCTGCACCCGGTGACGATAACATTGCTTACTCCATGATTTATTACATTCCGGACAAGGCAAAGTATTGTCTGTTAAATCTATATAATAATATTTACAATAATGGTAAAGTACCTGACCAATGGCGAAACGTTAACATTATCCCGATACCAAAATCCGGCAGTGCGAGTACAACAAATACACCTAATTCTCAAATTAAATTAAGACCCATTTCTCTACTCTCTTGTTTGTGCAAAATTTTTCATCTGATGATTCTAAGACGTTTGGAATGGTTTATAGAAAAAAATAAAATCCTATCACCAGCCACAGTGGGGTTCAGAAAAGCTCAATCCTGTTTGGACGCACTTACCCGGTTGGTAACCCACATCCAAATAGGTTTCACGAAAAATATTCCAACTATGGCTTGTTTCTTGGACATCGAAAATGCCTACAATAATGTGTCTATCGATGTCGCAGTCAAAATACTAGATGAACTCAATGTTGGCTCTAAATTATGTACGTACCTTTGGTCCTTTCTTAGCGAAAGGCATTTAAAAGTAAATTTGAATAGGGATGACAATATTGTGACGAGATGGACTAATAAAGGCTTGGCTCAGGGGGACCCCCTCTCGCCACTAATTTTTAATATAATTACGCATAAAATTTGCCTAGTCCTACAAAGTGTACAGGTATCACAATACGCAGACGACTTTGTGTTATTTGTAAGTGACAAAGACATTAAAAATTGTGAACAGTATGTCCAGGAATCGTTGAACACGGTCATTGAGCTTTTAGATGAACTTGGACTGTCACTGTCGGTAGCTAAAACTAACTTCTGTGTTTTCAGTAGAGGACGACGAAGAATTAATCCAATAGTTAAAATCCATGGACAACAACTATCTTCAACAGAATGTGTTAAATATTTAGGTTTGTGGTTAGATAGGAGTCTCCTATGGAGGAAACATATTAATGAGACAATAGACCGTTGTTCCAAATTCTTGAATATACTAAAAATGTTAGCTGGCAGCTCGTGGGGTATGCACACCAAACACATACGTCGTCTGTATATTGCCCTTATAAGAAGCCGACTGGATTACGGCTCATTTTTAGTTGATAGTAGTGCTAAAACTCATGTTTCAAAGCTCGACAAACTTCAAAATCAAGCTCTGAGAGTGATAGGAGGGTTTATTAAAAGCTCTCCTATTCATGTGATGGAAAGCGAATTGTGTATACAACCTTTATTTATACGGAGATTATATTTAGCGTACAAGTATATGTTGAAATGCTGCTCTCGGTCAAATAATGTAATTACCGCTGAAATGTCTAATCTGACCACTTTGAGTGATCAAAACAGTTATTGGCGCAAAAAGAAAAAACCATTGCTCACTAAAGTATACAGCGAAGTGTGTCAACATATGTACTTTTCCACTGAAGTTCTACCAATGTTCAGTTTAGACATTTGGGTAACCGGTATTGAAATCCAGAAAACCATAAAAATTGACCTAGGCTGCATCCAGGAACCTAAAAACTCGTATGAACCTAATCTGTTGAAAAATGACGTTATTAGGGAGCTTTATAAAACTTACGAAGGATGGCATAAAATATTTACCGATGGTTCCAAAAGTCCTCAAGGTTTGGGTTGTGGGTTCTTTGATCAACGCTTAGATGTTTCGGTTGGTTTTAAAATAACTTGTAAAGTGGCCATTATGACGTTGGAACTCATTGCAATATTTAAGGCTATATCATATGCGATTGATAATGGCTTAAAGAAGGTTGTAATACTGTCAGACAGTAAAAGCGCTTTACAACATCTGGCTCGCATCACCTCTGGGTACAGAGGTGTTGCGATAGCCTATGAGATCTTAAAAGCCCTTCACACATTGAACACCAAAAATGTAGAACTAAGGTTGCAATGGGTTCCAGCGCATATTGGTCTTATAGGTAACGAGAAGGCAGACCTTGTATCTAAAGAAGCAGCTAGTGGGGGATCTGTACTTGAGTATTTACCAGATCAATCCGAATATGTTTGCAAATATAAGAACGTATGTTTTGAACAATGGAAAAGACATTTTGACTATATCTCCAAAGATAAAGGAATATGGTACAAGTGTATACAAGGTGAGCCTTCTCGGGTGCCCTGGTTTGAAGACATTAGTCTAAGTCGAAATTATGTTAAACTAGCTTTTCGACTGCGTTCGGGACACTATCCATCAGCGAAGTTTGCTTACTTAATGAAAAAGGTCGATTCCCCTAACTGCAGCGAATGTAATAAGGTTGAAGACGTACAGCACATGCTGTTGGATTGTGCCAAGAACCGGGCGGAAAGGGAATTACTGTTCAACGAATTAAATTTGAATATCAGGGACGTAGGGCTTATTCAAAGTATTCTAGCAAACCCCAAGTCAGATGCGGCAAAGAAATTAAGCAGTTTAATTAAAAATGACAACAGTAATTCCATTTCCATAACCTAAGTAATTCTAAGTACCTACCTACTTACCTTTTAATACATACTGTTTTTACATTGGTTACAATTATGTTGGTATCGTATTGTGAGAAGATACAATGGGGCTGGCGTATCCATATGGATAAAAGCCCCAAAATAAATAAAGAGAAAAAAAAAAAAAAAAAAAATCCACATTTATTACCAAAATATTTTATTTTATTTATAGTCAACAGATTGAAACATGGTCAAAATTAGTAAAGTCAGCCCAATTCAAAGATATTACTTCTATTATGATTTGATAATCTATTAGTTAATTAGATTGTGCGTCCAGCTAGCTTTAGCACAATGGTAGGTAGATATTTTTCATTCACTGAAATTTATTTACAATGCCACTTCACAACACCCATAGATGCCACTGAGAATTTAAGATAACAAATTCACTAATACGTTCCCATTTAACCCTCCAACTTGCTCGCATTTACCTGCCTATGACACAACCTAAAAATTATCATACATTTTAATTTACTTTTGTCATGATCCGCCATGTTGTTTATCAAAATTAGCTTGGATGAAATGCATCACTTAGTGAACCAATGGCGGCCATTTTGTAATGCACCTTGCAGTTTTCCTATCGATAAATAATAATTCGGCCATTTTGTTGAATTATGCCTAACTTATCCTACAACAATTTCGAGTCTAGAATGCTAATTTTACATTGTGACGACCTACCTAACTAGATTTTCGCTCGTTCCACATGCCTGCCTAGCAGATTATGCGCCTATTCCGCTCTATTGACGACGATTCACAACACCAGTATCACAAACCCCCCCAGATTTTTGTGATACTCTACCTAATTTTCGCGCAGTTAACCCTACAATTGACCTATGATTTTACCTGCCTAATTCAGACTAAAAGTGACTTTCCTATGCGATTGTTGTGGATCTTACAGCTCCACGACGCCCCGTATCTGTACAGTGTGAGCAAGCATAACTCCCTAATTTCGCTAACAGCTTGGCCGTGCTAATGGTGGGGAGGTAGGACCACCATTAGGCCCTAACCAAAGGAATAATGAAATCGTGCACTCAGGTCTTGACCAGAAACCAGAACTACGTTCAAACGGCTCTACTTGGACAGTGCCTGTCTCTAGCCAAAACACGCGCGATTACATTATGTGACTAGCTAGGCAAATCAACGAATTGATTGCCCGTTTATGACGTCACAATCATAAACTTCAATTTTACCTAGTACCCACCCCGAAAGTCCATAGCGAATCGCCCCAGTACGACACAATCCTATTTTTAATTATTCAAGGTAAAAAACTCCCTTTCCCACATTTCATTTCATATGAAATTAGTTTTAGAAAATCTATTTTCACTAATTCTTGAATTTACTTGATTCAGCTACGTTAATTTGATGTAAACTTTGCAACCAAACTATATATTTCAGTCAGGCCTCAATTTTACCATTTAAAGCTTGTCTGAAACATTACCCCAAAGGTTAGAAACTTGCCCGGGCAAGACCTATACACACAGACTTTCGTTTCTTTCACTTATTTGCTGACTATTTCGGTCTTGAGTTAAAGAAAAACTTGTTCAGCAGCCATCTTACAGAGGGAAGTGTGCTTGCGTCTTCTTCGGTGAGCGTCAGTAAAGGAAAGAGGGCCGGCTCCCCCGCGCCCGGCCTTATATACATGCGGAAAAGTTACCTCTGCGAAAATCTTGATGACGCTTAATCTTATTGGTTCTTAATTTTTTAGAGTGCCCTGTCACTAATTTTCTAATTTACCCAATAATGGGGTAATTTCTCCCTGAACTAATCTACCTATCACGTGAATATAATAATAGGAACCCGTAATTACTTCGATACTGACGATAGTTATAATTATAAATATAATTAGTTTTGCTTATTCTAGAATTTACAAAACTCCTCACATACGCAAATATTGTTCTAATTTCCTAATGACACAATCGATTTAACCTTCCCTGTACGTTTGAATACATCTTTTGGTCTATCGCTATTCTAACCTCCCAAGAAAAATCTTATAATCAATAAATATGTTATCTGACCGCTTTTATTATTTCCAATCGACGCATAGCTTTATTTAATAATAGCAAAGAATTGATAACAAGAACCCAATGATATTATGCTTAACCAACCAAACTTGGGGTATAATAACGCTAACAACGAATATTACTCACATACGTAACCTACTGTTGTATATGCCCTATTTTGTCGCCTCATCTTACAAATTGTCTCTTCAGTCAACTGAACGAGTTTATCTACATACTATGGTATTTTAAAATATTTCAAACCCTCTCTGTCTCTAACTTTTCTTTCTTGTGCAAAAGTAATGGCATCATTTTTATTTCTTCATCTATTCGCCGTTTCTATCGTTATTTTACTGAAAGAGTCACTTTTACTGAAAGGTAACTGTTGAATATCCTTCCACATAACATTTAATCTATTCATATATCTATTATTGTGGGTAAAGGATTTGTAATCTCCAAGTATTATTCAGAAAATATAAAATCAATTAAAGTTTTTTATTGTATTTGCAGGTTTACTATACTGAATATATGGATATCATATTTCTTACTGTAAGACGATCAACGTCGTTTATAAAATCTAAGCATATATTTTCATCTATTCAAAACAAAGGAACATTTGATCGCTTATTGATGAATCGAAAATACACCAAATCTCACAATTTCGAATATACTAGCCTTAAGATGAATCCCGGCCTTAACACCCCCGACTCATACATACATACATACGCGACCTCTTTTGCCGTTCCCCTGGCACGGAACCTTGCTCGTGAGTCCGACTCGCACTTGGCCAGTTCTTTCCCATATTATATTACTAAGGGTACTTTATAGACTCTAACTGGTAACATTTAATTTTACACGTCACCATTGCGAATTATGATTGGTTACTTTTAAAATCTGGCGCCATGTAGCTTAAACTTAGGAAAATCCACGCCCACACAGAATCTGAGCTCTCGATTGGCTACCACAAACATTTTCCCTTCGTCTTTTGTTTATGAACAAAGGAAAGCCACGATCCATTCTACGGTATGTTGTTTTTATGTCTAGTTCCTTTACAACTTTTTACTAGTTATCGTTTCTATTTAATGTTTATTTATTACAAATATAATCATTCGTATTCTTCCTTTACTTTTAATATTAAATGATTTTACTTTATTCATAATCCCAAGCTTAATTTACAAATAATGTTTTTTGATTTTTGCTGAAAACGAAACGCGATATGTGTTTACAAAGCATGTCACGTCACCAAACCTAAACATTATTTTACACATTTAGAATAACTAAATTATTATTTGTTTATTTTAATATTTTATAATCATTCTACTCCTTTTTACCTTTAAAATATTAATTGATATAATTTACCAAAGATTATTTCGTTCTCTTTTTTTCTTCTCTTTAAAATATAGAGTGATTTTTCTCTATGGATTATCACTTTAGTTCCAAAAACGGCCACCAAATGTCAAATGCATTTGTCTATGTAAATGTCAGCGAATTGTTTATTATCGTTGAAACATATTTTCAGGTTAAAGAAATCCCGCAAAAGTATCCGTTTTTTATATAGAAATATGATATTTCGTGAATGTTGCATTTGCAAATCGCAGTCATAGCCTACAATTATCTGTGATCAAAGAGTTTGTGCTACAAGAATACTGTTGTGATTGCAGTAATTATCGTAATGCCAGACAATATGCATTGAAAGACATCCCAAATTGCATAAACAACCCCTTTTTTATTAAAATGAGAATAAACATCCCTTCAGGTAAGTTATTCAACGAGTTTATTTATTGATTCAATCACATAACTTTATTTTTTTATTGTTTACAACTATTTTTTCCAACCCTGGACTTCTTTGTATCTCGCAGATTTACAAATTATCACTAAAATAGAAGTTAATTGAAAGAAATGGAGTCTCCAAGGCGATAGAAAAAGGTAATACATCCAATTGGAGGCGATGGGACCATTAAGGAGCAACAAAATATCTTTCCCAGTGCCGGTTCATAGGTCAGTAACCCCTTTTTGTCTTTATTTCAACCAAATATTTGAGAAAAAGATAACATGTTCAATTTTGAACTGTTACACAGTATACGCAAAATAACTTGGCAGTTCGGAACTTTTCGCGCATGGTACAGTTCCATAGTTCCGAGTGCTTCCGCTCGAACCCCGTCCCCGCGCCAGCCTTTATTCGTCTACTGCGCTGCGTTCCGCGCGAAGTTCAGCCCCCTAGCCAAAGTAACATTTGCAAATTTTCGTTACCGCTTCGCTTCGAAACATGTATGGATTTGACGTTTTAAAACTCGATTGTTAACGAAACTTTATGTCATGCGAAAGGCGAAGCGATAACGAAGATTTGCCAATGTTACTTTGGCTAGGCCCTCAGAGCCGCCAAGTTATTTTGCGGATATTGTAAAAGCTTTTAGTTCGATACTTCGACCCTATAAGAGAGTTATCTCGGACTACTAAAATAGCTTCCGCTATGAAAATATGGAATTTATTTCGGCCTGCGTGGTGGGTTATGGCCCTTCCCTATCCATTTAGGGAACGCCTTTGCCCAGTCGTAGGGAGATTTTAAGTGTTGATGTTATGATGAAAATATCTACCTTGCGTATTATCACAGTCTATACATTTAGACTGTGGTATTGGCACATATGCACATGGAATGGCGACTGCGTACCGGACGAGACGCTCCGTGGGTAGGTCCCCGACAAGGTGGACCGACTATCTGGTGAAGGTCGCGGGAAGCCGCTGGATGCGGGCAGCGCAGGACCGATTGGTGTGGCGATCCTTAGGGGAGGCCTATATCCAGCAGTGGGTGTCGTGCGGCTGATATGATGATGATTGGCACATAATACTTAATAGGTATTGGTAACCTTGACTCTACTTATGTAACCCTATACTTATTACCCAATGGGATACCCTACATAACTCGAATTCTTAATAAGTTCATCCTAAAAATAATTATACTTAGGTAATATATAATACGTATTTCAGTCGCATAATCAGTTATTAGGTCGAAAAGCTGTTTTACTAAATAAGAACAACATACCCTATAGTGCCCTATACCAATTAGCGATTGGTGCTAAAACAGCATTAAAAGCAGCTGGGAGCCTATTAAATAATTTCCATAAGTTACATTTACTTTTTCTGACTTGATTTGGTCCGACCTCGTAGCAGAAAGTTTTTTTATCAAGGTAGGTATAGATTGCTTTACGTTTTACCTGAACATCACAAAAAAGGGTTTCATACTCGGTATTTTAAAGGATTATTTATCAGCATATTAAATCTGACTCGCATCGCATAGAAAGTCGGTGCATGTTTTTATCATGTTGACGGCACTTTTATACGTCATTAAAGTGTATCTTAACTTGATACATATCGAGATATTACAGTCACACTATAACAAAACAGTGCCGTCAATATGACAAAGCGATCATCAATCACAAATCCACAGCTGTGACAAATCCCAGGACGGTTCTATTCCGCACAGACTTTAAAATAGGTAAAAAAAATACGAAACCCATTTACAATACCTACTCTATCTATAAAGTATGTGAGGTGACTATAGTTAAAGTCGTTATTTCTGTGATTCGACGAAATATGATAAGGTGATTGGCCTTAAACGGAGCACGTACCAATTAGTTGTTTTATTACTAATAGATAATACGCGTGTCCGTCTGTACGTCTCACGCGATCCTGGAAATTGTGCCGTGACGGCTGTTACGAGATTTCGGACAATCGGGTTACAATCGAGAATTTTCTTGTTTGAAATCGATTACGAAGTGATTGTAAAAATCCTTTTGATGTTTGAAAAAAGGAAGAAAAAGTTCATGTTTTAAACTTGTTTCATTCATTATAATAATTACATAATAAATCCTAACTGTTTTAGGTACCTATTTGCCCAGCCGAGCGGGAAATTTGCCGTTTTCCCCCGCGGAAGTTTTTCGATATCAATCCTCAAATCCCCTCAAATCGAACTCAAATCCTCATCAACATGACGGCCACAATGAAAAACTCTTAAAATATCTTCATTTAGTTACCTATGTGATAATGTCATATAAATAGCAGCATGTTACTCATAGTCTTGCATAGCAAAAGATTTTTAATTCTGTGACTGGCTTCTGAAAAAAAGTAAATGGGACGAGCTAGCCAAGTGAAAATATAATAAGTACCTGATCTTCAAAACTTAGTACCGGACTTTTAAAATTGCAATTTCTCAGGAAAACTATAGAAATTAGATTAGTCTTGAAATAAAAAAAAAATAGAAAATGAAATAAATGAAAAATATTAGAAAAAATCGACTCACCCGTAGCAAGTCACCCGTAACAACTTTATTAATCATCTTAATATAAAAAAATTGCATAGTGAATGCAAAAATCTAAAAAGTTTAAAAAATAGAAAATTTAATCGACTTTTTTAAATTATTTACTTTCAAATCAAATGCTCTTACTAATCCTTATCTTGTGTACTTTAAAAGTAATTGCATTTTTAAAAATGTGGTACTAAGTTTCGAATGCCAGTGTATTTTGAAAACTAGGTTAAATAATTTCAAAATAGGCCGTCGGTACGAGGGACGAGTGAGGAACGACTCTTCATAAAATCTCACATTGTTGACATTGTACTGTTTTGACGTTTACTCCATACCAAATTGATCTCAGGGGCCGTACCGGCTAACTTACATGGCTATCTTAATCGCTTTCATTTGACAGATGGATGTGAAACATTGCTTCTTCTATTTGGCATAAATAAAAACTTAACAAAGAAAAGTAGTAATGTATCACATACATCTGTCAAATGAAAGCGATTACGATAACCATGCAGATCGCGTTCGGGAGTAACCCCGGTCTAGCTTGTACTATTGACAACAAGAGTTGGTCAAACAAGCCAGCTTCGTTAGGAAATATGTTACAATTACAAGTATATAAAATCGTCACTTATTATTTTCCATGTGTGCCGTTTGCCGTAGCCGGCACTGAACCGTGTCCATCGCTAACGAGCGGCCGATCGGCCACGGCTGTAAAAACTGTTCCGTACCGAGCCATAAACGCCTCGCCTCTATTTAATAGGCACAAATCGACCCTTAAAGAGTTCTCACAGGACCTCTGGTTGGGTATGCAATAAAATAGATAGTATGTAATAGGATAGAAAATGTTCAGTCGTGTTTTTAATTTGTCTACGAACCACGTAGACGAATAATATTTTCAAGTCAAATTGTAGAGTATCTATAAATATAAACTTGATGTAGAATAAGAACTTAAAAACATTTAACCTAAAGCCGTCTGAAATGGGCCTAAGTAGGCCTAGGTTCTTCCTGCAGTGGACTATAAGGGCGTCCGCTGCGTTAAGCGGGACACATGCGCGGGTCGGCATAGATTAGAGCTTAGGTCATGCACTGCTTTGCAAGCATCTGTCCGTCAGAACCAATCTATATTTCCGCTCCCGTGTACTTGCGCCGGGATCCCGCTTAACGCAGCGGACGCCATAAAATGGACTGCTACGGTGAATCTACATTTAACACGCTGCAAAAAAACGAAATTCCTGAAAAGCTCACCCACTGCTTTCACTATTTTAATCACTCTTCAGTGTCAAGCACTCAGTATTTAAAGGGGTTTGTCACATTTCAAAAAAAAAATATATAAAGCATCTACTCTGATTACTCAACCGATATTACTTAGAAGAGGAAACAATTAACAAAATGTGATTTCTTGACACGCTATCATAAAATGAATGAACACACGATCTCAATTAGATATCGAAACGATATGTTAATTCGTTTGGCAACATCAGAAGAAGCGCATATAATATCGATAGTTTTGAACAATATTATGTAAATATCTTCTCGACGCATTATAGTTACACAACTAAGTCAGAGTTTTATCAAAATCTGTAGCTTTCAATAAATAAAAAGCCTCCAATACATTAGCAGACAAATGTTGCCGAACATTACACTGATGACTAGAGACCGGATTATATGCAACAAAAAAGCCCAAAATATGCATGCAAATATGCAAGAAAAATAGCTAAAATATGCATGAAAATCCATAAAAAGGGCCAAAATATGCAAAATTAAATGATAAAAAAGACGTTTTTTTAATGGTATTTAATTCTTAAAAGCTAAGTTTTACATATTACCCAACGATAACAATCGTATTTGCGAATTACTTTGACATTGTAAATATCAATTACTAAATATCAATTACAAAATATCAATTACTTTGACATTGAAATTTACTGAATTTTATATTTTAGGCATATACAATGCTATTTTTCCCACAGGTGAGTCGATATTTTCTAGTACCTATTTATTCTAATATTAACTATCTTAATTGAAATTTTCCTTTATAAATGTATACGAATAAGCACTGTTCCAAATGTTCTGAAGACAAATTGTGTCTATAGATTTTTGTAAGCGGAAAGGACCGTTCTACGACCACTGAGGCATGCACTGAGGTGACTGGGCAGAGTTTAATATATGAGTGCCGTTGTTTGGACATGTTAGACATCTGAACGATGAACGAGATCGAGCCTAATATGCATGATTTCCAAATTTTTTGCCAAAATATGCTAAATACGGATTATATGCAAATGCATATATGCAATATGCATTTGCATATAATCCGGTCTCTACTGATGACCATCAGCCATTTTAGCGTCCCCACTGCTGGGACACAAGCCTTCCTTATGGATGGATTAGAAGGACGGGCGGGATTTATAGCCCACCACGCGGGCCCAATGCGGATTGGTGGGTGTTGACGACTGCAAATGCAGCCGGGGCCAACGGCTTAACGTGCCTTCCAAAGCACAGAGGAGCTCGAAATAATAAATTATTGGTCACCCATCCCATGACCGACCCTTGCGAAAGTTGCTTTACCTCCGCAATCGCTGGTCCAGGCGCTAAACTGCTGCGCCATGGAGCTCCTCATTTCCCTGAACATCTACGTAAAATTCCCGTCTACATATGCGACGCATTTACTTTACTTTGAAGTGTCACGTAAATGCGTCGCGTTCGGATCACGTGGTGCCAGCCAGTACGGGATATTTGTCCCCTAATGTATCTGATCTGAGGCTTCGTGGGCGAGTAACTCGAGGGCACAGGAGTTAGCATTCGCTCTATGATTGCGGCATCACTATGGTCAGCGGCGAAGGATCCATACAAGCTGATTCCCATCGACTTATCTTTTAGAAACCCCTCCGATCCACTATGCGGATCATAACATTTTTGTAGAACGGCTTAGAATAGAATAGAATAGAAATATTTTTTATTTAAGTAGACTTATTTAAAAGTACTTTTAAATCGTCCAGTTTTTTTCCCCTACCACCCATTCGGGACGTCTTTTTGCTGACAAGAAGAATGGGCGCAAGAAACTTACCTTTGCCATATTTCACCCCTCGCCACTGTATGGTCGGTTTTTGGGTGGGTGACCATAACCTCACTATCTCTTATCCTAGAATCGTTGGTCTCGGCTGCCATCATCCAGGGGTTAGGGGGGTTAGGGCTAACTCCTCATTGATCACGCATGGTGGATTATGGCCTATTCTCCACCTATAACAAAGAAAAGACTTGCAGTAATAGGACATTGAAATTACTGATTATGACATTTATGACAATGCTCACCCATCCGAAGACAGAGCATTCCAAAAGTAGCTTATCATTCATAAGCGTATACTAGAACTAGTCGAGCTCCACATTTAATTGGCATTAGTAAGAATAAAACAACAAGTCTATTTTTAAAAGCCATCCGTTTCTCACAATTAGTCGACTAGATGTTCTGTACAATAGTATTAATTACATTAAAAACTATTAAACGTATAATAAAAGTCAAAGCTCACATGAAATGTCAGTGATATAAGAATCAGAGGGCTTATTATAAAAAAGAATCACGATATTCGGACGCACTTCGTCGTTCAATTTACTTGATATTAAACCTTATTCGTGAGTCAATAGTGGCAAGGAGTGGACGAACATCGTAAGCTTATCGCAATGCTTTTTTGTAATAGGCCCTCAGATTCATTTTTTTACAATAAAATATTTTGGTAGTTAGTCACGCTTTGCTTGTCAATTATTTTATAAAATAATAAAAAGATAATAAAATTCTCGTTCTGGTTTATGTTGGGAATTTTTCCAGTAGCAAAGAACTCACTAACTTTTGCAGTACATTAACCATGACTCGTGTAAAAATTCATAATTTCTTGCTTTTAAACCTGCGAGCGACCGAGAGTCTTATTTTGCAAAAACTTAATTAATATTACAAAATCGTAACATAGCCTTCAAAAGTAAGTGCTTGCCACACTTTGAAAATTGCAAATTCTCTTAAACTATACCTGTCTTATTCAGAGTGCGTTCTAGTCTTGGACGAATTAACCACGTTCTATTCCTACGTGTACGCAAAAAAAACCCGCAAATCGATGTACAGCAAAGCCCTTTGGTACACGTATACTTGAGGTAAAAACAAAATTTTGGACCCGCAGTTCTTAAAAATTCTTCCCTTAGGAAAGGAGTTATGGCGTCATCTTTTTTTTGTATGGGAAAATTTTTTTTTTCTAAAACCTATCGTGCATGGTATCGAATGAAAGGGCTTGCTGAGCCGGTTCCAAAAATATATCACATCATTATATTTCAGCCACTTGTCTTAAATTAAACCAAAAAACATTTTCAAAACATACCAAGTTTGGGCTCCTTCAGATCCAACTTGGTTGAATTGTTTCTTGTATAAAACACCTTAAGAGTTACATAATATCCTCATATCAAAGTACAAGAAAGTAATTTTGAAAATATCTAAATTTAGTATTTTTTTCAAATTTTTGCCCAAACTTACGTTTGTATGGGATTTTTGGAAATTGATTTTTGGTTTAATTTAAAACAAGTGCTGAAATGTAATTATGTAATATATTTTTAGAAACAGCTCAGAAAGCCCTTTCATTCGATATCACACAAGATAGGTTTTAGAACAATCATTTTTTTAAATAGATATAATCACTTTGTGAAAGCTTTGAAATCATGAAAAAAATAAAAAAAATACTAAATATCAATATTTTCAAAATTGCTTTCTTGAGGTTAGATATGAGAATATTACATTTCATTTGAGGTATATTTTATGAAAAATAATTCAACCATATTGTATCTGTTGTACCATATTGTATTGTATCTGTAACTCACTGTGCTCAGTAGTCTATATTAGAATCACTCGCTACGCTCGTGATTCAATTCTACACTACTTCGCTGGTTCGTGATTTAAAGTCGGCACTCGCAGCACAAATAGATTTTGGTCACTTGTATAACAAACAACTATTATCCTTTTCAAGTTCCAATTTGTACAATAGGTACCGAAATTCGTCATAATTGGTTCGGCGGTTTACGCATGAAAACAACTTTTGCATTTACGACATTATAAACTTTTAGATTTTTGCATTCACAATGCTATTTTTTTTTTCTAATATTTTTCATTATTTATTCATCTTTACGACATTAATTTAATACGGATACAAATGTATTTTAGATTTTACACTTTTTTGCATAATTACGTGTGCTAAATAGCATCGTGATGCTATTATTTATAATAAGCTTTTTATACAAGAAATAATACAACTCGTCTCACGGCCGAGAGAAATTGCGTGTACTTGATGATGTAACCCTAACTTCAGCGAAAAAGTAAAAACTATTTACGCATGTTTTCTAACAATCTGCTAATATTGACTAATTGGTAACCGGTTATGCATTCCATGCGGCACATGTACCATCCTGACCTAGGGTCAGCTTTCTACGTGTCACCGGAGCCCTAGGAAAGTGGCATCCGGCCCTAACATGGTGGAACACCACTTTTTACGGAGAAAGCGAAACTTGGAAAGGACTTTTTAGACCAGAAGGCTTAGCCAAAGTAACATTGGCAAATCTTCGTTATCGCTTCGCTTTCGAAACATGTATGGGATTGACATAAGGTTTCGTTAATTATCGAATTTTAAAACGTCAAATCCATAGATGTTTCGAAGCGAAGCGATAGCGAAAATTTGCAGATGTTACTTTGGCTAGGGGGGCTGGGTAATAGGTCCTAGCAGATTCTATGTTAAAAAAGTGGTTCGCCTAATCAAAGCAAAACCATAGAATAAAGAAGCAAAACTACATTTTTTCATGTTTGTTTATTGTATTATCCACGTTAATAAATAGTGAACTAAACTGAGTTCTTCCACGTATAAGAAAACATACTACAAACTGCCTAAAACTGTATATCTAGACATGTAAAATTTCAAGTAAAAATTTGAATTGAAATAAAAATAGGTCCAGCATAATATAGTATTACCAACGAAGAGAATTTCATGTTTATTTTAACCGACTTCAACCGACTCGTCGCGTATTTTTTATGTGTGTGTTCACCGATTTTATTTGTGTAGATTAATTTAAAATAAACTAAAATGTTGGTTAATTAACGTAGCTCGTTAATTGCTCATGTCTTTGATAGAGCAATTTAATTCTGTTTTGTAATCCAGGAACTAGCAACCTGTGACCTGTGATTCTATGGAGGTGCAACAGGCTTATCTATGTTGTTAATATTTTATGCAAGTTAGCTACAGATAATAATCATAGATGCAATCATGAATTAATTGAATATGATAAGCTGTTTTTTTATTTTCAAACTGATCAGAACTTAGTTGCTATTTATTCCAGCCAAAGTTTATCATTGTACATCACTGAAAGAAAACTACATTAAGATAGGCCATATTGTTTCACTGAATAGCTTTTTGATAAGTTGTTACATAACATAATTCATGATTCTGTTGTAAATTGTGTATTTTCTGTTCGAGATTCATAAAAAAAATTCACAGATCTCGTGCTCTACACGACTTGAAAGGGCATTGAAAATGAATCTATCTATTAAAGATTATTGAATTTATTGAATTTTATTAAAAATATTCCTTTGTTTGAATTAGTACTTACAATACTTTGAAATCACAGCAAAGCCATGAACAATTTTGGATCTACTTTTCTGCGATTCGTGTGTATGAAATTCCTATAAAAATATTTCATTGTTATAAACATTACCTACTATTTTATTGAAGGGTAGTACTACTACCTAAAAAATATAAAAAAATCTAAGATTTGTTTTCAACTACGTCAAACCAAACCTGAGAGTTCAAACTGAGACGCAATTACTGCGACTGATAGGCACGAAATTTCAGTTTATTAATGACTTTAGGCGATCTTTTATTCAAAAAAAAAGTGCGATGCCCGACTGATTCGCGCACCGCCGCGCCGCGCTAAGACACCTCCCGCCGCCTCCTATCGTGATACCTTCACGTCGCCTACACTACACCTATAGTAAAGTCTATAAAGAACGTCATTGTTCCTCGTGTTACCTACCTATAGCAATTCTCCAAATCTGATGTGTGCTAGCTATGTACTATGGGCAACAGCGACGCTTAACCAGTTTGCAACAAAATTCGTGTGCGCGCGTATCGCCCCTACACGAACTAAATGTATGGTTGTGACGGCGCGGCGTGCAAGCGATTTTGACCTTAGCAGTGGTTAAGCGTCGCTGTTGCCCATGGTACTTATTAGAATAATTGTTTGCGTTGTTAAAAAATATGTTAAAAAACATAGTTATTACTTTTTTTTATTTTTCAAAAAAATAATCGACTTTTCCAAAATTTTTTTAAAGCCCTTAATTTTCCGCGTCTATTAAGTCCTAATAGATCTTCGTATAAGACATAGCTTTTTTATTTTTTTTTATTTTAAAAGATATATTCGACTTTTCCAAAATTTGTTTATACTATCCTAAAGCCCTTAATTTTGCGTGTCTCAAAGCTTCGAAGTTCTACAGGGCTATGACGCCTGAGTAATACCACACGGCGACGCTCCACGCGCCGCTAAGGGGGAGCATACCGCCCCCCCTATCACTCCCACAAAAAAAATATAAGACATAAAATGTTTCTCGTCTCAATATCTCTAGGCATGTCTATCAGTTTTTCGATATTCGACCTCGTTCACGAGATATCAAAGATATTCCGAGGAAAGGTGTTAAAAAATCAAGGTTTTTTTTTGTCTTTTTCAATTTTGAAAAAAGTTTTCAACTACAAAAATGTTTTTCACCCTCTGAAAGCCATTCAAATTCTACGTCATTTGAACCCTCATACGTCCTAATGGCCCTAAACCACTATATACCACGGGGCAAACACACTTTCAGCGAAAATGGGGCCCTACCGGAGCGAACGAAAATACATTTTCAATGTTAAAATATATTATAACGATGAATCATATCTGAAATCACCTAACAACATAAAAACTACCGCAATACGCGGACGATGAAGGTCTAATATCGAGTAAATTGAACAAACAATTGCGTCCGATTTTCGCGATTCTTTTATGTAATAGGCCTGCAGATCAGCTATCTTTCGTTTTGTTATTTATAATCAAAACTTTCTTTTAGTAGATAGGCACCTGTATTGTATATCACTTTATCTACTTCGCAACACTTTAGTTAAGTTTTCATCAGATTTCCTTTAATCTTTTGCATGTATTAGCCCAAATACCGGTTTATAGCTGCACTAGAGAATCGTTTTCGATAATTGGATGAGTCGGTTATGCAAAACGGCCGCGCGCTCACTTGCGTTGCGTAACACTGCATTCTTGCACCGATATGCGTAAGCGCATGAAACCGTAGCTGCATGAAGGACAGAAGACTATCTTTTTAGGAGATTAGTCAATTACAATCAGTTTAAATTTCAAAATTACCAAATATTAAGCTTTTTATAACTCTGGCTAGAGTCAGTGTTTCTTAAACTTTTTGCAGTCACGACCAGACCACTTTCAGAATTTAGAAAATCCACAGACCCCTGTCACAGAATATTTTAGGAAAACAAGCCTTATATTAATATATTACTTTTATTGGTAGTTTCATTACGGGAGGAGTTTTAATCATTTAATCTGTGGTTTTAGTCAATTTCGATACCTGATTTAATAAGGTCAATTATTAGGTCAACTAAAAGCTTTTCCTAACATTTTAATTTTAGGTAAGTATAAGTACCTATCTGAAAAAAAGTTCATTATGTGGTATCTACACAAGTCGACTTGGCAGGCGACTTGCTGGTCTTGCAAGTCGCCCTGTCTACGTATAGACCAGTCGATTTTTTTCCCCATTACAGATAAACTAAGTACGTTATTGGATCGGAAAATCATACTGTCATATTTTTCACTATGCAATTTATCTTCAAATTCGAACATCCCACCGAAAACTGAACTTAATTTCCAAAATGATAAGATTTCAACTACAATTGAAATATTTACCATTCAATTGAATCTATCTGTGGTAACTGCAGAGGCCACTTTTATTGGTTTTAACAACCAAGAGATAATAACTTGTGAAACTTAATACTGCACAGAGGTGAAAATTGAGTCGTTTTATTACTTATCTAATTCCATTCATACTTAGTTTTACCGATACGAACTTACTTAATCGATTTGCAAATAAACATTTCACTCGATTATAGCTGAAACTAAAGTTATGGTATTCGAATAAAACGCTTTCGACATTTTCGCGCGGAAATTGAGTAAGTAGTGAGACGAAATGTGTTTCGAATTTTTATTCGAATACAAGTATTTTGTTTGTTGTGAATTTATATGCTGAAATATGTCGACACTTTCGTGCACGGCTATGAAACTAATTCGGTTTGTGAAATTACATAGTTGTGGTTTAATTATTGGCAAAAAGTGAGTTGTATGTTGTGTGTAATGTTACAAGTTACGACAACTTTGTGAGTTATTGAAAATATATGTGGTAATTTATATGTTCGTTTCGGGAAGTTTAAAAAAATCGGACTCGCGCACAAAGGGTTCCGTACCAAAAAAAAACAGCAAAAAAATCACGTTTGTTGTATGGGAGCCCCCCTAAAATAATTATTTTATTCTGTTTTTATTTGTTGTTATAGCGGCAACAGAAATACATCATCTGTTAAAATTTCAACTGTCTAGCTATCACGGTTCATAAGATACAGCCTGGTGACAGACAGACAGACAGACGGACAGCGGAGGCTTAGTAATAGGGTCCCGTTTTTACCCTTTGGGTAAGGAACCCTAAAAATGAACTATATATGCTAAGAAACCAAATAACACCGACAATAAAGCTGAAATACATAGTAAAGTGTAAATTAGGTATGGAGTGTTACAAAAACCGGCCAAGTGCGAGTCGGACTCGCGCACGAAGGGTTCCGTACCAAAAAACGGCAAAAAAATCACGTTTGTTGTATGGGAAACCCCCTTATATATTTATTTTATTCTGTTTTTAATATTTGTTGTTATAGCGGCAACAGAAATACATCATCTGTGAAAATTTTAACTGTCTAGCTATCACGGTTCATGAGATACAGCCTGGTGACAGACCGACAGACAGACAGACAGACAGACGGACAGCGGAGGCTTAGTAATAGGGTCCCGTTTTCACCCTTTGGGTACGGAACCCTAAAAACCGATACGAAAATTGTTTGTCATCGCAGTATCTAAGAGCTTTGATACTTAGAACTTTGAGGTTTATACTTTGTTTATATGGCTTTGCTGACCTATACACTACTACGATAGTTAACAAAAAAATTGGATAGAAGTTTGTCGCGCACGACCCATGTATTTGGATCCCCTCATTAGTAGATTTAAGTGTCATATAAAAATATTATATTTGGAGGTCGTTGGTAGATTGGAGAGCAGAAAATTATATCCATCGATTCACAAGTGGATCTTGGCAGTGAACCCAAATGAACGGAGGGAATTATCAGGGGGCCTATTACGAAAATAAAGTACGCAACTGCGTAACGCAGTCACTTGGCCACGATAATCGTCCACAGTTCGTCGGTTGTAGTTATAAAAAACATTTTGAATTTGGCTATCGTAGCCCATAGACTACTAAACGAACGATGTCGGATACGCTAGAGAGAAACTGTCAAACTCACGCAATTACTTCGCGATATCGCATACGAAAGTGATTTGTAATAGGAAACAATCAAAACGAAGCACGGACGCAGCTGCGTGTGTCGCATTAAACTTTTCGTAATAGACCCCCTGATCCAAGTGTTTCTCTGTACATTTAAAGTTCCTATTTTTGTGCGAATTGGAATTTGTATTGTGTATCTTTACTTGTATTGTTTGATAAACAATCTTATCTTCACCCAACTCTTTGTTGAAAAAAATCAATTTTATGATTTACAACAAATTATTTTACACACATAGATTAAGGAAATTACTAATTTATTAGTGACAATAAGAAACAATTTTTTAAATAATGATTTAAATTTAAAAGACGGATAACAGTTGTTGTTTACTATAAAGGATAAGTAAGGATAAACAGACCATAGGTACCATGGGCAACAGCATCGCTTAACCACTGCTAAGGTTAAAATCGCTTGCACGCCGCGCCCGCTGTCACATACGTTTGGTTCGTGCAGGGGCGAAACGCGCGCACACGAATTTTGTTGCAAACTGGTTAAGCGACGCTGTTGCCTATGGGCAACCACCAGCAATGTACCTCTAAAATTCGGTCATAAACTGGTACTCTTAAGAATACAAATATGTGTAGTAGTTAGACCTAGGAATGGAACAAATCGCGATTTTCTGTGCACGCAATACACATTACAAACTTTATATAAGGTTATTTATTTGTAAAACACCAACAACCATGCAGGAGTTGATTACTAACATCATAAACAACATATTTTGTTCTACGACTTTTTCGAAAAAAAGTAAAAAAGAAATCGACTTTCCAATGTCCGAACAGCTGATTGAGTTTTCTATGAAAGTAGTTTTTTTTGTCTGTTTTCGGAAAAGTAGTGGAACAAAATTAAATGTTGTTGTTTATGATCTAATGTAAGTAATCGACTCCTGCGAGGTTGTTGGTATTTTACAAATAACCCTGTATTTTACCTATATGCTCTAACTAAGTAACGGATGTTTTACCTTAGCAAACACTTTGCGACCAATCTTCACCTTAGGATTTTCTTCGCAATACCCACAAAGACATGACGTCTAACAGCCACAGACAACAGCCAATCCCAAACATAAACTTCTATGAAACTGCCCACGTCAATCTACGCAATTATCATAACAATCCCATCGAAAAAATTGAACCTTATGCCCTACTATTAGGGAGGAACGTGAATGCAAAGTTAAGAGTGTCAGAACACAATGACGCATCAATGAAAATTCCTCCGGTCGTAAATAAGACCAATATTGAAGACAAACTGAACACGAATTTTGTAAAAAATTATAGTAAATTGTCCCATTGTTCAATTTAATTCATTTATTCAATATAGTGTTATTTGGACCCATTTGAACATTTTAATAACTGATTAAAATGAAATGTAATGAAAAATCCTTTATTCAAATAAACTTAGTCATTAAGACGTGCTTTTGAATTGTCTATATTTTCCTACATTCGAGACTTTTTTATCTGACAAGAAGATTATATTACAATGTGTTACAAAAAAGACCCCTAACGCCGAATATGGGAGATAGGGTACAATGTACAATGCTTGCAACCCCAAAAAACTATAATAAACCCAGAAAACCGCCGCTTTTTTGAAAAAAAAAAGAATATTTTCATGATAAACTGCATAGTGGCAACTTTAGACCTAAATTGTGTTTTTCTTTTGCCTAATGAGATGATTAGTCGGAAACAATTGAAGGGTTTTTTACAAAAACTATGTACTTAACTGACACTTTTTGCAATTTCTATTTCATTGTATATTCTTTAGAAAAAATGCTACATGCTACTGAAATAAATTTTTACAGTAACTACGTATTCAACTTGAAATCAAATGACGAAGTTTTGGTACTTTTGCAAAAACTACTTAACTGTTCAAGAATTTTACAAAAATCTAGATATTAATACACAATTCATAACATATTTAATAGCGTAAATAAGTTGTCCTAAAAATTAAAATATTAATTAGTTTACTGGGTATGATAAGGTGCGTCCGAATAATCGTAATGGAATTTTCGTGTATTTAGTTCAAATTGAATTAAAAACCTAACCCATTATCGTACTATGGCAGTAGTTGCGAAAAGTAATAAATCGTAGGCTTTTATTGTAACAATAACTCCTTTCAACCTTGTTGATGAAGGATGTTGATTTACAAAAATGTTAAATATTTCTGTAAAAAACTACAAACAATAGGGGAGAGTAGGGTATTACCGCGCGGTTGATAATTTCGCACTCCTTGGTTTCTCGAAAACTATCAATTCTATGCACCTGCAATAACAGTCAAATCTTAGCTCTAAGCACCTCTAACCTCGCCCGCACACCTTCAATTTCCGACGAACAACTAGAGCGGAATGCCACGTGCTTTTAGTTTTTCCACGCACACAATCTACTTTTTTCGGATATTTAATGAGAGGTGAGTCAATCAATATTACCTAATGACTGATAAACTACATACATTTATAACGTAAAAATTATGTGAATTTGTGTGCAGAATTATTTTTAATTAATTCTTTAAGTTTGTTTACGTTTGTGAGGATACAAATAAAAATTACCATGTTTGATAATTTCGCGCGCAGGGCGCGAAATTATACAGTATGAAAATATCGATGGCAAACATTTTTCTTTACTGAAGGCGACGAAAACGAAGGAAGATGGCTAATCCTCCTACGAAGTAATTGCATACTAAAGTAAAAGCATTCCGAAAATGAACAATAATTTTAAGATTTATTAGTTTTCGAAGTAGGAAGGCATCTTTTGTGTAACAAACAAATAATGTCTTTATAAATCGTTTAATATGGAAACTTATAAGTTTACAATTTTGAGACTGAGTTGATTAATGAATAAAAAAGAAATAAATATCTATAATTTCCATTTTTCCCATACGCAGTAGTAATAGTTATCAGTTTATTGTCTATTTTAATCAGAAGCGCGATTTTATCAGACCCAGCGCAAAGTACCGACCTAGGGGCACGATAATATCAGACCAGTTTGATAAAATATCGCGTTTTCCCATTTTTTTGTTATTTGCTCATATTTTTGTTTTGTGTTTTATTTTGATGATTTTGAAGATTTGTTAGCGTAGCTAGATAAATTCCCCACCTATAGTCATATTTAGTTTTTATTTTAACCCAACCTCAGTTAGTTATATTTAAATTTCCTTAGGGGCTCGGTAATACCCCCTATATTTTTTTGTAGTTATATCGTTCGTTACGAACACAACGCCAAAATCTCCGAGTTTTACAATCTTACTAGGACTATTATAGTGGGTCCGTGACGTGAGCTGTAAACCTCAAATTGTATGTTGTTTTAAAAACCAATAAGCAATAAGGAGAACAAACGCGCAGACATCCGCTGGACATACGAAAGATTTTTTCCAAGCTGAAGCAAAGACGCTTCGCTCGCTCGGTCAAAAATTGTGATCATTAAACATCACAAACAAAACGATTTTTTACTTTCGATTTTAGAAAAATATAATTCTTTGGTTTTTCACGTTCCTGGGACCCGAGAAAAAGTTTTTTCCCGGGAATTGGAAATTTTAGATATGTTTATGAAAAACTCACTCAAGGGTATTTCACTTCTCAAACTTACGCGCTCTCTAGACATAAAATAAAGGTTAAGCTCATAATTATGATGTTTTGTAACAACCCGTAAAATTTTGTTTTTTATTTGTATTGAAAACTGCAAAGTGACAACCCTAGACTCAAATAGACTATTGATTTCGATAATCAATCCCATTAATGAGCAGTTGAGCAAAATGAAAACACAATTTAGGTGTCCGCTATGCAGCGTTTAACAGGAAAAAATTTTTTAGAGTGGCAGTTTTCAGGAGTTATAGTACTTTTTCGGGGTTCTATGCATTTAGGGGTTTTTTTGTAACACTTAGTATATTATAATTACGAAAAACCCGATGTTTTACAAATGAACCCTTTTATTCACAAACTAAACTTATTCCTTTGTTATCAGTAAACTGCAGTGACCTTAAACGGCAAGGCCGGCCGTTTGTTATCAAACGGAAGCAGCTAAACAATAGTTTACATGCAAATATCTTTAATAAAGGATGGACTTAATACATGGTGATGTCAGCAAAGGCTGCCATTTTGAAACAGTGACGAAATAACAAAACATTTTTTAAATAAACCTTTTCTTGCACTCCACATAAATTCGCAAGCAATTTTCGTGCAAGAAAGTTGCAATTATTGCAAACATTGTTTTCAAAATTAGATTATTTATTGAACTTTTAGATTTTAGGCATTCACAATGCTATTTTTACGAGTCGATTTCGATGGTATCGACCACCATGTGAGTCGACTTTTTCTAGTATTTTTTCAATTATATTAGATTATTTTCAAAAATAACTATTTTTTAATAATTTTCTCACAGAAAATTTAGGAGTGTTATAAAATTTTTCCAACAACATTATTATTAGCTCGTGTGAAACTCTGCGGAAAATCTTTTTTAATTGATAATAAATTAATTAGCAACTGTACTAATTTTATAAAAATAAAACAGATTTTCCTAGGCGCGCCACTTCGGGGTGTGGATTGTTTGTTCAATTTCCATTTATTATTGCTTTAAATCACGCTATCTGTAGGTGATGTATTAAACAAATCAGCAAGCAAGTAACCTTTTATTGTTTTTTATGTTTATGTTTGAACGAAGTTTCATGCCCCTTACAGACTGAACAGGAAATTTTTCTTTCAGCTCATTTCCAACGAAATCAGACCGAATCTAACACTTTTCTGTAGATTGTATGCTTGAGATTTATTTTTGACATTGCTACCACAGTACATATATTAGTTTCTTCTTATATATGTACTGTGTTGCTACGCTCAGTCTACGAACGCAATTTTTCAATTTAAAATTAAACACTTTTATTTGTGTTATTACAAAAGAATTTTAGTGATGCTGTCACTTGAAACATCACATTTAAACAGTGTCTACGTTGTTAAGTAACAGGTGTTTAAAAATTATTTGTAATAACACCGAAAATGTTTTTCATAACAAAACAATCCTCAGTTTGTTGTGAAAATTCGCTAGAAATAAAACAAATAAATGTAACCCTTATCAATATTTCGGTGAGTTGTTAATTCCGGTAGGTTCCTATTAAATAACCTAATTAATCACATAGGTAATTTTATTCGGTACTTCTTACGTCATAGCGATTTACGTTTGCGTGTCAACTCGTTTTGGTGGTTCTGAAAAAGTAATTAATATGTAAGTGCCTATTTTCCAAATGTAGGTTATAAACTTACAGTAAGATTTCTATTACTTTTTTATCTTTTGATTTCTGTTAAGTATTTTTTTTTAACCATTTATTTCAGGCATCAATGGCCCATACAATAAATACCTTTAAGACTAACATATATATTATATATATACATAAATAATATGTTTATTATATATATACTTTATCACGTATTGACGGCGACGTGTTGCGCAACGCAGTTAAGTATACATATGTATATAGAGTTAGGTATACGTGAGTTATGTATGTAAATAATAAGTTTGATTTGATTTATCAACTTCAAGTGGCTTCCTTACCTACTTAGAAAATAAAAAGAGGATGATATTGAATTTTTAGATTTTAGGCATTCACAATGCAATTTTTGTATAAAGATAAAAAATATATTAGAAAAATAGTAGAAAAGATCGACTCACCCGTAGCCGCCCGTGGTAGATCCCGTCTGAGGTGCTATGGGTGAGTCGATTTTTTCTAGTATTTCTTCTAATATATTTTTTAACTTAATAAAAAGAAGATGTTTTTTGTAAACTTTTTAGATTTTATGCTTTCACAATGTTTTTTATAGCATTTTTAGAAAAAATCAACTCACCCGTGGCAGCTCAGACGGGACTGAGCTGCCACGGGCACAGAATACATAATAGTCCACGGGTGAGTCGATTTTTTCTAATATTTTTATATATTGTAATCAGTAAGATGTTTTTTCTAAAACTTAATTTAGTTTATCAGTGGGTTTAATGAAATAGGTGACTTACACTAGTTTTTTGTTATGTTTGTAGCTATACTATAGACACACACACACTCATATGTATGATGTATGATAAACGATAATTGTGTTGTTTTATGACTAACGTACATTAATGTATATTGTATGTGTGTAGTGATATAGGTAGGCGTGGCCTGAGCGACCAATAAAATGGACTCTCAGATTAAAACAGGCATCATAATAATAGAGGTAATAGTTTAGAGTTTGTACGATAACTGAAGTTAATCAAGTTTTGTAAATGCTGGCTTTCGGATGGGTGACCAACATTGCTTCATTATGATTTTTTTTATTTACAATGCCGTATTTTTGATGATGTTACACTAGCTTTTTCATGATATCTGCTGCGCGGGCGGCGGGAGAGGGGCGTGCGCTATTGGTCGCTCACAAGAGCACATGCACGAGTTTATCCCCACTCCGTCGACAAAATTTCAAGATACGTGCCTCGTACTTGTACCTAAACATTTGATAATCCTAGACACTTAAGAGGTATAAATCTATTAAACTGTGGAACGTAGGTAATTATTTTTTTTCTGCAAGATTTAAAATTATCCTTATAAAAATGTACACACTTAATACATTCAAGTTACTTATAAATTCCTGCCTATATTACTTGACAAGTGATTCATAAATGATTCAAACCTCAAAGCTACTGTAACCTTTACTGAAAAGAAATAAAGTTGAATATTGTGTAAAAGTAAGTTATGTGACCATGGAAGAAGCTTACACATCTTTGGATCGCCGAGACGTATCCTTTTATGGTGGTTTATAGAATCAATCATAATTCAATGTAGGTAGGTAATATATAAATCAAAGTTTATTTTAACTAGCAACTTTGTAAAGTATTTTTTTAATGATTAAGGTAAGTAACTAAAGTCGCATTACTAATTTCCCAGCAAAAATGTAAACAAAGGTGTTGCCAGAACAAAACAACACAAAAGGAAATAGTATATTGCTAAGTCAAGAAATAAACACACTTACATGCTTTTTCATCTTAAACCTAATAAAAATAGGTTAGATAAATATTCTGAATCATGAGTTTTGTGGCAGAAACAGTAATTTAATTTAATATTTCATAATAACATTTTTTTAGTAGAAAACATTTTTATGATGCTGTGCACACATCAACTGCAAACCGTACATATCAACCATTGGTTCATTTTATAAAATTTCTTAAAAAATTGTATTACGAGTAGTAGCTGTAGTAGTAACATTTGTCTTTTGGTATTGGGGGGGAACAGTCGAAGATGCTACGTATTTTTGATAGTTTAAATTCAGTCAATATCTAAGTAAAGTTTTCTTATCAGTTCGTTTCAAGAACTTTTAAGATCAAAAATTATGATAGGTTATGAAGAGACAATTTCCTTTTGCCATTCTACTTTAAAATACCCTGGATGACATTATATTTATTATGACTCAATATGATAAACAAATTAAAAAGTTATAAAAGTGACCAAAGGTTTTCAATATCTGAAAATGTCACTATCAGGGTCAGTTTGTCAATTTGACAGTGACGTTTCTTTGTTTACATTTTTGCTGGGAAATTAGTAATGCGACTTTAAATATACTTACTTTACTATACTAAGTAGTTAGTAGGTATACACAGAATATAATTAATAGTACTAACGTCTAAGTACTAAGTAATACTACCTACTATACCACAAATAATAGTACTAACGTTCGGGTGCATATCTATGTGCAAGTTATTGTGTTGGGAATATTTCGGACAAACAACTAGGTAACGTGTAAATGCGTGAAGTGGAGTTTTCTTTCTCATTTTCGCTCAAATTCGACCGACTTCGTAAAGAACCATAAGGACCCGAGTTAAGGTAATGCCCTTTCCACATATTGGCCACAATATTGGCCATTTCTCGTTCATTGATGCTTTTGAAAGAACCTCTCTGCTGAAGCTTATGTTACAAAACCGGCAACGTACGATGAATTTGCCAATATTGTGGCCAACGTGTGGAGCCGGCATAAGCCAGTGTAAACGTAAATATTCGTCGGGTCGTCGTCTGATACAAATTAAATTCAAGATTATTATATTATTATTCGAGACTAGCTTAGCTGGCGACACGTTGTTTGCCATGTCCACCAAACTTCATTAATTATTTGTATGTCATTATTATTTGGTGACATAAATAGTAAATACGTAACTTACAAGCAAACAAGACATAGGTAGCCATAATAAGTAGTACTATATTTTTCCTTAGTTTTTAACCGACTACGGCGAAGCAAAACAGAGGGTATACCTACATATATGATTTTTCCTTAGGCTAACCTAAATTCAAAATGCAATCGGATGGACGGAATATATCAAACAAAACAATAACTTACCACCAAATATAACCCATAATTATTATAATTCGAATTCGATCCACAAAAGCTACCGATTTTATTCCAAATTTTTTATTTTTTTAAATAAAAGAAGAATCTCTTTTTTAACAGTTAAATCAAATCGAAACCACCGGAGGTAACCATCTGCCAAAAATCGTTGAAGATTATAAAAAAATGCATTTATTAAGTAGGTAATCGCCATCATAACACGCGATGCCGAGCAATCGAGCTTTCGACTTCGAGCCTGGAGCTTTCAATGAGTTTCCTCTTCGATTTTGTGAATTTTAGGTTTTTCTATCTATCTTTGTACCTACCTAGGAGTGTATTTATTTTTCTATTTGTGTGCATTCTATGGTCTATGGCTACGAATGGTCTTCGAGTTTTTCATTAACGTTAAGTTATCCTACTTCCTACTAATCCTATTATTAATATTAAAATGTGAATGTTTGTGGGTTTGGATGTTTGTTCCTCAATCACGCAAAAACGACTGAACCCCTTTTTCTTTCATCTAAGGACTGAACAGATTTAGATGAAATTTAACACGCAGATACTTTATAGCCTGGATACGGATAGGATAGGATACTTTTTATCCCGGTCAAAGGTTCCTTAGGGATTTTCCGAATGTCCTATTTCAATTGCTAGTACCTACCTAGGTGTACTAATTCAATAATGCAAGCATAGTTATTATTCCCGATGACATACCTAGGTACGTAGCTACGTACCTATGTACCTGCTTACATATCGCGATAAAATCATAAAAGCCGCTCAAAGAGAAACAGAAAAATACCAAGATCGGTATCAGCGCTATCAGCTAGCCGCAGTAGAAACTGCACATCGCTCGATTCTTCTCCGAAGTTTTTACATACGGGCACGTGTTCGCGATATGTGAAGATGCCTGTTTTCCGTGTATTTTCTGCTTGGCTGACAGCGGGGCGCGCGCGGGGAGGGTCGCTGGCAGATGCGCCGCGCAGCGCCATCTATCGGGAGCCGCCGGCCGTGCGCCAGGTGCGCGATGCCCGCACCGCGCGGCCGCCCGCCGCCGCCCGCCCGCCTTCAGTCCGCCGACACGCGCCCCACAGAACACACGTCCGTACGGCCTCTACACGCCGCAACACGCGACGCGCGCGTTTCGAACGTAGTGCACTATCGCGACCGGTTCGCCGATGAGCAAACAGTGACATCCCGATTGTTGTGCTGTGTGACTGCAGTGAAGCTCAGTGTGTACTTGTGCAAGTGATGGATTACTGCGGATCCTCTGTAGAGTGGTGACCACGCCGGGTCTCGGGTCGTATGCCCCGGCGCCGCTAGCACGGACGCCAGCATGCGCGCCCCCGCCGTGCTCATCGCCCTGATAGGGTTTCTACCCCAGGTACTGATACTGACACCGAAAACCGCGAATCCCCGTTTGTGCGAATGTGCCAGTCGAAATCGTCAGTTCACATCGGTAGTATAAACATTGTAATGCAAGCCGGTGGCCGTAGGCACGAGGCCGTCACTTTCCCACGCGGCGTTCAGCAGATTGTCCTGGATATACCTAGCCGGGTGAGGGTGTAGGTTAGCCGAGTCGTGACCGGGCCCAGCTCTGACCGCCTCGTAGCGCGCTTGTGTGTGTTCGTTTGCCAAGCAAACATAGGTAGACAAGGTACATAGTTATAAAGAAAGTTCAGGTTTAATACGGCCGGCGCGCGGGGTCAGCTAGGTCGCTTGAGCCTCTTCGCTTTAAAATTAGATGCATTCCAATGCTCCGTGGTGAAGTTGATACCGAAAGAGGCGAATCCGCGACGTTCTGCGTGCTTACACGACAGGAATAACTCCTCCAGACGACTCTTGAAGGCGAGATATTTCGGGCAGGGTTAGTAGTTCGGTCTAGTTTACGAACCCTTTACGATTACCATCGCTAATCGTTTCAAGTAGTTTCTCCAAAAGCTGTAAAGGTAATGTAAATAAACATAGCAAGGTCGATAGCAGTTGGTTGTTTTTGAGATAAATGAAAGAAAACAGCGTAAAAATGTTGTTTTACATATCAGGGAAAATACCTACTAAGATCTGGGGGTCAATGCCCTATGATCGGTCAAGGTTATCTAAACTCGCGCGAAGGGCTATCGCACCCGAAACATAAACCTATGAACTGTTAGTATTTTCGTGATATCATGCAATTTCCACATTAACTACTTTCATAATTTGAAGATTGAAAACTATTTCAAGTAGGTAGGTACCTATTACTCATTATGTCAGTAAATCACTTGATTAAGTCGGATCTAACAATACAAACGGTACATACAGACAGACATTATTTGTTTATTTATACTGCCAACAGTAACAAGAACATCTAGGAGAAACATCTCAAATAGCCGCAAACGCTTCGCTCATGATTCACTCCACATCGATACCTAACCAAATCGATACCTACTTCCCCAATCGATTTTAATGAAACCTGTGTGTTGCCATTTCCGATAGCATTTCGCGTTCCTGCCAAGCCAAACCGACTATTATAGGCCGAAATGTCAGCAACATCAAAGCAACAACAAAAAAATCGATACTCCCGTCGCCGTTCGATTTTTTTGTTCTCCCGCATCGTTTACCCGTCTACAAAAGCAATTTGCACTGAGGGAACCTATTCCCCAATACATGCGTATGCGCACACGAAACGTATACTTATTTAAGATCGAATGTACCGTTATTAACGAACACAGATGCACATCGGGATATTAAATAACTCGTTTGCGTGCGACGGGAACCTATCGATATATCTGGTTCATAAGTGTGATTTTAGTAACCACTGTGTCGTCAATGAGTCGTCTACTTAATTGTTTTGAGCCAGTTCAATTAACCTGTTGTGGGCACGGTGCTTCTCACCATCATCTTCTACATTTATTTATAGTTTGGTGCGTGTGTATGCGTGCGAGTGAGTTTTCAAGGCGCTATAATACATTATGAATGAAGTCTCGTTCCATACAAAAACGGTATTTTGCGCACCGCCACAGCCGCTCTGGACTGGTTTGTGTTGCCCCCGGTCCTGTCTACGTGACGATCGCCGTACATTGATGTAATTGTCCACGATCAGTCAAGTCGACTCGATTCTTTATCCTCCCTCCTTACATCCGGAGGAATCGGTACCCTTCCCTTTTTAAACCCCACGTGCAAGATGCCTTTGCTTGCGCACCACACCAAGACTTTTCTCAGATCGCGTTCGAAATTTAAAATTGCGTGACCATTCGACCGTCCGCCGATCGGAAGCGGCGTCGGAAACACGTCTGCCCTAAACCGCAGTAATTTCCAATTTTGAAATAAATAATTCACTGAAGGTTGCTTCTGTTCGTATTGTTCTCAACCCCGACGAATTAGTGGGATAAAACAGTTTGAATCACTGCATCCTTGTACCATAAATGGATTGTTTTTTTATTGCATTGCATTGCAATATTGTATCTAAGCACCCATTTGTCGACCTGAACACACAACACAACATTCTGTTTCTTGATTGAGTGCGCCTGGCGTCTACCTGTCGCATATCTAGGACATAGCATGTCATAGCTCGGAACGTAGTGTACAGTGGTGCGTGTATGTTGCGTTATGATTTGTGATATAATCGATTTCTGTTACTATATATATTTGTACGAATGCGTTGACCGCGTTGCTCGACCACGCGCATAGCTCCCCAGCAGGTGCATATAAATGTGCACCCTAAAGAACAGCCAACATCTGCTTTTTCGTAATTTACTCGTGTAGGTATACTCGATTTAAGTCTCAATTCGGTGCGAGTTCGTTGTCTCGCATTAACAAGCTCGTTTAATTCTTAATTGTTGTTTTGCGGCCCAAAATTGCCGTAATAAGTGCAGTTATATCCAGCTAAGTAGGTAGGTACATAAAACTTAATTAGTAGTTTATAAAGTATGTGAATGCCGCACGGAAAACTAGGATTATTAGCACTGCCTTATATGGTAAAGTAGATTCAGTTGAATATCGTAAGAAAATAACTTACGTCAACTTTAACTGTGATTTCAATAATGGCACTGTGCTTTTAATAATGTCTCCCACAATTGTTGTAAAAGACCCATAGAAAACGTTTATAAGTGTCTTGAATATTCGAAAATGGCTATACAAATGTCTAAATTACCTTTCGCACAATAGCAGTTTCACTATTTCTCAGGGATGTTTAAACTGTTTCAATTGCCGAAAACCACCTGCGGAGACAAACCCATTTTAACAATTTCCATTTTAAGTCTCAAGAATTTCCTCAGTGGTAATTAATCTACGTATGTCATGTTAGTAGAAATAAGCATTTAAGTATGTGAAACCCTAACGGTCTTCTGTTATAATTTCGTCCATTGTCCAAAAATGGTTTTTGTTCTATGAGAACCGACTCAATTATGAGGCTGTACGAAATCCGTATAATCGTCGGTTTTTAACGGCTTAACTATGAGAAACCGTATTTTGGTCTCATTGTGATATGAGTACCTAGCTGGGTGCGTCTCTAGCACATAGTTGCGCCCGCGCTCCTGTGACAAGTTTGACAAATGATGTGTTCATGTATGCGTATGCACGCGCAATGGACGCTCCATTGTTTCTGGCGATAATCGATTCTTTCACTCGGCGTTTTCTTCTCGATACCGGACGTAAATGCGTTTTCTTTCAATTCCGACCGGACGTTAATTGCATCTTGATGAGAAATGTGAAAAAAGGCACACCAGCTCGGATCATTGATCAGATTGCGCAATGTCGCCAAACTGGATGTCCGCCCGAGATGAGCATTTATGTATTATTTATCAATACTTTTTGATGTGCTTGTTGGTTTGTTAACATTGTTTTGTATTGATTCTGTAGCAATTGTGCTTTGCCTGTATCATTTACTCACAAAAACATTAGCGAAGCGTAGCTTAGCTCTTGCGTTTCCTGTTTAATTATAAAACTCGCCAAAATAATACCTACCTACGTAGGAAAATATGGTAGGGCTATTTCAAGTCCGCCTGGCTAGTTACCATCATCTTACCTAGAAGTCTGACGCCATTACAACAATTTAAAAAATGTTATGTTCCGGCAGTTAGAAGTAAGATAGCGAGTTCCTCAGTGGTGAGGATTCCGGGTGTAGTGGGCTTACACCTTCGGCCTTATCGTCACTTAACATCAGGTGAGGTGAAGGCCAAGCACTATCCCGTTGTACATAAAAAAGACCCAGGTAAAATGTACTAAAGAAAAACATAAAATCGAAATCTATTCGGCACTACAAATAAATTTATATAAATTCACAGAATTATCTTTCTTTATCTACAAAACAGCTACCGTCCTCTATTTCTGATTAAATATTTAGTCATCGTTTCGAAATTCGAATATCGTGTGATTCCAAGTAACCTTCTAATTTAAGGTCCTATTGTTTAGTGTTGCCAGCAATTTATTAAATACCGATTTGGGTAAATGTGTCAGTTATTTTAGCGTGTGGGTTGCGTAAGCGCAGACTAGAGATGGGTAGAGCTTACAGCTGTAGGTTGAAAGTTAAGGCCGATGGTTGACAGTTATGAATACCTCCTTAAACTATGCATGCGAAATAATTATTCTGTGTAGGTGTCATTTAGCTAAGTAATAAGGTGATAATTAATTGCACCTTTCGCTTTTGTCTTTTGGCAGCCCACGCCATTACAAACCTTCTGACATTTTTATATGCCATAAATCCGTTCCATTGAAACTTTTCTACTTTAATCATCTTTTCCACCGTCGGAAATACGTGACATTCCGTAACACAATGTTTATTTTCTCTTATTGATTTACGTATTTTTGTGGAGATATTTACACTTGGGTGCCTATCCGGCACTCTTGCGTACACATGAGTTTCATAACGTTACAACAAAATTACTGCGATCAGTACCGTTCAAAGCTAAATTGGATATAATCGCATACGTAATTCACTAAGTCTTATGTTACAAAAGCAGGCTCATTTTACATGGAGCTTAGATTGTTTTTCTTGGTGACATCGTTAAGTCGAAAGTTCCGTATTCCACCTCGAATGAGGTTCACAGTAGTTCTTCACACGTATAGTTCTAATAACAATCCAGTGCATGGAGATCTGGTCCACGATAGTGCTCGTCCGATCATAGCTCAGAACACCAACGCACGAACTCACAATTCGCTTGTGCAACACGTTTAAATAACCGCAAAATACCTTATTATGCGCTTTCCATATACGTTCCAGGCAATCTGCAGGCTCTATTACGCTCCACGCTCATGATTCTCCGTTAATTTCGAATTCCAAAGTCAAATCGTATGTTTCTTTTATACCGGCGCAGCTGCCAGCGAAATTAACAACAACAAAGAGATCGCAACTTTTGTCGCCGAATTTCGTTTTGTCCCCTTTAAGAAGAGTGTCCTTTTTAAAGACATTCTTTGAAACGGAACGCTCTTTGTTGCTATTCGGCCCGCGTTCCCTTATTACACAATAGTAGGTATACATCTACTTGAATTGAAACGCTCTGTAAAGTTAGGTCAGAAAAACAATTATTTCGTCAGCTGTGGCTAAAGGACAAAATTAATTTAGTTCTTTCTCGGACAAACCAATTTGATCGCGAGAGCGAAAGCTATTTTTAAAACAGGAACATCTTTATAACATGTGTACGAGATACGTAACCGAAAAATGTCTACACACAAACGGTGAAAAAAGATCATGCGTGTTTTATGTTCCAAATATAAATTTGAATGAAAATGCGAATTCGATGCAACGGTCCCGCTATTAAAAGAGTGATGTTTAGGTGTTTATTTTAACACATTTCGCGTGTGTACTTATAACGGCTGAGATGAAAAACATTCCCCTGCGTTTCATTATTTGAGTTATTTTTAGACTCAACCTGCCGACTGGAACGAGTGTTTACTCTGCTTGGCTTACTTACATACAATGGTGTTCACATTATTACTCGTTATTATCTGGCCCCTATTGAACCAATAAAAGTAGCGGCTGTAAAATATCTGTTTGGACCCGACCGGGTACAGTGGTATCAAATAGAAACCGTATATCATTTTGACATAGCAATTCTTTTAAAAAATATGTCTAGATCGTGATCATAGTGAGCTGCAATTAAATTTGAAAAAAGAATTAATGTAACACGATATATTTGGAATGGTGTTGCGCGATCGTCGATTAGGTACTCAAATCAATTTGGACGGTATTTTGAGGCGCAAGCAATTAACGTAACATGCCAGTGTTACTTTCCTTACGAAATAAAAAAGGAGGATCCTCACGACTGAGGTTTAATGCATTAATAGTTTTAATGTTTCTTCATAACAACTCGCTTGTGAAGGGCGGTCCGAAAGCTTTTTATTTTTTATCGAATCAATCAAACTAATCTGAAAAGGTATTCCTATCCTAAAACACACAAAAGGGAACTGCTAGCAGCCATTTTATTTCAATTACAATCGATGACAAATACTATAAAGTTAAGCGCCTTTTTAAAGTGAGTAAAAGCATTAATCAGACAGGCACCGCGTCAAAATCGCCTCGAGACAAACATGACTTATTCGGTAGTAAGTATTATTTAATTGTTAGCCTGCAGGCAAAGCTCAACTCGACACCGAGTAGCCGATTTTTTTTTATTTTAACGCACCATATCTTACAAAATACGCTTCTCGTCTTTCAGAACTAACATTTCGACCTGTAATTAGACCTTTAAATGGAAGCAGATTTTAAAAGGCACTTAATTATAAACAATATGTTAAAACAGTAAGCCACAATTCATCACAATCTGTGCTACTATAACTCGTTTTATAAACAAAACGTCAACAAAAAAGGGGATGTTTAGTGTGTCCGTGAGTTTTTTCGACCATTTTTTTGGTTCCGTTCCTACCTGACGTAGGGTGATGTGATGATACTTCGGTTAGAGGTGGTACACATTCGTACATACGACTCCATCCAACCCTCATGTAGACAGGAAGTCGCTTGAAATCTGGTGTCTTTTTTACCACAGTTTTGTTTAAACTGGAGTTAAATTTTGACATCCATAGACTTACCGTCTGCTTAGCGCGAGATAACACCTCAATGGTGCATTGTTTCCCTTTCTACTTGTTTAGTAAACTTTTGACGAGCGATAAGCTTGTCGTGGGAAATAAGTTAATTTATAACAATCGATTTTGATGCGATAAAAAATTCGGTCACATCACTATTTACAAAATAAGTTGCCAGCGCCCGAGCGGCCTAATCGGGCCGTACAACAATGGAAAATCTATTATCTCATTTTCCGGGGCTTGAAGGAAGAAAGTACCTAATGAATATTCAATTCTCGTAATCTTTAATGAGTGCTAGTAAACTTTATGAATGTAATTTATTATAGTATGGGACAGTAAATAATTACAATCAATTGTATCGAACGAAAGCACAGAATACATGACGAAAGTGCGCAGGAAACGTTTTTTTTTGTCCGCCGGTGTGTCCGTCTTTAATAACTCCCGGTAATGATTTGCCAAGACATGGACGCCATAACTTAATACACACACCACTTCCTTCCGATGCCATATAACGCTTCGCACCTTCCTAACCTTTATGGAATACGACATTTTTAATATACTCTAATTTTAGACGCACAGCAAACAACGTAAAAACTTAAGTAGCTTATTATTCAGAAAATGCTCACGCGCATTCCCTTATGCATTAGCTTTGAAACTAGTTGACCCCGCATACAATGCAACCAACTGCACATTCTTTCATTAATACAAGGGTTATACCACCCTGGAGGGCAACAAAAACGAGTTATTATTATTCATAGCCATTGAAAAAAACTCGAGAGTATTCGAGTCGTTAGCTGACGACTGCTTATCATCAACACGAATCGATTACCTACATTTTTCATCGAAATCAGTAGTCCTGGCAACATTAAAAAAGTTAAGATTGAAAACAAACTGGCCATCAATAAAAACACTGTTCCAGAAAAATAAAAATAAAAGTTGCGTTTCGTAATGAGCATTGCGTTCGAATTTTAATTCAGGTTAGGGGTGTCGCCGCGTACAGTCACCCCACATGTGCCAGCAACCCCATTTTTGTACGACCTACATAAACTATGTCCAGTAAAACCGTTAATGTCTCGACGGGATCGATCCATCGATCGCTCAGACAGTTGTGCAAATATAGTATGTTTGAGGATTACATCTTGGGGGTGTTAGAAGCTGTTGTTTGTACTGTCACACTGATATTGATAAATTGACTCAAGCTGCTAAGTTATGTTCCGATAAGTGATATGTTTGTTTTTCTTTTCAGGTGCTGACATCTGGTTCCTTCGAACTTAGGATAAAAAGTTTTACGAACTCTTTGGGTAGGTTAAGTAGTGGGCAGTGCTGTGATGGTTCCTCAAGTAGTAGTGATGCGCCGTGTTTGGCGCCGTGCAGGACTAAATTCCGAGTGTGCCTCAAGATTTATCAAGCAAACATCGATACGACATCACCGTGTACCTTTGGTGATATCACGACACCAGTGTTGGGTGGAAACTCATTGGATGTGCCTAATCTCAACGTGAGGGGGTTTAGCAACCCCATCGTCTTCCCGTTCGACTTCACGTGGCCGGTAAGTTCATTCTTAAAGTCAATATCTGTATCTATCTATAGTTGCGTAAACAAAATACGACACCTCATTAATTTTGTAAGCACAAAATCAATACATCGTAAAAGAAGCATTAAGTAGCAACCCTACATCAATAAATCAATGCCGCCGAAGTTACCAACATTCAAATTCCAATAATCCACGCGGAGGCCAGTGTGAGGCATCCCATTCGTCGTGAATAATAGTAAAAAAGAAATTAAGGGATTCGATATTCAAATTTGACAGAAGCGATGACGATAAGAATACTTGATGGTTTAACGAGCGGCCGCGTGGGACGATTACAGCGCTCAATGGTTCATTTTTAATTAATTATGAAGTCGCGCTCTGTACAGCCACAGCCAGTCGAATGTCATTAAAAGTAGTGTAGGTAACCTTAATTGCGGCCGCGTTCTCATCTTCAGCGAGCGATTACACCGCAGAGGTCGATCGGGATCGTGATTCGATAATGTAATTACCTGTTATTTATTTACAAATCGCGTTTGGATCTATCTTGAATTCAAGGATAACGGACATCTTAATTGGACCTTAGTTACGGTTATTTCGCTGGCGTGAATTGTCTATGGTGTACACAGTGCTGTCATGCTGTGTGGACACTGGTTCGAGGGCTATTTGTATTTTATTTAGCGGCCCGCTTCAAATGTCGTACCGTCTCGTAATGTTTGAGTAAACAATCGCTCCTAAGCTCGGCTGCTTGCACAAGCTCCGACCATCTGGAGAAAACGTTACTTGTTAACCAAACCATATTGTGCAGGTAGAAATTCACGAAAAGCTGTTAGAAATTCTAAACTTTTTCGGATCATAGACAGCCATCCTGTTACGTAGATCGCCATTCCAAATGAATTGGCACTAAATTTAAACTTCCTGTTTAAATTCCGAGTTCTCTATGACATATGTTGATTGTTGACATGCGATCAATTGAGCGAAAGTGACGCGAAATAATCCTGTCGATCGAATTTCAAACTGATAGGTTAAACTGGGGATCGGCGGCTAATTCACGCCATGTGCAGTTTGTCTTATTGATAGATCCGATCAGGGCACCTATCTCCCACATGTCCCATGCCATATGTCGCGAGGAAGATCTTTAAACCGAAGCCCTTGAGGCAAATGCCATATGTAACGTCAAAGTCAGATCCCGTAATAAGCCAGTTAACCTAGGGATGGGGAAATGTAACCCGCGACAGGATTCAATCCAGCCTGCGACTCCCATCATCTGTATTAAATCGACCCGCGAATTAGAATATTCGCGACAAAAACAAGGATGACTGACCAATGGACCTACATCTCGAGTTCGAGTATTACTTCAAGTAACTTTGGGAATTAATTCTGTGCCTGGGGTCAAATTTCGTTAATAAACAGTCAAAATTTCATCTGTCACACCGACCCAGCGCCATTACTAGTTATTCTGTGCCAGCGCGTCAAAACAATGCGCCTTGGCCAGTGCCGGATTTGTCAATAGGCCGTGGCCTAGGGGCGGCAAGGATATAGGGGGGCGGCAGACCAGCAACGCCATTCACCCGCCCGCCCGAGCGACTCGACTCGACAGACCACTAACGCCAACGACGTGCTTGCATTGCTTGGCTGACGAGACGATGCATGTGCTCGACACTATAGTGTGACCGCAGTTGCCCGCCGCCGCCGCCCTATTGACAAATCCAGGACTGAAGGGCATAATGATCTATGGAATTTTGTCCTAACCATTATTACCGCACGCCCGGTGCGCTACTAGACTTCTAGACAAGTTGATACATACAAAGATATTGACATCTTTCGAAAAACCATCCACTTGTGTAGAATAAAAAAAAATAAACGGGGAAGTGTTAAAATTAAGTTTGGCTTTCAAAAGAAATCCTACTCATAATATGTGTTGACATTTGGCTCTACTAAAAACTTTGCCGACTACAGCACTGACCTATAACTAAATTATGTGAGCGGACAAAGAGGCGGCTGGTACTACTTGGCCTAGGGCGGCCAAGACTCTAAAGCCAGCATTGGCCTTGGCCCACGTAAATATTGTGATTATTTTTTTATGACCCATCTCAATATCATTTCCCATCCCTGAGTTAACCGATATTATTTTTTATAATGAGGTCATCTTTCTTATTTGAGTCATCTATTCCTGTAACGTTCCCAGCAGAATCGCAAGTGGTTCTATTTCAATATAAACATTTTATTTCAAGTCGTTATTGGCACAAAATTAAACATTCTAATTTAGAAATCAATCTAGATTTGCGATCTAGACAAGTTAAAATAAGCATTCTAAATTTGAACGACTCCTCAGGAAGTTAGATCTTTTGTTGACAGACAGGTCGAGTAAAACATTCTAATTTTGAAAAGTTCTCAATGTTCATAAGAAAGTTTGTAGAAAACGTTCCAAATTTAAAATTTACTCATCGAAGCTCGATTGCGACGGCAGTGTTGCCAACTTAACGGATTTCCCGTCATATTTAACGGATTAGGGTCAGGCACTAACGGGAGAAAATATATTTTGACGGCTAACGGATTTATCCACGGATATAGTTCTTTTAATTTTACTTACTAATCATGTCGTGTCAGTCAGGACATTTTCAGCGTGATGAATGGGGTAAAATCATTAGTGCATTAGTGCAGAATAATTTATCGTCAATACCATTTTAAAAATACATTTTGACCTAAAAAAAGCAAGGCATGCTACTCGTACAATTTACCCGATGATGCTAATTCGTCTTATTTCAAAATCTATCGCAATCGCTTTCATTTTTTACAGATATTAATATGTGACACATTGCTGCATTTCATTGGTAAGTTTTTATTTGTGCCAAAAAGAAACATCAATGTTCTGTCAAATGATAGCGATTGCGACAGATTTTAAACTTAGTTTATTAGTATGCAGGGGGCTAATTGTCTAATTTTAAAATCTATCGCAATCGCTTTCGTTTGACAGATGGATGTGACACATTGCTGCATTTCTTTGGTAAGTTTTTATGTGTGTCAAGAAGAAGTTTCAATGTGTTACATCCTTGAAAGCGATTGCGATAGATTTTGAAATTAGACAATAGAAAGGCAGATCGGTATTTTATTTGACGGAAAAAATATATCAGTTTGACGGATTTTTGACGGAAAATACCAAGTTCCTTAGCGGAATCAAAAATATCTAGTTGGCAGCACTGTGCGACGGACAGCTTCATAATATTTTGAAACTTGACTCCGTCGGTCGCGTATCGCTGCCCAACGCAACGGTCCCGTATTACGATACAAGTAATTTAAAACGCAACTGCATCCGAACTTTTTATCTGATCGGTCATGAAATAAATCGGTGCTAGGCCATGCCTGAGATCTGACCTGCCCGATAATAGGTCATGAGCATATTAATATAACTGACAACATCGAACAGTGAAATTACTGGTAAACCAGTCAGAGTTAACGACGCATAGAAACGATTTATCATAATGCATTTAAAGAGAGATGGCTCACTCGTAAAGAAATCTCATTTGTATGCAACCGCTCGGCTCGGCGGTGGAGTTTCATTTATTTTGCTCTTAAACAATTTGTGTTTGTAAATCACTAGTTTTATATTGTAAGCTCTGTGTGTGCCCGTAAAGGCTCGGTTATTAGGAAACATTTGTCTCGTCTTTTTCTTTACGTGTAAAGAGTATGGAAAATAACCTCACTCTTGCACTTTTTCGATGTTTTTCGTTGTTTTTCATCATTATTTTTCACACAATAGGGAATATGCATCAAATTTTTTTTTAATCTTAATCAAAAGTATAATGCGTGAGAAAATTAACTGTAATATTAAAACTTTTCTCTTGCGTTTTGTTCTCGTGATATAGTTACTTGAAGTTAACGCGCAGCAGCACCCGCCGAAAATGCTCCATACAAAACGGTGACGTCACACATCACGTTTCAGGTTTTTTTCGGATGGAGTTAGCCAATAATCTTCAATTATCTCCCTAAATTTTGCGTTTAAGTACATACGTGTCATACAAAATATTGTTTCTTATTCGATATTCTATCTGACTGTAAAGTGCATTATATCCGAAAATGAAAAAAAAAATCGTTATTTTTCCCTGATTTCATCGTGTGATAAAACTAAAATAATACATTTTTTTTATTTTTTTTCCTGTTCCATCATGTTTTTATACGTGTCCGCAGCGATCAAGCTCAAATTCATCAAAATGGGTGACTTATGCATATTCCCTATTATCTTTTTTAAATAAAAGTTTTGAAGCTACTTCACAGTACGTTAAAGTGTATTTTGATGTAGAATTGAATACGTTTCCGCTATTATTTACGCCAAAAATATGACCCTACGCAAGCGCTTTTGATAATAATCAGATTTTTTTACAATCATCTGTGAGGTTTATACGCAATTTAATACTTGTAGTGTAGCTAATAGAGAATCTCTTTAGCTTGTCGTATGTTTTTTTGTGGCTACAACTTTACGTTTTCTATATAAAAATGTGACCCCGCAAACCATGTTTTCCTATCATGGACCCTTAACCAGACAGGTATGTGTGACAAACAAAGGTGAAGCGAGACTAGTTATTATGACTGTCTTAGCACGTACTTTGAATTAGTTCAACAGGAGAAAGGTTAATGGAACAGGGGTTAATTATTTTATTATTGTATAGGGTTGGGGGGTACTATTTTACCCCGTTCATGAACGGACCCATTCATGTTCGTGACCGTTATTCGTAGCGTTTTAATGTTAAAAATACTGTTGTAGCACTTATGCAATTCAAGTGAAGTATTTTATTATGCACCTGCTGCTTGACAGCGCAAATGTCAGAGTATGCTTCCGCGCGCATGAAACTCTAGAGCGGCGGGTGGCGCTGGCAGCGGCGCGGGGCGGTATCTCCTTACATTGCTCTTTAAAAAGTTATTAATTATTAATCAGAAATAAAAAGTTTTCTCACTTATACCAGTCTTATTTATTCTTATGCTAATACTTTGGTATACGGGAGTGAATTCCATACTTACTTCCCGCACATGCGCGGGCAGTTTCACAAATTAAAAACTATGGAACTATATACTTTTATTTTTATAAAACTTTATGGCTGCGTGTATGTCATTTCAATACACACCGCATGGACACACGAACCAATAAAAAATTGCATTGTACATTTCTTTGAGAAAAGCACTATACTACAAGCCTGTACGGGAAACAATTTACATTACATTGCCTTGATTGGTTAATGACCTCGGCTCTAGCTACGACTACAAACATACCTCGACAATGTAAATGCTGGCTGACTTCCCGCACTCGCCTGTAATGTACTATTATTTAAAAGAACGTTAGAAATACATAAAAAAATGAACATGTATTCATTTTAATATTTACACTGAGAAGAGTTCGACATTTAATGATTTAAATCTTTATTTTGAAAGAAGTTTTTAATTTTACTTAAGCGTTGTCTATACATTTCGAACGTTAACTAAATGAGGGCTTTTCAAAGTGACATTAAAAAAAACTATTTTTTTAATGTCACTTTGAAAAGCCCTCATTTAGTTAACGTTCGAAATGTATATATATAACGCCATCTAGTGAGACAAATAGTTACTAAACTATTTGTCTCACTAGATGGCGTTGATGGAAAGAGAAAACTAACGGACTGTACCAAAGAGGAAAGTAAGCGCTTACTGGATGACATCGGCCAAAGAGAAACATTTGCTAGGGATCTGCCTGCCCACCTGAGTACTCTTCCATTCGAAGCTTAATAAAATAAACACATTGATACATATACATTTTTATCAACGCCATCTCGATAGATAGATAGGCTCGATAGCCTACAGCTTTTTGACATTTTGAAAAGCCCTCATTACTTTTTTATTTATAATATTGCATTATGGTAACCCTAAGCTGAGCGGCTGCGCAGGCGCACCAGCGCTCATTACGCTGAGCTATGTTGACCGTGAACTATACTTTTTATGGATCCTCTGTAGATCCGTATTGAGTATACTCGTCCGCTATTGTTGTCTTATCTAACTAAATGTCCATCTTATTGTGTTGCTGCAGTAAAAAATATGGCTTAAAACCGCGCTGTAGGACGTAAGCTATAAATTCGCCTATAAAATGCCTACGTTAAACTCATTATCTTTATTTTTTTACTAGCTTCCGCCCGCGACTTCGTCCGCGTGGATATTAGAGAAAATCCTTAGGGAACCTTCAACCAGAATCCGACCAGCCGATTTTATGCGATTAGGCCGGTCCTCACCAAGCGCGCTGCCTCGCGAGGCAAAACGTTTGCAGCGTGTGGCAGACCTCGCACGAGGCTGCGCGCTTGGTGGGGACCGGCCTAATCGCATAAAATCGGCTGGTCGGATTCTGGTTGAAGGTTCCCTAAGGATTTTCTCTAATATCCACGCGGACGAAGTCGCGGGCGGAAGCTAGTTTATTACAACAATCAGAAGTGGGTCCAGAGATATTAGTAGTATCCTGTTCCCGTTTCTTTACCCTTTTCCGATCCCGTTTGGTCCCGTTCCTGTCCCCGGTTTCCGTTCCCGTTCGCGTTCGCTTTCGAGCGATCGCGTTTGCGTTCCCGTTCCTTTCTCGTTCCCGTTCCCGTTCCCGTCCCCTGCGGCTGAATCATGTCCACCGTGTTGGACTTCAAAATAAATGTCATTTTCGCATTCCTCATTCCATAAAACCTCAAGAACAACATCCACATCGATTTTCATATTAACTTGCCCCATTTACCCCCTAAGGGATGATTTTCAAAATAACAAAATATATATTTGCCTATTTATTTTTAGACATGCTTCTTAGAATTTCAAAGTTGTAATGTCTCATCATCATCATCATATCAGCCGCACAACACCCACTGCTGGGTATAGGCCTCCCCCAAGGATTTCCATGACGATCGGTCCTGCGCTTCCCACATCCAGTGGCTTCCGGCAACCTTCACCAGATCGTCGGTCCACCTTGTCGGGGGCCTACCCACGGAGCGCCGTCCGGTGCGCGGTCGCCATTCAAGAACCTTTCCGCCCCAACGGCCATCGGTTCTTCTCGGTATGTGTCCAGCCCACTGCCACTGTAGCTGAGCAATCCTTCGAGCGATGTCGGTTACTTTAGTTCGCCGGCGGATCTCCTCATTTCTGATTCGATCACGTAGGGAAACGCCGAGCATGGCTCTCTCCATTGCACGCTGGGTGACCTTGAGCCTCCTTATGAGACCCATAGTTAGCGACCACGTTTCACTGCCGTAAGTCATTTTATATTATTTTTCCATACACAATTTGCACCCCATTTTCACCCCTTTAGCAATTAAATCATGTTGTACTTCAAAATAAATGTCATTTTCGCAATCACCATCCCATAAAACCTCAAGAACGACATCCATATCGATTTTTATGTTTACTTACCCCATTTACACCCTAAGGGGTTGATTTTAAAAACCACAATATATATGTTTGTCTTTTTATTTTTAGACATGCTCGTACGAAGTTTTAAGTTGTAAAGTATATTTTATATTGTTTTCCATACCAAATTTGAACCCAATTTTCACCCCTTTAGTGGTTAAATCATGTCGACCGTGTTGGACTTCAAAATTAATGTCATTTTCGCAATCGTCATCCCAGAAAACCCCAATAACGACATCCATATCTATTTTAGGTTTATTTACCCCATTTTATCCCCATAGGGGTTAAAATACTACCAATAACCATATACGTTGCGTTATATTTCCATCCATAAGCCTAAATTATAAATTTAACGATTTTTACTTTGAAAATTAAGGATTTTCTTCTATACTCAACTTCATCCCCCTTTTCACCCCATCGGGGGTAGAATTTTGAAAAACGATGATACACGTATTTATTAATTTTCAATCATCAGCCTGAATACAAAATTTGAAGATCCTAGCATCAAAACTGAGGGACTTCCATACAAACTCTCATCCCTTATTTCATCCCCTTAGGGATGGAATTTTCAAAAATCCTTCCTTAGTGGATACCTACACTGTATAAGGTACCTGTGTGTAAAATTTCAAGTCTCTAGGTTCAGTAGTTTGGGCTGTGCGTTGATATCTCACTCAGTCAGTCAGGACTTTGAATTTTATATATATAGATTTCATAGGAAAACATACAAAGACTTAATCAATACTTATTATAATACAAAGTACTCCACCACGTCTGTCTGTCTGTTCGCGATAAACTCAAAAACTACTGCATGGATTTTCACCAGTAAATAGAGTGATTAATGAGGAAGGTTTAGGAATATAATTTGACAAGGTTTTGTGTAAATTAGTTGTAACGTTATTATAATAAAAAGTAATTTTGGTCATAAGTCTATAATATTGTCTGACTCTGAAGTTCTTAAATGTCCGCCATGGCGGTAATCACAAATATTTTAACTTTGTGTTAACCGCGCCAATAATTATTTTTAAAATAACAATATTTATTACTATTAATTAATCAGATTTTTTTAAATATTGTTATAGATAATTACTTCTTAAAATAATTAAAAAGAAATTCGCTCTATTTATTATAGGTAGTGTCATGCCGCGTGACTGTCGCTCACATTCTTCAATAGGTGCATTCCAGCAGACCAATCGCTCACCGATCACCACAGAGTAAAATTTAACCTTTTGGCAAAAAAGGAAGGAACCGAAGCAAAGCGAGGGCGGGTCGCTAGTACCTTTATAAGGAGTCTATGCACCATTATAAGTTTTCGCATATAAATTCTCAGTCTCATCAATAATATTAGGAATGTCGCAAGTAGACTAAACCATAAGTCATCTTGTATTGTCAACAAAATGCTCCCTAACTGGTAAGAAAATAAACTGATTCAGCAAGTCACTTTCCCACAACAACGCGGTGAATAGGGTTGCCACCTTTTTTGTGGACTAATAAAGTAGGTACAATATGCGCAAAATAACTTGGAGGCTCGGAAGTTAGTTGCAAGTGATATATTATTCTCTGCGTAGGGTCCATAGTTCCGAGTGCTTCCGCCCGCGCCCCGTCCCCGCGCAAGCCCTGTATTCGTCTGCCTACTCACTGCGAAGCGTTCCGCGCGATGTTCAGGGGGCCTAGCCAAAGTAACATTTGCAAATCTTCGTTATCGCTTCGCTTTCGAAACATGTATGAGATTGACATAAGGTTTCGTCAACTATCGAATTTTAAAACGTCAAATCCATACATGTTTCGAAGCGAAGCGATAACGAAAATTTGCAAATGTTACTTTGGCTAGGGGGGCAGAACCGCCAAGTAATTTTGCGCATAACTACTGTATATTGGTTTCTAAAGGTAGAAAAAAAAGTACATTGTATGGAAATGAAGTATTATTTATCTTTACCTTTAAAAACATACTTTTTATTACGTTTGGCAATATTTAAACAAACCATGTGAAATCAAAAGGCTTCATTTTCACTTACTATATTTTCCTCATAAAGTATAGAGTACAATTACCCCGAAATAAAGTTTATTATAAAGTACGGTTGGCAACCCTAGCGACGAACCATTGTAAAGCTCCACAAAAACAGATACCTCACACACTGTCGAGGTGGATTTACTACGCACGTATTTTCAATTAAATACTTTTTCGAAAAAGGAACACAAGAAAGTGATCAATTTGATCATGACCCAGTTTTTCAATGTGGCTGTATAATTTAATTCCGTTGCCTATCCTTTCATAATTAAAAAATACCGAAAAATAATTGCTATTGTTATTCGTAGCGTACACATAATTATTGAAATCCGGTTAAATACGTTTTTCTAGATTAATTGTGACTGCCTCTAATAACTAACTGTTGTGTAATCTTTTTTAACAATATAAATTCTTAATTTTTTTATGCTTTTTCGACTAGCTTTTGCGACCGTTTTTTTTTCATGTGGCTTATGCACTTTTCACAGAATCCATTTCTATTGTTGTTATTGTTAGAAGGTAAGTATTATATTTTACCCTAATTAACTAATTAGTAGCATTGGCGCAGGAAACATAATAAAATGAATTATTACTGGCTGTATAATGCTTTGTTCACTTAACTTTTGATTTGATAACAGTAAAAGCATTTTCGTTCAGTAAAAATTATGTAGGTACTTAAATTATGAACTAAATATATTTTTATCAAACATCAGAAATGATTTAGTTTGTTTAATTTCTTTCGCATGACGTGTAAAAGTAGGTAGACCAGATTTTATTACCGCGCGTGAGACTAAAGCCGGCATTTTTCAAACTTAATTAAGGTTAATTAAATCAGAAAAGCAAGAAAATACTTATGGTCATATTTGCATCTTTATGCTTATTGTATCCAAGCGCAGCCAAGCGAAAAGTTCACATCCTCAGAAATGCTCTGAAATACCATACCAGTTGTGGTTACTAACCCAACCCATGAATAAAGCATAAAGTAACACTTTGATCAGCAAACTTTTTTTGTTATGCCATTTCTTTAGAAAAAGACATAAGTTGACATAGAAAGACCAACTTTTGGAATTGTTATTTTAAAGAAAACAGGAATTGTATTAATTTTCAAAGCTGACAGCGGTAGTCGTACGACACTAATATTTTGTTCTTTCATACAACCGAGTAAGTAATATTAATAGGTTTTTCGTTTTACTAAGCTCACAAAAAGCTCGTGATTAATGTATCTGTGTCGTTTGGTGAAGAAACAAGTAGTAGTGGAACAAGTAGACTAAGCAACAGCGTAACTAATTCGAGAGATTGTTACTTATTTTGCATGTTTCGTAAATAGTTTCACGCTCTAAATAGTGGCATTCAAATGAAAGTATGGAAACTCCTTGCTTACACATGTGACGGTGGCGACGCGGCTACAGCCTTTTGTGGAAAAAATAACGCCACGCAATGTTAGCGGAAAATATCGTTTAGTGACGTCACGTTCTATTCGAATTTCAAAACAATTGTTAAGTAAAGCACGAAGCGATCGTCTGCTGTCTTGAACCATTGTCGCGCATGTGAACATGTTTCTTGCATGCAACAGAGCGTCTCCATTAGAAAGTAATTAACAGACACCATCACGTCCTTTAAAAACTCGCACTTCACGAAACCGAACACTAAATCCGACGATTGGGCGCCAAATCGACCATAATGATGTTCGAATCGTAATTGAGTGCACGCTCCGCATTGTTATTCGGCCGGCGGACACCGCATTACATAAGTTTTCATTGGGCCGAAAAGCGTAAATAAAACCTTCGCACGGATCATCGGCTTATTACTTCATACTGCAACGCGATACGTGCTCCGGACGCTTCATAAACTATAGACTCGGCGACTTCCGTCTACAAAGTTCCACCTTTTTTTTATTAAGAAGAGAGCTCTTAGTAATTTCCTTTATACCAATCCGCTCACGCCGGTTCCTCTTAAAATACTTGCCCCCACATCCGCTTCTTTTAATAAAGTCTACCGAAGCTATGGAATGCCTCATACGATTTTGTTCCCTCTTTTATCTCTCTCCTTTCCGACGATGGCAATTAATGTTCGACAAAAAAACATCGCGAAATAAATTCCCCGTAACAGTTCGAGAGATATTACGGCTTAATGCGTGCCATTACAATACCTCTGGTGTAGCAAGATTTCATAAGTCTCAAATTTAAACAATCAGAGCGCGTATAATTACCGCAAGTTGCATTGTTCGAAGCCACTGCACAGGTATTCAGCAACCTATCAATTAGTGGACCCAAATTTTCTAGTTAATCCGCCTAAATAAACTTATTACTGCATAATAACAGCCAACGTTATAATTATGTGAACCGTTTCAATACCTCTCCGGGTGCTAAAATAACAATGACTTCGAAATTCGAAAAGTGGAGATCGTAAATAATGATTAGTCATAAGCAAAGAGATAAAGAGAATAAGCTCATCAACGGAGTGAATAGACAATAAACTTTGCCGGTCTTGTTATTACAGCGCCTCGCGGCGGGTGCTAAAGAAAACACTCCTTTTTCCTATGAACGATACTTTACGGTCAGATTCCAACATTTTAACTGCGTCTCTCCAACATTTATGACCGCTAATAAAATTGTTCAAAGAGACCGATTTATAGTAGCTGAAAACTAATTTGCGGACATTTTTTTGTCATCGTAAGCGTGAGGATTAAAATTGGAGTTGTGTCAATCAAAATTTGAATTTGGAATTGGAATTGCAAAACTTGACTCGACGTCCATTTAAGGTGGTGGGTTGCGTTCCAATTTTATTAGTTTAGAAGTTAAGGTGCGTTCTCACGTATCGCTGGGGCGGAGCAGCCCTCAAATCTGCACTGATGAAATTCCAAGCGTTCCTGACTTTATTCATCACACGCGCGCGTTTCTAGGAATTGTAAGGCAGTGTGAACACTCGGCCGTATCCGACTTTGGCGAATAAATCCTCCACGTTATTTAGTATGGGAGGTGCGCCGGTACTTACGGTCGCGCGTTCTTCGACGAATTTATGGACGTGTCAAAGGCCGGTCATCATAGTCTGGGAACCACCGCGAGCGACACATGCAAATTCCAAGATGACCCCCCGATTCGTTTGTGAAAATGCATGCTGTTCAGTTTTCTTTGAATGTTTCGGGACTATCTCGAAACATTCACAGAAAACTAAACAGTGCTGTTAGCAAGATTACAGATCATAACCTCTTTTACGTTCTTTATATCTTGTTTATTTCCAGCCGGAGTGCCGTGGCTAGAATATAAACGTTCCACATTACATAGGTTATATTACTCATCGAATACACCGCCTAGTTTTACTGCTTGCGTATGCAAAGTAGATTAGGTAAAAAATTAAGATAATATCAAATCGAATCATGTCGAAACTTGAAAGAGGCTGTACGCGTCATTCTCGAATAAAATCCGGATGAACTGATCACGAATTTGTTTATTTTTTAGTGCGGTTTCGGTTTCAACGCTTACCCTTCTCATGCCCGTTATCAGATCTACCATAGAGGCCGGCGCAAACGTCCCACAAGTTGTTGTTTTTTTTTTTAAATTCCTATATTCATTCAAATCGTTCCGTTGTTTATGGTCGACATTTTCATTTTTGGAATCGTCGAGATTCCAGTGACGTCGGAGTCCCGTCTCCGAATGCCGCCGTTGCCTCGTGAAATTAAAAAGGAAGCTTTTTAGTTTTTCAATTCGCTTGGGATTTAAAAGTCCCGAATTCTTGAGTCGACGTTGCTTTTTCGCGATGATTGTAATTGAGGGCAATAAATTGTTAATGTCTGACTTATTTCGTGTCTCATACAGCGGACTGGTCGTTAGCGGTAAAAAAGTGGTTACGTCTGTTTTAATGTTTCCTAGCTGGGTTTAAAGTGATCGTCACATATAAAAGCATACATTTCGTTTAAAGTTACGAGCTACTTTTCGACTTTTTAATGTTTCTCGGTAATGCGGCCATGTTAATTAATCCTTTCAAAATGGCGCTCTAAACATTTTGATTAATTTTGGTGTTAGTCCGAATGTTTACTTTCTTGCCGAGAGTGTGGCAACTCGAGAACTTTATTATCGTCTCAATTTAATGGTTGTTTTATGATTGGCGTGTGAGAACGATTGACAGAAATTATTAGTCGATACTTAAACGCCTTCGGTGATTCGTTAAATAAGTCATTAAACAATTAAACGATCACAAGAGTTCAGCAATTATATATAACTAAATCTCTTTACCGCATGATATTCAAAATGCGTCGTAAAGGTGCCAAAGACATTTTAATTTCGTCCGCAAAACGTTAAATTGATAAATTCTTTACGCATAATTTCAGCGCTGTAATTATGTCGTTAGTTAATGTCGTAAATTCAGCGGTGCCGGTGTAAAGCCCTCATAAATATGAAGTGTAACAATAAATCTTTGTGGGAAAAAGTGGTTTTCAGTTGGATGATCTCCAAAACTTTTAATACTGATGGGATAGAGATGATTTAACGCGCAAATAAATAAATCGCGCGAATAAATAAATTCAAAAGAGTTTGTATATCAAACGGACATAAAGGATTCTTACGGCAATATTGAGGACAGATCGCGAGGTCGTTTTAATACGTGTTTCCGATCGTGTTATGGCATTAACCGACCATGTTCGAAGCACAGCGAATGCCATGTTTAACCTCCTTTCTTCATATCGACTTCATCTGTCAGCATAACCTCACCTAGGTGCAACTGCTTAGCATTCACCAGAATGCACAACACCTATAAAATGTGATCGTCGCCCCAAATATTTTAATACCTACCAGATTTTACAGGAAGTTCACACGATATCTCAAACCAATTTATCAATACCACTTACCATCAATTTTTCAACCAGCATTCCTATTAGCAACAGAATTAATATTCTCGAAAGTAATATAATATTCACTTATGTCAATGTTTTTATAACAAAGTGGTATTCTGGTTTGGTATGATTCATGGGTCAACGCACCTCCCATAAGAAACGCCAAAATAGCAAGAGATAAACTTAATTAAAAGCATTAATAATCAGGATTAAATGCGCTCGGAACACTTTATAACAAAACACATTTACGTTTATCTGCCAGACATTGGATTTGCATATCTTTTAATTTGATGGACTCTTATGGCAATACGTGTTTGACACCGTGTCGATACTTAATGTTAGTGTAATAAAAATCATTTTCCCATTTGTCCGTCAGAAAAACCAAGTTTGTATTGAACCGAGTTAAAAAAAACACAGACGTTACCAACACTGGCGAAGTGTGAAATATGAAATCACGATTCTTGTCAAGTGTTTGTGTTCCAAATATCTTTTCGTGTCGAAACACTACTGACTTCTTTTTTTTATGAGATTTTAAAAAGTAATACTTTCGTTATTCGTCCTAAAGTATTGACCGAATAATTCTATGGTAGACGCGTCGACCTTGTTCCATTTTTTTGAATCGTTACCGAATACAACGATAAATACACCATGGAATTTCTACTTGCGACATTTTTTGTCACCAACTTAAATAGTTAGCGCTATAACAAAAACAAACGGACCACTCTGACCATCTGCTGCGATTTCTAAACAACTAAACAATAAAAACCAAACAAAAGTGTCCTAAACACGTGTCCAAACCTTCAAACAAAAGTATCAGATACCTGATTACACAGCACACTCCTTTTGTCGCAGCCTTGTAAATCCGAAACACATGGCGCTTACGATTTCGAATAACTCACGAAACACGAGACCTTTCCCACGAATCCTTACTGGGATCATTAATAAATAACGAAATAACCTCGTAACAGGCTCCGTGGAAGTAGCTTCTTTAGGCACCCTCATAAAACGATTATCAAATAATTCCCCAGCATTCAAGCCGCACGATATTTCGTTTAAGTCTTTAATACTATTTAACGCATCATGTGCAGGGAAAGAAATAATGCGTCGCATTACGGCTCAATCTCTTATTATACTTTGCGTCATAAATATCTTCGTTTAAAAAAAAAAGACAAAGAATTCTAATTTGAAACGGCAATTAACACCGATCGATGGCCAATGTTCAAATTCAAAATTGGAACACGCTGCATTCGATTGTGATCGACGTATCACAAATAATAAAAGTTAGACATGGCCAGTGTGTTTCCTTAATTACATTACAGGCCAGTTCTGGTGGAGCAGTGTATAATAATTTATGTGTCGTAGGAAATTCGCACGGATCAGATTTTTATAAAATCCTAGTATGATTGCAAAAAACCGGTTAATTAGAATCTGAGACAGATTTTTGTAATCGTCCTTTGGTTAAGATTTTTACAAAATCTAGCGTATCTTATGTAAATCGCGAATGACCATCACTTTGAGCGCGCTGATTGGCTGATGTCAACGATATGGACTGACGGATGCTCTGATTGGCTAAACCTAGGGTTTTCTAGGATGACGGTGCCGTCATATTACGGCCGTCATTTAGCGGCGTAGAATGTTGTCTATGTGAACAATACGGTGCAGTTTCTGACGTTACGGTGTTGCCATATTTTTTACATAGACAACATTCAACGCTGCTATATTACGGCCGTAATATGACGGCACCGTCATCCTAGGAAACCCTAGCTTAACGGTTACCCATAGTTCTATAAGAAGTCATGTTTTGACCAATCTGAAGATGTTATAAGTCGACCCTTAGATTATCCAATCAGCATTCAAGTTAACAATTGTCCGAAAATACTGGCATTTTCACAAAGATTGCGAAAACCTATCTTAGATTCTAATTATCCGGTCCTTTACAAACGACCTAGGATTTTAGCAAAGATCCGGTTTATACGATTATCCTACGACATATGCAACCCGTCTCGTAAGCGTACGGTATCGCCGACTCGACGCGTCTATAAAGGCTACCTGCACACACATAGGGTTATCAGATCTAATTATTATGAGATTTCCTGACTTTTTCCCTGACTTTTCAATAAATTTCCTGAGATTTTGTACACCTACCTCTACATTCTTCATTTAGTTGACGTTTAATATTATTATTTCTCACCAAACCGTTAAATACTTACCAAATTACAGTTTGACCATAAAAAGTTGAAATAAAATAGAACTAATTTTTTTCAGTACAGTCAGTGTTGTCAAATTATTCGTAATTTTGACGTGATACATAGAAAGTGGCGCCCTCAATTATTGTCAACTCTTTATTGTCAAGCTGTATGTGTGTTCAATTTTCATTAAGTACTTACTTACATTTTTGGGATATCAAAAATCCCTGACAACTACAGTTTTTTCCTGTTTTCCTGACAGATGCCTTAAATTCCTGACATGTCAGGAAAATTCCTATCATCTGGTAACCCTACCTGCACACGTACGCTGACGTCGACCGCTTTTTATGGGCTGCGCCGAGAGTCACTGGCGTGGGAACCGGCATATACTTACGACCAGCCACAGCTGACCGAAATGCGCTCTCCATACTCGATTAACAAATCAATACGCTGTATACTACGACTACCATATTTGATCGCCGCCGCCGCGCGCCCGGTACACAAATCATAATAAAATATTTTGACAACCGTCCTGCGCTCCTTATTTACACCGTACGTATAAAGGTTTACGATATGTTGCATTTAACAAACTCGGATCAGTGATACGGGAGTAGGGTTACCAGATGACAGGAATTTTCTTAACATGTCAGGAATTTTCTTAACATGTCAGGAATTTGAGCCATCTGTTCGGAAAACAGGGAAAAACTGTAGTTGTCAGGGATTTTTAAAATCCCAAAAAGTGTAAGTACCTACTTAGTTAATGAAAACACATAACTTGTTAATCATTTTGGTGAGAAAAAATTATCAAACGTCAACTAAATTAAGAATTTAGCTGTAGGTGTACTGCTGGGAAATTTCCTGAAAAGTCAGGGAAAAGGTCAGGAAATCTCATTATTAGATCTGGTAGCCCGGGAGCGATGTCATGCGATGCTCGGGCCCGCTCGGTCGCACGCCTCAGCCTGTTTAGTATTCAGAATCAAGCGATAACACGTCCGCTTGTACAGTCCACAACGAAACCTTATTATAAATTCGTCAAAACTACCATTCTACAATGTATCTATGGCTCTAATGAGAGTGTGCCGCGAAAAAGTAGGAGAAAAAGCGTTCGCTTTTTATCCCTCACCGATATCGTACGTTGAGAAAATGATTTCTCGTATTGACAATAATCATTGTTCGTAGGGAAGCGGTGGGTGATCGACGTATCACAAATAATAAAAGTTAGACATGGCCAGTGTGTTTCCTTAATTACATTACAGGCCAGTTCTGGTGGAGCAGTGTATAATAATTTATGTGTCGTAGGAAATTCGCACGGATCAGATTTTTATAAAATCCTAGTATGATTGCAAAAAACCGGTTAATTAGAATCTGAGACAGATTTTTGTAATCGTCCTTTGGTTAAGATTTTTACAAAATCTAGCGTATCTTATGTAAATCGCGAATGACCATCACTTTGAGCGCGCTGATTGGCTGATGTCAACGATATGGACTGACGGATGCTCTGATTGGCTAAACCTAGGGTTTTCTAGGATGACGGTGCCGTCATATTACGGCCGTCATTTAGCGGCGTAGAATGTTGTCTATGTGAACAATACGGTGCAGTTTCTGACGTTACGGTGTTGCCATATTTTTTACATAGACAACATTCAACGCTGCTATATTACGGCCGTAATATGACGGCACCGTCATCCTAGGAAACCCTAGCTTAACGGTTACCCATAGTTCTATAAGAAGTCATGTTTTGACCAATCTGAAGATGTTATAAGTCGACCCTTAGATTATCCAATCAGCATTCAAGTTAACAATTGTCCGAAAATACTGGCATTTTCACAAAGATTGCGAAAACCTATCTTAGATTCTAATTATCCGGTCCTTTACAAACGACCTAGGATTTTAGCAAAGATCCGGTTTATACGATTATCCTACGACATATGCAACCCGTCTCGTAAGCGTACGGTATCGCCGACTCGACGCGTCTATAAAGGCTACCTGCACACACATAGGGTTATCAGATCTAATTATTATGAGATTTCCTGACTTTTTCCCTGACTTTTCAATAAATTTCCTGAGATTTTGTACACCTACCTCTACATTCTTCATTTAGTTGACGTTTAATATTATTATTTCTCACCAAACCGTTAAATACTTACCAAATTACAGTTTGACCATAAAAAGTTGAAATAAAATAGAACTAATTTTTTTCAGTACAGTCAGTGTTGTCAAATTATTCGTAATTTTGACGTGATACATAGAAAGTGGCGCCCTCAATTATTGTCAACTCTTTATTGTCAAGCTGTATGTGTGTTCAATTTTCATTAAGTACTTACTTACATTTTTGGGATATCAAAAATCCCTGACAACTACAGTTTTTTCCTGTTTTCCTGACAGATGCCTTAAATTCCTGACATGTCAGGAAAATTCCTATCATCTGGTAACCCTACCTGCACACGTACGCTGACGTCGACCGCTTTTTATGGGCTGCGCCGAGAGTCACTGGCGTGGGAACCGGCATATACTTACGACCAGCCACAGCTGACCGAAATGCGCTCTCCATACTCGATTAACAAATCAATACGCTGTATACTACGACTACCATATTTGATCGCCGCCGCCGCGCGCCCGGTACACAAATCATAATAAAATATTTTGACAACCGTCCTGCGCTCCTTATTTACACCGTACGTATAAAGGTTTACGATATGTTGCATTTAACAAACTCGGATCAGTGATACGGGAGTAGGGTTACCAGATGACAGGAATTTTCTTAACATGTCAGGAATTTTCTTAACATGTCAGGAATTTGAGCCATCTGTTCGGAAAACAGGGAAAAACTGTAGTTGTCAGGGATTTTTAAAATCCCAAAAAGTGTAAGTACCTACTTAGTTAATGAAAACACATAACTTGTTAATCATTTTGGTGAGAAAAAATTATCAAACGTCAACTAAATTAAGAATTTAGCTGTAGGTGTACTGCTGGGAAATTTCCTGAAAAGTCAGGGAAAAGGTCAGGAAATCTCATTATTAGATCTGGTAGCCCGGGAGCGATGTCATGCGATGCTCGGGCCCGCTCGGTCGCACGCCTCAGCCTGTTTAGTATTCAGAATCAAGCGATAACACGTCCGCTTGTACAGTCCACAACGAAACCTTATTATAAATTCGTCAAAACTACCATTCTACAATGTATCTATGGCTCTAATGAGAGTGTGCCGCGAAAAAGTAGGAGAAAAAGCGTTCGCTTTTTATCCCTCACCGATATCGTACGTTGAGAAAATGATTTCTCGTATTGACAATAATCATTGTTCGTAGGGAAGCGGTGGGTATTCCCATGCAAATAAAGGTATTGTTCGCGCATGCAAATGATGTTTTCATTCATCAAGTTCTTAATTGACAACGGGGGACATCTGTCAGGGAAAACTGAATCACTCCTTAAGAGAGTGGAGTGATCAAATTAATAAGGTGACCCCTTCATATCCGCTGGTGAGCTGAGCAGCTGCGACTAGCCGTGACGCGCGCTGCAATATTACAACATAATTAATGTAACTTGAATACTACGCTGTACTCGAAAGCGGCTTAACAGAAAACACCACGGCCGAGAGAATTGAAAATATCCTATAGGAAGTTGACAAAATCAACATGTCGTAGTCCTCCAAAACTAGACCGATTTATACTCATTCAACAAAAAATTAAAAAATGCTTTGGCTGTGTTCCTATGTTTTGCTTTTTATAATCACGTTTTGTAACACTTTCTTTAATTATTTTAAGGAAAAAAGTATTTATATCGGTCCAGCCAAATTGTCTAATTTTCAAAATCTATCGCAATCGCTTTCATTTGACAAATGGGTGTGACACAATGCTGAATTTCTTTGGTAAGTTTTTATTTGTGCCTAAAAGAAGCATCGATGTATCACATCCTGAAAGGCGATAAACTTTGAAGTTAGACAATTAGCCCCCAGTTTTGGAGGAAGAAACAGGGCGACTATGATTTTGTCAACTTTCTATAGGAATTTTTCATTTCTCTTGACCGTGGTTTTTCCTCTAGTCAATGGTTCGATTCCACGCGCGCTGCCCCGGTTGCAATTGTTTCTCCTTTTGTTCCCCAAGATTTACGAAGTACGTACGCAATTAAATTCCGATTACAGATCTAGAGGTCGTGAATCGAGTCCGTTCCCGACTAACCGCGACCACAGAATAGATATAAGTACTACCGTACAGAAAGGACACTCTCCGCCCCGCCTCAGAATCAATTACCTCACCCCACCGCGCGAGTTCGTGTGCCGAATCGTATGCTCGTTTAATCGTGTTTGTCAAATGTCAACTTATTTTGATATTCAATCAAAGCAATGCGTCGTAACTTTATTTACCGAAAAGTTCGAATTATGAATTGAACGTCGCTCATATAGTACAAACTGAGGCCGTACCGGCTAAATAAATTACATGGCTATCGTAATCGCTTTCATTTGACAGATGGATGTGACACATTGCTACTTCTATTTGGCATAAATAAAAACATTCCATATAGAAAAGTAGCAATGTATTATCCATCTGTCAAATGACAGCGATTGCGATAGCCATGTAAGTTAGCCGGTGCGGCCCCTGCACGGTAGCCCTAGACTTACACACACACAGTTGCGCATGTACGAAAATGTCATATGACGTCATCTGTTTATAATGGCGCGGTTGTATGGAGTGTCCGGGGTGTGCCGCGACGCCGTAGGATCACTGTTTTATGACCGACCGGTTCTTCCACTCCGAGCATTTCCATAATACCTCCACAAAGGATAAATGCCCATTTTCGCGTTGCGTCTGGGCAATAAAAGCATCGACAACAGGCGCCTAGAAGGTGTTGACTCTCGCCTTATCACCCTCATAATCGATTTTCGACTGCCGTTTCGCCTCCTTATGTAAACAGACAAATGTCAATATCTTACTATCTGATATGTACGAGTTCATGTTTTTTATAAAACGGAACCATTACATGCACCCATATTGGGCGGTTAAGTGCGTGCGTCTCGGGCTCACTTGTGTATTTTTAGCCTGATATTGAAACAATTCCGCTGCCATCTGCTGTCGGCTTCACCTGTCTATCATTCTGTTAATTTACGCCCGTCCGGCATACCGAGTGACCACAACTATGTCATAAACTAAAGGAAATATTTGAAGTGTCCAACAACTGCCTCCTCCATTAATGTTTAATTTTTGTCATGTTATCCATACTTTAATCCTTACTAATATTGTAAATGCGAAAGTCGTTTGTTTCTTTGTTTTTTACGGCTTAACGTTTTAACTACTCAACCGGATCATCATGAAAATTTGCATAGACGTTGTCAGGGGTACAAAGAAGGTCACAGGGTACTTTTATTCCGAAAAGAAGTACTGTTCCCGTCCCGAGGGATAGAGAAATAAACGTCCACGCAGACGAAGTCGCGGGCGGCCGCTAGTATAATAATATTATAAATGATATTAAGTAACTCTGTCTGATCACACCTAGACCGCTGGACCGATTTTGACGAAATTTGGTACGGATAAAGATGGGACCCTGGGGAAGGACATAGGCTACTTTTTTATCCTTGGGTCTCCACCCGCAAAGCTGCTGGCGGAAGCTTGTTTATCATTATTTTAGAAATAATACTGGCATAGCACAGTCATCGTGATCCAAATTTAAATATATTGAATCAAACTTACCTGCTTAGATAAATAACAAAACACGGTCGGCATACGGATGACAAAGTGACAAAAGACGATAGATAGTTAATTCGACTTCCGTTATCGCATCAAACCAAACTTTTTCTTATTAGGTTAAGCCGCTATCACATTTTACTTTGAGTATTTATGTTTGTTATTTGATAAGATTCGCATTTATATCTTGCCCGTGAAACGAGTTTAACTTGATTTTATTTTTTTCAGGGCACCTTCTCGCTTATAGTCGAAGCGTGGCACGATACGAACGAAACGTCGAGATCTGACGGTGAGTGCTCTCTTCTTAATACAATGAGGTCTTTTCAAGATGACAAAAAACTGTCCTAATACAATGAGGTCTTTTCAAGATGACAGTAAACTGTCCTTATTAGGACAGTTTTTAGAGGAATTTTTTTGAGGGATTTTCAAAATGACAAAAAACTGTCCTAATACAATGAGGTCTTTTCAACATGACAAAAAACTGTCCTAATACAAATGAGGGCTTTTCAAGATGACAAAAAACTGTCCTAATACAATGAGGGCTTTTCAAAATGACAAAAAACTGTCCTAATACAATGAGGTCTTTTCAAGATGACAAAAAACTGTCCTAATACAATGAGGGCTTTTCAAAATGACAAAATGTAGGCTCGATAGATGGCGTTGATAAAAATGTATGTGTCTATGTTTTTTTTACTAAGCTTCGAAGAGTAATCAGGTAGGCAGGCAGATGTAATCCTGAAATGTTTCTCTTTGGGTAGATGTCAGCCACCGATCGCTTACTTGCCTTTTTGGTACAGGCTGTTTATTTTTGACACTTCTCTTTCTATCAACGCCATCTTGTGAGGCAAATAGTTACTATTTTTATTTTTTAAATGTCATTTTAAAAAGCCCTCATTATGATTATCCATAAAAATGATGGCAGTTTGTAAAATTCATATCACGTAGGTCACGATTCACTCGCATTCAGGTTTCACTGTAATTCTGGGTGTTTATCGTGCATTTAACGGACAGTATGTATATTTGAATGCTCATATTATCATATCGTGGAAGACAAAAATGTTCCCATGGTGTGTCCGATTGGCGTTCAGGGCACGCCGCGCCGCGCGTGATTCGCTTCGCAATGCGCACAGTATTCTAATAAACTCAGCCTTCTGTAGGACGAAAATTTTGTAGAAATGTTCTAATGTATTCAATTGGCCATTGACCGGTGCCTAGACGACGCACTACGAACGCAACTGACGAAAAAAACTGGCCAAATTATTTTTATTGGCCTGTTTTGTTCTCACACGCGACGCGACTCATCCAAAATAACGTTTATGAAATTACAGATGCCATGTGCACGAATAATTTGGAGATTGTTATCATTGAAACAATCGATTGGTTAAGTTGAACTCATTTCGTTTTGACGATATCGCGCGCAGTCTAAACGCCCAATAACGAATCGACAGCCGTTTACGGCGTGCATGCGACATGGCGTGACCGAAAAAACGATTCCGAATGAATTGTACCCGACCCGGTCGTAAATACATCATCATGATAATTCGCCTCGTGCAATGTACGTACAATAACTCCGTACACGAAGACACCCGCACTTCTTGAACCAAGAACGGTTAGGAGATTCGATTTTCAATAATAATAAAACGGCGGACGCGAAATAGTGACCGGCGACGCCCATTTCTTAATTAGATTCTCATCCCGCTGCACTCTGACCGACATAATTACTACTCCTGACCGAATAACAAAAAAGGCCCGGTGATTTACTTAAAACAGATTTAGAGATACGGCGAGGTGTGTCTACGGCCGGTTTACCGAAAATCATTAGCGTCCGAAGTGGATAGGATAGGTTTAGAGGACGGGTATATTTTTAATACGAGCGGGAGCGATGGGCGGCGCCGCCTCACTACCGAGAAATGTTACCAACAGAAATCTAATCAAGCTTAATAACAGGTTACACGGACGCCGTTTGTGTTCACTCAGCATCGACTCACTGGGCTAATGCTTAATTAAATCACATTAAATTTTTTTATCTAATATCGAAACAGCTGCAGTTCATAGCACATTGCACAAACTAATCGATCATAGCGACCCTAGTCATTGAATTTTTCATTCGCCTATGACTTCGTAAGAAGTGAACACGAGTAAATCATCCCATATATCACAAAGATAAACATGCCCGGAGAATGGCTGCCGGTTTAAAGACGCATAAAGAAATTCTCGTGCTAAACAACACAACAATAGTATAGCGGGCGATCCCGATGTTGTCGCTCGTTCCTTCACCGAAATCTTTTGTGTGGAGCCCGAGGCGAGCGGGCCGCACCTGGCAGCGAACTAACGGCCCCTTATTGTTTACCCGATGCTAAAAAACATAGCTCCGAGGGAAGTAGCTTTAGTTTACACTTCATCTTTCGTCGTCGTAGGGCTTGAACTGGATAAAAAGCGCGGAAGGATTCAGCAACCGTTCTCCTACGACCGATTTGCTATTGGACTGTTCGTCGACAGGACGATTCATTTATTTCCATTTCCCCTACAGAGTCTTTCACCTACGGACTGTTCGCCGACAGGACCTTTGGTATATGTCACTTTTGACGACACGCCGTTTCACCTACTGAATGTTTCACCGACACGACGATAAACCTATAACTCTTTTAACTACAATCCTTTCCATCTACGGAAGTATCGCCATCAATAATATTAAGGCAAGCGATATTACAAAGAATAATAAATTAATATTTCAGGGCCCCCCAGAGCCATATAGTCCCAAATTAAGTCAACTTGTGCTATGGGTACTAGATTACTCATAAATATTTTTTTGTAAATACATACTTATAAATATAAATTGTAGTTTTAATTACTTACATGTTATTCTATTCTTTGAAAATAAAATAATTTATATCACGCTTATACCTAAGTATTGCAGTTGCCTCATTGTTATTTATTATCGGAATGGTTTATGTAAATATTTTATTGAAACTAATTTCTTTTTCATACTAGGAACAAATACGCGTTAGAAGTAGGTAGGTAAATAGTAACGTTTTCAGGTCTTTTCATGTTGGCTCCCGAAGCAAAGACTCCGAACATAGTTTATAATATTTTTTTTAAACTATGTTTACATGTTTACAATAATTATAAAAATAAAATAAATATAATTAATTAACTTTTAACTTTAAATATAACACTTCTACAAGTATTTTCTTATGTAACTATATGAGTTCATATTTATATGCTACGCCGAAGTCATAAAGTCCACGCGTACGAAGTCGCGGGCATCAGCTAGTAGATAATAAATAACATTGAAGCAACTGCAATACTTAGGTATAAGCGTGATATAAATAATTTCATTATTTTATTTTCAAAGAATAGAATAACATGTAAATAAATAAAACTATAATTTATATTTATAAGTATGTATTTACAAAAAAATATTTATGAGTCATCTAGTACCCATAGCAAAAGTTGACTTAATTTGGGACTATATGGCTCTGTGGGGCCCTGGAATATTAATTTATTATTCTTTGTAATATCGTTTGCCTTAATATTGACGGCGATTCCTCCGTAGATGGAAAGGGTTGTAGTTAAAAGAGTTATAGGTGTATCGTCGTGTCGGTGAAACATTCAGTAGGTGAAACGGCGTGTCGTCAAAAGTGACATATACCGAAGGTCCTGTCGGCGAACAGTCCGTAGGTGAAAGACTCTGTAGGGGAAATGGAAATAAATGAATCGTCCTGTCGACGAACAGTCCAGAAGCAAATCGGTCGTAGGAGAACGGTTGCTGAATCGCGCGGAAGATGTCCCGGAAGGCTCAATTTAAAGGCCGTCCGCTGCCTTAAGCGGGATCCCGCCGCGGGTACACGGCGCGGGAATATAGATTGCTGGTTTTTGACGGACAGATGCTTGTGCAGTGCATGAGTAAGCTCTAATCTATGTCGCCCAGCGCGCGTGTCCCGCTCAAGGCAGCGGAGGGCCTAAGATTGGTGGAGGCGCGTGGGCCAGCGATCAGCGGCGGGCGGCGAATGGCCGAGCCCCGGGCGCTGCTACCGCCCGCCGCCTGACATTACACGACCGAGATGCGATTATCGATACAGTTATGTTGTGACGGCCGCTTATCTCGTTATCCGGCCGTGCATTATTAGTCAATTCATTACGCTCTAGCCTTCCTATCGCCGTTCCCAGAGCTCTCTCGAGTCACTTTATGATTACTTACGTTCTTAATTGGCTTTCTCAAAGGTTAAACGCACCACGTCAGCCGTCTGGAAATGTAACGACTCCGTTGCACAATCCTCCGCATTCATCGGATTCTCTGTCCGGAACGAAAATGCCCATTTTCTTACAAAACAATAGTGAATTTAAAACGGCGGCGCGACCTCGCACCGCATTATGCGAAATCTCTTTCGAATAAACTCACAATCGTTTGTCAGTTTTTAAATTAAACCTCTCGAACGATCCAAACACTTGAGCGTTGAGAGCTTAAGTTATTTATCTAGTCCGTCCGAGGCCCGTCAGAGGCTCTCTCGGATTGTCTCGTCGCGTCGAGCGTTAGAAGTGGACAGTTTTATAAACAAAAGTTATGAGTCTGAGTTTACACAGTCCATTGATGAGTTGCCCGTTTCCCACAACGCCGGCGGCGGCCGGCGACCGGCCGGGCAGGTGTCCGAATCGAGAAGTGGAAATCGAGACAACGTTAATGATGCGGGCCTCAGCTGCGAAGTCGTCGAACCTTCGCGCAGAACTACGCGTCACCGATTTCGATTTCGTTCAACGCCCACCGCCGACTAATTAGACCATCGCCGATCCAGTTTGGGCGATAGCTAGACAATGTCAATCCGCGGCGTAATGAATGAGAGGCCGTCATCCGCTGGCCTTATTATCGATCGATCGATCATATCGCAGCGGAAGCTGCATCGCGTGATCGCATCCCCCGCGCTTCCCCAAAATCGCGTTTCGAACATCCCAAATCGGCCGCGTCCGCCTCCGAACTCCGATAGTAGCCGCTCAAATTATCTGTTATTTCGCTTTCTTTTGTTTTTGTATATCGCCGTTTGAGTGTTTTCATTTTATTTGTTGACCTCTGCGCCCGTAATAACACGTTTGCTCGCCGGCGCAGCACGTACGAGAACTAACAGCCTCGTCCTTCTTTAAATGTGTTATTTATTTGTGAATTGGAATTACATTAATAGACTCGATAGTGGGGCACACCTTCATTTAATATCGTTACGGCTCGGAATTAGGATGATGTGATGGCTGTAATTTGTGCGGTTATTTCGTGGTACTGAACGCAGATTCGAACGCTCTGGTAGGACGGGACAAAAAACTTAACTCTTTCAAAATTTTCCAAGTATTGTTTGTGCCTATCTCTTTATTGTAGATCTATTATGTAGTTAAAGAATAATAAATTTCAACGCATCATTAGCATCAACTAGAGACGCTTTCAAGCTTATATTAAATTCTGCTGCATGATTAATGCTGTTCTGAATATGCTATTACCTGGCAACCCTGATCCGGCAGCCGTGCAGGTTGCCATAATTCCCGTGCACATTCGTGGCAAATTGCACGCCGCTCTCGGTTCCCACACGTCATTTTTCTAATTCCCTCAGAACTATACAGCCGTCTTTAATAATCTTTTGAATCCCCTCCAATAATTCCGATGTGTGTACGCCAAACAACTGCATAATTTCTACATCATTAAAAACTTTTCTAATTTACTTTACCTACAAATATGTTTTCTCTTTCTCGCTCCACATACTGGTTTTTATTTTTTTATCGAAACGCAAGCAAGAGTAACTGTCTCCCATTTTCCGCTATAAGCAAACTTAATTGGTCTTTTACGATCATTAATCTGTCGGCAATTTATCTCGGTATCTGTCAATTTGTTATTTGCATCCATATAAGAGTTAACAACATGCTATATTTTACTTTTCGGTTCACTGGTAAGCTGTAATCCTAATCTGGAGACGGCACATGTTATAGACGTCAATAGATTTTGCTTTAAACAGCCTCTACCAATAAGATCATCTTATAAAATGTATAAGAGAGATAACATCTCGGACGTCCTTCATCAGTCGTGCCCGCCACACAACGCAGTATCGTCCGTACGTTTGGAATTATTACCAGTCCAATTACTTGCGATTATCGATAAAACATTACATACCGATTATCGAATTTATAAACAAAAGACGGATCGAAAGAGTCGATCAGAGATAGCGGGCAACGGTCTCATTACCGGGCACCCTATCGCCGACACTCCACAAAAGAAAACAAAGGACAATCGTATCGAATACCATACGCCACGAAATTAGTAGGGATCGATCGTTTTTATATACTTTTTAACTTTGTTTCGCGTCTGGTTTAATTTTATCTGCTGTCGGGATTACCGGCTTAGGAATGTACCATCGCGGCAATAAGAGTAAAAAGCGGGCATACACGACGAGAAATAAATAAAGGTAGGAACAGGTCGGGCTGAGATTTCTCAGCGTGCCTTCGACTCGCCACTTACATCGCTTTGATGAATGGAGTGGCAGTTTTTTTTAATCACCCGGGTAGTTTTGAAAGACCAGTTTTTTACGCGAGTTATGTCATGGAATCCTAAGTGTTAGTCGCTCTGCTTTTTTCCAGCTTAGTATGTTAGATTTCCTGCACAAGTCTAGTTTACAAGCGGTTAAGTTGCATGAAGAATGTAGTTAAAACTATTAATCAATCACACAACGGGCGCCTCGGTCGAATCAAAACAGTGAATCACGCTTGGGAACAATGAGATCTCACGGTCGAATGCGGGCGTCAAACGGTCGACGTTAACAGGTCAATTTACTTCTGTAACCCTTTCCCACGATGATAAACAATATTTGATTTTCCCCAGATAATAATCAGATTAATTACACCATTATCCCTTAAATTCCTAACGAGTTCAGGTACATTCTGTACCAGATAACATCGAGATGTTCACATCACTGCAGCGAAATGCATTGGCCGAATAATTTACCAGACTTATGCTGTCTTCAATCTTGAAAGTATGTGTCTGCATATTTTAAAACAGGAACGTTGCCTTTTTGCCCTGTAGTTCAAATGCCAAAATCAAAAACATGTGTTCCAAAATTTAGTAAAAAGTTTAAGTATCTAAAACTCGTCCTCATTTTTCCAGATACCTTGATCGCGCGGATGACGAAGCAGAGTATAGCGGACGTCGGTGGCCCATGGGTGGAAGAAGAACAACGGTGGGGTGGTTCAGGTGGAGCTCACCTGAGGCTTACGTACCGAGTGACCTGCGCCGCGCACTACTATGGCGCGGGGTGCGAAGTGCTGTGCAGGCCGAGGGATGATGCCTTCGGCCATTACACCTGCTCGCCTGCTGGGGAGATCGTTTGCAAGCCTGGATGGACTGGAGATTACTGCTCGAAACGTAAGTTGTACAAACTAAATAGGTACATAAAAAATAGTAATTCCACCGCCTCTGTGGTCTAGTAGTTCACCCAACCGTGTAAGACGCAGGGGTCCCGGATTCGATTCCTAAGGGGGGTACAAATTGTACTCGGTTTGGTTGGTGGTAGGGCTTATTTCAAGTCCGCCTGGCTAGCTCCCATCTGACGCCATAACAACAATTTAAAAATTGTTATGTTCCGGCAGTTAGAGGTAGGATAGCCAGTTCCTCAGTGATGAGGATTCCGTGTTACACCCGGAATCCTACTTCGGCCTTGTCGTCACTTAATATCAGAAGAGGTGAAGGCCAAGCACCTTCCCGTTTTGCATAAAAAAAACTAGAAATAAGATTCAAGTTTGAAATAATATGTCCAATTTATATCTTAATACTTACTTAACTAGCCACAAGCATTCGAAAGTTTTCAATAGCTCTTCAGACTTCGAGTACATAATTAAATAAGTAGGTATGAATCGGAACCTAAGTGCGTCCGCGCGTTGCATCAATATTTTTACAGTTAAGAAGCCCTGACCTTTATGCGTGAAAGTGGTTCTGAGCCACTCTATACTATCTTCAACTTGACATTCGGCTAATCGGCTGGTATTGAAACTTTTTCTAATATCAAAACTTCTTGGCGTCATAAAAAATAATATTAATTCTTTATTGTCTTTGATTTAGTGTTCTAGATCTAAAGCTCCTTTCTCATATTTGGAGTTTCACAGGGATCTGCTTTTGGGCCAGTATTGTTTGTGAAATGTGGCCACTATTTGATAATGTCCTAATTTTGTGTGGCCCCCAAATTCATTCTTCCTCATTAACGGACACGGTGTGACAATTTTTAGCGGGCATCCTCTCATAAAAATAATTGAAACGGAACTCACGAGCAGGAATTATATAATGCTTAATATTGCTGTGTTAGTTTGTTTTCACATCTAAAACTATTTACTAATTGCTAGAAAAGATATTTATACATACACAATTCAAGTTAAATAATAAAGAAATATTTGTGCCGCTCATTAGAATGAGAAAAATGTATTTAATTCCAAATGAAGAAAACGTTTCACTTCCAATTTGAATATTTAACAATAGAGATAGCGTTTGGTTAAAATTATGCTCGTTCAAACAATACAAATAAGAATGAAACCTCATGGGTAAATGTTTAAATGACGACGAAGACTCGCTAGCTTTGTTTATCTAAATAATATTCCATTTCGAGTTACGAATATTTCTGGTATGACAGCAAACATTTTCTGTACGGCCACATCTAAAAATTCTTTATTTCAAATGGATTATTTTAATGCTAGACTATGATAATTATCTCCTAGCATCTGAGTCATAAATCGTGGTTTTAATTAGTTCAACCATTTTTATATATTCCATAACCGAGTATTAGCCTATTCATATAATTTATAAGGTTATATCCACTTCCTGTGAACATCGGCCGACCTCCAACCGACTGTAGTAGCAATAAATTTATTTTTTACTTATTTCGGTATGCTAAAGCAACGCAAGTTTCTCGCCAATTGCCTTATTTTCTGTAACAACCTGTACTAAATGTTTCTACGTTCATTACCCAAATAGTTCAACAAATTTCAACTGGAAGAATTTCGGAGTTTTAGAGAAAACTTGACGTAACGATTTCACAATTCAGCAATGCCTAAAATACTTGTGCAGTCTTCAGAAATGTCAGAAATCTTTGTCTTGTCCGTCAGTGTGTCTGTCACGCCGAGCGTGTGACCGCCGTCCGTGTGGTCTGTTTGCGTTTCGACGTGAATGCATTCCAATTGTAAACAAAAGCAATGGTCGTACCGTCATTAGCGGCCGATAATAGTTTTTCTCCTATCCATGAACAGCCCAAAAACTACATGTTTCAAACGAGGTTCTGATTCATGACGTATGATAAACACATCGCGTCTCGTATTGTAAAACAAAGCGGTGCGTTTCAAGATGCATTGTGGCTGGGCGGATGTCGCGTCGCAATCTCAGCAGCCAGCCCCACCTGCCGCCGCGTTCCCACACTCCGGCGCCGCAAAAAACGCGCCAGACAGAGACAATCTACTCGCGTACCATAGAGCGCCTTCTCACTCTCGCGCCAGGGCTGCAGCCTTCTGCCTCCACCGCGCGCAGGATCACCGCGAAATCACAATTTAGTGGAAAAAGTAAACAAACGACTATCGTTCTCGCAATCCAAATTCGAAATAAGTATCGCTGATATTACAAAATATCACCATTACTAAAAGCGTAAAACTGTAAAAAAACTCATATCAAGGATAAAATAAGTGGCGTTATGCATCTACAAGCCAATAAAATTCTCGCCAACCCTATCAGTTGAGTTTGTATCGGCGATTACGAAAATGTAAAAGCGAGAGAAGCGGCCATAATGAAATGAAAACAACGCTGTACGCTCGCACACACACAGCGCGCGCAACACACGGCCGCAAACCGGGTCAAAAACACCTTTAAACGAGAACTGAACACCAATCGAAATAAACTCTGTACTTGACCGTGTCACGAAACTTGCCTCACATCTGCCGAACGGTATATCGCCTTCTGGGAAAGCTTAACAATCCAGAAAAACTTATTTGCATGTCCAGCCAGCATTATCCGCATCCCGGTCGGCTAATGACAGGGTAAACAACGAAAGGAACCCTTTACGGAGGTTTAATTTCGCCTAATTGTTAACGAGAGTCGAGGTTCTCACGAATATTACCTTCTGTCGAGTCGCGAATCCCACGCGCTCTCGATATCTGCGTAAATAGATTATTGTTTGACGGAACACATGGAAGGTATCCTCGGGGAAGGTCATTTTTTGCCGCCATACCTGGCCTCGGCAAAGGTCGAGATGCTCAGACCTTGGTCGCAGTGCGGCACACGCTAGTCTTTCATTAGAAATCGATACTGTTCGTGCCCATCGATAATTAATAGCTCTGCAGGACGGTTGAACATCCTCCCGCGGCTTTATTGAAACCACTTACTGTTAATACTTACAGTGTAGTTTTTACGACTCCCGTTTTACCTACCGTTCGAGGGTCAAGATAATCTCAAGTGTGTATGAGTGCACCTTCCAGTAGGCCTAACACTTGAACCGCTTTGATCTCTACATGGATCCCGCCGAGGCGCCACTATTCTTTTAACTTTATGAATCTCGTAAAGTTTGATTGTACATACATTCAAAGTAATGGTCATGAGAAGACTCGAAACGATGCATCGTTCGCGAAAGTGAAATTCTCCGTAAAAGCCGATTGTTTTTTCAATTTCCTCGACACAAAAGCGCGGCTGCTAAGCTTCTAACGTCGGAGCGAGCTCTAAGCCGATTTGCAAACTCCGAGCAAGTTTTGGGGGCTTTGTGCTCGCCTGGCTGGCTTAAACCTGCTATCTAGTGAGCGCGCGGGTAGCCTAATCTGTTTTATTTAGCCGCCGCCGCCTCGACTGAGCTCGGAAAATCCGCGATACAGCGGCGAGAGCTTCTCTAAATTGCTTCCTTATTCAATTCTGCGCGCGAATAATCCTAACATTTGCATTCGCAGGGTCTAGAACTTGCGTTCAAGATGGCGACTAGTATTTTTCTAGCGAGTTAGGGGAATAGTAACGGTCGGGTGACGGTTAGGCTCCCCGCGCTATCTTCCCCCTTTGTATTCGCTCCGATAACTTGCCCATGCGCACCCGACCGATACGACTTCGCGTTACGACTTCTTATTTCAGAACACTTTCCAACATTCGCCTTACATTACTGCACGGTCTTTTGTTGAAAGTAATTCACTGCCTTATTTTAGCGCAATGAAAGCCGCTACCTCGGTGCAAACCGCACTTTTTCTTCGCTTTACTACTTTAGAACGGGGTAAAGTTCGCCGTGTATAGAACGTAAATCACATAGTTAACGATGCGCGCGCACATATTACGCCTCTAATACATCATACCGCCGCGCCGTCGAGTTCGAATTCATCATTGTAAATTTGAATAGCTAGAGGATTCTTAACTATTGGGAATAGCCAACGTCCAATAAAAATATTTTGCGAGAAATAGTATCTACATGGAATTGCGTAGTTGCGGGATCGCAGGACTGAAGATAAATCGTCGGAGCTCGCGACCTCGCCCCCGGCATGGGACGCTAACGAACCTCTCTCTTTGTTACACTCGTCGTGTCCTTTGCAGCGAAACTGCGCGAATATCTCGACTTAAATGTAATGCGTTCGGAAACTGATCTTCGTCCGGCTGACTAATTGTCCGCACCCTCTCCGTCAAATTTTAAGAAATGCACGTAGCATCCTTAGTTCCTGCTATGAATGTGTTTTGTCTTTTGACGTAATAACGAAGGTATTTCTTTTGTTACAGCGAGATGTCTGCCCGGCTGCGACGCGGAGCACGGCCACTGCATCAAACCCGACGAATGCATGTGAGTACCCACTTCACACTTTTGTGCTAAACGCTTAACGTTACCTCCCCGAGTCTAAATCATTCATCCTCCACATTGTTCCGCGCGAGGTGAAAGGCGAAGCTATTAGCCCCTTGTTATCACGTATTCTTTTCTTACGAATGTTTTTCTTCGTTTCCAGTTGTCATACGGGTTGGGTGGGCGAGCTCTGTGACCAATGCCAGCGGCATCCGGGGTGCTTCCACGGCACCTGCTCGAAGCCTTGGGACTGCATCTGCGAAGAGGGCTGGGGTGGCCTCTTCTGCAACCAAGACCTGAACTACTGCACGAACCACCGCCCCTGCAGGAACGGCGGCACCTGCCACAACACGGGACAAGGCAGTTACACCTGCGTCTGTCCACCTGAATACACTGGACTTAACTGCGAAAAGTCCCTACATTCCTGTGCGGTACGACCGTGCCTGAACGGAGGAGCTTGCGTGCAAGAAAGCAAAGAACTCGTCTGCGCTTGCCCATCCGGGTACGAAGGATCCCAATGCGAAACTAGAATACTAACCTGCGCCGATCAACCTTGCCGCAATGGAGGCACTTGCGAAACACGATCTTCGGGATATGTTTGCTCTTGTCCACCTAGATTCACTGGACCCGATTGTGCTCTAGAAGCTGACCCTTGCGCTGGCAACCCTTGTCGAAACGGAGCGACGTGTTCGAGGGCCGGCGACAGCTATAGATGTTCCTGCAAACCTGGCTTCAAAGGCAACAGATGCGAAATCGACATCGACGACTGCGCGGGGATAGTGTGTGAACACGGTGGCACGTGCGTGGACTTGGTGAACGACCGACGCTGCCAATGCGCGCCCGGGTTCCTCGGGGCTCGCTGCGAAACTCGCGTCGACCTGTGCTTGATGAAACCCTGCGCGAACGGTGGCAAATGTTTGGTCCTCGACAACGACTACGAATGCAGGTGTCTACCCGGTTTTACGGGGAAAGACTGCAGTATCGACATCGACGAGTGCGCGTCCTTTCCGTGCCAGAACGGGGGGACGTGTCGTGATAGGGTGGACGGGTACCACTGCGATTGTTCAGCGGGGTGGGGTGGGAAAGCGTGCACCGTATTGCTAGCGGACTTCGTGTCTAAGCCGGCGGGTGGTCATTTAAGGAGAGTGGGGGACGATATTGAAGAGGAGAGTTTATCGGGGCGGCACGTGGCGTTGATCGCGGCGCTGTCCGCGGCCGTGCCCGCGGCGGCGTTGGCGGCGGCGGTGGGGGTAGCGTGCGTGCGGCGGCGGCGGAAACGCGCACAAAACGCCGCGGATGCGGAAGCTCGCGCCCAGAACGCCGCCAACGCGGGCGGCGGCGGGCGCGTGATCCGCAACACGTGGGGCAAGTGCGAGGGGCCAGTGCCCGAGTGCCAAAACGCGCACAACGCCGCTGCGGAGGAGTGCAAGCGGAAGACGCTCAACACTGAGAGCGCGGCGCGCCTGTTGGCGGCGCTAGACCCCAGACTATCGAGGCTCTCAGCAGACTCGGCGTATTGCGCCAATAGGTCAGTATCCGCCATAACTTTTCAGTAACTTTTTTACACTCTTACCCCCTTATTAATAAATGAAGATTAAGTTTACACCTAGTTTAACCAAAAAGTTTGCTTCGCTTTGAGACGTCGAACGTAAGAATTGCTAAAGCAATTTTTTTATGAAACTATGTCTAAACTTACTCTTCGTTTTGAGGCCGTATAAGATTTTACTACATCGATAAATAATAATTCAGTCAATTTATTGTGATAATCCTTTCTTTGTATATCGACTTTAATAACTTTTTCATTGACCGAACTCTGTAGAACCTATAACGATGCCGTCAAACTCGTCATACGTCCCCATTAACCTATTTTTCTTTTCTTTACAGCGATACGTCGTTAGTGAAAAGAGCGCTCGAAGGCGGAGGGGTGTACGTTTTAGACGACCATTGCTTGCCGCCAACTTTCGCCACGCAAGTGTAGTGTACGAGTACGCGATGGACGATAAATAACTTATTTATTCACAACGGACGCTCTTGCGAACTAGGCTGTGCGCCGCGTGTAAATATAGCGATTAATAAAGTGTAAAGTGACACCCTGTATAAACGGCTAGTTTTTAAGCATTCGGTGTATTTATTAGCGATTCGTACCACCCTGTAAATAGTAATGGCGGGACGGATCGCGTTTTTCCGCCCCTTATCGGCTGGCGTCACCTTCGAACGTGCGACCGTGTATTTCTTGACACCTCAACCCGTTTTTAAGCTTCGATCAAGAATATCCTATATAACTCTTCACGAACTAAAACAGCACGCAAATATGGCATCGACTGACAAACCAAAAAGCGATTCGAAATTTTGATGAATCCCCACATAAATATTTGGTTACTATTACTATTCAAGAGAATCCAAATTCAATTTTAAAGAGTAAGAAACAAAGAAGATCATTCTTAATACAAAATAGGCTCCCAGATTGAAAGTGGGGCGTATTTCTAGGTGTCGTTTTTAAGACTGACCAAACATCTAGGTTATTCTTGATCGAAGTTCACAGGACTCGAGTCCTCTTCAGCCCCCGTATTACAACTTCTTAAAACTTCCAATTTTCTGAATGGCTATCGATGCGTCTCTTTTATTTGCTATACAGCAAGAAAGAGATGTAATTCATAAACCTGACAAGTTTTAAGAGGTTGTAATACCCTCCCAGTGTCTGTTGAGTTGTGAGGAAGTACGCATACGTCACGTGGAGGGTGTAGACCGCGCGAGCTGTGGGGCCAAGTGGATTACCTCCACTGTCTGCGATCTCTGTAGGTATCGGTGCGGAGCGCGCGCCCGCGCCGTGTCGGTCCACCGCGCGCGGCGCTCGCCATTCACAGAGACAATACTGCTCTAACATTTTACATCTCAATATATCTTTCCAATCTTCTTATATTTTTTTACTCTTTTAATTTAAATTATCTTTGTATCAACTACACTTTCACGTCACGCATGTATTTTTCTGTTAGGCTTTGTAAACGACCAGTATTGTCTCTGCGAAGCTGTCTCACCACTAACACTATCTTTCTCGACTCGCACCAGTACAGAAGCCAAACCGTGCGTAAAATAAGATTTTTAGACTAATTTATAAAAGAAAAACGCGAATGATGCGTTCATCAGTTTTACATTGATTATTTTTTTTGTGATTGACTAATTATTGTCGTTTGTTCCTATGATTTACTATAGTGAAAGTTATATTTCCGTTAAAAATCTTGTTTAGGTTTTCTTGAAAATCAACAAAGATTTTTTTCAAACTTTTTAGCTTCCGTTTTTGGGATGTAGATCAGTTAGCACAATAACGTAACGTTCCTGGCTCGAGCGCCATTTTTGTCTTTTCTATTTCGTTGACGCTAATAGAAGAGGCACAAATCGCTCTCGAAATATTCCATTGTGAAGATCACACGCGTTATTAGTCCATAGGTTAAAATATCAGGTGTACTTATAACTAAGAAACAAATGTCGAAACCTAAGTCATTGTGTATAGAAAAAACTATTAAGTTTTAGTATTGTAAGTATATTCTCCATTATTTTCATAAGAGTACTGTGACAATATAAAGCGTCATTAGGCAACATAGGACATGATATTTCAGGTTGTTTTAACTTATTTATTTTAAAAGGTACAGTTCTCGAAGTATGTTGTGTTGGAGATTTCGGTCTCGATAACTCACTTATTCTATGTTGAATTAGTGTGTTGTTGACACGGAATCGTCTATGAAATAATTACAGTTTTATAAAACATTTGTAGATATTATTTAGTAAGTGATAGGCGGTACCTCTTATGTTGCCTTTTGAACAGGACGTAGTATAGAAAGGTAAAAAGGACAATTGTAAAATTTATATCGAGATATGAATAGACTGATGATCAATAATAATGTTCTTGTATTTAATTTTGTAAGATGACAAATTGTTAGTTTAAATTATGCGGAAATAATCAAAGCCAATTGTAACTAAGATAGTTGGATATTCTGTACCTTAAATTGATCACAGTGAAGGTCTTTCATTTTTCTTTTTGAGAATTTTAAATAGTTCTAATGATTTATAAATTATTTTCGCACCAGACCAATAAAATGACAGTATTTTAATTAATTTATTGCTACTTTATAATTACTTACAACATTTGAATTTTCCATGTTTTATTAGAGAAATCTTTGATTTAATTATTTTTTGAACTTCTTTACAATTGACTGAAGTGAATTGACTTCTGATTATTTTGGACACATTTTTATACTGGAAATCATGAATGTACTTATTTGTATTTACGCCTGTGAGTATACTGAAAGTTAAAAATTCAAATCATTCCACTAGCTTAATCTTTTTTAAATCTTATTTTCATAAAATTGATTATTTTGCATGAGACCGATGATTTACGATGTTTAATGTAATGTCTGTGGTGAAAGTACAATTCCTTTAGTATATTCACATTTTTTCTTTTTCAAAAGAAAAATGAAAGTGATCGCCCATATTTAATTAATTCCATAGATTGTATTGTCAGAATAAAAGTCAAATTGTATAATTCATCTAGCTAGCTTACCGTCGTCGGCGTTTCCGGACGGCTGAAGCGCGTTATAGTAATTGCCAGAATGCTTGTGATGAATGTGTGCAGTGAGCAGCGAAGAATAAAATGTTAATAAACAATTGTTTACAAAAGATTAAAAAAGGATTTTATTTTATTACCCAATCACAATAAGATTTTCGGGAAATCAGGGAAATTTTACCAACTCTACAATTAAATATGAATAATCACTTTTGATCTGCCATTAATCCAAATGGTTAGCAAAAAAATCAGCAGTTTATTATTATTTTGCCAACAAATATTCGGTTCGCGTTAAATTAAAATCTGGCAGCAAACCTTGATCTGCAATTAGTTGAAGAGCAAAATATCTAATTGGTTAGAAATATCTCATAATTGGTTAGCAGAGAAAACAGTGGGAGAGGGATGGACACACCCCTACTCCCCCTATAATTTGGTAATTAAAGGGGGTAGACACGAAAGCAAGGGGACGGCAGGAGAAACGCAGCCCCCTAAAAAGTCTTAAAAAAGTTCATTAGAACTGCAACCAAAAAACGCGCGACCGGAGCGAGCGTGCCGCGGCAGGAGTCGGCAAAGCGACAGAAACTGCCAGAAACGACATTTTTAGGGTTCCGTATCTCAAAAGCAGGTGGCGATCCATATAGTCTCTGCCTACCCCCATGGGGAACGGGCGTGAGTGTATGTAAGTAAAAGGAAAAGACGGAACCCTTATAGGATAACTTTGTTGTCCGTCTGTTTGTCAAGACCATTTATCGCATGGAGGTCTCGAGTTGAAATTAAAACCATATAATACTCAAGCTCCCTTGAAGCTGTGGGAAAAAAACTATTCTCCAGAGTACAGAGTCTTTCGCTCTGCAAGCTTCGCGCCTATGGAATGATCTCCCTGAACCAATCAGAAGATCTCCCAACAAATTTTCTTTAAAAAAAAAAGTGCATGATTTTCTCTTGAATGGATTATGCTCATAGTGTGAAAAGTAATGTCATCGTGTTTTACTCCTTTTGGTTATAATATTATATAGTATATTATTGTATGTATTATTATATGTAGGTATGTATATAATCTATATTTTTGTAATTATATTGTATGTATATGTAGATATTTATATATATTCTGTACCGCATTCGCGAATATCACGTGCCGGACTACAGCTGGGCCACAACAAAAAAGTTGGAAATCTGACTTCTTGACAGGTCGTAGCGAAAATCTCATTACTCGTATGTGTAGCCGGTAATTTGTCGGATTTTGTCGCCAAAAACCAGAGTTGGTCGGTCTTGCGTTTAGGAGATACGTGTGGCTCAGCTGTAGAGACGTCTCTACAGCTGGGCCACACAGATCTCGAAAACGGAAGGTCGTAGCGAAAATCTGATTACTCGTATGTGTAGCCGGTAGTTTGTCGGATTTTGTCACCAAGAACCAGATTTTGTCGATCTTGCGTTTAGGAGATATGTGAGGATACGCTGTGGAGACTTTTCTACCTGGATCTTGAGAAAGGAAGGTCATAGCGAAAATCTGATTACTCGTATGTGTAGCCGGTAGTTTGTCGGAATTTGTCACCAAGCATCAGATTTTGTCGATCTTGCGCTTAGGAAATATGTGAGGATACGCTTACGACCTTTCGTTCTCGAGATCCAGGTAAAAAGGTCTCCACAGCGCATCCTCACATATCTCCTAAACGCAAGATCGACATAATCTGATTCTTGGTGACAAATTCCGACAAACTAACGGCTACACACTCGAGTAATCAGATTTTCGCTATGACCTTCCTTTCTCAAGATCCAGGTAGAAAAGTCTCCACAGCGTATCCTCACATATCTCCTAAACGCAAGATCGACAAAATCTGGTTCTTGGTGACAAAATCCGACAAACTACCGGCTACACATACGAGTAATCAGATTTTCGCTACGACCTTCCGTTTTCGAGATCTGTGTGGCCCAGCTGTAGAGACGTCTCTACAGCTGAGCCACACGTATCTCCTAAACGCAAGACCGACCAACTCTGGTTTTTGGCGACAAAATCCGACAAATTACCGGCTACACATACGAGTAATCAGATTTTCGCTACGACCTTCCGTTTTCGAGATCTGTGTGGCCCAACTGTAGAGACGTCTCTACAGCTGAGCCACACGTATCTCCTAAACGCAAGACCGACAAATTCTGGTTTTTGGCGACAAATTCCGACAAATTATCGACTTCATCATGGCATAGTCAAAAAGTCAGATTTCCAACTTTTTTTTTGTGGCTCAGCTGTAGTCCGGCACGTGCGAATATCGTTTTTCTCAAAGGTTGACTGGTAGAGAATGCTACTAGCATTAAGTCCGCCTCTTGTACCATTCTGTATTGTACAATAAAGATAGTTAAATAAATTAAAAAAAAATCTTCTAAGGCCCACGACGGCGTAGCTCGTATTCGTTATTATACGCTTGGTGTACATACGCCTACTTTCTTCTTCTAAAACTACACTCGGCTTCAGAAAAATCGCACCTCTTCGAAAGTAAGTTAGACTTGGCCACCTGCTATTGCTAGCTAACGTTCTATTGTGTAAATGTTGATATCTATTTGAAAGTACATTTAATGAGCTTTCAATTCATATTTTGTTTGATTTAATTTAACACAACAGTTACCATAATTAAACGCTTAAAGCGTAATTGCTTGCGCCGTCATAAAAGGGAAATAAATGGGGTAAATTCAGGAAATGCGGGTAAATTCGCTATCGAGATGATGAAGAAAACCCACTTTAACAGTTCAATAAAAAAATGGAATACCCAAGATGGATACTATTGCCCATTAAGTTGCTCAAATATTGCAAAAAAATTAGGCAATGTAATGTTGCTCGGAAACTGAATCTCAGTAATTAGCAACATACACATACATACCAACATTCATAGCCAATAGTCTCTAGAAACCGTTAGAATACTCGTCGAATGGAATCAATTACTGAGATTCAATTTCCGAGCAACGTATAAGTATATAAAACGCCTGACTTAGAATAATGCCAGCTGATCAAGTGCTAAACTGCCTGGCAAATCAGGCAAAAGCCTGGCATATGTAACCCGTAGTAAGAAATGTTTATTTTAATGTATGGAATGGCCATGGATTAAAATAAGCATTTTTCTACTACTTAATTTAAAAAGCCGTAATGGTAAAATATTGAAATTATTTTGCAATCCACAAATTGGTTATAAATTCGTTAACGACACTATCACTATAATAGAGATGGGTATAATTAATTATGAAAGGCGCCCTAAGGCTAAGCCTGAGCCGCCCCTCGTAGCCTGGCGCCCCGGGCTTTGGCACTCTTGGCCCTAGGGTAAATACGTCCCTGGTCCAGCCTTGACGTGGTCAACAGACGTGGTTTCTGCTGCCTGTCTATCCATTTGTACAGAGAGAACAACACTCTGCTGATGTATTTGAAGGTGATATCGAAGCTTCCATCTGAAGATAGTAGAAATAGAGAGGTGGCTCTTTCATGAAATAATTTGTGTCATGTTAATTCATAAGCACCAAATACTTGTCAGAGGCTGATTTTAGTTTTTCTCCTATTAATGACTTTAACTGATTTCCGGGACAAAAGGCGTCCCGCAAGGGGTCACGGCGGGACGGCCCAAAATTGACTCAAAAGCGGGACGGTCCCGGAAAATCCGGGACGGTTGGCAAGCCTAGGTGTGTGGCCTGCATTACTTTCGAAGAGGTGCGATTTTTCTGACGTCAAGTGTATGTAACTGTCAACGGAGCGGTTACGTCGCGCTCGCGTCACTGCATGCAGGCTTTATGACGCCTACGCCTGACGTAAGTTGTACGGAACACGGAACCCTCGGTGGGCGGCCCGACTCCTGGCGGCGAGGATCAATTGCTTACCAATTTTTTTTCTCTCTGTCCCGCTAGCACAGAATATATAATAGTACTAACGTACAGAAGTCTGTCCGCGCGAGGACCATCAAATAATAAGCTACTCTCGCTGCACAGCAATAAAGTACAATTTCAAACTGCACAACGCTGCGTGGATAAAATTATATGCACCTACGAAGAAGAAAGAGAGGCGTCTCTTTCTGTCGCATAGCTCTGTCTCAACCGACACATTTCGGGGTTGCTACTCGCTAGTTACTGATATCATAGAAAACATTCGTTATGCCCATGAATATGTCGCAGCCAACTAGCTTAATCAGTCGTTCAATTAGCGGCCTAGCCTTTTCATTGACAGGCGCCATTCAATCATCGGCCTAAATAACATCCCGGCATTTCATTTAACGGCTAGGCAAATGTATTGGTTCGATAACGTTTTACCACTTGCCTAGCCAAGTCATTGTAATTTAGTTCCATTTTCTATCACCAGGCACGCTGAGGCGATGTTGCTGTCAAATCTGTAAATATGGCGTCCACCAGCTGTGATTTCTGGTGATTTTCACAATTAAATTACGTTTACACTTCGTTTACACGAAAATATCGTGAAATGGAAGTGTTTGGTAAAAAAATAGTGCAAATCAATCTTTGAACGAACGTTTTAAAGAATGTTTTGAAATAAACTCAGAATATGACCAATACCATCAAAGTGATTGTTTTGTTTTTTTCGTAATTTATTGTTTGTTCCGATGTTTGAGGTAAACAATGTTATTGTCAAGTTTGAATATGAAAATAATTTGTGTTTTCTTTTTAACATCTCACCGTAAACCTTGGAGTTTAGACATTAGAAATAATCTTAGTCAGAGCATAAGAATAAATATTTATTCTTATGGTTAGAGGTTATAAACGATAACCGAGAAAGCTCAGGTGACCATGAGTTCTGGACAGAAAAAGATTGTACTGGATGAACACTTGTGTCGTACTTATGATGATAATATCGTGATTATGACAAAGACAGCTGCTGGTGAAGAACTTTTAAAGTTAGCAAGGTATCAATTATAACAAATATTTGTTAGGTATCAATATCAATGCATTGAAACTTTTGTGCATTTAAATGTTTTTGTTGATTTTATATTATTTTATTGATAGTTTAAACAATATCTGTGTTACCTATTCTCAAAAAAATCAAACGCTTAACTTCTCAAAAAAAAAATTAAGTAAAATGAAAATGAATAATTCTTTATTCGAAGAAACAGGTAATTAAGTGCTTTTGATTTTTCTATATTTTACTACCATTCGAGACTTTTTTACACTCGACGTCAGAAAAATCGCACCTCTTCGAAAGTAAGTTTAGACTTGGCCACCTGCTATTGCTATCTAACGTTCTATTGTGTAAATGTTGATATCTATTGAAAGTACTTTTAATGAGCTTTTAATTCATATATGTTCGATTTAATTGACATAACAGTTACCATAAATAAACGCTTGAAGCGTTATTGCTAGCGCCGCTGTAAAAGAGAAATAAAAGGGATAAATTCAGGAAATGCGGGTAAATTCGCTATCGAGATGATGGAGAAAACCCACTTCAACAGTTCAATAAAAAAATTGAATACCTAAGGTGGATACTATTGCCCATGAAATTGCTCAAATATTGCAAAAAAATGTAATGTTGCTCGGAAACTGAATCTGTAATGTAATATTGATTGTTTATTTTTGAATCAAAGATAGGCCAAATTCGATAATTTGGAATATACTGGCCTTAAGCGTTTAATTATGGTAACTGTTATGTTAATTAAATCAAACAAAATATTAATTGTAAGCTCATTAAATGTACTTTCAATAGATATCAACATTTACACAGTAGAACGTCAGCTAGCAATAGCAGGTGGCCAAGTCTAAACTTACTTCCGAAGAGGTGCGATTTTTCTGAAGCTGAGTGTAGTTGACAAGAAGATTTCTTAAAATGTGTTTTATCTTCTTCGTTAAAACTCAGCAGTTAATATAGCGTAAGAAAAAGACAAAACAGGCACCTATGATATTAAAGTACCTACTAGCCTCCGCCCGCGAATTCGTTCGCGTGGACATTTGGGAAATCCCTAGGGAACCTTTGGCTGAGATAAAAAGTATTTTATGTTTTAATCCAGGCCATAAACTATCTGTGTGTCAAATTTTATCCAAATCTGTTCAGCAGTTTTTCCGCGATTGAGGAACATCCAAACCCACAAACTTTCACATTTATAATATTAAGTAGGATTTTACTTAAATAATAATAAAGAATTCAATTTCAAAATATTTCATTTTCTATTCGTCACGATGGTTATCCTATTCAATCAACGGCCTTAGCATCTGCCAGCCCGTTAATTAGATATTGTTTTGGATGTATTGGCTGGATGTTATTTAGGCTACTGATGAAACGGCGACGTTCAATGAAAAGGCTAGGCGGCTAATTGAACGGCTGATTAAGCCAGTTGCCTGCGACAAATATACAATTAAATTACTAATAGTTACCTACCTACTTATAAAATAAAATAATAATAAATCTACCTAATAGGTGGGCTAAGTATAGTATTATATTATCTGTGGCTAAGCGTATTTAAAGAGCATAAATGCATAAATAATAAGTATTTCTAAGTAGTTAGAGAAGCTCGATGGCGCAGTGGTATAGCACCTGGCCCAACGATTGCGGAGGTTAAGCAACTTTCGCAAGGGTCGGTCATGGTGGGATGGGTGATAAAAAAATAATTATCTCGAGCTCCTCCGTGCTTCCGTTCCGGCTGCATTTGTAGTTGTTAACACCCGCTAATCCGCATTGGGCCCGCGTGGTGGTTTAAGGCCCATCCTTCTTATCCACCCATAAGGAAGGCCTGTGCCCCTGCAGTGGGGCCATTAAAATTGCTGATAGTTAAGTTCAAGTTAAGTTGTTAAAATAAGTAAGTAAAGTTAGTAAGTACCTACCTACCTGGTTACTTGTGAAAATAATATTATTTGGGAGTGATGTCACAGAATATAATAATTAATAATGTTAGGTGATGTATAAAGTTCGGGATGATTTACGTAAAAAGTAGTACTTAAGTAGGTACCTATAGAACATTTTTTTTATTATTATTAGGATAAATACTTCTAATGCTTAAAGAATAGGGAGTGAGGCGAATGAGACACGTCTGGCGAAAGGCGTAATTACAATATAGGTACCTACTTAAAATAACAATATCGGTATTTACCGATATACTTGTATGGCATTGTTCGTTCGTGTCGTTCACGCGCTGCGCTCTCGTCGCTTGCACACGGCTCGCGTTTCGGTCGGCGCGGTGATATCCCTCGACAATGGCCCTCTTGGAGTGGGCCGCGAGCAGTAGACTAATATAAAAGCTTAAGCGCGGAGTGATACCCCCCTGCCACTAGTCCCATTGACCCATTTTCTATTTAATCGACCATAACTTAGTCTACATAGGTAGGTTTCACAAATTTTTCGTTTTTACAATCAAGTTTGCACAATTAGTTTCTTAAAATCTTCGTATGGTTAAATCCACAGAACATAGAAGTAGATAGAAGTAGTATGAGCTCGAGTAGTACGACTGACGGAGCCAAATTCAAAGATGTGCGGAGCTTCGCAGATTTGTTACACGGGTGCCGCCCACATGCGACTTCTACTAGGGGGGAAAATTTTTTTCTTTGTTCTGTGGTTAAATCAATTTCTAGGAAAGGAACCAGTACCGGCGTTAGGGGGGGCGAGCACGGGCGACCGCCCGGGGCGCCGGATATAGAGGGGCGCCTCAGGCGCTCCTTTATATCCGCAGCCGCAGGTGTCTCTTCATACAAACACGCTCATTGAGCGAGTCTGACTAAAAAGATCGCGCTGCGCGGCGGTTTTTTTGCTGTAATAAGCAAAATTAGAGGATAAGCAGATGAAACTGACTATCGCGCTGCGCGGCCGTTTTTTAACTAACAGGCAAAATTTAAAATCCTGGAATCGCAGATAGGGGGCGCTCCATAGAAATGTCGCTCAGGGGCGCTGGTAGTGCTAAAACCGGCCCTGAAAGGAACACACTCACACCACACGCACATGGAACAGCAAAATTTTATTTAATGTCCATAAATCTGAGGATCCCATGGGAGTCAAAAGGCGAAAAAATTATCTGTGGATCTTAAGCTTTGTCCAGACTTGTATCATTTTGCGTATCAGATCACCGTATCTTTACCATACATCGCTTATAGTTTGTTTGGTTGAGTTGGGCGTGCGTTGATGCCAAAACGAACTAGTCTGGACAAGGACCAAGGTGCATCCCATGGGAGCGGAATCATGGGAGGAGCCTAACGTCTGGCGGGTTTTTTTGCTTGATGACCAGAGTATCGTAGAACACACCTAGGTGAATTACTTTTTGTTCCATGGGTCAGAAAGGCCTGTATTAAAATTAAAACTACTGGGATTAGCAATTCGACACATTGGACCATAGAATAAGGACATTTGACGGTTCCAGGTTTTTGGATCATTTTTATAATCCCTATCCTATTCTATTACCGGCGATCCATTATGAGTATGAAATTAACTAATGTAATTTTAATCGGCTTTTGTTCAGTTTCTAATGGAAGCCTATCTAAGGAATTCAGTTTAAATGAAAGACATTTTACCTATATTATATTTATTTGGTAATTAGTAACAAAATTCTGTATTTACAAATACATACCATTTACCCCTATTTTGAAAAGGTATCTCAGAGAAATAAATTCACAATACATCACCCAAAAAGTCTATAAAATGTACTTATGTAGTTAGCAAGTCAAAATAAAATCAGGATTGGAATAATTTACCTATAAACAAAATTTCTTTTACTTCTTAACCACTGACCAGTTGAAAATGGATTAAATAATGATGTCGCTTGTCAGCACAAATGAAATATCCGAATGTACCTTAACATCAAGATGACAATACATTGCTAAGTGATAGAGGGAAAAAAACGGTGCGTTTAAAATAATTTATTACAATCGAGACTTCGCTCCGACACCTATCGCCTTCAATAAATTGCAAACAGTAGTCAGTATGTACGCTAAAAAAATTCTAAAGAGATCAATGTTGTTAACTCGGTATTTATGCAAATACGAAAACCCTATCTGACAAATAGGCAGGCGACATGACGACACAAGACCGGGGAAGTCAGGATTTCGTAAAATCTAACACGTAAATCTAATAAAAGTCTTAAATCTAGTTTTAAGTCTATTTTGTATGTTTTAGTCCCCACTGCGGGGTGAGCGATCTGTGTCTTTGCCGGTTCCGTTTTGGCGAGGGGAGTTGGACCTAGACCTTGATGGTGAGCGGTCGCGGGAAGCGGAGCGGCCGCGGTCGTTGTCGCGGGAGCGCGAGCGGGATCGAGAGCGGGAGCGGGAGCGAGATTTGCTCGCGCGACGTTCTTCTCTCTCTTCGCGCTTCGGCGACGCTTCCTTGCTGCGAGAGCGCGACCTTTCCCTGTAGGATGAAGAGTTGATTAGTGTGCATAGCTGAACTAGTAAACTCCACGGTACAAATAGAGAGGGTGTCCCAAAACTTTGCCACACGGAGGGAAAGTACCTTAAATATTAAAGATAGGAATGGGGAGGCGAAGGCAAAGTGAATTACAGATGGCGCTCAGACTTTGGAACAATTGTCAGTTTGAGCTTATATTGTCTTGACTGTGTATTACGTGATTTTGCTTTCTTAGATTGTATTTTTTTCGGTTTTGCGGACAAACAATGTATTCTAACTTTAGCTCATATAAAAGAAGAATTACGGAAAAGAAAAGCCAAAACAACAGGCAAGAAAGTTTATAGCAACTTACAAAAAATTGCTAACAAGCATTACATTTCTTTAAATTTCGTGTAAGATTTACAAGTAATCTTTTTATTTCAGATTAGAAGCATATGATTTAAATTTTAACAAAGCAACTGAGTGTGAATTTCCGTGTTTATAGTTGCCTGATGATGCCTTCTGTGCAATAGTAATTTCAGGTTTCTGTACTGGAATTTCTGTACCATCCAAAATTCCACGAACCGTTTTATCATATTTATTTTATTATTCTAAGTTTCTTGAATGACTCTGGCATATAAAATTCTATTAATTCTCTGTTTGGCCCCAATATTGGGCTTATTCCATATTTGATATACCTATCAAATTCATCCAAGTTATAAATATGTTAGAAACTGCTGAGGTTGAAATATTAAAGAACAAAGCTGTTATAATTCAAATGTTGTTTTATTTTGGCGAAGCTTCATCAAATTCATGAAACATTCCTTTTGATTTATAATGTTTCTCAGGCTCAGCAAAGGAGAAAATCGAGGGAAAAGCATATTTTTTTTGATATTTTTTTGCCTACTATTTTTTTTTGTTACTGGGAAATCGATGAACTCCAATATTTTACAAGTTACATGCATAACAATGCGGCATTTTCTCAGTATAAAATTAAAAAGTGCAATACTCCAAGAGATTCCCATATGTTTTGACACTTTCTTTGAGGCGGCCCGGTACCAAAGACCAGACGCCACCTATCGGGATAAAATTGCGCTTTTCCTCCCCATTGGAACTGCATTCAAAGATTTTTGAAAAATCGCCTGCCTTAACCAGGAATCGAACCTACCAAAAACGAAAAAAAAATTTTTATTTTTACGATATCAATCGAAAGGGTTACTCATAGGGATTATTTTTTGTTTAGTGACACCATCATCTTAAACTTAAGGAAGACAACGAAATTTAACATTTTTAAATTTTAATTATTACGGGTTGTATAAATTTGTATCGAATAGTATGCGATTTTTTTAAAAACTTTGTATGCAGTTCTGTTTTTTTTTAACAAAATGAAGTCTTCTTTCAGTACAATTTCTTATATTCAATATTTAAAGTACTTTCCCTCCATGTGGCAAAGTTTTGGGACACCCAGTATACTGCGTGCGCCAGGGGCCCTACCGTACCGGTTAACTTACATGGCTATCGTAATCGCTTTCATTTGACAGATGGATGTGATACATTGCTACTTTTTTTTGGTAAGGTTTTATTTCTGCCAAAAAAAAGGAGTAATATGTCACATCCATCTGTCAAATGAAAGCGATTATTACGATAGCCATGTAGGTTAGCCAGCCTCCGTATTACAACCTCTTAAAACTTGCCGGTTTTCTGAATGGCTATCAATGCATCTCTTTTATTTGCTGTACAGCGAGAAAGAGATGTAACTATAGCAATTCATAAACCTGGCAAGTTTTAAGAGGTTGTAATATCCCCCCTGTAGGCCCTAGGTGCAGCATTCAGAGACAGAGGAAGTAACGTGGGTAACACTTGCTTACGTCATCTCCGCTATCGGTATTGAAAATAACGTTCATCTTTAACTTGGGACTGTTTCATGAGGGAACAACAGGGGTGACAGAAAAAAAAATCTTTGCTTGTTTTGTTACTATAAAGTAGTGACGTAAGCAAGTTCCCTTCCGGAATTCCAGATCTTGTTTTGATCCAAGAAAACAAGATCTGGCATTCCGGAGCTTACCATGATCATCATGGTAAATCCTATCGCTTACACTTAGACAGGGGGTCAAGTCTGCTAATGTTTTCGTCAAAATCCTGTTTCAATGGCATTTGAATGGTAATGCTTTTTGATGTGTCAAAAATCGGGACACAATGCTTCGGTTTTGGGTTTAAGTATCAAAAAGCATTACCATTTAAACACCATTCGAACACGATTTTGATGAAAACATTGGCAGACTTGACCCCCAGGACACAAGATTATATTTAATCTTAAAGTAAGAAATTAGACAACCCACATTTAATTTTTTTATAAAGAGGGCTCCACATTCGCGCCGCGAACCGCGGCCGCGAATCACGGGCGCGGTTCGCGCATGAAAACGGTGCGAAAAATATAGCCCTCCAGACTCGCGCGTGAACCGCGGCCGCGAATCACGGCAACATTAGTTCGGCACACAAGTCCTTTGACGCGGACCAAAAAACCGCCACCGGACGGGGAACGCCGCGGAGCGCGAACGCGAAGCCCATACGCGAAGCCGCTAAACCCTCCACACTCGCGGTTCGCGGCCTTCGCGGGCTTTCGCGGCGCGAGTGTGGAGCCCTCTTAAAAGCTAATCAGGCGATTTTTTTAAAAGAATGCTGTGATCATTCACAGGCCCCATTCTATTGGTCAAAGATTTAATTATATTCTACTCGGTAAAAACTTTAAAATAACATATAAGACAAAATTAACTAAATAAATAGAGCCAAGCATTTGAACTGTAAATTATTCAACAAAAAATAAGAACGTAAAACTACTTACAAGTCACTAAAAATAAGAAAAAACTATAAAATTACAATAAAAAAAAGATAAATAAATATAAGCCACACAAACTAGCAATATTATATGCTCACCTTGCTGGTGCAGTCTGTCTGTGATGCGGGAAACATGGATCGAGTTAATATTGTGATATTTAATTTGTGCTATCAATATTATGCTTAATAACTATAAATTTTGTTAAAAATTATGCCAATGATTAAATAACTTCAAAAATTACATCTGACAACAGTGGTTACATTGGATGAAATGAAAAGTTAAGTTTTCTTTAGGAAACATTGAAAAGTTATTATTAATTTATTAGTAAATGTCCAAATTGCCAAAATACACTATCTGTTCAATCGGTAGTACTCTTCATAGCCCTAAATTATATTTGAAAGGTTTTGACGCAGATCGACATTTTCGCAAATGGTCGTCGCGAAAAATTTGGTCACTTTCGCAAACTGTCATTTTCGCAACTGATCACTTGCGCAAAAGGTAACTTTCGCAAAACGTCACTTTCGCAGAAAGTTATTCATATTTTTTCTTTTTATTCTCAAAATTGTGAGTTTGAGAAAAAAATGTGAATGACATTCAGCGAAAATGACGTTTTGCGAAAGTAACCAGTTGCGAAAATGACATTCTGCGAAAGTGACCAAAGGAGATGTCCCAGCGTTGCCCCAGTTTCATTTTATTTAATTACTTTCATAATTAAAAAATGCTAATTACATTTTATTTAGGTATAAGTATCAGTCAAGATTTGTTTTATATTTAGAAAAACAATTACAAAAACATTAAGTTGTTTTCTGAAGTATTTTGTGAAAAAAATGTAATTAAATAGTACTCTATTAATAAAAGCGTTTTAACTTAAGAATCCCACTTTTTAATGCAGAAAATAATTATCAATCTGATTCTAGAGTAAAATACCTACTCTGACATACTACTTTGATTAAGACGCGATAGACTTTTATTTTCTGAGAATGGTGGGGCAAATGACATAGGCGGGATGGGACATGTCTTTTTTCGCGGTGACCATTTACGAAAATGACGATCTGCGTCAAAACTACTTGAAAACGCATGCAATAACTTTCGGACACAATTTCGATAGTGGTTATCGATTTTAACCGACAGGTTCATAAATCTGGGCCTGACCAGTTGGCAACAATTACAGACGAAAACACCTGTTAATGGTTATCAATTTTAACTGGCAAAGGTTACATCTGCATCGGAGTTGAAAACTTACAGATTTATTTACTAGAGGAAAACTTAACTTCTCACACCACAATGGTCAGAGGTACAGATTGATGGCACACAGGACTTACTTGGACTCGGCTTTAGGCGATCGGGACTTAGATCTGGAGGCGGAGCGGCGGCCGTTCCGCGCGGGCGACTTGGAAGCGGAGCGGCGGACCTCCGAGCGGCGAGCGGACTTACGCGTCGTCGGCGACCGGGATTTGGATCGACTGCGGTCCCTAAGCGACGCGCGCGCACAATAACAACGTGGAATCATACAGCTTTAGTTACACTACCGCTACTTATCGTTAAGATACTGGTGTATCATGATCATATTTCTTTCACGTTGAGTGGCTTTTAGACACAATTTTAGAGGCTGACAAATATACAAGAAGTGACTAATTATTTGAAAATAACGCAATTTGTGTGCCAAAGGTTTTGACGCAAATAGTCATTTTCGCAAATGGTCATCGCGAAAAATTAGGTCACTTTCGCAGAATGTCATTTTCGCAACTGGTCACTGTCGCAGAATGTCATTTTCGCAACTGGTCACATTCGCAAATCGCAATTTTCGCAGAATGTCATTCACATTTTTTTCTGAAACTCACAATTTTGAGAAAAAAAAAGTGAGAAAAAAAAAGCAAAATATTGTGAATGACATTCTGGGAAAGTGACGATTTGCGAAAGTGACCAGTTGCGAAAGTGACATTCTGCGAAAGTGACCAAATTTTTCATGATGACCATTTGCAAAAATGACGATCTGCGACAAAACCGTCTAAAATTATAAATTGTCTGAGATACAGGTCTATCTAGTTCGGAGACTACTAACAGCCGATTTCAATAATCTCTCTTCAGTAAAAGATGGGCCTACTATAAATCTGTTACTAGGCAACTGTTGGTTATTTCCTGTCATTTAGCAGAAATATTAACAGCCGATTTCAATAATCTATCTTCAGTAAAAGATAGGCCTACAACAGATCTGGGGCCCTATTTTTGAATCGCTCGGCTGGCGTCGAGCGCTCGTTTCTACTGATTTTCATTCGACAAATCAACTCAAATGTATGAGATGTCGAATGAAAATCAGTAGAAAAGAACGCTCGACGCCAGCCGAGCGATTCCAAAATAGGGCCTCTGTTCTGTTACTAGGCAACTGTTGGTTATTTCCCGTAACAGAAATATCTAGGCAACAAATCTTTAGTTAGCCCTTCTCTTACTGAGGATAGGTTATTGAAATCGGCCGTAAGAGCTTACTAAAGATTTTGTCTAGATATTGAAAATAAAATAAAAAATATTTCTGTTTAATGACGCGAAATAATAACAGTTGGTTATTGAAATCGGCCGTAAGTAATCCATCAAAATGTCTGTGATTTTAGGCAGTAAATATTTTATCGTTTTCATAATAAACGGTTATGATTGGCCACTTGTGCTTCACCATGAAAGAAATATTGTCATAAGCATAAGATATAAATGCTATACCAAAACTACATACAAAATAGAAAGATACAAATACAGTAGTACTATTTTCTAAGTACTTACATCTTCAAATTTTGCTCAGCGCAAGTAATAACACACCTAGCCAAATGAATACCCTGTTAATTTTATACTGATTCATGCTGGACTAATTAATATGTTGCAGCATTGCCTAGCTAGTATATCTCAAACAAAGGCAGGCATGTAAGCTTTTTATTTAGTTTATAGAATACACCTTTACATTTCTGTTAATCGTGAGAGTAGGTGTGAAATGCCATTTTAAATTCTCTTTCTTCTATGTTAATAAAAGATGTCAAATAGAAATCTAAATTCATTACTTAAGTTTACTAAGTTTGAATTAGTAAGTTATCTAGTAAAAATCAAAATTTTCATCATAACCAACATGACGCGAATCTCAGAAATGTATTTTATTGATAGCTTTTTTAGCTTAGAGCTGATTTTTCAACTGTATGGCGAAACTTGTCCGATAAACTATTAGCAAATCAATCGAAAAAGCCTTTTGTAATTCAAGATAAGAAAAAATCAACGCGTATTAATCTGTCGTTCTTATAATTATGTGAAAGTGTTTAATCTAATAAGTTTAGGCGACTGTGAAACTGTATAATCTGATAAGTTTAGGCGACTGAAAAATCAACCTTTGTCTAATTTACTGTAAATAAAAATTTAACAGAACATAACATAAAGATATATAAAATTGATAAGTAGACTTTTTAATACGGTCAGTATTATATGTCGCTCGGATAACTATTGCCAATAATAAAAAAGGTTGCTTATACTATTGTTTCAATAAAGAACGACTAACGGCGAATGGAAAAAATTATAAGTATATTTTTTGCAGGAAGATATCAATGAGAAAAGAGTGACTGAAAGAGAAACTAAGCAGAATTATGTTCATTCATTATTGAATCAAAGAGCTTAATGACTATCTTTAACCTGACTCAATCGTCGGAACTAGTCTAATGAATTAGAGGATTCGCTAAGTATTGTGGTGGCCAAGTCTTCAAATCTTTGCTGTATAATTTTATAAATTAACCAATAACAATTAACTACCATCTCTTGACAAACGTTCAACGGCCTGACCACGCTAAGCGGCGACGTGCGAATTCCTAATACAAGGCGTGTGATGCCGTAAGAGTTCCCGTAAACTACAGACCAAACTGTCGGCCGATAGTCGGGTCGGGCCTTTAATCAGTATGAAGAAGTATGCAAGTGCGCACACTACAACGATTTGGTATCGGCCGATTCTTTATAAAAAACCAACTATCGGCCGATAGAAAGTCTGTAGTCTGCGGGCACGGTAAAGGTCTTCGCACGTTTTTCGCTCGTCGCTTCGTGATAGGTTTAGTTAGACAATAAGTCCTCAAATGTCGGCCTTTAGGCGCGATTGGTTAATTCGCAAGTGGTCCAAGGTGCAAAAACTTAATAGTTTTGTGCAATTTGCGGTAGGCAATGAAACGAAACGCGATAACGCAAAACACTAATTGAACCATGGCCTCGATTGTGTTAATTTTAACATAAAAATCGTGTATCGATGGTGTTTCACTGGTTTTTTTTTTTTTGTTTTAGTAACCAAAACTGTTCACTTTTCAAGCTTATGCACTCACTAGACATGAAATAAAACACTTTTTAACGGATACTAGCGCGGTTTTATTGAAAGTACTTTGGTAATTAGTTGGTATTTGGTTTGATTTTTTATTTTCCCGACGTTTCGGCATCTTTGCAGCTGCCGTGGTCACGGGGGACTGTACCAAACCAAACCTGAACCAAATACCAACTAATTATCAAAGTACTTTCAATAAAACCGCGCTAGTATCCGTTAAAAAGTGTTTTATTACGTAACCAAAACTGTGTCAAAAACAAATTGAGACGCGAATGTAACGTTAACATTAACAGAACCGAGGCCCTGCTGAAAATAAGACAATTTGGACCAACCGGGTAGACCAATCGCGCTTAAAGTCATATCTTCATCACAATGTACTCACTTGGATCTGGAGCGAGATCGGGACTTGGCCGCGGGACTCTTGCTCTTCGGGCGGGACTTGGAGCGGGAACGGCTGCGGGACGACCGAGATCAGAGTTAGCGATCAGTACGAACAAACACGCGGGTTATTAGCTAGTATTGCTGATTCAGTAGGTATGCTATCATCAAGACCGTACAGCCCCGAAAGATGGTAAATAAACTAATATCATCATTATGAAATCAAATGGGGTTTAGACCCCGTTTACATTTTTACGGAAAAAACATTCCAGTAGTAGTATATTGCCTGATATGTTCGTTGATTTTTAAAGAACATCAAACACACCATGTAGTGTACTTCTACTTTTGCCAGTCCTTGTCAAACATTTTAAAACTCGCGTCGCGTCACACTATGAAACTTGTATATTGCGATTGCGACATATAGGTACATGACAAATTTTTTTACGAAATATAAGTGTCTAAAATGTCACGTTTTAGAGATATATGGACAAAAGGATTGCAAAAATGCAATCTTGGCACGGTCCATACAAAAAATTTCAAACCCTTTTCTTAACAAGGTCAGTAATTTCTGGTCTGAAATTCATTCAAAATTATCATCTATCAAACTTGACAATTAAAATACTATTAACTGAAATGCCTATCACTAGTAAAACGTGTTTAATACCTGTGATTTTTAATCTAATAAACTCACCTAGAGCGGCTGCGGCGGCGCGAGCGACTGCGCGAGCGACTCGACGACGAGCGCGTGCGGCGACGCGACGAGCGGCGATCCTCGACCAAACGAATGCGACGCCCGTTCAGCTCAGTACCGTCCAACTTCTCGATAGCGGCGCGCATATCCGAGTGGGTCGCGAACTCTACCACACTGGTGAAAAAAATACTATTTTGAAAAATCTGTGCTGTTTTTTCGTGAATGTATAGAGTAAAGTGTTATTCTTCAGATATAAAGTTAGCATCAAGGTATTCAGCCCCGAAAGATGGTTAAAAATACGATATCATCATTTCATGTGTTGTCGTTTAGTAATATCTAATACTAAATAATATACAAAAAAATCGACTCGCACCAGAACATATTCTAGGACGGGAATCGAACCCGCGACCTTTGGAAGTCCCGTCCAATGCTCTTACCACTGGGCTACCGAGCACGTTATATCTGCTTTAATGAAAAGATAAACAGAACTTGGATTTGAAATCTCCGACCACATTACTTGTCCATAAACAGATAAATAATGTAATCAATTATTATCTGTCCACTAATTGTCTAATTTCAAAATCTATTGCTTTCGTTTGATAGAACATTGTTTTTTTTTGGCACAATTAAAAACTTACCAAAGAAATGCAGCAATGTGTCACATCCATCTGTCAAATAGTCCGGTCGTGGGACATTAAATTTCATAAAGAAGTTTTGATAATACTAAAAGTTTTAGTTTTTGCTGAGTGTATAGATTATGTGCATTGTGAGCTATTGTTGAAAAGTTAGAAGTTTTATGCCGGTGCTTTAGGTATAGTTTAGGTATTTCGTAATATTTCGTTTAACGTAATATATATAGAATTAAAGTTTGAAATGTTGATTGTTTCATAATAAGAACTATGTTATCTTCATGTTGTAAAATATTTAGAAAGTTATTATGTGTGGAAGTGCGTAAATCACAAAATCACTCTTTTGTGTTCGAATAAAATTTTAAAATTTCTGAAATCTTATTTTAAGACTTTCAGTGGTTTGATATACCAGTTCAACAAAGTTTAGAAAGTTAAGTGGTGTGCTTCTTTGATATTTTCATTTTTCCTTTATAACATACGGAATAATGAATTAAAAATTGATAAGATCGCTCTTACAATACCTTTTCAATGCACTTATATACTAAACAAAAAATTAGAAAAATACATACAGTGGCTTTTGTTTAATTACGGATAAAATATGTACCTAGTATTGTCGCTACAGGCCGCCCGCGCCGGTCCGGTGCCTCTGGCGGCGCGCGTGGGCGCGGCGCGGCGGCCGGCCGCCAGTCCAGGAGCCCTATTTTTGAATCGCTCGACTAGTGTCGAGCGCTCGTTTCTACTGATTTTCGTTCGACATCCCATACATTTGAGTCAAATGTCGAACGAAAATCAATAGAAAAGAACGCTCGGTGCCAGTCGAGTGATTAAAAAAAAAATAGGGCCCCAGGCCCACTCGCGCCATAAATAAGAATAAATTATTATTAAGGTGGCAACTGATCTGTAACATTTCGTCGTAACGTAACGTTACGTTATGATGAAATGTTAAAGGTCAGTCGCCACCTTTATGCTCGCGCGCGAAGTGTATGAAGGTACCTACACTACCTACAGCTACCTACTTACTTACAAGTTGTACGCTCGGCTACTTACAAGACGTGTCGACTCCTATCTGACCTATCTCTTAGGCTGGCCCCAGACCTACCGGTTCCGTTTCTTTGCTTTGCTGTGCTACCTTGCTTGAAAGACCGCCGGCCAACCAGGGTAATTTTCAATCTATCGCATTTTGGGACTAGACCAAATTGGCAAGATAGCCAATAGCTTGGTTTTATCAAATATCATCGCCTGGATTGCGAAGTAGGAAGCTTTTAGGAGATATGCCACCCTGAACATGGACTCCGATCGTTAAAAATAACTCGATCGCTTATTTATACAAGATGTTTGGTAAAGCCTTATAAAACTGAATATGGTAGATAGGGACCATAATAAAACTGAACAACTTTTACTATGGGATTAAATCTGAAATCACGAAAAAAAATGAACTGTTTCATACATTTTGATAATTTTGTCATTAATTTTTGTATAAAACAGCAGTTTTTTTTTAAAACGAAAACTAAAACTTCTCATCGCACCCCAGACGACGATATTTGATAACACCAAACTAATGGCTATCTTGCCAATGTGGTCAGGTCAAAATATGCGATAGATTGAAAATGAGCCTCTTGGCCGGCGGTCCATGGTAGAACAGCAAAGCAAAGAAATGAAACCGGTAGGTCTGGGGCCAGCCTTATCCCGAAATGATATTATTATGATTCCACTAGTGGCCGCCCGCGACTTCGTCTGCGTGGAGTTTTTTTGCTATCCCTCGGGAACCATACTTTTTTCGGGATTTTATTTTATTTTTTTTATTTATTTTAGTAGGTACACCAGCAGAACACTTATCAAACAATTACAAAAATAAAAAAATGGTACAGACAAACATAGACTAATAAGTGCCCCATTATAGGTGACACAGCATTTTCGAAAAGTAAAGCAACAAAACAAGCATTTAGAAGGAACAAAAAATTACATAATTATTACTATATTAAAACTAAAACTTAATATGGGTAGCTTTAGTATGTCATGCTCACTTCAAACATTTCTGCGGTGGTGTCGTGTGAGGCGGGTCGTTACGTTCCCTCAAATATGGTTGAGCGAAGCGATGGCTGGTTCATGCGTCATGCTCGTGAACGGGTGCTGCCAGTGGGAATGGGTCTGCTTCTGTCTGCTTGTATTAAGGGCGTCGTATAACTCGTATATAAAAGATCTGTTTTATATTGTCTGTATGTATGGCACTTCTTACTCAAAAAATATAATTCTTAATAGCTTACCTTGTTTTGATTTATTTAATTGCAATATTTTTACTTTCTATAGTCAGTAGTTTAGTGAAAGACCTATGAAAAGCTTTTGGATATAAATTTTCAATTCGATGCCTTAACATAGGTAGTCTTAGTATGTCATGCTCTCTTTAATCATTTCTGCGGTGGTGTCGTATGAGGCGGGTCGTTACGTTCCCTCAAATATGGTTGAGCGAAGAGATGGCTGGTTCATGCGTCATGTTCGGGAACTGGTGCTGCCAGTGGGAATGGGTCTGCTTCTGACTACTAATGACTGAAATGAGCTAATTCAATAATGTTATTTATTTGTTAATCTTTGTTAATATAAAGTCTGGAAACGATATACATATTTGTAAATATCGTTCCATCTGATTGATAAAGCTGACAAGTTTTTTGCGCCCATTTTTCTTGTCAGTTAAAAGACGTCATAATGGGTGGTAGGGTAAAAGAATTGACGATTTAAAAATGCTTATTATGTGAGCTTATTTAAATAAAATATATTTCACTTTCACTTTCACTTTCACTAAGAACTTATTATACAGATACTAATTAAGCAAATCAGGCTGCAGTAATTTGACTCATTCGGCTAGGCAGTATCTGACAAGTGTTCTCGTAAGATACGCCCAAAGGTCTCGTAGCTGTTGTGGAAGATGTCTAGACCCGGTAGATCTTTACATGTGAGATTGTAATAGCTGCACATTCGGTGAAGCGGTGCATGAGCACCGACATTTGTTCGGCAAGCTGAAGTACGTAGAAGATTTGTCAAAGGTTTTCTAGGCATGTTATATGGAACCGTTAATGAAATTTTTTCCAAGAGTCGGCTAAAGCCAGGGTGGCCGTGGAAGATCTTGTAAAGAATGTTGAGGTCATGGAGTCTACGCCTATTTCTTAGCGAAATCAGAGCAAAGTGTCGAAGCCGAAGATGATAGGGACATCGATGTGAGAAACCAGATGAAATGTAAGCGAGATGGCGAGTAAACGCTCTTTGCACATTCTCGATTCTTTGAGAATGAACTGTGTACGTTGGACTCCAAGCAGAAGACGCATACTCTAAGTGGCTACGTACAAGCATATTGAATAGGTGTATCTTTGTTTTAATTTGAAAGCCACGAGAGTTACGTTTAATAAAACCAAGCATTTTTGCGCCTTTTTTAATAATGTCATTGAAATGAGAGGTAAATTTTAGCTTGGAGTCTAATATTACACCCAGGTTCCGCACTTCAGCGACTTCCTGAATGGTTTGTCCACTTATGTTGTATGAGGTGGCATGGGGTGATGTTTTTCTTGTAAACTTAATGTGAAAACACTTTTTAGGGTTCATGGCCATACCGTTTTGATTGCACCACTTCAGAACTCTATTTAAGTCATCTTGTAAGAGAGCCGAGTCGCTAGAAGACTCGATACATTTAAAAAGTTTAAGATCGTCAGCGAAAAGTGAAAACTGGCAATGACGGATTATAGCTGAGATATCATTAATAAAAATGGAAAACAATAATGGTCCTAAATGAGAACCCTGGGGCACTCCAGATTCAGCAAAGTAGGTTCTAGATGAAAAACCATTAAGCGCGACAATTTGTGTTCTTCTCTCCAGGTATGATTTGAGCCATGTGAGCAAAGAGCCATGAATTCCACTGTCTTTCAACTTAGCAACCAGCAGTGAATGTGGTACCTTATCAAATGCACTAGAAAAGTCAGTGTAGATTGTGTCTACTTGACGTCTTTCGTCCACACAGCGAGATAAATAAGTAACAAACGACGTCAGATTAGTTTCGGTTGAATGGCCTTTTCTGAAACCATGTTGATGATCGCTGATACAACTTTCCACATGCTGAGACAGGGATGGATGGACCAAAGCTTCAAACAATTTTGAAAAACACGATAGAATGGAAATCGGGCGATAATTAGCAACATTAGCAATATCTTCTTTCTTGTGAACAGGTGTAACTCTTGCCTTTTTCCATTCCTCGGGAAATGTACCACTAGTCAACGAAGCATTGAATATCAAACATAGCGGATAAGACAGATATTCACCGCAGCGTTTCACAAAAACTGGCGGTATACCATCCTGCCCAGCACCCTTGGCCATGTCTAGTTGTTTAATTTTTTTGTAAATCTGTTTCTCAGTAATATGAATGCTACTGAGTAGAGATTCAGATGGCAAAACCCCAACAGTGTCGTTTGAAAGTGGAGTAGGACTACTATGAGAGAAGGTAGATGAAAAATGATCTGCAAAAAGATTCGCTACATCAGGACCAGACTTAGCAGTGACACCGTCTAGAAACATTTCAGAAGGCAGTTTAGATTCACCCTTTCGTTTGTCCTTTAAGAAACGCCAAAACGTTTTAGGGTCGTTAGATATATTGTCTTCGACATTTTGCCTGTATTCATTATAAGATTTATGAAGAAGTGCGTGATAATAAGACCGGATACGTTTATACTCTAATTGATCCCTAGGATTACCGTAAATACGTATCTTTCGCCTAAGTCTAATTTGATCATTTAAAAACCGGACAGCCACCCTGTTAAACCAAGGAGGATACTTATGAGATTTTGGCTTACGCTTTGGTACATGTCTATCAATGATTTCATATAGATACTTGTAAAACTTATTTACCATGGCATCAACATTATCACAAGTAGAAAATAGGGTATACCAGTCAGTCGCAGAGAGTTCGACTAAAATACTGGGATAGTCAGCCTTGAAATAATTATGGTCAGAGCGACTTTGTGGCTGTAGGAAAGCTTCACTTGTTAGTGGTAAATGTATGAGAAGACTAGGGTGTTTGGGGTCCAACTTAGTGATGACATCAGGAGCAGTAGTAACTGTTAAGTTATTAATTGAGCTTATCACTAGGTCGAGAACTCTGCCATCAACATTAACAGTGCTATTAAACTGCAGTAAATTTTTAGTAAAGTAAATTAAAAAAACTGGATAAAACCCCTGTCTCCTTTTCTATACCCCTGGCAACGTGTATGTAAAATTTCATGATGATCGGTTCAGTATTCATGACGCGAAGGCGTAACAAACAAACAAACAGACTTTGGCATTTATAATATTAGTATGGATAGTGCGACTCTAATCTACCTAGCTCTCTAACTAATGAACCTACCTACCTAATTTATACAATTGCCACAAAATAGAAGGCCCTAAAAGACGACAGTAATTTTATGAAATTAGCCACAGATGTAGGCAGCTACATAGATAAATAAGACAAGTTAGTTGGTTTAAACACTTTGATCAATACCGTAAACTGCTGCATTTTGCACGAAATTTAAGGTTTTTTTTTCAAATATCTCTTCAAGTATTTATTATCTGTGTTCATTTTTACATTAAGGCGCGAATTGGAGATGTATGCCATATATCTTAAGGTTCATAACGCCGAAACGGCTGTTAGATTGATCTCCAGAAACCGTCAAAGTCGTAGGCAAAGTTGTGATAAAATATCCCAACTTTGCCTAGAAGATTATAAGCAAAAATACGAGCCGATACGATTTAAAAACTGGTCTTAATTATAGAGCCATACAAATTGCGTTACCATCGAGATGTGCATGGATTACCACATATAAGCATCAATATTTTTTCTGGCAAGCAGGCGAAGTTGGGCACAAGCAGGCAAACTTTGAGCAGTATCAGTAAATATTTCCATAGTAAATTTGTAGCATACTACGGGTTGCGAACTTGCCACAAATAGAAAAACACAAAATTTAAAAGACTTACTATAATTTCAATAAAAATGGGTAAATCCGGACGTAAACCAACTAAATTCACAGGACTAAACTAATTTCATTTCATTTGTTTTAATTTCTTTATTTTGAATTTATTATTTTCTTTTGAATTTATTTTTTTATAACTATTAAACCTTTAAACATTTATAATTACTTTTGTAAGATTGTTTTCTATTTTTATAGCTGTATATCTTTTTATTTAATAACTAAACAAAGTAAACATAGACTGCCCTCCAAACCGCTTTACTGTCGTTGAGTAAGTAGTGACAACCCTAGGGCTAGGCAAACTTGAGTCACTAATGCCCGAGAAGCCTTTTACAACATTGCCTACCGTGGTTCTAGCCGTAAATGATTGACATTAACAAGAAAAACCCTTATAAATAGGAGAAATAGCATATTTGCTTACCCCGTAAATACTAAGAGAGCTGAAATTCTCGATTTTTCCAAGGAAAAACTAAAAGTTTAACACTCACCTAAAATACGTGCACTCCGTCACAGAATACATAATAGTACAAGTACAGAAGCCGCATTCTGCAACATCATTTAATTAAATAGCGACTCTTGCTACGACTCAATAAGGCGCAATTCAGATCGCACACCGCTACATCGCCTACAGTTATATTCACCTAGAAGTTTTCTCTCTTTCTATCGCGTAGCGCTCATCTCTTCTGACGCCGTTAGGGTTGGCTCCTTTTTATCTGTTTGTCTGTTTATCTGTATGTTTGTGCGCTAATAACTTAACTAGGGTAATTCTCTAGTGTTACCCTGGTGTCCCCTAATTTTTGATTACTTTTATCTTTAATCAAGAATACCCTTAGATGTCCGGTCAGAGTCTCAAAAATGGCACCTCAAATAGCGTCCCACTACAAACTGGGTGCTTATTTTGCACAAAGTAAGTGATAAAAGATGTATTTTTGTAAAAAATAAGCTTATTTTGTGCAAAATAAGTGATATAAAATGTGAGTTTGTACAAAATAAGAGGTGATCATGTACAAAATAAGCGCCAAGTTTGTAGGTGGGACACTATTGAGGTGCCATGTTTGCATACTGTTTTAGTTCGTAAGCGTTATCTAGGATATACTTGATCGAAGGTTTTTATGTATAAATAATTGACCGAGCGAGCACGAAGTGCGAGCGAAGCGTCTCTGCTTCAGCTTGGGCAAAAATTCTTTCGTATGTCTATATGTTCTCTTCTACAGGTCGCATTTCTCAACCGATTCTCGTAAATATTTGTGAGGAGGTTCGAAAATTTTATGGAATTTTTTTGTCGACCCAGATTTTTTTAATTTTTCAAAATGGCGGAGATATGTAAAAAAAACAGGTTTTATGGCTTTCCAGCGCTATCTGTTCTCCTCTACAGGTCGCATTTCTCAACCGATTCTCGTGAAATTTTGTAAGCAGGTTTGAAAATAATATAGAATTTTTTTGTCACGCCAGTTTTTCATTTTTTTTCAAAATGGCGGAGATATGTAAAAAAAACATATTGCCGTCCAGCTTTCCGGCTCTGTCTTTTCTCATCTACGGGTCGCATTTCTCAACCGAATTTCGTGAAATTTTGTGGGCAGGTTCGAAAATCATATATTTTTTTTAATTGAGACAGTTTTTATAAATTTTTCGTAATGGCGGAGATATGTAAGAAAAATATATTTCAGTCCGGCTTTCTGGCGCTGGATGTTCTCCTCTACAGGTCGCATTTCTCAACCGATTCTCGTCAAATTTTGTGAGCAGGTTTGAAAATTACATAGAATTTTTTTGTCACGCCAGTTTTTTGAAATTTTTCATAATGACGGAGAAATGTAAAAAAACATATTTCAGGCCGACTTTCCAGCTGTCCATTTTCCTCTACAGGTCTCATTTTTCAACAGATTCTCGTGAAATTTTTGTAAAGGTTCGATGATTATGTAAAATTTTATAGTTTAGCCAGTTTTTCTAAATTTACCAAAAATCACCATTTCGAAAAATGTTTAAAATTAGAAGCGCCATCTAGCTGCGAATAAACCTACCAAATAATACCAAACAGCACGTTCCTACTACGTGCTTTGAAAAGCTCGTGAATAGTGTGGGAAAAAAAGGTGGCGACATCTTTTTAATTTTTTTTAAACATGCAATTTGAGCTACTTTTTAACGCGAGGTCTACAGCTCACAGAGCCACTAGTTTATACAATTCAATTATACCTGTAAACAATACAGTGAACGTAATATGTATAAAGAAAAGAAAGGTACTGCCTGACATAGACATAAGTTTCAAGTGGCTGTTTAATATCAAATTATTTTAAAGTTTAACATACAATTATGTCAAAGTGGAGTTAAAATCATGTAAATCTTAGAAACTATTACTATAAACATAGTTATATTATTTTGATAGGATACTTTCTTGTTGTATTAAATACTAAATGTAAGTACCGTAAACTGCTGCAAGATTGCCCCTAAGCTTCAATTTTGCCTAATCTAGTAAAACTAACATTACTTCATAACCGCCATCTATTTTTTACTTTTGATAATGAGAGAAATACCTTCGTTTTATTGGCAACCCATTTCATTATTATTCAAAGTGGCAACACCGTTACTTTTTTGTCTGTCAGCTGTCAACGGTCGCAAACTTTTAGTTTTTCCTTGGAAAAATCGAGAATTTCAGCTCTCTTAGTATTTATAGGGTAAGCAAATATGCTCTTTCTCCTGTTTATAAGGGTTTTTCTTGTTAATGTCAATCATTTACGGCTAGAACCACGGTAGGCAATGTTGTAAAAGGCTTCTCGAGCATTAGTGACTCAAGTTTGCCTAACCCTAGGGTTGCCACTACTTACTCAACGACAGTAAAGCGGTTTGGAGGGCAGTCTATGTTTACTTTGTTTAGTTATTAAATAAAAAGATATACAGCTATAAAAATAGAAAACAATCTTACAAAAGTAATTATAAATGTTTAAAGGTTTAATAGTTATAAAAAAATAAATTCAAAGGAAAATTATAAATTCAAAATAAAGACATTAAAACAAATGAAATGAAATTAGTTTAGTCCTGTGAATTTAGTTGGTTTACGTCCGGATTTACCCATTTTTATTGAAATTATAGTAAGTCTTTTAAATTTTGTGTTTTTCTATTTGTGGCAAGTTCGCAACCCGTAGTATGCTACAAATTTACTATGGAAATATTTACTGATACTGCTCAAAGTTTGCCTGCTTGTGCCCAACTTCGCCTGCTTGCCAGAAAAAATATTGATGCTTATATGTGGTAATCCATGCACATCTCGATGGTAACGCAATTTGTATGGCTCTATAATTAAGACCAGTTTTTAAATTGTATCGGCTCGTATTTTTGCTTATAATCTTCTAGGCAAAGTTGGGATATTTTATCACAACTTTGCCTACGACTTTGACGGTTTCTGGAGATCAATCTAACAGCCGTTTCGGCGTTATGAACCTTAAGATATATGACATACATCTCCAATTCGCGCGCTAATGTAAAAATGGACACAGATAATAAATACTTGAAGAGATATTTAAAAAAAAAACCTTAAATTTCGTGCAAAGTTGCAGCAGTTTACGGTATCTGATTTTCTTAGAAGTATCATTTTCATTCACAAAAAAAACACAAAATAGGTACTAACAGAGGGGAAATTTTTAAGACGATCTTTTGTTATTCTCAAAAATCTCAAAAACTAAGTGTCCGGACACGAAAGTGGCGGCGGCCGAGCGGTGGCGGGGCGGCGCGGCAGCGGAGCGGCGGCGGGGCGGGGCGATGAGAACGTGGGCACGAAACTTAGCGGTCGGTCAGCCGCGCTAGTAGTGTTGTGACAGATGGGCTAAATACCATTAAGGGCCCGTGGACCTACCGATTTGACCTACTGGTAGGACCACGGTATACCACTAAAGTAACTTCTTTTTTTTTTTTTATTTCTATTGATGTGTCAAATGTGATGTTGCTATGGAAACAATTTCTTGTTAAATCAATACCGAAAAATATTCAAAGGACGAAATATATCCTATGTCTAAAAATTTTATTTAGTTCGAAAAAATGGTCTAAGTATAGGCGTTAACTAGTTTCAAAACCGGATTCTTTGCTCATCTTGTGTTTTTTAAATGATGTCCAAGATGCCGACATCCATACTGAATAAATAGGTACTACCTAGTAATCAAACAGACACTATTATATTATTCAACACAACACTACTGTAATCGCGGGCTACCAAATCCAACTAAATTGTTCATTTGTTTTCGTCGCTCTCCTCCCGCCCGTGCATCGCTCGTCGCCCCGCGCCGCCACCGCCCGTTTCGTGCGCGTCTCCATACTGTGCCATACTGTTGAATGCATCGCCGCCGCTCCGCTGTCGCGCCGCCCCGCTGCCGCTCCGCCGTCGCAGTTTTCGTGCCCGGACACTAAACGTCAAACATCGTGGCCATTCGTGGCCACCTTAAAAATCTAAAAATTAGATAAATGATATAAATTCGAATATAAATTCTTGTAAATTCAATTAAATTTATTTTTGTTTTCTGTTTCAAAATGCTCTGAAAGGAGTGCCTTAAAAGTTGATTCGCCAAACTACCTAAGAAAAACAATTATGATCAGCTTATTTAGTAGGTAGGTAGCTTTATTTTATTTTATAAGTATTCTGTGTAATTTCATCAATTACGCGACAAAAAGAGTGGCGCTTCATAGGTGCCTGTAATATCAGGCACTCAGCGCTGTGAAATTTGAAATTGTACTTTATTCACATGCAACGAGAGTAGCTTATTGTTTGTGGCCCCGCGCCCGCCCGCGCGCCGCGTAGCAGTCAGCGGCCCCTGCATCCACCTGCTCGCGCGTCCCGTATAATTCGTATTTTAGCGCAATAATTTATCCGTAATTTAAACAAAACCCACATTATGTATGTTTCTAATTTTTTGTGTAGTATATAAGTGCATTGAAAAGGTATTGTAAGAGCGATCTTATAAATTTTTAATTCATTATTCCGTATGTTATAAAGGAAAAATGAAAATATCAAAGAAGCACACCACTTAACTTTCTAAACTTTGTTGAACTGGTATATCTAACCACTGAAAGTCTTAGAATAAGATTTCAGAAATTTTAAAATTTTATTCGAACACAAAAGAGTGATTTTGTGATTTACGCACTTCCACACATAATAACTTTCTAAATATTTTACAACATGAAGATAACATAGTTCTTATTATGAAACAATCAACATTTCAAACTTTAATTCTATATATATTACGTTAAACGAAATATTACGAAATACCTAAACTATACCTAAAGCACCGGCATAAAACTTCTAACTTTTCAACAATAGATCACAAATGCACATAATCTATACACTCAGCAAAAACTAAAACTTTTAGTATTATTGAAGGTAATTTTTCTCTGGCTACGCGACTAAAATGAAAGCGATTGCGATAGATTTTGAAATTAGACAATTAATCCTCTGAGTTATAGCTACTTTGGCAAACATCGCTAGATTCGCGAAACTATAAGTAAATGAGATAAGATAGAAAAACTCTAACAAAAAAATAGCTTATGATATTTATGGGATATAGTCATGGTAAAATAGCTCACCCTTCATTTCTATGCTGTTTGTGGGCGTCAGCGTATGTAACTTCTCCAGCTTGACGCATATAATCCTTCAAATCCTGCAAACCAATTCATAGTATTAATGATAAGGTAAAACGATATCGTAATAACTTTTCCAAAAGTCTCATAAAAGTAGTCAGATTAAAAATTATCATCAAAGCTTTCAGCCCCGAAAGATGGTTAAAAATACGATATCATCATAATAATAATTTATTTTTTAATGGTTTAATGACTTTGGGAAAAGTTTCAATAAAATGCAAAAAAGCCCTAAATGTCCTAGCAATGTCTAGATTGTTTATTGATGTAAGTTAATTACCGGATGAACAAAAATGTGAAAACAATATGTGCCAACAACACCATTTCGTAAACGGTTACCCGTCGGTAATCATTGTTTACAAGTCATGTCTATGCTGTGTTCTGATTATCTTGTGGGCAGTATGGTGGAAGCATCCGTCCTGTCCGATCAGTTACTAAGCAATGAACCATGGCCTCTTTGTCCGTTATCCTTCATGCTCTTTTCTTTCTCATTTCCTCTTGACTATGGTCTTTATTTCCTCTCTCTATCTTATCGAAGTCTCTCTGGGACCCTCGCTCTGGATGTCTGGTAGTGCACTCGAATCGTCTCTCCTTGTCCATCGGGTGTCTCCACTAATCCTGTTTGTCCACTCCAGTCCACTGCTTCCAATGCTCAAAGTTTCTGGCATGCATGGTATCGTCCAGTCCATCAGTCTGATTGTCCACTGTTCAAGATATCTGGCATGCGTGTAAAGCCTTCCTTCAGACCATCTGTCCTTTCCGTCCATCCTCCGGGCATCTTGACTGTCCATCCGGGCCGGCCATCCAGTTTTATAAACAATGACACCATCAAGGAAATACCAAATACGAAAAGTTATCGAGGCCGAAACAGAACGATAAAAAAAGTGATCAAAATGACAGTTCACAACAGCCACCACTTAACGAAACATCGCGTAGGCGGTGCGCCAATTGCGAACAACACAAAAAGTTAAATTAACGATGGCAAAATGAATTAAAATGGGAGATTGCACATAACGAGAGCGGCTCCTGTTGTCTGTGCCCCCTGTCGACTTTACCTTGGAGCCACGGCGGCTGCAGAGGGCGGGGGATCGTCTCGGGCTCCGCGGGGCGCAGACCAAACCCTCCTAACATCGGCTCAGACCACATCTCACACAGCGTTACATCGAGGGCTCTGGGCACGATACGCCACCTTCTGTTGTTTAAAATTATCTATAAGCTCGTAAGTAATTCGCATTACAGATTTAAAAATTATACTTTAGAATAATGGATGTTAAGCTACACTAGTTTTCTGATAATAAGTGTTAAACTAAATAACAATATGAGACTAACTGAATAAACTGTTTTTATGTTTTTGTTTTATTAGTAAAGCAAGAAGTGATGAGCTCTCGTGGTAGCTGGCGCGTCCTCCAGTCATCTCCGGCCATCCGTGGTGTTCTTCCAGCCATTTTGAGCTTTGATTGTCCCATTGTGTTTCTGGATTTGTATGGTCATATGATCATCCGTCTTTCCAGTTCTTCTTTGTTGGTTCGCCAGTCTTCAGAGTGTCATCCGTGATATTGCCCTCGTGCCGCGTGCGAAAGATTGCCTCGTGGTGAAAGTGCCCAGCCCTCAAGTAACCGCGAAGCATGTCCAGGACCCTGGGTGATGTTTGGTGATGGTATGATGATGGACCCTTGGTAGATCGGCGCCGGTTCTTACCTGCCAGCTAATGCGGCTAGACAGATTTTCCACGATAAGACGGTACTCGGTGCGCGTTGGCGGTCCATATCTATAATTGTAGTCACTGTGGAAATTAAGATATCTGGATCACTTAAGAAACGGGGCCAATGTAACTACGGAAACGTTTTTACATAATGTATCAGAAGGGTCAACATTGAGATTACTAAAGCCGGGTCTCCTGCGCCGTATTTTTGTGTTTTCAAACATCAAAACAATGTTTTGAGAGGCGTGGCCTATGAGTTTTGTTAAGCAAAAACACAAAACATGTTGAAAATTAAGCGCAGGAGACCCGACTTTAAAGATTTAAGTTGGCAATTCAGACAACAGCAAAGTTGGATATAGTTTGTTTATCCTTACTTGTCCTAATTTGGTAAACAATCTTCACCCAACTCTTTATTTAAATTTTCATTTATAAAATACAAGTGGTTTTCACACAGATTACGAAATTAATTATTAATATCAATTTGATTTAATAGGAGACATAAATCAATAACATATTTTTAAATAACGATTTAAGAGCCCGTACACATTTTGCCGCTGACTGCCGCTCTCTCGCCTGTACATTTCATGTTTCTTAAAACTCAGTGCGTTATTGAAAAATGTGTCTCGGCCACTTTTCGCAATATAAGATTATGGATATTTTAAAATACATTTCAGATTTTTGTTGCTAAAGTACACAAAATTGTCGTTCCTAACAGTTATTTGAACTGACAAAAACGATAAGTTTTTGTACTTCAGCAACTCGAAACTGAAAAATATGTTTGAAATGTCCGTAGTCTTATATTGCGAAAAGTGGCGAGACACATTTTTCAATTACTCAGATTTTAAAAATCCTGAGAAAACATGAAGAGCGGCAGTCAGCGGCAAAATGTGTACGGACTCTTAAGTTAAAAAGAAGTATGAAAACTGTCAAAAGTTGTTTACTAAATGTTAAATAGGACAAGTAAGAATAAACAGATACAGGGTCACATCACGTAATGATTTAGAAAAATTCTAATGGAGAATTTAAGGCAAATTACTAAAATGGGGTAAGTATTTAAAGGGAAAAATATCTAATACAAGGACCAAAAAGGTAACTAACAACAAAACATACTTATTCTATTCTATCGGGTAATTTTGCGACCCCTTTACAAAATCAAATAGAAGTTAGAGTAATAAAAATAAAATAGGTGAGATAATTATTAATGATTTCGTTTTATATTCACAGTTTTCAGCCTCTTTTTATATCCTAAAAATCTATGCACGCACGCTCACCCTCGCTCACGGGACGCCTGCGGGGGAAGGCGGGAGGCGGGGGGGGTGCTCCCGCGGGTCGACCTGTGCAATGCACAAATAGTGACAACAATTTCAATTTATGTAGGGAAAAGTTTGGGATAAAAATGCAAAAAAAAAACAATTTGATTGTACTGCTGTTATAGAATGACCTGACAAAATTTGAAAAGGGGTCCAAAAATTACCCTGTATATTTCCAAATCTTTGTGACAGTCATAACTAAACATTATTGATAGTAAGATTGATATATTATTGATAGATATTTATATAGTCTATATAAGGATAGCACAAGTAAGGACTTGTGCTATTTGGTAAACAATTTTCACCCAACTCTTTATTGAAATAATCACTTACAAAAACGATTTACGAAAGAAATTGTTAATTATTAATAAAAAAACAATATTTAATAAGAAAACATATTTTTTAATTACGATTTAATTTTAAAAGATATTAATGACAAAAACTGTTTACCAAATAAGCAAATAAACAGACTTTACACAGATGTTTCGAATATTTACTGTCCCAGTCCTCAATGTTATCTAGGTAGGTACTATTGCGATATTACAAAGATAAAGACTATAGAATATTATACTTACAGATAGCTGCAAAATGTATTATACAATTAAAATATCGGGTCATTTTGAACTTACCATCCAAATGTCTTTAAGGATGTGTCCAGTCCATGAAACTAAACAACTTTCTGTAAGAAACACGTGCCAAATTTCGCCACAAAATTTTGGTCATCATCCCGTACTAAATTGATCACGTGATCTCTTTGATTTGTATGGAAAGTCGATTTTTATTTTACATATTTGACCATGTGTTCCTTAGAGAAAGTTGACCAGTTTCATGGACTGAACACATCCTCAAAATTTGGATGGTGTGTTCAAAATGACCCGATATAATAAAAACTACAAAATGTCACAAGTGCTCAAAGCAGGGAATAAATAACGCATTACTATTTAATCAAAGCTAAAATGTATGTACTTAAACAGGATTATGTACTTTAAACAAACAGGATGTGTAGCTATATAAAAACAAAATGTTAAATAAGCAAAACTAAGGGCCAACTCAGCAATGTATTAGTGAAGGGTATGCATTACAATGTCGAAAATTCATAATAGGGGGCATCCATTAATCACGTGATGTTTTTTTGGCCAATTTTTAACCCCCCCTCCCCCTTGGTGATGCATGGTGAGGTTTTACGTTAACCCCCCCCCCCCCCCCCCCCCCTCTAAATCACGTGTATTTTTTTGGTACAAAATAATCTCAACAATTTACAGTACGAATATGTCGCGGTGGGCGGGAAAATCGTCCTGGTAGCGGTGGGTGAGTCAACAATCACAATCACACGCAGTTTTCGGTGAAAAGTCCCGCGTTTAACGAAAAAAAATTAATACACGTGATATCTCACTACACCCCCCGTCCCCCCCTTGTGATACTTCGTGATTTTTTCAACTACCCCCCCCCCCCCCCCCCCCTTCGAGGCTCACGTGATTAATGGACGACCCCATACATACGACCGAAATATCGACGCATAAAACGCCGATTTTCAAAATACCGAACATCCTAAATGTCGATATCCGATAGACCGAAACTTGAAAGATCGATTATCAAATGGCCGAAAGTTCGAAATGCCGCAAGTTTGAAATCTCGAAAGTTTGTAAGTTAAAATGTCGAATAGATAACTTACTCTACCTACACAAAAGAGTACATTTATAAAATTAGGCGTTGCGTTTAATTTGTTTTACTCAAAAATGCTTGTAAAATGGTCATTATTTTGACAAAATCCACCAATCGAGTTAGAAATAGTTTTTTTTCTTGCGCTTCGCCGGCCGCTGCCGCGGCATGCTCGCTTCGCTCGCTCGCCTCGCACCTATGATAGGATAGACAAGATACCTATCTCGTGTCGTGACCTACCTAGTCTACGGTTTCTAAGTCCCAATAGACTAGTTTAGACTCATTTCCAGCAGCTAAATTTGCTAAAAAGCATTTCAAGCAAAATCCAAAGCCCAAATAATTATGATAGCTTGTTGTTTTTCAGTAATTCATTAATTCGGTATTAAGTAGTTCGGGGTACAGAACGTAGGTATATTAACTCTCGGTTTTTAAGCTTCGGGATTTAGTCTCTTAGGTTAAATGTCCTGTCGGGATTTTAAACGTTCGGCCATACAACCATTCGGCCTTTTAATTTATCGGTCTTTCGTCCATGGGTCTTATAAAATTCGGTCTTTTCTACTTCGACATTGTAATGCATACCCATTAGTGAAGTATTGGTGTCGATTCAGTTGGCAGGCAGACTTTACTAAATTGTCAGGACAGGACTACACTTAATTTTAGCATTCTGTTCTTGTCTTTTCAATACATAATGAAAAGGATGGAAAACAATTTAGTTTAGTCCTGTCAATTTAGTTAAGTCATTGCCAACCGAATCAACACCACTAACTGTGACTTTGGTTACATTTTATGCATATAAAGATCATTTTGTGAACGAAATTAGTCAAGTCTGTCTAGACACAAAACTCGAATAATTGTCACAACACCACTATGCAAAAAACAAAATGTGTAAAATAAATACAAATTGAAATTAATGAAATAGGCATTAATCAAACAATATTTTTTGATCAAAATTAAAGGTGTTTAGGGTACAACTGCACTGCAGGAATCAATCAGGAACTACCACTGAATTAATGATCATAATAGTAATTGGCAGATATTATTCGAGAAGGACAACAATACATGTCATAGGTAAGGGCGGATCCAGGAACTAGCATTTGGAGAACTTCTTAGTGTACGTTCACATTTCACACTTATAGCTGTCAGGTTAAGCGCCTAGTGTCACTTACAATAGGTGACAGAATGAATATTCCTAGTAAACAAATGAACATAGCAACCCTGCCTGGCTAGTCATAGGCTTAGCAAAGCACCTATCTTAGCAAGTTACTTATCCTGCCATCATTAATGAGGGTGTGCCCTTAGAATGGGGTCAATGTCCCACTAATGGATGTTTAAGACAACTGAAAAGGAATTTCAGTGCAGCGGATTTATCTGCTAATCGGTTAAGGTCAGTTTTGGCATCACACTGTACAAACATGTTAAATGTAGTTATTAGGTAATAGTATTTTCTTTATTTGCCATTTTTAGCTTTTGTGTACGTGTTATGTTGCCAAACAAAATATGTATAACTAATACATTTTAAATATGTTGTCGTTTAGTACTTTGCTTTTTGCTTAGGGTGTTGTGTACGTAATACAGACGCGTCTCGTCTCGGCGGCGGGCGGCGCGGCGGCGGCGGCTGGTCGCGGCAGCGCCAGCGGTCGGACCCGCGCGGCATGCCGCGAGCTCGCTCCACCGACACCCTACAACACACGACACTCACTCGTATCGTGACCGGCCGCGGTCGCGCTCGCGGTCGGTGAAGCGGTCGCGCCGGTTACGGTCTGCGCTGCGGTCGATCCCTCGCGCCGGCTCCACCACGACCCTGTAGCACGGTCTACGTTAGCATGCACGCACACAACTGCATAGATGCTCGACAATTCAACTTGGACTAACGACTCGCCATTTGGTGTAATGTGTGGATAGTCCTCAGCGGTGGGAATTGTTGGGCTATCTCACAAAGTCAGCTTGCGATGGGCACATGTCAACAGTCACATTTTTGCAGAAAGTCATACTAGAACTAAAATAATTATTTTGCTGTAAGACAGGAGTATGTTTAGTGTGATCCTCGCTTATTAAATTAAGGTCTCTACCCACTCCATACCATACCATGGCCATGCTAAGAATGTGTCAGGCAAAAAATATTCTTTATATTGAAAAGGGTTTAGTCGACAAATGCCAACTTAGTTTAAAATGCCAGATTCTACAAATGCCTAATTTTAGAAATGTCAACTTCTACAAATGCCAACATTTAGCTGTAATATTTTCAGTCACTTTTTGATACATATTTTTGCGTTTCGATATTTTTTATATGTATTTATTTTTTACCATCTCCATATTTATGTGATCCAGGTATTTTGGAGACATTTTTATTACGAAGGAAAGAAAAACCAAAATTGATTGAAAATACACTTTATAAACGCAAAAATATATATCAAAAAGTGATAGAAAATATTACAACTAAATGTTGGCAATTGTAGAAATGGGCATTTGTAGAAGTTGGCATTTGTAGAAGGTGGCATTTTGTCGACTAAACCTTGAAAAGTATGACACTATTCCCACTAGACTGTTCCATCACTGGCCATGCACTTGTCTTATTTTTCAATACAAAGAATATTTTTTGCCTGACACGTTTTCCTAACATGGCTATTGTATGGTGTAATGAGCAGAAACCTTTACTTACAAATTGTGCCACACTTACCTATTAAGTAATCAGCTAGACTTTATGAAATACACAAAATAAATTGTATTAATCTGAGTCATCTGTTTGAAAATATGTGAAAAGAATTAGAATTATAGATATTGCAATATTTTTTTTAACATTATAAAAAAAAGTATAACAATGAAAAAAAAAACTATAATAATTATTACATATTTGAAATTATAAGTGAAAACATTACAGAAACACCTGAAATTCCTAAAATACATGATTAACTGAAATGACATTTTAAATGGTAAAAGTAATGTGTGAACCTATGAGTTGTGTAACTTGTAATGTGCTTATTTTACACCAATTGGTTAGTCAGTGAGTAGTTAGTAATTGACAAGTGATCAATGCAGTAACTTCCTTTCTTCTCTACCATCACCAATAAAAGCATTCACGGGCCTCCACAATTTTTATTCAGAAATCATACTAAGGCGTTACAGCCTTATGAACAAGAAATAAAAGTTGACACTGCCCATTCAAAATATTCTCATCCAGCATTCACTTTTTATCTCAGTTCTCCATACAATTCTCACAAAAAAGTGGAGCCGGCTGATAAAGAAAATTAATCATTATTTTGAAAATAATTACTTATAAAAAAGAAAGTCTACAAAAAGCTATGAACTTCAACGAAAACTATGCAACATTATATTTGAAATTAATCTCACCTATCTCCGAGCAACTCTTTCCCGTTTAATTCATACACTGCATCATCAGCGTCTCGATAATCTTCAAATTCCTGTGAATATAAGGATGTATTAGCAAAGAATAAGGCAATCCTACCTTACTTTATAAATTGAATCTATACTCCAGGCCAAAAAAGAATTTTTAAACATTTTTCATAATTGTTTCACAAATATGTTATGTTCCAGTGACTAAACGGAACACCATAATATCTAATTTGGACAACATAAGTAAGCTATCAATGATATTCACATCACATATCTATAAAAAAACATGTGATAAAAAAAATTTTTTGAGGTTAAGTATGGATGACCTGTTTACAAGCATTCTCTCCGTGAGTTGGCTGAAATATAAATGCATTTATTTTTGTTAAAATTAACTTACCACAAAACCATAGCCATTTTTTATAAGTATGTCCCGGATTCTGCCAAAACCTCTGAAGAACTTCTCCAAATCCCTGTCTCTGACTCCAAATGGTAGACCGCCAACATAAACTCTTGAACCCACCATTTTCTGGATCTAAAAAACGTCAATAGGTGTAAATAAAACAAGGGTCGGAGCGGAGTCAGGTTCAGAAGTTATTATTTTGTTCAGGAACAAATACACTAAAATAGGAAAATTCGGTAGTTAGTAGTAATTAGTGCACAATATGCAGGACTGTTGGTAACATTATTGTGTGCATTTCCTAGAAAGGGAACTTTGTATTGAAGGAGATAACAGCACTGTATTAGATCAATAGTCTCAAGAGTGTTTGGATTTATCTGACCTAATTGTTTGCGACAGCGATAGTTCATTATAGAGCATGTATCAAGTAGTAGCTGTCAACAAAACGAACACAAGCATCCGCGGAGGGCAGGGTTCTTAATACAAAGTTGAATACATCAAAGGAGCACTATGACCGAGCGATATTGCAGTACGAAATGACATGAAATTAATGGAATTTAAGACAACACAACCGTGATGTATTTTTAGGTTTACGTAACACAAATAGTTTTTTAAAAATCGATCCCCATTCCCCAGTTCCATACTCATGCATTGCAAAACACTTACTTCTCGGGAAATAACAATCGGATGAAACTAATTATCGTGTTTCGTCGATAGTACAGTGCAAGTAATAAATATTGATCGATGACTTGTTGAAATTTTCTGGAATAAATTACCACGCCGCCAGAAGACCAACCAAGCTGACTTCGCCAACAATATGGCGGGCGGCTTTGCCCGACGCAATTCTAACACCTTATTAACATTATTACACTGTTCTGTTACAAACCTGTTTTTCAAGTAGTGTCACTGTTGCTTTTCAAGAATACACTTTTGTTTATCAAGTTTTCACTAGCGATAAATAAACATTTGAAGAAAATATGCGACTCAACATGCGCAAATCGCTTGCTTGATGTTGCCGGATCCGGAAATGCCAACCGACGTGGTCGTGTATTTTATCTATGATGCCATGCCAACGACAACCACACAACCATAGAGACATTATCTATGTCTATGGCTAACTAACCGCACACACGGAGAGTTTTTGGCGCCATTTTGTTGAGTTCGGTTCGGTGTGTATTTTAATTATTTGAAAATTGATTCATAGTGGATATTGTGTCTTAAAATTGGTGCAGTTTTGTGGTACAAGTGTCTATGCAACTGAACAATATGTGGGATAATTGAAATAGACGCGATCTTGGTTGTATTAAGCTGAGACTTTTATTGTAGTGCTGGCTACCTCGGCAGAACTTACCGAGTAAACTGTGTTGATATCATAGATGTAGCAAATCCGTTCGTTGATATACATACTTGGTGCCAAATGCTCCAAGCAGCATTGGAATGCGATGCACCCACATTCTAAAGGCCCCCGTAAAGGCCCCCGTAAACGTTCAAATACGTATGTCAAATTTTACGTTTTTGACAGGAGTGATTACGTTCTCTATGGTTTTGTTTATACGTTTACTCAGCGCACACGTTCAAACGTTGTTTGGCAAACGCGTTTGACAAACAAAGCATAGACAAAAAACGTAGTTTTGTTTATGGTTTGTTTTTCAGACACGTAGTTTAAAAAGAAGAACCACACACACGCAATATTATTGACAATAATATTGTGTGTTTGTGGGCGATATTGATGATTATGTCAATTGATGCCAATATTATTATGTTCGTCATTTCGGGTGTACCTTACTCCATCTGGCTTATGAGCTATAAAATCCTTCAGTGACGGATAAACAATTTCTTATTTTAGTATTCAGAACAAACGTGACGCTAGAGTTTATGAATGATTGATGATTGAACAAGGTCCTCACGAAATGACGCTGCAAATTATGGATGCTGAAAATAACAAAAACTAGCTTATCGAGTAATAAACAATGAGACAACCGTTTTATGATGAGATTAGTTTATTACTGACTTACTTAATACATTCGTGCACCCTTATATATATTCATATACGACACCACCGGGGTGCAAAGAAAAAAAAAAACAGGAAAAAAAAAGTTCGATCTATAAGTAAAAATTACAAAATCTTAAATATTTTTTTTTCTTAACTACAGAAAGGCAAAATCATATAAGGTAGTATACATGTGCCTGTAGATAAACTTATTTCAACTATAAAACTTTAAATTTAAAGACAAAAATTACAGTAAACATTATGATAAAAAACTACAAACAACTACTTTCTTTTTCTTTCTTTCTACAACTTACTAATTTCTTAAAAACTTTTTTTCTACAAAACATAACTTTGGATTACCTATCTAACTGCTTACAAACATTCAGATTTTTTATATGAAAAATCTATTTATCTATCTATTAACTCCTTCAGTTAATAAAAAACATCTTCTGGTAAAAATATCTATCCCAGTTATTTGTCATAAAAAAAAATTAAACTATGATTTCATGATATATAAATCAAACTTACATAAATTATTTTATAAAAATATTCAGTTTTGCTATCTTAACAATCTATTTATCAATCAACTCATTTATTTATCAACCCATTCAGATAATAAAAAAAAAAATTCTGGAAAAATGTATATCCCAGTTATTTTTACTACATTACATTTATTTCACAACAAAAATTGTATCTCAAAAATCCATTTACCTATCTATCTAAGTTCTGTTAATCCATTTAGGTAATACAAAAATATCTTCTGGTATCAAAGAAAATATCCCAGTTTATAATTAGTATATGTACTACATTCGTTTCATTAAACAAAATTATCTTCTGGTATTAAAAATATATCCCAGTTTATTATAAACAATACATTTCACGTAGTCTCTTTTATATGAGTAAATAGTAAATCAACGAAATCCGCTCGGGCGTAACGTTGTTTATTTTATACTTTATATCAAACATTATCTCAATAACATTACCACTAATCATTGATATAATAATAAGCATTATTATTTCTATAAAAATTTTCATTTATTCTATTACTTATTCATCTCAAAACTATTTATTCTCTCACTATTTCCTTTTAAAAACTTATTCCATACTAGGTAGATATCGCTTGGTATTCTTAACATTTCTGAAACTAAGGGTAGGCCTCCCCTTGTTTCAAGAATATTTCGAGAAATGTCGCTAATCATAACATAATTCTTTACGTAACAATTCGTTTTCCATTCATCACATTGCCAACAAAATTCATTGACATACACTGCCTAAGTTGCATCGGTTTGCAAAATCAATTCATTTGATATAACAATCAACAATGTCTTGACAAATTAAAACAATGCACACGACTTCGTCCAAATAAACAAAAGGTGTATTCTTTTATTGTTCTTATGATGTATTGTTATTGTTCAATTGGAAATGAATTTCATAATTGCAGAAGGCAACGAATCTTATGACCTCTGACCTAATATTTTTTCACAAATTATGACTTATCTTAATCGTATTTGTATAAATACAAAATGAATCCATAATATCGTCTTATACTTCTCAAGAAACGACAAATGTATACTTACTTAATTAGGATTTAAAGTTAATAAAACATTAATATTACTGAAAATAAGTAGAATAATATCGTCTTACTTGTAATAATATTACAAGATACCAAATTACTTTTAACACCATTATAAAGAAACAAAATTATTAGTAGAATATTTAAAAATCAAAGCCATATAAAATCATCATCATGTTAGGTGCATTGTGCGTCAAAATATTGATCAATCTACTTATTTACCGAAATACACATACATTATTAGATTAGAAATAATCAAGTTACTTTACTTTAACACACTGAAGAAAACACAAAATTCTTCTCTTTAAAATTTTGTCTGTCAACGATTCACATGTGTTACTCACGGGCTCACTACACTAGATAGTTTTCTTTATTTTCTTCATAACTACAGCTACATGGTCACTGTGATGACTGTTTTCATCTCATTTTTGTTTCTTTCACCTCCAGGACAACGAACATCTCCCGGCTGCATGCATAAATCCAAGCTCTAAGCATCGAGCTCTTTTACCGTATAGATATTCGGTAGACTATACACACGCGTAGACTTCTGAGTTGTTTTTTTTTTACGTAGATCCTTCACTTTTTTTTTATTTAAAATGTCTTTCCATATTTAATTTTAAAATAAGTTGTGGTGGCTCGCAGGCCCACTACTAGCGGCCGCGGCGCAGCGCGCCGGGCGCTTGCGCAACTCACGCGTTTACATTGTCTTGGCTGGCAGGGTCGCCATATCGAGTAATAAACAATGAGACAACCGTTTTATGTTGAGATTAGTTTATTACTGACTTACTTAATACATTCGTGCACCCTTATATATATTCATATACGACAAGCTAACGAAAGTCCAGTTTCACTCCGTAGATGCTCAGTGACGCAAAAATGAATAAGATTTAACACACAAACATCATTCAAAACAGAACAGATCTCATGAAATCGTTGTTCAAACAAGGGCCACACGAAACTGTGTGGCCCAAATTTCATTTGTCAAAATATTGACTATTATACCATTTGGAGCCATATAAAGCAGTCTAGCAGCGTCACGTTTGATAAGTGACAGTATACAACACTTTGAATCCGTTCGCATAACAACACATCAATAGAAAAAGCAAAAACAATATTTCGACCCATCAGGCTGTGTGGCCCTTATTCAAAACCGTCACTTTACGTGAATTTAGCGTCACGAATGTTGTAAACCACTTAATAGTAATAAGAATTTCCGTCACTGAGGATCTAGCTTTACCTGGAACCAATCACTGTAGTACTTACGTTGCAATTCGAGATTAAAATTAGTATGTAAATAAGCTAGGGTGACCACGAAGTAATTTTTTGCGGACATCATATTGAAGTTTACTGAGACTGTACGTAGCGAGCGTAGCTATCGTAGCATTAGGACGTACCAAGTATATAAAACTGCAAAAAATGATTCAACAATTTGTTATTTATTAACGCTAAAGTGTGACACATTAAAAAAGTTGACAATATTAATGTCAAAGATATCACAGTCCAATCACAATATGAAGAAATGATTTGTTGATGATGATGATGATGACGATGATTTAATAGGGATTTTTAAGTGATCTGAGGTATTTAGTACTAGTCTTTTAAATTGTAATATTTTTAGACAATGTTTTTAATGTACTGGCTCCAAGTCAGTTTCAATGGACGAAAATGACAGAAACTAGGTTTTTACACTACGCAAACTATCTTACATACAATAAAATTGAGTTTTTAAAATTTTAAATCAATTTTGTCAGTTCTGAGTTCAATTATTTATATCCACCACAAATAATCGAATCCTACTAATATTATAAATGTGAAAGTTTGTGGGTTTGGATGTTTGGATGTTTGTTCCTCAATCACGCAAAAACTACTTAACGGATTTGGTTGAAATTTGGCACACAGATAGCAGATAGCCTAGATTAAAACATAGAATAGTTTTTATCCCGATATTCCCACGGGAACGGGAACCACGCGGGTGTAACCGCGGGCGGCCGCTAGTTTCTAATAAAAATGGATCGGCAAGATGTGACACAAAACGCAAAAATAATAAACTTTTTATATGCTATGTCAATGAAAAGCAATGTTTCATGAACTTTAGAATTTTCGAAGGTTTTTCCCCAAAAAATAAGCTAGCGCTATGCGTCTGTCCGTGCGAACACATACTTAGCTGAGAAATCATGTGACGTTCCAAGAGAAAAGGTATCTTATGGTTAGGCCATAAGGTACCTTTTCCCGTGGAATGTCACAATTATGTTCCATTCGAAGCATTAAAAAAACCACGCGATGAAACGTCAAAAAAGCGCTCGTGCGAACGATTCCTGGCTTGTTGAAAAAACAACGATAATAGGGTATTTTCCACATTTTTGAAAACTGCTTATATTTAAGGATTGGGGCGAACAATTTAACAGAAAAATAAAAATTAATTAATGAATGTCTTTTTTTCTCCATTAAACCAATTAAAATCAAATTTATTTTTAATTGTATTGAATTTACCGCCAAAACGCTCGGTTCACTGACATCTACAGAGTGACGTCAACTTTGTGTAAACTATAGAGTAAATTGTAACACAGACTACAAAGATGTTGAAATTGTTTACACAAAGTTGACGTCATGCAGTAGACGTCATCGAACCGAGCGTTTTGGCGGTAAATTCAAAAGTATTAAAAATATATTTGATTTTAATTGGTTTAATGGAGAAAAAAGACATTATTTAAAATATAAGCAGTTTTCATAAATTTGGAAAATACCCTATTATATTGATATTTTTAATTCGATATATGCATATTTTTTAGTTTTTAACGGATAAAACATTTTGATCCGATATATCTATACAAAACCATATCTTTTTTTGCTATCCCTCAGGAACAATGAGAATCAGTAACAGGTTTGAATCCTATAGTTTTATTGATATAATATAAACACATATTGATATCTATGAAACCAAGTGAAAGAATTTTTGAAGTCCGTTTAGAAATGGTTGAGTTAAAAGGGTTTGAAGGAAATACCAAGCTCAATGCAATTATGTGCTTTATCACGTACGACATAAGGTTCGCGTCCGTCGCGATGACGTCATAAGGACCCCCAAAAAATCAGTGTTTTATTCCTATACCTCTTATAACTTCTCAAGTAAAATTCGTAATTTTTTTTTTACAGTTAATCATGTGGTGGCATTAGCTTTCTTATTAGCAACTAAAAAAATTCACAGATCTCGTGCCTTTCACGACCTTCTGGTACATTGAAAATTAATTTAATGAATTTAACAAAATATTTTTTTATTCCATTCTTATAGATATTAATATTTTATTGAAAGGTGACTTATTTTATTGAATTAATCTAAAATTTTTAAAACGTTTTCTTAAATAACCTAATAAAAAAATAATCAAAATCAAATTCAGCATGCGAGACTCTCGCGCCGACTTCATCATCACTCGAATGTGATATAACAACCCTCATTTTATTGCAATGGGGAGGAAAAGCGCAATTTTATCCCGTTCCCGATAGGTGGCGTCTTGTCTTTGGTACTCGGCCGCCTCAAAGAAAGTGTCAAAACATATGGGAATCTCTTGGAGTATTGCACTTTTTAATTTTATACTGAGAAAATGCCGCATTTTTGTGCATGTTACTTGTAAAATATTGGAATTCATCGATTTCCCAGTAACAAAAAAAATATTGGGCAAAAAAATCTTCTTATATAAAAGTGAAGGGGTGACTGACATATCAACGCACAGCCCAAACCACTGGACCTAGAGACTTGAAATTTTGTACATATATACTTTACACAGTGTAGGTATCCACCAAGAAGGGATTTTTGGAAATTCCGCCCCTAAAGGGGTGAAACGGGGGTTCAAAATTTGTATGGAAAAAAATATTAAATAGACATTTCGACTTGAAACTTCGTAGGAGTACTTCTTAAAACAAATAACCAAACACATGTTTTGTAGTTTTCCGAAAATCAACCCTTTAGGGGGTCAATGGGGTAAAAAAAGTCCAAAATCGATTGAAAAATCAACGCACAGCCCAAACCGCTAGAGCTAGAGACTTAAAATTACGTACAAAGATACTTTACACAGTGTAAGTATTCACTAAGAAAGGATTTTTGGAAATTCCGCCCTTAAAAGGGTGAAATGGGGGTTCAAAGTTTGCACGGAAAAAAATATTAAATAGATATTTCGACTTGAAACTTCGTAGGAGTACTCCTTAAAACAAATAAGTAAGCACGTCTTTCGTGGTTTTCTGAAAATCAACTCTTTAGGTGGTAATTGGGTTAAAAAAAGCCCAAAATGACTGACAAATCAACGCACAGCCTAAACTACTGGACCTAGAGACTTGAAACTTTGCACACAGATATCTTATACAGTGCAAGCATCGACTAAGGAAGGATTTTTGAAAATTCTATTCCTAAAGGGATGAAATAAGGGATGAAATTTTGTATGAAAGTCCCTCAGTATTGAAGCTAGGATCTCCAAATTTTGTGTTTAGGCTGACGATTGAAAATTAATAAATACGTGTCTGAGCGTTTTTCTAAATTCTACCCTCGAAGGGGTGAAAAGGGGGATGAAAATGTGTATAGAAGAAAATCCTTCATTTTCGAAGTAAAAATCGCTAAATTTATAATTTAGGCTTCTGGATGGAAATTTAACGCAACTCATATTGTTATTGTTTGTTTTTTAACCCCTATGGGGATGATATGGGGTAAATAAACCTAAAAATAGATATGGATGTCGTCATTGGGGTTTTCTAGGATGACGATTGCGAAAATGACATTTATTTTGAAGTCCAATACGGTGGACATGATTTAACCCCTAAAGGGGTGAAAATGGGGTTCAAATTGTGTATGGAAAAAGAATATAAATTGACATGACAACTTCAAACTTCGTAGGAGCACGTCTAAAAGTAAATCGGCAAACATTTATTTTGTGATTTTGAAAATCAACCCGTGAGGGGGTAAATGGGGTGAGTAAACATAAAAATCGATATGGATGTCGTTCTTAGGTTTTATGGAATGGTGATTGCGAAAATGAGATTTATTTTGAAGTCCAACGCGGTGGACATGACACATCATGGACCTGAACCTGGACATGCACATCCAGGGAACGGGAACGGGCACGGAAACGGGACTGGATCGAACGGGAACGGAACGGAAACGGAAAGGGAACGGAACGGGAACGGAACGGAACGGGAAAGGAACGGAACGGGAACGGAACGGGAAAAGGGGACGGAAACGGGTATGGGACGGGAACGGAATGGGAACGGGAGGTGAACGGAAAAAGGGGACGGGAACGGGTATGGGACGGGAACGGGAGGTGAACGGGAAGGGAACGGGACAGGAACGGACGGGAACAGAACGGGAACGGAACGGGAACGGGAAGTTTAAAAATGACTGGTCGGAAGGTTCTCTAAGGATTTTTTCTAACACCCACGCGGACGAAGTCGCGGGCAGAAGCTAGTATCAAAATAAAGATGCTTTTCCCTCAATTTTCTCCTTTGCCGAGCCTGAGAAACATTATAAATCAAAAGGAATGTTTCATGAATTTAATGAAGCTTCGCCAAAATAAAACAACATTTGAACTATAACAGCTTTGTTCTTTAATATTTCAACCTCAGCAGTTTCTAACATATTTATAACTTGGATGTATTTGATAGGTATATCAAATATGGAATAAGCCTAATATTGGGGCCAAACAGAGAATTAATAGAATTTTATATGCCAGAGTCATTCAAGAAACATAGAATAATAAAATAAATATGATAAAACGGTTCGTGTAATTTTGGATGGTACAGAAATTCCAGTACACAAACCTGAAATTACTATTGCACAGAAGGCATCATGAGGCAACTATAAACACGGAAATTCACACTCAGTTGCTTTGTTAAAATTTAAATCATATGCTTCTTATCTGAAATAAAAAGATTACTTGTAAATCTTACACGAAATTTAAAGAAATGTAATGCTTGTTAGCAATTTTTTGTAAGTTGCTATAAACTTTCTTGCCTGTTGTTTTGGCTTTTCTTTTCCGTAATTCTTCTTTTATCTGAGCTAAAGTTAGCATAGAATACATTGTTTGTCCGCAAAACCGAAAATAATATAATCTAAGAAAGTAAAATCACGTAATACACAGTCAAGACAATATAAGCTCAAACTGACAATGGGTCCAAAGACTGAAGCGACATCTGTAATTTTGCACTTTGCCTTCGCCTCCCCATTGTAAACTATGTTTACCTAGGCATCATCATCACACTCTCATTCAGAGATCGTTGTAAAAATTCATTTGGAATCGCAGAGTAATTAAGAAAGACATGACTGATCGAGTCATTTCAAATCTCGAAATTGAATTAACAGCAACCCACGATATATAATATTTTGGATCTACATTTCTGTATCTACTCGTAAGTACCTATTGAGACCCTCGGCTTCGCCTCGGGCCTCAAACTAAAACCTCTTATCTATTCAACTTTCGCTCAAGATTCGTTTATCCGTTTACCTACACACAAACACTCACTACGACGCCTAGCAAATGTACTGGAGATAATAGCGTCATCTCTTTTGCTCCTACAGTAATTGCTAACACTACTTTCTCTTTCGTTTTCACATAGTAAGCGACGTCACTTACTTGAATATGGACTTATGGAGACATTTCAGCGCAGCCACACTATGGTACCGCCGTGCCGCCGTATCAAACGATTTAAATCTTTGACTAGATCTGGAATCAGCACTTGCTTTACGCTATTCGCGTCATACCATCTGTTAACTTAGGTACTAGAACTAATTAATATCAATATTAAGGTTTAACATTTTTCATTATTTTTTAGCTTTAAAGCAAATAGACAATACAACTTATTTTAATGGTATGGTACAGGAATGAAACTTGTTTCCAAGTAAGTATAAATTTTATCATTACGGTTGACTTTTACTATGGCACCAAAAAATCGTTGGTGCCATCTCGCTGCCCTAGTGCTTGAATGGCCAACTGACCAATTTTACCAAAATTTACTTTTTTATTTCAAACTATAGCAACCCTGATTACACGCTATACAATATTATTATTTTTAAGTTTTTTTGAATAAAACTTACACTAATAGCAAAAATAAAATATCCAATCTCCCATATAAAAACTGTTTTTAGTGCTTGTTTAGTCAAACTCCAAATTTTGCTCAAATGACCGTATTCAAATATCAGTCTCCATTCTTGTTTGCCCAATCTCCATCAACTGACCAATCACGGTCAAGTATTCCGAGGCCACGCAACGCCATTTTGTTTGCTTGTTGTTTGTTTCGTTTTATAGTTAGCAGTATTTCTACGATAAAATTAACAATTTAGTTGTTTTTTAATAAATTAAAGTGCTTTAAAATGTCAGGAACAACGAAGAATAAGAGTTATTAATTGAGCGAATTGGAATTTGAAAGGTATGTTAGCATTTTATTGATATTCTTTTGTTTTAGTGTTTGAAGTTACTTTATCTGTGATATACAGGATGATTGTTACTTTTTCTCACTTAAGTCATTATGGTGCTTTGCGTGCTACTTTTTACCTTTTTTTCTTCAAATTTTGAATATGGGTACCAAATGAAAGGCCTTGATGAGCACATTCCAAAATTCTAAATTTTTCACTAAAATCAAAGAAAATTTTTTTTTTAAATTTTTGAATATGGGTATCAAATGAAAGGCCTTGATGAGCACATTCCAAAATTTTATAATTTGTCACTAAAATCTAAGAAAAAAAATGTTTTTTTTTTACAATTTTTGAATATGGGTATCAAATGATAGGCCTTGATGAGCACATTTCAAAATTTTATAATTTGTCACTAAAATATAAGAAAAAAATGTTTTTTTACAATTTTTGAATATGGGTATCAAATGAAAGGCCTTGATGAGCACATTCCAAAATTCTATAATTTTCCACTAAAATCAAAGATTTTCTTTTCAATTTTTGAATATGGGTATCAAATGAAAGGCCTTGATGAGCACATTCCAAAATTTTATAATTTTTCACTAAAATAAAAAAAAATAAAAATTTTTTTTGAATATGGGAATAAAAATGAAAGGCCTTAATGCGCACCTTCCAAATTTCCTTATTTTGTCAGTAAATTTAAAAAAAAAAAAAATTTTTTTTTACCTTTTTTGAATATGGTTATCAAATGAAAGGCCTTGATGAGCAGTAATGAGCACATTCCAAAATTATATTATTTGGTACTTGAGATTTTTTTTTTTTTTTTAATTTTTACTTTTTTGCTGTTTAATTACCTCACAGTCGAAGTGAAAAGCAGAGTGTATAACTCGTACATAAAACCCATTTTAAAATTAATCAACAATATTGAAGAAAATGAATGTATTTTTTTTTATTTTTATTTTTTATTTTAGTGACAAATTATAGAATTTTGGAATGTGCTCATCAAGGCCTTTCATTTGATACCCATATTCAAAAGTTGAAAAAAAATCTTTGATTTTAGTGAAAAATTATAGAATTTTGGAATGTACTCATCAAGGCCTTTCATTTGATAACAATATAAAAAAATTGAAAAACAATCTTATCTTTTAGTGACAAATTATATAATTTTGGGATGTGCTCATCAAGGCCTTTCATTTGATACCCATATTCAAATATTAAAAAAAAACTTTTTCTTAGATTTTAGTAACAAATTATTTAATTTTGGAATGAGCTCATGAAGACCTTTTATTTGATACCCATATTTAAAAAAAATGAAAAAAAAACTCTTAAACTTTAGTAACAAATTAAATTACATTATTTTGGGCTGTGTTCATCAAGGCCTTTCATTTGATACCCATATTCAAAAAATGATTGTTTTATTTAAGTGACAAATTATATAATTTTGGGATGTGCTCATCAAGGCCTTTTATTTGAAACCATAATAATAATAAAACCTTTGATTTTTGTATTTTATTTGTTTAAATCTATACTCCATAATAACACTTTCCGGAATAAAATCTTGTATTCGTATCGTATTTACAGAAAATTGAACATGCTGTATAGCGTATATGATAGTAGTTTGGACAAACAAGCACTAAACTTACATATCAATTTAGATCACTATCTCCATGTCATTGTGCTCAATCTCCATATACAAAATTTTGTTTAAGACATTTTGTCCAACCTCCATTAATAAGTGAAATTGAATCAGTACTTTAATTATTATTTTCAATTGCTATTTCAATATTCATCTAAAGAAATACTACATGTCTCTAATTCAAGAAAGATTTTAATAAATTTCAAATAATAGCGATAACTAACTAAAAAAAACGTCTCCTGTAAAATTTGCACAATGGTCGATTGGCCATTCAAGCACTAGGGCGGCGATCTAACGCCAGAAAAAAAAATCGTTAATTTTTTTTGGCTTCAGTGCAGTTGTAATTTTTTTTCACCAGGATAGATTTTTTGGTGCCTCAGGGCGACTTGCACGAAACTTTCTTAAATCTCGATTTTGTTAAAGCTAGATTTAGCTCTAAATTCGGCTTAACTTAAATCCCACCAGGGTTGTATTGTATTGCACATCCTAAATTACATTCGACTTAACTAAACCAAGATTTAGCTCATCATTCACTCGCCATTCATAGAAAACAAAAAAACAGATGGTTACAAAAAAGGTCAAGCAAGCAAATGGTTTGACAAACCATAAAAAAACGTAGGTATAAATAATGGGGTCGAAGTTTCATCCTTTGTTATTTGTTTTATAGTTAAAATTGCGGGCGAATTTTAGTAGGTATTTGGGAAATAACGAATAATTTTACTAGGGAGGAATGGTTGCACCGTGTTTACTTAGCTAACCGGAATCTTTTCAAGAATTCGTCATCTTGTAACATGTTAAATATAGGTATCACCTCCAATAAATAAAGACAGTTCGGGAGAAAAACAGGGTTTCTAAATATTGCATGATATCCTCGTCATTGTCTGATATAAAATTATGACCATTGTACGCTGACACAGCTAATAAATCCATTTTTACGTAATATCAGAGAGATCAACCAATAAATAATAACGTCATCTGACAATAAAATCGAGATTTAACAACTTTAAAATATCGTCTTCGTCAGATAGTAACGTAACTCATCATCGCTATCACTCAAATAATTCAGAAACATGCTCATTTCTCGCAATAATAATTCACAATATATACATATACATACATACATACATACACTCACGCCTGTTTCCCATGGGGGTAGGCAGAGACTATGGATCGCCACCTGCTACGATCCTTGCACACTTCTTTCGCTTCATTCATATCCATCACTCTTTTCATACATGCCCTGCGGTTTTTGTCACTGCGTACACCAGCCTTTTTTATAATAACCTCTATTTGGTCCGCGTAGGTTTTTCTGGGACGCCCTCGTGCAATCGTTCCTTCCACATTCGCACAGTATATCTCTTTCGTGATTCGCCTTTCATTCATCCTCTCTAAGTGACCAAACCACTGGAGCATTCCTTTCTCAATTCTTGTCACTATATCATCTTTCAGACCACACCTTTTGCGAATCACCTCATTGCTCACTCTATCACTCAGTTTTACTCCGCATATTTTCCTCAACGATCGCATCTCTACCGCATTTATTCTGCTTTCATTCTTCTTCTGCCATACCCAAGATTCACTTCCATACATCAGTGTCGGTACCAGCACTCCGTTATGAATAGCCATTCGCGCCTTTGCAGAAACGGTTTGGCTACTCATAACCGAGTGTATAGCACCACTCACCGAATTTCCTTTCTTCACTCGTCTTTCTATGTCTTCCTCACTCTTTCCGTCCCTTGTGAACAAACTCCCCAAGTATACAAACTCACGGACTTGTTCCACTTTTTCGCCACCTAACATTACCGTACAGTCAGTCATTTCTTCATCTCTCTCAAACACCATCACTTTAGTCTTAGTTACATTCACTTTCATCCCTTTTCTCACAAAATCTTCATTCATAACCGACATCATTTCCTGCAACTCTTGCGCAGAAGACGCAAGTATAACTTGGTCGTCAGCGTAGAGAAGGCACTTGATTTGAGTCCCATTCATCACAACCCCACAGTCACGTTCTTTCAGACCTTTCATACAACTGTCCAAAAACAGATTAAAGAGCCATGGTGACGCAACACATCCCTGTCTGACACCCCTAGAGATGCCAAACCAGTCAGTGTATACGCCGTCAATCCTGACGCATGCACGGGAATCCTCATAGAGAGATTTCAGTGCATGAATCAGTCTGCTCTCCAATCCGTATTCGGACAACACCTTCCATAGCTCATTCCTGTCAACTCGATCGTAGGCCTTCTCCAGGTCCACAAAGGCACAGTAAACCTTTTTGTGCTTAGCCAGGTGTTTTTCGGTTAAGCACCTCAAGGAGAAGACCTGATCCGTGCATCCCATTCCCTTTCTGAATCCCGCTTGCACATCCCAAATACTCTGATCAGTTTTTTGCATCACTCTTTCAATCAGTACCTTTGCATACAATTTACTGACAATGCTGAGAAGACTGATCCCGCGGTAGTTTTTAGCATCCTGCCGTGACCCTTTCCCTTTGTACAGCGGCACGACCACGGCTTTACGCCAATCTTCCGGCACTTTGCCACTGTTCCAACATTTATTAAAGATCAGGCACAGCCAGGACGCAACCAGCTCTTTCCCACCTCTCAGCATTTCAACAGTAATTCTGTCATATCCTGCTGCTTTCCCTTTTTTCATGCTCTTCATTGCACTAATAATCTCATCCATATATATATCTCTTTCATCCACTTCTGTCTCTTCCTCGTCTTCCACCCTTTTATCCGAGGCTTCTAGCATAGAGCCATCCGCCTCAAACAAACTCTCAAAATATTTCATCCACTCATGTAGTACACCTTTTTCATCTGTCACTAGCTCACCTTTTTCATCTCTTATCACATTCATTTTAGACTTATGTGATCCACTTCGAGACGTTTTCACTTGTTTCCAAAACAATTTTATATTGTCTCGAAAGTTATCACAGAGTTTGAAGTCACACTTTTCTTTCATCTTTCTCTTTTTTTCGTCTACTTTTTCTTTCACTACTTTCTTAATCCTTTTAAACTCCCTTGCAACTGTATCAACATCCTCTTCTGTAACACTTGCATTCACTCTTTTACTGGCTTTGATGGCAAGCAGATCCTGCCATACTTTTTTCTTTTCATTCACTATCTGTCTTACCTCACTATCCCACCAGTTTATTGGGGGAGCATTCTTCCTTTTACTCACTCCACATATTTCCTCAGCTGTTTCAGTCACACCTTTTTTAAACTTTTCCCAAACTTCCTCAAGCTTGCCATCTTTCACTTCAGCCACATTTCCCAATCGTTCTTTCAATTTGCACAAATATGTCTTTTGCACTTCCACTTCATCCAGGTTCTCAACTTTTACTCTAGTCAGCTCCGTTGTTGACACTGTGGGACGATGACGCCAACTTTTGAACAGACCACTAACCCGAGACACTACAAGAAAGTGGTCTGTTCCAATGTTACTACCCCTAAAGACCCTGGTGTCTACAACTCTGCCCTTCAGTCTTTCATCAACAATCACAAAATCGATCATACTCTTCTTTTCCCCTCTCTGCCAAGTGTACATATGAATTTCCTTGTGGTCAAACATGGTGTTCGTTACCACAAGATTCTTTTCTAAACATACCTCAATCAAACTCCTGCCATTATCATTTACTCTTTTGTCTCCATATATTCCTAAAACTCCCTCACATCCCTCTCTTCTCACACCTACCCATCCGTTAAAATCTCCAAGCATAACTATCCTTTCATTATCTTTGCATTCATTCAAGATGTCTTCCACACTTTTCCAGAAATCCTCCTTTTCCGTTGCTGACTTGGATATATCGGGAGCATACACGCCAATGACGCGTATCCGAAGTAATCCTACTTTGAGTCTAACCCAGAGAAGTCTGGGACTAACGCACTCATACTCAGTCATGCATTCTATCATCCTTTCCGACAGCAGGAGTCCCACGCCCATACTCGCGTGCTCATTTTCGGCAACGCCCGACCACAGAACTTTAAACGGGCCATGTTCTGAGACTCCTTTGCCCTTTCTTTTCGTCTCGTTCACGCATAAAACATCCAACTTCTTTTCTTTCATAATCAAACACACCTCATCCATTTTCTCCTCCATCGCTCCACATACATTCAGCGTAGCAAAACGGGTCTCCGATGCCCGCTTTTCGCCCCGAGAGAAACAAGTTACGCGTGATGAGTGGCGAGCTCTATCGCCGCAGCCAGGTTTATTAAAAAAATTTGAAACCATTTTGTTCCCACGATTAGCTAGGGAAAGACAACTGTCCACCACACAGAGCCCCGCGTGTGTGGTAAGGCTATTTACGCCTGGAGGGCACCAATTTCCAGGGTGGCACGCTTATGACTAGGCACGCCCCTAGCCATGCAGCCATCGGCACGGCAGACCTTAGCTTAGCGGAGGGGAAGGAATAGGATTAGGATAGGGATGTGAGGTGGGTATAGGAGTGTGTAAAATGGGACGGATCAGGGTACAAAAAGGACACCGTTGCTGCGGGGGGGTTGAGAGGTTGCAGCAGCGGAGGCTGAGGGTCCGGGGGCGCTTACCCGTACTTGTCATAGGGAAACCGGACAAGTCCTCTATATATAAAATCAACAAAATTCTACACCCACTTAAGCCAAGATTAGGAACTTAAACTGCCAACCACGCCGGTTTAAATTTAAATCTAGTTTAACTCTATATCGACGCCATTTAATACGATAAGTTCACTCGTGCAAGCCGCCCTTAAGGCTCAATTACACTATACAATTTTAAGCAAGCGATTTTAAGACTGTCTTGAAAACGACTAAGAATGCGCGCATTTACACCACACAATTTCTAGCACGCTCGGCCATGCTTACTGTCATAGTAAAAGAGAAGGCAGTAAGTCTCTAATGTCTTTTTCAATCAACGTAGTATTGGAGTTATTTACATTGTAGTATTTGTATTTGTTTTATTTTCTGTTTTAGTTCTTTAAGCACCTACCTAATACCAAATTCCTTTTCTTTAATCATTGTTTGTTAAGAGGTTAATTATAAATATTTTCAATTTGCAGTCGTCGTGTCAAATAAAATTGTAGGTACCTATCTCCTTACTTATATATTAATCAATCATTCTTTTCAACTATTATCTACCTATTAGAAACCTACATAACATTAATATCTGACTAGGTTGAAAATTCGAAAGGCTCACGAATAGAAATATTTTACCTAGTAGGTATGAAGTAGTAGTAGGTATATTTACCTAGTATCATTTTATTTAAGTAGATAAAAACCTTTAATGTGTAGGTACTTACTTAATGCAAATTGCAAGAATCGTATCAAACAAAACAAGACTGTCGCTCTTATGAATAACTCGACGGACACACACGCCGCATCGCACCGCACCGCACACCAACGCGAACGCGACGGCTCGCGCGCAGGCCGCGGCAGCGGCACCCGCCCGCCTCTCGGCGTGACCCACCCCGCGCCACGCCTGCCCACGGCGTCCGGCTCACAAGGTGCACATCGTCGTTGTTGTCGGTCGCGCACGTATCGACCTACCTAGATATCGAGTTATTATACGTTACACTATTTCCCAACAAAGTACTCGTCAAGACGATTCAAACGAGCCCAAACTCGATGGGGTTGCATGGTTTTATTATAGAGTTCCTATGGCCTTCTTTCGGCTCCATCATCAGATCCTTGGACACTAATTCCCATTAGAGTACTTGCCAAGACGATTCAAACGAGCCTAAACTCAATGGGGTAGCGTGGTTTTATTAAAGAGTTCCAGTGTCCTTCTTCCGGCTCCATCATCAGACCCTGGACACTATTTCCCAATAAAGCACTCGTCAAGACGATTCAAAGGAGCCCAAATTCAATGGGGTTGCACGATTTCAATATTAAGTTCCTATGGCATGGCCTTCCAGCTAAATCATCAGAGCCTGGACCTCATCTCCCTTTAAAGTACTCATCAAGACGATTCTAACGAGCCCAAGCACGATGGGGTTGTATGGTTCCATTATAGAGTTCCTGTGGCCTTCTTCCGGTTCCATCATCAGATCAGCCCAATGATACCATAATATTGCATTGCCTTCCATTTCTGACCTATGTTCAAAGTTTCAAGTCTCTAGCTCATCCGAAAGCTAGTTTAAATTGTTCGCAAACTTTGTGGAGAAACAAACAAACAAACACACAAACAAACGAGAAAGCAACCTAATAAAAGCGTGTTAAAAACAACCTACCTACCTATAAGTTTCAAGTCTCTAGCTCATCGGGAAGCTAGGTAGGTAGGTACTTACCTAGTATAAAATACTCTTTTCTAAAATTACGGACAAACAAATAAACGAACCTACTTATAAATATTAATAGTATAAATAAATAAATAAACAAGAAAACGTCCATATGAAAACGTGTTAAAAAACCAACATTCCTTTTTGAACTTATCTTGTACTGTGGCAGTATCGTCTATCTGTCGCGAGTCAGACAGAGTCTGTCTCTGTCTGTCACATTACCTCTACACGTTGACCTTGAGAACGCCTTTATGCCTTAGGTATAAAGTTGGTTTTTGTAGTACAACTGTTACGTCTGACGTGCCGTCGTATGTACAGTTAGACTGTCTTGAAATCGTGCGTGCATTTAGACGACACAATTTTAAGAATCTTATTACCGAGCGGGCTAGGCCGCACGATTTTAAGATTCTTACTGTTTTAGTCCGTTTACACCATGCTTAGTCTTGAAATCGCGTGCTTAAAATTGTGTAATGTAATTGAGCCTTTTTAGTAAAAGTCAGCCCTAATGATAATAAGAAACAAGTTTCATTCCTGTACCATACTTTTAAAAAAATTGGGCCAACCCATCAAGGGAAAAGTTGCATTGTCTTTTCGTAAATAACAAATCGCCATAAATTTAGCAAAAAAAATTTTAGCTTTGAAATATACAATAATTTACAAACTTCAATCGTACTACGTATAAGTATAACCATTATCCCGCGCCGCGCGCGTCGCCCATTGTATCCCGACATTTCGCTACATAAAGGATAAGCTACAGCCCAGACCGTAAAAGTTAGGGACATATACTAATTTCTTAACGTAGCCCAACTCTATATCTCTAGGGGCTTTTTTCATTTTTTCGATATCGCTTTTCGTTTTTGAGAAATTGACGATTTTGTGAGAAAAGACCCCGAAAAAGTGTGTCATTTTTCTACATTTATGCGATTTTCGAAAAAAGTTTTAGACTTTTTCAAAAAAAATTTTTTACCATATTGTAGCCCTTGCCAAGAGGCATCTTTTGACATATATCACATTTACGTAGACCCAAAACTCACGAGACCCGGGGCCCTACCGCCCAACTCAAAGCTTTAGCCAGAGCGATAGCTAGACTATATCCATCCTTGTCATATCATAACACGATGACAAGGACGGACTTTTACTCTGGCTTTGGTTGATGACGTCATTGCACTGTCCGTCCTTGTCATCGTGTTATGATATGACAAGGATGGATATAGTCTAGCTATCGCTCTGGCTAAAGCTTTGAGTTGGGCGGTCCAGGGGCAGGGCGATGTCTCACTTTTGCTGAAATTGGGTACCTTACTGAAGCGATCGAAAAAACATTTTCAATGTTAAAAATCGTTACGGATCCTAATTGTTTTTCAAGATGAAAGGTATAGGGCCCTGCACGTAACTTGGCAAGATAAAAACGTGACAAAAGATGCGCAGTAGCTACAAACACCAAATTCGGCACATGTTTTGTCTCATTTTTGTCTTATACCCTACTAGCGGCCGCCCGCGACTTCGTCTGCGTGGAAAGTTTTTTTTCTATCCCTCGGGAACAATACTGTTTTTCGGGATGAAAAGTACCCTATGTCCTTCTCTGTACTCCTGAGAACGTGTATGCCAAATTTAAAAAGGCGTAACAAACAAATAAACAAACAAACGGACTTTCGCAGGTTTCATTGAACATGCATTATATTAGTAACTTAAGTCGCTAGAATGCAAAGCTGTAAAACTAGCTAACTAACAGGACAATTATAGGGTTTCTGTCCATCAACGTACGTACACTGTTGTCACCCTATCTTAAAAATCTCATACAAATTTTATCATGGATTGCATCGTAAGTACTGCAGTGATTGGTTCCAGGTAAAGCTAGATCCTCAGTGACGGAAATTCTTTTTACTATTAAGTGGTTTACAACATTCGTGACGCTAAATTCACGTAAAGTGACGGTTTTGAATAAGGGCCACACAGCCTGATGGGTCGAAATATTGTTTTTGCTTTTTCTATTGATGTGTTGTTATGCGAACGGATTCAAAGTGTTGTATACTGTCACTTATCAAACGTGACGCTGCTAGACTGCTTTATATGACTCCAAATGGTATAATTGTCGATATTTTGACAAATGAAATTTGGGCCACACAGTTTCGTGTGGCCCTTGTTTGAACAACGATTGTCGTGGCGATTACCGTGCATAAATGTGAATTGGGGGAAACTGAATCGGGTCGGTACCACGACATCATGATGAGAATATTGCGTAACGTTTATGGCTCGTACCTTAATCTGGAGAGACGTAATTCCGCGTGGACACGTAGCCCTTTCCGTCACACGCCCGATTGACGCCAGGCTCCAACGTACGCGGATCTCAACTGCTTCGCTTACACCATCTGTAGAAATAGGTTTTGGTTGATTCTAACTGGAATCACTTAAGTGCCTTAGTATTACATAGACACGCGGATGTTCAGTCAATAGCACGACACGACGAGTGATCAGTTCGCCGTCCGCCTTACCATCACCGAATCTGTTTGAGCTAAGATTATATATAACAACACAATCATACGCTAAATCCGTCTGACTCTCCGTGATTACGAACGAAACGAGGGTGTCTACTATGGACCCCTGGGCGGAGTGCGGGTCAGCGACTTGAAGTGACCCGCCAGGGGGCTATCAGGGGGGCTAGCAGGACAGCGTCTTGTAGTGTCCCGCGAGGGGGACGTCAAGACTCCTACGTCCTGTCGTCCCGCCCCGAGGGGAAGCCAATTCCCTCGAACAGTACAGTGACCCGCCAGAGGGCTATCAGGGGGGCTAGCAGGACAGCGTCTTATAGTGTCCCGCGAGGGGGACGTCAGGACTCCTACGTCCTGTCGTCCCCCCCCCGAGGGGAAGCCAATTCCCTCGTACACTCTACGTAGAGCTTTGAGTGCCCAACATCTTATATCATATGGCCAACGATCGTATTCTTATCACATAGCATGCTAAGTAGAAGCGGCGCCGCTATACAAACCAGGCCATGGCGTCGGTCGGCAGCCCAAGCGTCGAAGCCCGCATTCTCCGTGACCCTCACCATCATTATATGGTTGTACAAATAGCTGGGTATACTTAGCTCAACTAGTCTCGCGACAATTACATATTAAGGAATCAAACCAAGGCACTTAGCTCTCATATTGTTGCACCAGCTTGACGCCGCCCTCAACGTGAAAACACCGCGTTGTCCATTGTTGACTGCCGACGCCATATAAAATGGCGGCGATCACTTTACTACAAATCCAGGCTATGTTACAACAACCATAGACCACAGACTATAATGAGCATACCATAGTGTCTACTTAGGGCGGTTCCACACTATATGTATAGGCTCGCGATCGTCGCGACACTCCCGCCAGAAAATTTAAAGTGAGTTCGTTATCAAATTGCGTGTCTAGAGTGTCCACTCTTATTAATCCAAAGACTCAGACCACTGTAATAGTTTGGATTTGTTTTGCTCTGATTGACCTTCACCAGATGCACCGTCTCATGTGAACATATCTTTAGATTATTTCTTCACTGTTAGGATTGTTCCGAAAGTACTCTACTCATCTGATCACTAGTTCTAAAATTTTATTTGTAAACAACAGCTGTACTTCAACTGATTTTGTTTCCTTTTCAACATACAGATTTTTCAAAGGTATCTCTTCTTTAAGTTTGAACTACACTAACTGATCTATGAGAATCTCTCAACAAAGATATGAATACCCTTTGTCTGCAATTCTGTATCTCTCTAATCCACACTATTTGACCTTCTTTCAGATTTCAATCACAATATTACATATGGCGGTTTGTGGGTTATTATGCCTTTCTCACAGGTTAAGCAATACTAATTGTAAATTAATACTATATCTATTTTTGTAAATATCTCACTTTGGATCCTTTAGATATGTGGCACGATCTCTCTATGGTTTTAAACCAAATTTGTTTTCGTTGCAGTATATGTTAACAACCTTTCTTCATTTGACATTTCTAATGTAAGACATAATAATCTTTCGAATAATAATTTCAGAATAAAGCTCAACTCTTTATTCACTATTGTTGAAGTTCGTGAATCTATCACCGCTTCCATCTCATAGGCAACTGTTACAATTTTATATGATTATCAATTTTACTTTAGGAACTATAAAGTAGTGAAAACTGGCGCTAACTATTTTATTAGCAAGTAAGTTAACAATAAGCAACTGCATACTAAATAAGAGCAACACTATGTATCTATGCTTTGTTTAATTGAGTGCTTTTATCAGATAACTCTGTCTTTATCGAAGGTTAGCTATCAAAGCAATCCAAACTGGGATTCTAATACAAAATTGAGTTTGATCTCTATTGAAATTCCAGATTATCTAGCTGTACTTTGAGCCTCTCATATTTCTTTTTAATTTTTTTTTTTTTTTTTTTACTCCACTCCAGTATTATAGCAATTATTTTATCCATTCATCGAAACTACCAAACTATGGCGCAAACTTGAATGTAAACCATTTACTTTAGACCTTCTCTTCAATAGACTCTGTCAGAGCCTCCCCCCTAAAAAGGTATTGTCAGACATTATGTCTTAGTTAACTTTGCAAGAGAAAGTTCAGTTCGACAAACTGTTTAACTAGAGGCTTCAATAAAATTATTCATTAGTGCAAAAACAATTAAATCTTATGACAGTGGTTACTAATATTATTCTTTTTCTCTCTCGATGTACCCTTCCAAGAAAGATCTCAAACTTGTATACTCTCAATTTATTTGCAAGAATGATAATAAAATCAATTGTATGAAGGTAGATGGAAATGCCGTACGTACCCCTGGGGTACGCTTACAATCAATTGGAAAACATTGCTTAATGGAATTAACCCGAATATATAAAATTCGTGTAAATAGTGTAACCTATAACTTGCTACTATAAGTACTTTGTTGCCAATAATCATATTGCACTTTATTTGGTAATAATATATTTATGTTTGCAAATATCATTAGTATTTCCGATAAAGCTTACAAGCCTCTTGTGTCCGCTCTACGTAGCGTTGCCAACCCTACTATACAATACAGTATCCTACTATACTGAGGGTCAACCTACATTTTTTATTTATTTATTTCTTTTCATCATTTACTATTTTACACAAAGCTTATTTTGACAAGTATTATTTTACAAAAATATGAAATACCTATTTAATATGATTACAATTTTAAATATGGAAACACTGAAACACATCACTATAGTTGGTTTTTAATATTTCACAAAGCTATACGTTTTTAATTAATCACCCAAAATTATGTTTACTGGACCTTTCTGAGTTTGCCACTAGACACCTGATTTGATGTAAAAGTTGGCAACCCTAGCTCTACCTGACAGTTATCTGATCGAAGTTGTCAGTTAAAAGTCTGGAATGGGTGGTATAAACAATTTAACAGTTCCCAATTATTAAGATTATTGTAATGAAGATTTCTTATCAATATTTAAGTGAAATTGTTAGGAACATCAATTTTCTTTTGTCTAAATCATTTACAAACTACGAATTTGTATTGTATAGATTCAAAAGTTTATTAAAATATTTGGTCAGAGAATTGAGTTCGGTTACTTCTACTACTAAGTAACATACACCTCAGTTTCAATTTAATTTGATAGGTGCCTATTCTATTAAATCACATTAACTTCCAAATCTAATTGAACTTTTCAGATTTCTTACTGTGTTTACCTTATCTTTATGTAATCCTTTGTTGCTACAAGTCTGGCATAATTATATGGAAAAACATTCATTTACTAAACGTTTGCTCCTAAAGCAATAAAGTGTTTATTTTCTTATTTTAGTATGTCTTTCCTATACATGGTGCTGACGAGTCACACCCTTCACTTATATGGTTTCCTTGACAGAAAACTTACATTCTCCTTGTTTTCTGTTTCATAATAATTTTCCATATTTCCTCATTAATCGAATGTTCAACTTGTCATTAGATGTTCATGACGTATCGTCCATCCCGTTTGGCACTACGTATTGAGTGTTAAACATTTTAATCTAGTATTTAATGCTGCCACCATTTCTCCGCATGTGGTGAAATCAGAAATGTCATCAGGTCTGGATCAGATTCAAGAATGCAACGATTTAGAAATCAACAACAATCAGTCTCAGCAAAGATGTCAGTTTATACTTAGTAGTCTCGACTAACGATTTCACATTATCCTCTTTATTGTTACATGAACCTCTAGCGCTATCGGATAGGACTTTCGCTTTGTTGATAACTTACTAGTAAATTTTCTATCTGGAACAATGATCTAACTAAATGTATCATTACATTACACTGTTTGTCATATTATATATGGAACATAAGATGGACATGTTCATTTGTGTACGTCACTATAGTTGGAGAAAATGAAATAAAAGTACCATAATCATTAGGTAGTCACCAGATCTTCTCATACTATGATAAATCTTTATGTATCTGAACCCACTAGTAAAGGATTAAAGTTTGCATCTACTCAATAGTATTTCTTTTAGAACAATCATGTCTAAATTTTTACCTAATTTTCTATTGTCGATATGCTCAAATAGAATAAATTGCAAGTACCTATGTATAACTTATTATTGTCACAAGTACACTTATTTCAAGATAAATTAAAACTATCGCTTTCTAGTGAATCAATCGTTTGGTATAACATTACCGGTTATAAGTGGTCAATAATTACAGAAACAGTACGTTAACTTAAACGGGCTTGTGCATTGATTTGCTCGAATTACTTAAATTGTTATATTTAAGTTGTACTGAGAATTAATCAAACTCTCACTCAGTCTTGTTACCAAGTACTTATCCATTTAATCAGCTTTGCTTTGCAACCAAGAACTGTCTTCGTCCTTTTAGTCAGTATAACGTTCTCATGTAACTATGTTACATCTTTATGAGATTAAAATTATAGATCTAAGCCTGGAATTAATCCAAGTTTACTCCTTCAATACTAAAACGATTGAGTTTATAAAGTTTTCACCTTCCATATAACACTGATAGATAGGTTACCTATTCGTTCACTTATACATGATTTTTTACGTTTACTAATTATTGAAACATTATCATGTCATCATGTTTAACGTAGTTACTGATCCATTCATTTATTAATTACTAATTTAGTTAGTTTAAAACAACAAACTATAGGAGACGTAGAAGAGTTTGTTTACTAGTTTACTTATGTGAACTAACGTTTTGAGACAACAATCGTGCAAAATACAAGTAAATATCTAAATCAGAAAACTCACTCGTTGGTAATTATCACCTTTCACGGAAGTTTTAATTCACCTTTCACATAAAATAAATTCTCAACTTGACCAAAAACTTTCTATAAAAAATGTCAACAAGAGATAATTAGGGCTGTGTAGCGTAGTCGTTAGTGACGACCAGTATTATAATCAATTCGAATAACTCGATTCATAGATGGACTAACTTATGTTTCCATGAGTTTGACAACGTGTCGCATTATATTTGACTACTTATTATGACCATTGAACATTGGTATTTGTTGAATTTCAATTTGATTGTTTAAAAACATTAAATAATAAAATCAATATGTTCTGGTTTATACTAATGAGCGGTTTTCTGACAGCAGAGAATTTTAGTATAATTTTATGTCGACAGATGGCGTTACTTAAACTAAGTCGATTTTTAAATATTTTTTCCCACTAATGGTCATATTGGTCATAGAAAAGTTTTCGTAACACGCCATTGGACAATCAACGCACAAAGCAAGAAACCACATACTCAGCAAACGTATAATAAAAAAGTAATTACATTTCATAATTTTCATAAAAAGCTACCTACTAAGTACAACGACACCTAGTTCTATTTTATGAACTACCCTTTTTTCTTAAACTGCCCTTTGAAAACCGATCGTTGACAATATTTATTACGAATCCTCTCTATTTCTGCGTTGCTGACTTTATCTCAGATAGTGATTTATAAGTAATAATACAATTGCAATTTAATGAGCTCCATTACCTGTACGCATACACTACAACCGATTTACATTTTGACAGGTCAGAAATAGATGTTCTCTTTTTTAATTGAATCAGACCACGACTCAAACTAACTGGTCGATTCAAGTCAGAATTCCCATTCGATCGCAAACAATTACGAAAACTGTATGAAAACAATGCTTTTATAGTTTTATATTATATAAATTGAACTCGTCTCGTCAATAGCTTCATACTTTTCAAGTATTTACTTATTCCTATTAAATAAGTCTGTCTAGAAATTAGTGATGGATGTCTTAGTGATGGATCATAATATTTCGTCTTTGAAACAATGTTTCGCTGCAATAGATACCCTAAAACTATAGGTTAAATCATGGCTAAATCTCATTGCCATCATAAACGCTTCGGTCACATTTGCAATCGCAACACATTGCCATTTCCCTGGCAAGTTTTATTCATGTTCACATTCACATGAAACAATGCATCACACACGTCCGTCAAATCACAGTTCTTATCAACTGCTCTGTTCTAAGCCGATAGACCTACAGGTATGTATTGGTCTGAGGTAGAACCTTTATCACAGAGATACGTTATTGTCACCAAACGTTTCTATCTGAGACCCCTAACCATACCTTATTACAACGCCATAACGTTTAATAAGTTTACAAATAGAAAACAATTTCACATAACAGCTGATCTATACCTTCGGACATTTGAACGATCTGTAAAATCGATTTGTTTTAACTAGTTGTCTCAGTTCCTTTATCAGAAATACCTTACGATATTCTCGTATGAGTTCAAGAATAAATAGTTTGAAAATCGTTATCAGAAATCAGTAATCAGTATCGATTTATAATGCAAACAATTCGCCATCAATCATTATTATTAAGAATCGATAACCGAGTCGATTCACATCGACTGCTATTCATTAGTCAAATCGGATCATCGATTCGTTGACTCGATTCATTGACTCAACTCTGTGGTGGTGGTACACCTGATTAACACTGTTTTTGTATGCCATAATCGACTTGCGTCAACTTCACTCTAATGAATTTCCGTTCGACACCGAACAAGTGTTACCATACCAAACAATGAGGTTTGCTCATATTTACCTAAATTCTCGATTGAAATCGTATTCTTACGATATGATTGATACATTTAATTTTCTCGTAGAAAATGTCATGGCTAACTAATTTTATATTATAAAATAGATAAATATTCATATTTGGCACATAAATCAAGTTTTGTTTATTTCTGCGGTATGTAGGAAATATTGATCTAATCCAAGTATTTTTTGACACAAATACACTACTAAAAGGTGAAGACTTGGTCTTGTGACTCAATTAAATTTAAATTTCCAGAACAGAGATATCGATTTAAATGCATGGCTTTGTCCATATGATACTCATTACGGTTCTGCCGTTTCTATTTGAAATCAAGAAAACAAAACGTTGAGATTTTGACTTTAGTCTGTCCTAAGCTGTCATTTGGTTAACTGTTAATTATCAAATGAATAAGTTGTGTCTGATCATTACAAATTACGACTCATATATAAAAATAAAGAGTGCAAGTAAGTATAACTCGATGACAAATCGATACTAATAATATTTTATGCATACGTATCGTGTCATCATTTTTTTTTTTTTTTTTTGAAAAATCATAACCATTTCTTACACAATGTTAATAAATTGACAACAGACCGATCTAGTTCAACTTCACTCAAGAATGTACAGTGAGCAGCACATAAGATTATACAACTGTCAAATCTGTAATTTATTTGGGACCTTAATGGCTTTGCTTTTAGGTATAAAATTGATTGAATATCATTACGCTGTCGCAGAAGCCCAGCGTGCCGTTGACCGTACAGAGGCAAAATTTCCGCACAGTATAAGCACAGCATGTCACACAGTCTCCCGTTTTTTTTTTAGTAAAGGTTTTTAAGTCGAATACTTTTTGCACAACGGTGTCGTAAAAAGGCCGAAACTCGGTCTCCCTTCCGACTAAGTTTAAAATTTTCAGATAAAATATCATTATGAAATATGCAAACGAAATGGAATTTTATTTTTAGTCCAAGCTGTCAATTGACAGACAAATACAACAAATTATTAAGTAAATAAATGCAGGTAATACAGGTAGAACAGATTTAAGGTGAATTAAAGAGTAAAATTTCCATAAAACCTTTATTTGTTCAAATATGGTACAATACAGTATTGTGAATACGTTAATTCTTTTTCTTAGGCGGAGGAGGAAAAATTCATACTTCATTTCTTGTGATTTATTTTTTATTGATAACAAGTAAATTAAATAATATATTTTCGAAAAATATCATAAGTAAGATATCTTTATTCTGTATCGGATGACCATCGATGAACTTTCCATTCTTCTTGACAGGTGATTGGAAACTCCCAATGTGGTAGTGAAGCTCCGCCGTCTGGCAACACTATATTCTGCCAACTTGCAAATCTCACTGTGAACGTAGTTTCCTCGCGTTTCCGGTTCACTAACACAATTTAAATCATATTCACATCCTTTTAATAAAATTCGCTTTAGGCGCACACGTAATCACTTAAATCGTAAATCAATTCTTAACGAAAAAATTACGTCTCTCATTTATGTTACATGAAATAACACGTAAACGATACTTTACTTTGAAAAACAACGTAAAGGATTTAAATGAAGTTTCGCTACTGAATAACCAGATGTCAACACGAGCCACAATGTAATAGGTACAACTCGCAATACTCTCATCTTTGTAAATCTTATTTTTGGGTTCCATGGAAACCACCAAACTCGGCGGCCACGGGATAATTCGAGCCATTGCTCCACCATTTGTCGTGGCGATTACCGTGCATAAATGTGAATTGGGGGAAACTGAATCGGGTCGGTACCACGACATCATGATGAGAATATTGCGTAACGTTTATGGCTCGTACCTTAATCTGGAGAGACGTAATTCCGCGTGGACACGTAGCCCTTTCCGTCACACGCCCGATTGACGCCAGGCTCCAACGTACGCGGATCTCAACTGCTTCGCTTACACCATCTGTAGAAATAGGTTTTGGTTGATTCTAACTGGAATCACTTAAGTGCCTTAGTATTACATAGACACGCGGATGTTCAGTCAATAGCACGACACGACGAGTGATCAGTTCGCCGTCCGCCTTACCATCACCGAATCTGTTTGAGCTAAGATTATATATAACAACACAATCATACGCTAAATCCGTCTGACTCTCCGTGATTACGAACGAAACGAGGGTGTCTACTATGGACCCCTGGGCGGAGTGCGGGTCAGCGACTTGAAGTGACCCGCCAGGGGGCTATCAGGGGGGCTAGCAGGACAGCGTCTTGTAGTGTCCCGCGAGGGGGACGTCAAGACTCCTACGTCCTGTCGTCCCCCCCCGAGGGGAAGCCAATTCCCTCGAACAGTACAGTGACCCGCCAGAGGGCTATCAGGGGGGCTAGCAGGACAGCGTCTTATAGTGTCCCGCGAGGGGGACGTCAGGACTCCTACGTCCTGTCGTCCCCCCCCCGAGGGGAAGCCAATTCCCTCGTACACTCTACGTAGAGCTTTGAGTGCCCAACATCTTATATCATATGGCCAACGATCGTATTCTTATCACATAGCATGCTAAGTAGAAGCGGCGCCGCTATACAAACCAGGCCATGGCGTCGGTCGGCAGCCCAAGCGTCGAAGCCCGCATTCTCCGTGACCCTCACCATCATTATATGGTTGTACAAATAGCTGGGTATACTTAGCTCAACTAGTCTCGCGACAATTACATATTAAGGAATCAAACCAAGGCACTTAGCTCTCATATTGTTGCACCAGCTTGACGCCGCCCTCAACGTGAAAACACCGCGTTGTCCATTGTTGACTGCCGACGCCATATAAAATGGCGGCGATCACTTTACTACAAATCCAGGCTATGTTACAACAACCATAGACCACAGACTATAATGAGCATACCATAGTGTCTACTTAGGGCGGTTCCACACTATATGTATAGGCTCGCGATCGTCGCGACAACGATTTTATGAGATCTGTTCTGTTTTGAATGATGTTTGTGTGTTAAATCTTATTTATTTTTGCGTCACTGAGCATCTAGGGAGTGAAACTGGACTTTCGTTAGCTAGTTTTTGTTATTTTCAGCATCCATAATTTGCAGCGTCATTTCGTGAGGACCTTGTTCAATCGTAAATCATTCATAAAATCTAGCGTCACGTTTGTTCTGAATACTAAAATAAGAAATTGTTTATCCGTCACTGAAGGATTTTATAGCTCACAAGCCAGAAGGAGTAAGGTACACACGAAATGACGAACATATATTATTGCGTGTGTGCGGCTGGCCTATGTTTTTTCCAGACTGAAGGTCGAAACAAATTATCGGACGCGGCTTATGGACGCGGCTTACTGCCGCATCAGTGTGCACACTCTAATAACATCCTGCGTGCCAGATAGCTGTCGGACGTCCGATGACGTCATATTAGTCTATGGTTACGTCCGCGACCTACTACATCCGATAGTTTGCACACCTCAGCAGCTCGACCGCCGAAAACTATCGCTTTGACTCTGGCTTTCATTTTCGACGCCATCTTGTCTTTTGCGACCGCCGAGGAAAGCTTGAGCAAGAAATAACCTTACTTTTTCTGAAAGCCAGAGTCAAAGCGATGAACGAATGGAAATGTATGGATCTGACAGATAATCGGCACCGCCGAGTTTTTTAAGATGGCGGCATAGCTGTCATGAAAGCTTTTCCTTATGTCATGAAAGCGATACCTTATGTCATGAAAGCAGTTGCTGTTTTCTCAAAGCTTTCACTAATAATTCAGTTTTTTCTCATTTGTGAGTTGTATTTATTGCAGAAATTGATTTTTTTAAGGTTTTCAGTGTTATTTTGTGGATACTAAGTGGATACTGCATAAGGTTTGCTATTTTTAACATATTTATATTATGTCGACTTCTCGTTTAGTATTTTTGTTTATTTGTTTGTTTTTCTGTTTTAGGTAAGAAAGTCCGACCCAAATTTGTTGCTAGTTGAAGCCGATGAAGAAAGAATGAGGCAAATACTGATGCTGTGTAGGAGACAGCTTCGGGAAGACAGCATTCCCATACTATGATGATTCCTATCCCAGCAGCTGTCGGAGTGGACGTTTGTCGACACCTTTCGCTTGGGAAAGGTCCATTTTATGACGCTTTGCGAAGATTTGATGCTTCTTTTGCAACCAACTCAAAGAACAACAGCTATTAAGCTAGAGATCAAGGTGTTTATCATTCCAACACTAAATACAAAGGTGATATTTTATAAACAACTAAACTTTATCATCATTATTACCTGTCATTGCACTGTTGTTACAGATCCTCGCTGCATCTCAATTTTATGCCGGTTCCTACCAAAGGTGTGTAGGCAATGATTTTAGCCTTGGTGTATAGCAGAGGTTCAGAGGTCTATATCTGATCATCTAGCGCAGATAACTGATGCATGAAATCAACTACCCTGAGGCTATATCACTTTCATAAGAACAGTATGTGAACGCAAAGCAGTTGCAATAAGGTAACCATGTTTTAGTTAGCTTTCTTAAGCCACGTTGACATGATCAAAGTATACTTGGACCAAGTAAATTGGACAAAGTAGCTTTGATAAAAGTATACTTGGATACAGGTTGACACCATCCAAGTGTACTTGGACAAAGTAGCTTTTTGTATACGGCGACGTACAAGTGAACTTGGATTGCACGTTTACATGATCCAAGTAGTGTCCAAGTAGTCGTCAAAACCACTTGGTCCAAGTGTACTTAGATCATGTCAATGCAGCTTTACCAAATACCAACCTACTTGCTTCTAACCAGAGGTCCAGAATTTACAACCTCTGGTATTGTTGTAGGTTCAATGATCATTTTGGATTTCTTCAACAGAAAGATGCACAACTCTCTGAATGTCTCTGTGATAAGAAATAATTATTTTTAAAATGTACCTATAGTTATTTATTATTAAGTAGTTTAAAATAAGTTTGTTTTCAGATGTATGATGCAGATTTACGCATCTTGCATGTAGATGCATTATTTGGTGGTTCAAGCCATGACTCACACATTGGGAACCTATACCATGTGAAAGCTGGAATGCAAAGAGTCCATGAGATGGGACAGTTCTTCTGGTTCTTGGGTAAGTGCCATCATAAAACAATTATTAAACTAATGTTAGGCGGGGATTAGGACTGATCACCGACAAGCCATTCAGCTGAAACTTATTTCACCGATAGTACATTTATTCAAACGCAATTTTATCGAAAGGGAAATAAAATCATGCATGTAAGTAAATCAATTTGTCAAACCAAATCAAAATAATTTGTCATAATTATTAATCAATAAGATTCAGGTACACTTATTAGGCTAAATAAAAATAAAGGTAAAGTCATTATTTTGCTAAATAGGTAATTTGCTTAAATATATTCTTTGTTTTATAGTTATATTTATTATAAATAAAACTTTAATTGAAATTACTTTATTTCCCTTTCGATAAAATGGCATTTGAAGAAATGTACTTGCAGAAGGGCACACAGGGAATTACCAAAATACTTAATTAACCCTTTAACCGCCGGTCAGATTTATCCAACAAATATTTTTAAGTAATAAATACTAATTAAAAATATTTGTCAGATAAATCCATTCCTATATCTGATAATAATTGAACAAAAAAGAATACTACAATTTCTTATTATTTACAGACGAAAATCAAGAATGCCAGGCCCAGCGCGGAGAGAATAGGAGAAGCAAGACTGCAATATGGATTAGTCCAAGTCATCATCATCATCAGCCTACCATCGTACACTGCTGAACATAGGCCTCTCCGAGTCCACGCCCCTGAGTACGATCCGCGGCTGTACTCATCCAGTTTACGCCAGCCACCTTGCGAAGATCGTCGCTCCACCTCGTCCGAGGGCGTCCCACACTTTTGCCGATACGCGGTCTCCATTTCAGAACTCGTCTGCCCCAGCGGGCATCGGTTCTACGGCTTAGTCCAAGTATCTTAAGTCATTTGTTTATTGTAAATATTGTTAATTGATTAGTGTCTTAAGCCATTTGTTATTGGATTTATATGATTAAGCACACTAGCTTCGCCATTGGATCGAGAATCATAGTTCTTAAATAAACACGAAATTGTGAATTATCTTTGTAGCTCCGAAAAAGCTTTGTGGTACTTTTTATCACTTAAACAATATTTTCTGGCCTGCCTTTTAGTTTATTTATTTATACTTTTAACAATAAAACTCCATTAAACTAAACGACAGGCTAGAAAATATTGTTTAAGCGATAAAAAGTACCACAGCCTTTATGGAGTGCACTGCACTACAGACAGAGAGATAATTCACAGTTTCGTATTTATTTAAGCACGTTCTAAAGACGGCGCTAGTTTGCAGACTGCGCGCCCTTAAGGCCATCCGCCGCACATGGCTCGTAAGCGTACTCGTCTCTTAAAGACGCGATGAGTACGATACGAGTAGAGTTCTACACACGAATCGTAGCGTAGGCGTAGATATTGTTCCAAAATATAAACTACAGCTTCACGTTGACGGAATTTCATCACCAAACATATAGAAAGTATTTTCTACGTCTGATTTTTTACGCCAGTACGCTACGACTATCGTATTGACAATACAACCTCATACGATACGCTTACGCTACGACGCCGTGTTCGGACTTCTTTGGACATGTTCGTGCTCGTATTGCTCTCGTACGACGCGCGTATTACGATACGCTTACGCTACGACGCGTCGTAGCGTAAGCGTATCGTAATACGGCGTCGCGACGCCATGTGCGGAGGGGCTAAGTAATTTGTTATTATATTTATACAATATGTAGCAAAAACTGTCAGATACTGAAGCAGGTGACGGTGATCTATGGAACATAGGTCACAACACGAAAATAATCACACTCCCATACAAAATGTATTGGTCAGCTGACCAATTACAATGGAAAGGCGAAAAAAAATTCGAAAATGAATTTTCCGAACGACAGCATTCTCTCCTTCTCCTTGGAGAACCGAGGAACATTTTCCTTGGAGAATGTTGTTCAGTTTTAGCAACACTATCACCTGTTTCAGTATCTGACAGGGTTTTTGTTACACCCCCGTATTAGTATCTGAACTAAGTCATTTATTATTTTTATGTAATTCATAGATTTTTTTTGTATGGTTGAATGATTGATTAGTTTCACTTCGTATTCAGAAGTTTTGAGAACGCACGGAGTCTCCACTAGCGCCGCCAATTAATAAAAAAAAACATTACAACGAAATAACTATGTTTAATACAATTCTAAAACGTATACAAACTAGGTGTAGTAGTAAAATTTTTTTGTATGCTTTAATTCTTAGTATAAATGTTTTCGCTTGTAGTTACAATCAAGATTAACTACACAAACACATTTAAACCAAGAAAAAACGCATACAAAAATAGTTTACAACTTTCCTAGTTTTTATACGTTTCGGAATTTTATTAAACATAAATAGATATTTCGTTAAAATGATTTTTCTTGATTGGCAGCGCCAGTGGTCAAGCTATAATAAGGCCGCGCAGTCTGCACAATAGCGCTGCCATTGGAACGAGAAGAATAGTGCTTAAATATTAGACGAAATTGTGAATTATCTCTCTGTAGTGTGCTCCGTAGAAGTTTTTTGGTACTTTTTATCGCTTAAACAATATTTTCTAGTCTATCATTGAAAATACAAAATTGTATTAGGAAATCCTGTAAGGATAGCTGTATTGTGTTAAAAAAAATTAATAAAAAATAAAATTACATTTTGTATCTGTAATTATAATTTCTGTACCTTTTTAGGGATCCGTAGTCAAGCCAACAAGGAACCCTTATAGTTTCGCTATGCTACCTAGGTAAACAGTTTGCTTTTGGATACATGAAAAAAATTGAGGACTACTGTCAAATGAAAAAAACTAAATTTTTTTCATGTATCCAAAACATAATAGCACAGAATACATAATAGTATAAGTACAGTAGTAAGTACATAATAATAATAATTGATTTAAAAGCAACAGTATCACTGCTACATAGGCTTACAAGTTTTTGTTGACGAGTATAAGAGGAGTACCTACTACACTTAGTTGTAGACGTAAGTTTATAGCCAATAAGGTATGGTATGAGGTTACTACGGAACCTATATACCACCACACTGCACATGGCCCGACATGCACTTGGCCGGCTTTTTTTATTACAAAACTACTAATCACAAGTAAAACAACTACTCTATGATTAAGAAGTAACGTTACGCAATTGCCGCGATTCCTTTGCATTATATTTATTATTTATAGCTTTTACGCCTGCCTTATTGTGAAGAGCAACGCTTATAGTAGAATTTTGCGCTTAGAATTGGAGGCAGGCGTTTTTGCTTATTTTAAAGATTAATATTTTTACATTAAATCAATATTAGATTTATAAGGGGGGTTTTTGTGTAGGTACTGTGGAGATTCTATCCCTTAAGGCGATTCTCACACTGTTCCGCGATCCTTCGCGGGATAAATATTAGTCTCCTCAAGTGGCGCCCTCATTTTAATTATATTTATTGCTCGCTAAGTAGGTTATGTACCTATTGAAAATTCAAACGTTGAGATTGATGGAAAGGTTTTATAGTTTATTTACAAACAATAACTTCTGTAAAATATAGTTCGTTGTAGTAGTAGTAGTAGGCAAAAGTGCCAAAAGTGGCCACTTTTTGCTTTTTTGCCTACTACTACTACAACGAACTATATTTTACAGAGGTTGTTTGTAAATAAACTATAGAAGCTTAGCTTTAATCTCAACGTTTGAATTTTAGATAAATTATGTATTTAGGGAGCAATAATTTTAATTAAGGTGAGGGCGCCACGGTAAGAATACTACGATTAGTATTAGGGCGACGAACATTAAAGCTATCTTTAATGTTCGTCGCCCCGTCGTCGCAGAGCCAGTCACCGAATAACTTCTGAAAGCATTACAACTATAATAAAACTAGCGACCGCCCGCGACTTCGTCCGCGTGGACAGTTTTTCCTCTATCCCTTGGAAACAGTTCTTCTTTCGGGATAATAGGTAGGTCCCTTATGAATATTAACATAAGGGACCTACCTACCCACGAGGGTACAGATAAAAACAGGGTTAAATACCCTCTTTCTCTGTACCCCTGACAACGTGTATGCATGATGATCAGTGGCGTAACTTCCATCCCGCAAAATAGTACCTACTGTACTGTACCCGAGGGATAACAAAAAACTTTCTACGTTGAAGAAGTCGCAGGCGGCCGCTAAGGATGTTAGGTATTATGTTATAAATAAAATGTTTGTCTGGAGAAAAGTGAAAAAAAGTTAAAGGAAATGATTGTTTTTATTAAAGTAACAAGTAATTAAATTAATGTGGTCATCACATTGCTTGATTTCATTTATTCCCCTAATTTTGTACGTATAATACTCGACATCGTTTAATAAAATTAAACGATAATCAAGCACAAATCCCAAGTCGGTTTTCTTTACGAACAGACTATGTACATATTGTGATAGAAATTAAAAAAAAACGTCAACGGCAACGTTTAAGGCAAGCAACGTTTAAGGCACGCCGCCGCACGGGCGGCGGCGTGCCTTAAAATCAACTTTCCGCACGCCGCTGTACTGTCATCGAAAACACACATTTTTGAGCAACTGTATTGAAAACAATTATGAAATTAGATGAATCTGATGCAAGCTAGAGGTTTAGAAATTAATTTTCTTCTTTGCTCTCAAATCTCTCGCCTTTCAATTTTTCTTTGATTTTGGGAAAGAAGTAACAACTCTGATTATGGCGGAGAGTATATTATATTTCCGCCACGTTCGATCTTCTAGCCGCCGCTCCCCTAGTCCGCGTCGGGCTCCTCCTCGCGGACGCGCCGCTCCGCTCCATCCAGCGCCCCCCGCGCCGCGCCGGAGCCGCTCCTGTAACGATTACATATCTCTTAGTAACTGCATGTGGCAATGGCAGGATCATTTCATACATACAGCCAATAAGGTACTACACTATTTGACTGATTTTTTAGTAGTGTGGTTTAAGCGAGATTATATTTTGTCATCCTGCTGTTGAATGGTAGGTATCAAAGAAAGGTTACAAAAATACCGAGACAACTAAATAACGTAGACAAGTTGCCGGAACAGATAGTCTCAGTCAAGAAGTTAAACCAATTTAAGAATAGATTGGACAAACATCTACTAAACAAAAGTTAAAATAAAGCAGAGATTGCAGGATACAGGCACTATCAGTTGCAACAACTGCTCGCTTGTTTAATAATAATAATATTCCTCTAAGATACACTTTCCTTGGATGAATGGATAATATAGTTCAAAAGACTCACTTTTTGGTCGGGATCTCTCGGCGGGAGAAGCGTCGGCATCCACACTTGTCCTGATAAGATTGTGCCTCCTCTTCGCTGAAACAAACACACAATGTCTTAATGTCCTCTGTCTACCAGTGAAATTCGGTTAAAATTGGTTCAACTATTTCGGAGATAAGACCCAGACAAACATCAACTTACTTAATTTGTAGATAATGATTTTTTGTTTTGTTTAGAAATTCCTTTTAGAAAACTATGTGAACGGGCGCTGGATGGGCCTGCAGATGCAGCCTGCGACAGGAATATAAATGCAGCCTCATCAACTGAAAATGAAAATGTATAGATTAAACAATAGCTTATAATATTAGCAGTTTTGGCTGAGTGATGATGAGTCAATCAGTCAGACAGAACTTTGTCTCTCATAATTAAATTAATGAGTTCTCCTAACTAATGTAATCAAATGTGAAAGTTAAGAATATAAATGTGTAGTGGACAGATTACAAAGTACACAACAAAAAATAAATATGTAGTGTACAAATTTGTAACATCTTTGTATTTATCTACATTCACAAATAAATGAAATTTAAAATACAAGTAAGTAAGTAAGTACTCTACTAAAACGCAAGAATGAAATTGAAACAGTATCATATTAAAATTTCTTTATTCCCATCTGGATCTGCCCCCGCTACCATGGTGGCAAAGCTTGAAGGAGGCAGATAAAATTGATGCATTTGCTGCAGCAACAAATAGGTATCGACTCAGCTTGTATATTAATATTGCTTTGCCCAAGGACAGAGCGTAGATATTTTATCAGAAACAGACATTTATTTAAGTATTTACAAAGATACGTTGTGGGACATACAAATTAAAAATATCCATATACATAATATATTATTAAGCGAGTGAGGTGCATTTTGCTGAGCTTTCAAACTTTTGACACACTAAATAGTAAAGGAACACTTACTTGTTTCCACTCCTTGACACTTCTAATATTATTTACTGCATTTAAACTTGAGGCCAATGCCTCCCTCATGGCTAAGCTAAGCATTTGTTGCTCAGCCTGCGAGCCACCCAGTTGCGTGGCTCTGGCTGCACTCCATCCATGCCACCAATACCTCCTCCTGCGCCTCAGACACTTAACGTGTTGCAGGCATCTGAAATGCGTTAAAAGAAACTAAAAACCTATAAAGACAAGCAAAATGCAAGTGGTTAACCATCGGCAGAAAAGCTTTACCCTTTTGTTATAAAAGCACCATATACAAAGAAGTAACTTTTGTGCGTAAATCTACGCTTCGATTAGTTCGATTAAATTCTATTCTTTGAAGATAATAATATGAGATCACCTCGAACCCAGTCCTAAAACAAACTATTCGCTAACAATAACAATGATATTAAAAGTCGCTAACTTTCAGTTTAGTATTCATTTCAATTTACTGTTTGCCATGATGCTTCTTAAAAAAGTAAGTAAGTACGTACCTTAGTTAGTAAAACTGAATCCAATTAATTATAATCACAAACAAAAATACGTAGACAGAGAAACCTATAGACGACTGCTCAGCGTGGCCGCGTGTGAGACAGGACGATAAACAGATGGTGTTGCTACATAAACAATTTTACCCCAGATTTATGCACTAAGTAGAAAACAAATGTCTGCAATCTGCAATAATATTTAAACCTACTACGTTCAGTTCAAGCGCATTAGGTCCACTCACTTCGCATTTTGGTCCATTTCGTAGAACGCCGAACGTCCGTTTCGCATTTGGTCCTTTTCGCAGAACGTTTATTTAACATTTGGTGAACTTTCACATAAATTAATATGGGAGAAGGTAAATTATTTTGTTTTTGTTCTCTTTACATAAATCTATTCGTTTATGGAGAATTTTGTTCCATATTTTCACTTTGTGATATTTTTTCTTTTTAGTAACTACGTCACAAAATAACCAGGATCACATAAACGTGGAGAAGGTTAACTTCAATTATTTTAATTTGTTTTTCTTTTCTCTGTACCTAATACAGTTCGAGGCATATATCTTGTAATTTTTCTGACGGAGTGGGGATAAGTTCGCACATGTGCTCTTGTGAGCGACCTAGCGCGCGTCCTTATCCCGCCGCCCGCACCCCTCACCGCTGCGCATGCCCAAAATACGCGTTCCGCGCAATCCCCACCTGATTTCAAGATATATGCCTCGTACTGTACCTTGGTGACGTATTACGAAGAAAAGAAAAATATCGAAGTGATTGAAAATATAGAAGTTAACCTTCTCCATATTTATGAAAAACAAAAAAATATCAATCCTCGCCTCGCAAAGGAGTTATTTTAGAAAGTGGACTAAATGCGAAATGAACGTTCTGCGAAATGGACCAAATACGAAAGAGACGCCTTTTCCGCAAGTGGTCCTAATGCGTCTGAACGTCTGCTGAGATTTAGGAGAATGGGGAATGTCTGAAAAAAATCAAATTGGCTGATTATTTTTTTATAGGTAGAAATAATCTCCCTTAGTAATAGAAAAAAGTTTCACAATTTTCCGTTGCGTAAAAAGATTGTAAAAAATTAAAACCTTTTCGACTTTACAAATGTGTAAAAGTAACAGCAGAATGGAGGTAACGTGATGGCACCAGTGTTGGACAAGGTACTAGTGTTGGACAATTTTGCCTCTTTTCACAAAAAATAAGAACACACATAGTATTTTACGGTTGGCAACACTCAAACCATAGACATTATACATCTATCTGTCATATCCCCAAATGTCATATGTTTCGGCCATTTTGTTTGAACATGGCGAAGTGAACAAAGTTGTGTGTCCTGTTTTTTTTCATTTTTTGTGATTTTCTTAACCAAATTGTTAAAAAGGTGAGTGAATATTTGTGTCAATAGAATTTTGTTTCCAATAATAATATAAATTTGTATTGAGCATAGCCCAAAGTTATGAAGTTTAACACTTGATTACAAAGGAATTAACGTGACAAAATATTATTTCCGAGATTGAGAGAGGGTGTCCATTATTGGATCGGCTTAAGTTCCAAAATCCAGTCATGGACACTGTCCATTAATGAGGTGTTCATAACTGGATCTTTTTATTTATTTAGATGCCATCTAAGAAAAAATATACACCGGAGCAGATGGCACAAGCTGTTGCGGCAGTGCTATCTCAAGGCGTATCAAAAAAGTTTGCAGCGAAGAGCTTCGGTGTGCCCAGCCAGAGTCATCATCATCATCATCATATCAGCCGCACGACACCCACTGCTGGGTATTGGCGCAGGCCAATCCTTAGGGCAGCCTAAAGATCTCCACGACGATCGGTCCTGCGCTGCCCGCATCCACTGGCTTCCCGCGACCTTCACCAGATCGTCGGTCCACCTTGTCGAGGGCCTACCCACGGAGCGTTGTCCGGTGCGTGGTCGCCATTCCAGAACCTTTCCGCCCCAACGGCCATCAGTTCTTCTCGCTATGTGTCCTGCTCATTGCCACTTCAGCTGAGCAATCCTTCGAGCGATGTCGGTTACTTTAGTTCTCCTCGTTTCTGATTCGATCACGCAGAGAAACGCCGAGCATGGCTCTCTCCATTGCACGCTGGGTGACCTTGAGCCTCCTTATGAGAGCCATAGTTAGCGACCACGTTTCACTGCCGTAAGTTATCACTGGCAACACACACTGTTCATAGACTTTCGTCTTGAGACACTGAGGTAAGTCGGACGCGAAGATTTTTCGAAGCTTCTCAAAGTTGGACTTACCTAACTGGAATGCCTGTCCTAGGTATACGTAATGGTCAACAACTTCAAGTGTAGTGTTCCCAAAATGAAATGGAGAACGTACAACATGGGCATTTGCCATAATTTTCGTCTTATCCATGTTCATCCTGAGACCCACTCTTTGGGAAGCACTACGGAGATTTTCGAGCATTGTGTTCAGGTCTTCCATGATCTCAGCCATAAGGACTATATCATCGACAAAACGAAGGTGTGTTAGGTACTGGCCATTAATGTGGATGCCGAGTCCTTTCCAGGCCAAGAGCTTAAAGATGTCCTCCGACGCAGCTGTGAACACACTGTGAGCAGTTTCGGAGAAATAACGTCTCCCTGTCTCACACCACGCTGCAGTTGGATAGGATTTGTGCTCTGGTTCTGTACTCGGATCGACATGATCCTTGAGGTACCTCAACACCTCGATATACCTATAGTCCACTTGGCACCTTTGGAGAGACTGCAGCACCGCCCAGGTTTCAATCGAATCAAAGGCTTTCTAGTCCACGAACGCCAAGCATAGTGGCAGATTATACTCCTCGGTCTTCTGTATAAACTGCCGCAGTGTATGGATGTGGACTATGGTGCTAAAGATTTTTCGAAACCCGGCTTGTTCGGGAGGTTGGAACTCGTCGAACTTGCAAGCGAGACGATTCGTAAGGACTCTCGAAAACAACTTATAGACATGGCTCAGAAGTGAGATGGGTCTGTAGTTCTTTAAGAGGGACTCGTCACCCTTTTTAAAGAACAAAATCACATCACTTATGTTCCATGCCTTCGGCGTTCTGCCCTCCACGATGACGAAATTGAAGAGCTTCTGGAGGACTTTGAGTATCGGCTTACCTACCGCCCGCTCACAGAAGTTCCGTAGTGATTTCATCGTCACCCGCCGCCTTGTTATTTTTCAGCTGTTTGAGAGCCATAATAATCTCATACAGGCTGACGTCCGGGATATCTTGGGTATAGTGTCGGGTAAGCTTGGCTCTGGGGTGTCTGCGTGGAATATAACTGCCAATAGAAACACTCGATCTCCCTCAGGCTTTCAGGCTTTGATGAGATGATGCGACCGTTGTCTTTTTCAGCTTCGTCATCTGGCTTTGCCCAATAGACAGATCTCTCGGGAACACTTTAGAGCCTTTATTCCGCTCGATAGCCTCTTGAATACGATAAAATTGGCGAAGGTCGCTCGTCAAAGACTTAGATACAGTGCGAGGCACGTATCTTGAAATTTTTTCGACAGAGTGGGGATAAGTTCGCGCATGTGCTCTTGTGAGCGACCAATAGTGCGCGCCCCTCTCCCGCCGCCCGCGCCCCTCACCGCTACGCATACCCAAAATACGCGTTTCGCGCAATCCCCACCCGATTTCAAGATACGTGCCTCGCACTGTATCTGTCTATTGAGCTGCTGATAACGATGAGCATCCGCTGAGCTCTGGAGCCTCATTTCACGTCTCTGATCCATGAGTAGGAGTGTGTGGTCGGAGAGTTTCTTTAGCTTGGGACGGCGGGTCTTAAGGAACTTGGACAGTATCCACCACCATGTTGTATAGATCGTCCACATCTATGCCGTTCTCAAGGGCTACGAAGCGGTTTTGGAGTTCGAGTTGAAAGCTTTCGGGGTTTTGAGTTTAAGAATTTGTTGATTTTTTTGAGATTTTCTGTTTATCTCTTCTTTGTGATTTTGTAGTCGCTGTTTTATAGTACCTATATAGGTACTAAGACTAAGAAATATGCCAATGATTAAAACTAAGAAATAATTTTTAGAGATTTTCTGTTTTTAATACATACGTGACAAAAAACGTTACAGGATTTTTATTTCCATAAATCTACCTTTGCTTAAAATCTTGTGTTAAAGGCAAAGCTTGTAATAAGGAGTTTTTTCGCATTTGAATGAGACTAACCGGAAACTCAAATAAGTGTCCATCATTGGGATGTCCATCATTGGGACGTCCATAATTGGGATGTCCAATAATAGATGTTGGATGTCCATCACTGGGTGTCCATTACTGGATTATGACTGTTCATTATTGGAATTTCGATGTCTTTTCAGTTGATCGTTTTTATTATTATTTTTCTCAAAATTCATTAAACTTTTTTTAGTTGTTAACAGGTAATAATAAGTGTTTATTATCTGACTACAACATTCTAAATTCGCAACACCGAGACTCAATTAATAAATAAGTTATAGGCTTACATGTTTGAATCGGCCCTTAAAGTGTCCATAATTGGTGCCACCACGTTAATACCTTTGCCACCATTTGCCACAACAACAACACGAATAAAAAATAAAAAGTTTTGACATTTTGACATTTGTCATGTTTGAAACTTTTTTTTAATACCATCTTGTGGTTGTGGCAGGTGGTGGCAAAGGTATTATTTCCATTCTGCTGTTACTTTTGTATATTTGTGAAGTCGAAGAGACTTTAATTTTTTAAAACTTTTTCACGCAACCAAAAATTATGAAACTTTTTTCTATTACTAAGGGAGCTTATTCCTACCTATAGAAAAATATTCAGCCAATTTGATTTTTTTCGGACATTCCCCATTAGAAGGGATATTTAGAAAACTCAAAACAAAACAAACTCATCAAATAAAACATTTAATGCTTTTATTTTTCATTAATAACGATTACATTACTTATGAAACCACTTTTATAAATTGCGTTAAAAGACCTTTGACCAGCGTTGAGCATACGTATTCTGCCCGTCATCAGGACAGGACCATTTAATTATTGTCTTCTAATCTAGACTATACCTGGGAAATCAACAGATATGATGATGATAATGAAGGTCCAATTAAGAACAATATAGTTTTTTTATTAAAACAAATTTTAAACATTATACATTAGTTTAATTCCAAAGAAACATTATCAAAAATTTAAATATTTCGTAACAAACAATGGTTTCGAAATGTCAGAACTCAATGTATCTTATGCGCACGCACACACGCTTTCATTTCAACTCGGCCGCACGCCTCGGTGTGTAGCATAGCACGGCACGAGCGCGACCATATTTTACTCTTTGGGCATGACGACGCACACAAGCGCGGTCTGTTGCGCGCGTTACATTACGTGGTACTGTTTGCAATGCTTTTTTGATGCAAAACATCTATTAGCGCCCTGAGAGTAAAATTCCAAATTGTTTAGCCTGAAATAGTAACTAAACTGTAATAACATACAAAAAAATATATATATTTGTTGCAAAAAACTATTACATACTTATAAGTAAATTTAAACTTACTTTTAAAGTTGATGCAATCACATTACAATTTATTCTTTTAAGGAGGTAAGTTTACAGCAGCTGTTGTCACTGTGACTTAAAATTCTTGAGCCTGAAATAATAACTAAATTATAATAACAACCAACATACTTACAACAAATGAGACAAATGTAACAAAAAAATATTACCACAAGTGGAATAGCATAGGAATAGAGGGATTAGAACAGTGACTTTCTTCTTTCTCTTCTTTTCTTTATTCAAAACATTTATTTTTTTCAAAATGTTTGCTACACATTCTTGAAAATTTTTTTGGGGCCCAATTTGTCCGGCGTGTTGCATCAATCCATAGGGTAAGTACGAGTACGTACTGTTTAATTTTTAGGAAATCTGTAAAGGTTAATCATATTTTAGCTTCTGTATTATAAACGATTTACGTATGGTGCAATTTGAAAATGGGCAAATTAACGTAGAGTACTGGCAACACAATCCAAATTAGTGATTAGGTTATAAAATACTCTACTTGAACTTTAGACATGTTCAGATTGAATTTAAACGAATATTAAACTGTTCTATAACGAAAATTTAAAATAACAATTGAATTTAATGCATAATACTTGATAAAATCTACAATACTTACGAGTGAAATGATATATTTGAAAGTTTACAATCACTGGTACTTTTACAACCTATTACACAACATCGAACCATTTTCACAGATTTATTAAGTGTATGATTGTTCTAACAACTGAATAATTTACTTTAGAAAGAGACACCGCAACGAATTATCTCACAAAACACTTTTTTCTTTCTGATTACGAAGAAGCACCGACGAACTGTCAAAAGTTTGTTTAGCAAACTAGTTTGCTACACATGAGAAAACCGGCACGTAGTATGAGACAGAAAATCATATCGCTCTGTCCCATTTCTATGCAAGACGTGTGCATAAGTCTGTCTCTTTCGTGTGTGAATGCGACAGATGCCGTCAATTTGTCTATAGGTTTCTCTCTCTGTCTACGCAAAAATATTTATTTTACTATAAATGTTTTTTAGGTTAAAAGTAATAAATGTCAACATAACGCGTTTTATTATGCTTATGCAATTTATAACATTTTAATAATGTATCGACAAATTTACCTAACAGAGCTAAAAAATGATACATACAATAACCGTTTTCGTTAATTATAGTAATTTTAAAATAAATCCGGCATTCTATTTAGTCGAAAACTGAAATTGATTCAATTGATTCACTATGATTTTGAATCATAAATGCGCAAACGAAACGCAGACTCTCGTCATTCAATAAGGTTCATTCGCGATTGCTTTAGCAAAGCTTTAGCCAGACCCAGAGCACGGGAAATCTCGGCGGTCGCTGAAAGCGATAGCTTTAGCCAGAGCATTGCTTTGGCTCTGGGTCTGGCTAACGCTATCGCTTTGATCTCGGCGGTCGCACTGCAATCAGCCGCGCCGCGGCAGTAAGCCGCGTCCGATAATTTGTTTCGACCTTGATGATCTATACGAGACTGATGGAATGGACTGGCGTCAGACTGGCGACAATGGGGATGCAAACTGAACTGAGGAACTAATGGCACCACATACGCTTACTTCCCTTCTCTATGAATGAAGCACATACGCTTGTACCAAAATTGTTTGATTGGTTGTTTCAAATGTCAAATGTCATTTCTGACATATTTTAACCAAGCGTTGCCATCCCCATATTATAAAATAAATAAAGCCGTGATTACATATCCCGACCGATCTAGCATCATAGTTAGGAACCAATATAATAAGTTAAGGTTAAGTTTTGATTTTTCCAAAGGCCGCGGTACTGGAAGTCCATCTGCTACGAAATTTCTACTGTTTGTTGTGAATATTATTGTTGATTATTTGACGCCGCGTGCTTCCGCTCAGAACTTCCGTTCAGCAGGCTGATTATCTAATTAAATACCACCTAGCGACCAGCCCGTTGATTACGTAAGTCTGATACTAAATATTCTCGATTGAAATCGATCGAAAGCGCGGTTACATTGCTGCTTTAAGTATGGTAGTTGTCACATTGGTTCTTACTAAAGCAGCAATGTAACGGCGATTTCTAGTAAAAATGTACGATGCGTACAATGCGTAAAATACTCAGCGATTAGTCGGTTGGAATGCACCGTTATGACATTGACAGTTGATTGAATAGACGTTTATTCATCATTTTCACAGATTAGATTAAATGTGATAAGCATTGAGCATGACGATCATCCATTATTTTTCTTTTTTATTAGTTTATTTTTCTAATTCAGCTTAAAAATAAAGCAGATTCCGTCCTGTTCTTATTCCCGTTCCCGTTTCGTTCCCGTTCCGTTCCCATCCCGTTCCCGTCCTGTTCACGACATGTACCCGTCCCGTTCCCGTTCCCGTTCCCGTTCCCGTTCCCGTTCCCGTTCCCGTTCCCGTTCCCGTTCCCGTTCCCGCGGCTCGACCGCCGAAAACTATCGCTTTGACTCTGGCTTTCATTTTCGACGCCATCTTGTCTTTTGCGACCGCCGAGGAAAGCTTGAGCAAGAAATAACCTTACTTTTTCTGAAAGCCAGAGTCAAAGCGATGAACGAATGGAAATGTATGGATCTGACAGATAATCGGCACCGCCGAGTTTTTTAAGATGGCGGCATAGCTGTCATGAAAGCTTTTCCTTATGTCATGAAAGCGATACCTTATGTCATGAAAGCAGTTGCTGTTTTCTCAAAGCTTTCACTAATAATTCAGTTTTTTCTCATTTGTGAGTTGTATTTATTGCAGAAATTGATTTTTTTAAGGTTTTCAGTGTTATTTTGTGGATACTAAGTGGATACTGCATAAGGTTTGCTATTTTTAACATATTTATATTATGTCGACTTCTCGTTTAGTATTTTTGTTTATTTGTTTGTTTTTCTGTTTTAGGTAAGAAAGTCCGACCCAAATTTGTTGCTAGTTGAAGCCGATGAAGAAAGAATGAGGGAAATACTGATGCTGTGTAGGAGACAGCTTCGGGAAGACAGCATTCCCATACTATGATGATTCCTATCCCAGCAGCTGTCGGAGTGGACGTTTGTCGACACCTTTCGCTTGGGAAAGGTCCATTTTATGACGCTTTGCGAAGATTTGATGCATCTTTTGCAACCAACTCAAAGAACAACAGCTATTAAGCTAGAGATCAAGGTGTTTATCATTCCAACACTAAATACAAAGGTGATATTTTATAAACAACTAAACTTTATCATCATTATTACCTGTCATTGCACTATTGTTACAGATCCTCGCTGCATCTCAATTTTATGCCGGTTCCTACCAAAGGTGTGTAGGCAATGATTTTAGCCTTGGTGTATAACAGAGGTTACAGAGGTCTATATCTGATCATCTAGCGCAGATAACTGATGCATGAAATCAACTACAGATCCTGAGGCTATATCACTTTCATAAGAACAGTATGTGAACGCAAAGCAGTTGCAATAAGGTAACCATGTTTTAGTTAGCTTTCTTAAGCCACGTTGACATGATCAAAGTATACTTGGACCAAGTAAATTGGACAAAGTAGCTTTGATGAAAGTATACTTGGATACAGGTTGACACCATCCAAGTGTACTTGGACAAAGTAGCTTTTTGTATACGGCGACGTACAAGTGAACTTGGATTGCACGTTTACATGATCCAAGTAGTGTCCAAGTAGTCGTCAAAACCACTTGGTCCAAGTGTACTTAGATCATGTCAATGCAGCTTTACCAAATACCAACCTACTTGCTTCTAACCAGAGGTCCAGAATTTACAACCTCTGGTATTGTTGTAGGTTCAATGGTCATTTTGGATTTCTTCAACAGAAAGATGCACAACTCTCTGAATGTCTCTGTGATAAGAAATAATTATTTTTAAAATGTACCTATAGTTATTTATTATTAAGTAGTTTAAAATAAGTTTGTTTTCAGATGTATGATGCAGATTTACGCATCTTGCATGTAGATGCATTATTTGGTGGTGCAAGCCATGACTCACACATTGGGAACCTATACCATGTGAAAGCTGGAATGCAAAGAGTCCATGAGATGGGACAGTTCTTCTGGTTCTTGGGTAAGTGCCATCATAAAACAATTATTAAACTAATGTTAGGCGGGGATTAGGACTGATCACCGACAAGCCATTCAGCTGAAACTTATTTCACCGATAGTACATTTATTCAAACGCAATTTTATCGAAAGGGAAATAAAATCATGCATGTAAGTAAATCAATTTGTCAAACCAAATCAAAATAATTTGTCATAATTATTAATCAATAAGATTCAGGTACACTTATTAGGCTAAATAAAAATAAAGGTAAAGTCATTATTTTGCTAAATAGGTAATTTGCTTAAATATATTCTTTGTTTTATAGTTATATTTATTATAAATAAAACTTTAATTGAAATTACTTTATTTCCCTTTCGATAAAATGGCATTTGAAGAAATGTACTTGCAGAAGGGCACACAGGGAATTACCAAAAGACTTAATTAACCCTTTAACCGCCGGTCAGATTTATCCAATAAATATTTTTAAGTAATAAATACTAATTAAAAATATTTGTCAGATAAATCCATTCCTATATCTGATAATAATTGAACAAAAAAGAATACTACAATTTCTTATTATTTACAGACGAAAATCAAGAATGCCAGGCCCAGCGCGGAGAGAATAGGAGAAGCAAGACTGCAATATGGATTAGTCCAAGTCATCATCAGCCTACCATCGTACACTGCTGAACATAGGCCTCTCCGAGTCCACGCCCCTGACTACGATCCGCGGCTGTACTCATCCAGTTTACGCCAGCCACCTTGCGAAGATCGTCGCTCCACCTCGTCCGAGGGCGTCCCACACTTTTGCCGATACGCGGTCTCCACTCCAGAACTCGTCTGCCCCAGCGGGCATCGGTTCTACGGCTTAGTCCAAGTATCTTAAGTCATTTGTTTATTGTAAATATTGTTAATTGATTAGTGTCTTAAGCCATTTGTTATTGGATTTATATGATTAAGCACACTAGCTTCGCCATTGGATCGAGAATCATAGTTCTTAAATAAACACGAAATTGTGAATTATCTTTGTAGCTCCGAAAAAGCTTTGTGGTACTTTTTATCACTTAAACAATATTTTCTGGCCTGCCTTTTAGTTTATTTATTTATACTTTTAACAATAAAACTCCATTAAACTAAACGACAGTATAGAAAATATTGTTTAAGCGATAAAAAGTACCACAGCCTTTATGGAGTGCACTGCACTACAGACAGAGAGATAATTCACAATTTCGTATTTATTTAAGCACGTTCTAAAGACGGCGCTAGTTTGCAGACTGCGCGCCCTTAAGGCCATCCGCACATGGCTCGTAAGCGTACTCGTCTCTTAAAGACGCGACGAGTACGATACGAGTAGAGTTCTACACACGAATCGTAGCGTAGGCGTAGATATTGTTCCAAAATATAAACTACAGCTTCACGTTGACGGAATTTCATCACCAAACATATATGTAGAAAGTATTTTCTACGTCTGATTTTTTACGCCAGTACGCTACGACTATCGTATTGACAATACAACCTCATACGATACGCTTACGCTACGACGCCGTGTTCGGGCTTCTTTGGACATGTTCGTGCTCGTATTGCTCTCGTACGACGCGCGTATTACGATACGCTTACGCTACGACGCCATGTGCGGAGGGGCTAAGTAATTTGTTATTATATTTATACAATATGTAGCAAAAACTGTCAGATACTGAAGCAGGTGCCTTTCCATTGTAATTGGTCAGCTGACCAATTACAATGGAAAGGCGAAAAAAAATTCGAAAATGAATTTTCCGAACGACAGCATTCTCTCCTTCTCCTTGGAGAACCGAAGAACATTTTCCTTGGAGAATACACAAACACATTTAAACCAAGAAAAAACGCATACAAAAATAGTTTACAACTTTCCTAGTTTTTATACGTTTCGGAATTTTATTAAACATAAATAGATATTTCGTTAAAATGATTTTTCTTGATTGGCAGCGCCAGTGGTCAAGCTATAATAAGGCCGCGCAGTCTGCACAATAGCGCTGCCATTGGAACGAGAAGAATAGTGCTTAAATATTAGACGAAATTGTGAAATATCTCTCTGTAGTGTGCTCCGTAGAAGTTTTTTGGTACTTTTTATCGCTTAAACAATATTTTCTAGTCTATCGTTGAAAATACAAAATTGTATTAGGAAATCCTGTAAGGATAGCTGTATTGTGTTAAAAAAAATTAATAAAAAATAAAATTACATTTTGTATCTGTAATTATAATTTCTGTACCTATTTAGGGATCCGTAGTCAAGCCAACAAGGAACCCTTATAGTTTCGCTATGCTACCTAGGTAAACAGTTTGCTTTTATGCATTATTTGTGCATAATAGCACAGAATACATAATAGTATAAGTACAGTAGTAAGTACATAATAATAATAATTGATTTAAAAGCAACAGTACCTATCACTGCTGCTACATAGGCTTACAAGTTTTTGTTGACGAGTATAAGAGGAGTACCTACTACACTTAGTTGTAGACGTAAGTTTATAGCCAATAAGGTATGGTATGAGGTTACTACGGAACCTATATACCACCACACTGCACATGGCCCGACATGCACTTGGCCGGCTTTTTTTATTACAAAACTACTAATCACAAGTAAAACAACTACTCTATGATTAAGAAGTAACGTTACGCAATTGCCGCGATTCTTTTGCATTATATTTATTATTTATAGCTTTTACGCCTGCCTTATTGTGAAGAGCAACGCTTATAGTAGAATTTTGCGCTTAGAATTGGAGGCAGGCGTTTTTGCTTATTTTAAAGATTAATATTTTTACATTAAATCAATATTAGATTTATAAGGGGGGTTTTTTGTGTAGGTACTGTGGAGATTCTATCCCTTAAGGTGATTCTCACACTGTTCCGCGATCCTTCGCGGGAGAAATATTAGTCTCCTCAAGTGGCGCCCTCATTTTAATTATATTTATTGCTCGCTAAGTACGTTATGTACCTATTGAAAATTCAAACGTTGAGATTGATGGAAAGGTTTTATAGTTTATTTACAAACAATAACTTCTGTAAAATATAGTTCGTTGTAGTAGTAGTAGGCAAAGTTTTTGCTTTTTTGCCTACTACTACTACAACGAACTATATTTTACAGAGGTTATTGTTTGTAAATAAACTATAGAAGCTTAGCTTTAATCTCAACGTTTGAATTTTAGATAAATTATGTATTTAGGGAGCAATAATTTTAATTAAGGTGAGGGCGCCACGGTAAGAATACTACGATTAGTATTAGGGCGACGAACATTAAAGCGATCTTTAATGTTCGTCACCCCGTCGTCGCGGAGCCAGTCACCGAATAATTTCTGAAAGCATTACAACTATAATAAAACTAGCGACCGCCCGCGACTTCGTCCGCGTGGACAGTTTTTCCTCTATCCCTTGGAAACAGTTCTTCTTTCGGGATAATAGGTAGGTCCCTTATGAATATTAACATAAGGGACCTACCTACCCACGAGGGTACAGATAAAAACAGGGTTAAATACCCTCTTTCTCTGTACCCCTGACAACGTGTATGCATGATGATCAGTGGCGTAACTTCCATCCCGCAAAATAGTACCTACTGTACTGTACCCGAGGGATAACAAAAAACTTTCTACGCTGAGGAAGTCGCAGGCGGCCGCTAAGGATGTTAGGTATTATGTTATAAATAAAATGTTTGTCTGGAGAAAAGTGAAAAAAAGTTAAAGGAAATTATTGTTTTTATTAAAGTAACAAGTAATTAAATTAATGTGGATAAACATTGCTTGATTTCATTTATTCCCCTAATTTTGTACGTATAATACTCGACATCGTTTAATTCTCATTACATTACAAAAACGTAGTCTGTTCGGAAAGAGAACCGACTTGGGATTTGTGCTTGATCACCGTTTTTGTCATGTTGACGACACTGTTATACCTACGTAATTAATTATGGTGCGTGCGACTATCTTGTCTTGATAGATACTTGATATTACAGTCGCACTAAAACGTTAAAGTGCTGTCAACATGACAAAAACGGTAATCAAGCACAAATCCCAAGTCGGTTTTCTTTACGAACAGACTATGTACATATTGTGATAGAAATTAAAAAAAACGTCAACAAAACACGCACGGGCGGCGGCGTGCCTTAAAATCAACTTTCCGCACGCTGCTGTACTGTCATCGAAAACACACATTTTTGAGCAACTGTATTGAAAACAATTATGAAATTAGATGAATCTGATGCAAGCTAGAGGTTTAGAAATTAATTTTCTTCTTTGCTCTCAAATCTCTCGCCTTTCAATTTTTCTTTGATTTTGGGAAAGAAGTAACAACTCTGATTATGGCGGAGAGTATATTATATTTCCGCCACGTTCGATCTTCTTCTAGCCGCTGCTCCCCTAGTCCGCGTCGGGCTCCTCCTCGCGGACGCGCCGCTCCGCTCCATCCAGCGCCCCCCGCGCCGCGCCGGAGCCGCTCCTGTAACGATTACATATCTCTTAGTAACTGCATGTGGCAATGGCAGGATCATTTCATACATACAGCCAATAAGGTACTACCCTATTTGACTGATTTTTTAGTAGTGTGGTTTAAGCGAGATTATATTTTGTCATCCTGCTGTTGAATGGTAGGTATTAAAGAAAGGTTACAAAAATACCGAGACAACTAAATAACGTAGACAAGTTGCCGGAACAGATAGTCTCAGTCAACAAGTTAAACCAATTTAAGAATAGATTGGACAAACATCTACTAAACAAAAGTTAAAATAAAGCAGAGATTGCAGGATACAGGCACTATCAGTTGCAACAACTGCTCGCCTGTTTAATAATAATAATATTCCTCTAAGATACACTTTCCTTGGATGACTGGATAATATAGTTCAAAAGACTCACTTTGTGGTCGGGATCTCTCGGCGGGAGAAGCGTCGGCATCCACACTTGTCCTGATAAGATTGTGCCTCCTCTTCGCTGAAACAAACACACAATGTCTTAATGTCCTCTGTCTGCCAGTGAAAGTCGGTTAAAATTGGTTCAACTATTTCGGAGATAAGACCCAGACAAACATCAACTTACTTAATTTGTAGATAATGATTTTTTGTTTTGTTTAGAAATTCCATTTAGAAAACTATGTGAACGGGCGCTGGATGGGCCTGCAGATGCAGCCTGCGACAGGCCTATAAATGCAGCCTCATCAACTGAAAATGAAAATGTATAGATTAAACAATAGCTTATAATATTAGCAGTTTTGGCTGAGTGATGATGAGTCAATCAGTCAGACAGAACTTTGTCTCTCATAATAAAATTAATGAGTTCTCCTAACTAATGTAATCAAATGTGAAAGTTAAGAATATAAATGTGTAGTGGACAGATTACAAAGTACACAACAAAAAATAAATATGTAGTGTACAAATTTGTAACATCTTTGTATTTATCTACATTCACAAATAAATGAAATTTAAAATACAGGTAAGTAAGTACTCTACTAAAACGCAAGAATGAAATTGAAACAGTATCATATTAAAATTTCTTTATTCCCATCTGGATCTGCCCCCGCTACCATGGTGGCAAAGCTTGAAGGAGGCAGATAAAATTGATGCATTTGCTGCAGCAACAAATAGGTATCGACTCAGCTTGTATATTAATATTGCTTTGCCCAAGGACAGAGCGTAGATATTTTATCAGAAACAGACATTTATTTAAGTATTTACAAAGATACGTTGTGGGAAATACAAATTAAGAATATCCATATACATAATATATTATTAAGCGAGTGAGGTGCATTTTGCTGAGCTTTCAAACTTTTGACACACTAAATAGTAAAGGAACACTTACTTGTTTCCACTCCTTGACACTTCTAATATTATTTACTGCATTTAAACTTGAGGCCAATGCCTCCCTCATGGCTAAGCTAAGCATTTGTTGCTCAGCCTGCGAGCCACCCAGTTGCGTGGCTCTGGCTGCACTCCATCCATGCCACCAATACCTCCACCTGCGCCTCAGACACTTAACGTGTTGCAGGCATCTGAAATGCGTTAAAAGAAACTAAAAACCTATAAAGACAAGCAAAATGCAAGTGGTTAACCATCGGCAGAAAAGCTTTACCCTTTTGTTATAAAAGCACCATATACAAAGAAGTAACTTTTGTGCGTAAATCTACGCTTCGATTAGTTCGATTAAATTCTATTCTTTGAAGATAATAATATGAGATCACCTCGAACCCAGTCCTAAAACAAACTATTCGCTAACAATAACAATGATATTAAAAGTCGCTAACTTTCAGTTTAGTATTCATTTACTGTTTGCCATGATGCTTCTTAAAAAAGTAAGTAAGTACGTACCTTAGTTAGTAAAACTGAATCCAATAATCCAATTAATTATAATCACAAACAAAAATATTTATTTTACTATAAATGTTTTTTAGGTTAAAAGTAATAAATGTCAACATAACGCGTTTTATTATGCTTATGCAATTTATAACATTTTATTAATGTATCGACAAATTTACCTAACAGAGCTAAAAAATGATACATATAATAACCGTTTTCGTTAATTATAGTAATTTTAAAATAAATCCGGCATTCTATTTAGTCGAAAACTGAAATTGATTCAATTGATTCACTATGATTTTGAATCATAAATGCGCAAACGAAACGCAGACTCTCGTCATTCAATAAGGTTCATTCGCGATTGCTTTAGCAAAGCTTTAGCCAGACCCAGAGCACGGGAAATCTCGGCGGTCGCTGAAAGCGATAGCTTTAGCCAGAGCATTGCTTTGGCTCTGGGTCTGGCTAACGCTATCGCTTTGATCTCGGCGGTCGCACTGCCGTTCCCGTTCCCGTTCCCGTTCCCGTTCCCGTTCCCGTCCCGCTCCCGTTCCGTTCCATTCCGTCCCTGTGAACGGGAACGGGAACGGAACGGGCTGTGGCTGTCCACAGGGACAGAAACGGGACAGCCCCGTCCTGTTTGGACCTGATTGGACCTGGACATGCGCATTCAGATGTGCATGTCCAGGTCCAATCATGTCCACCGTGTTGGACTTCAAAATAAATGTCATTTTCGCATTTTCGCAATCACCATCCCATAAAACCTCAAGAGCGACATCCATATCCATGGCTCAGCTGTAGAGACGTCTCTACAGCTGGGCCACACAGATCTCGAGAACGGAAGGTCGTAGCGAAAATCTGATTACTCGTATGTGTAGCCGGTAATTTGTCGGATTTTGTCGCCAAAAACCAGAATTTGTCGGGCTTGCGTTTAGGAGATACGTGTGGCTCAGCTGTAGAGACGTCTCTACAGCTGGGCCACACAGATCTCGAAAACGGAAGGTCATAGCGAAAATCTGATTACTCGAATGTGTAGCCGGTAATTTGTCGGATTTTGTCGCCAAAAACCAGAGTTTGTCGGTCTTGCGTTTAGGAGATACGTGTGGCTCAGCTGTAGAGACGTCTCTACAGCTGGGCCACACAGATCTCGAAAACGGAAGGTCGTAGCGAAAATCTGATTACTCGTATGTATAGCCGGTAATTTGTCGGATTTTGTCACCAAGAACCAGATTTTGTCGATCTTGCGTTTAGGAGATATGTGAGGATACGCTGTGGAGACTTTTCTACCTGGGTCTTGAGAAAGGAAGGTCATAGCGAAAATCTGATAACTCGAGTGTGTAGCCGTTAGTTTGTCAGAATTTGTCACCAAGAATCAGATTTTTTCGATCTTGCGTTTAGGAGATATGTGAGGATGCGCTGTGAAGACCTTTTTACCTGGATCTCGAGAACGAAAGGTCGTAAGCGTATCCTCAAATATCTCTTAAACGCAAGATCGACAAAATCTGATTCTTGGTGACAAATTCCAACAAACTAACGACTACACACTCGAGTTATCAGATTTTCGCTATGACCTTCCTTTCTCAAGATCCAGGCAGAAAAGTCTCCACAGCGTATCCTCACATATCTCCTAAACGCAAGATCGACAAAATCTGGTTCTTGGTGACAAAATCCGACAAACTACCGGCTACACATACGAGTAATCAGATTTTCGCTACGACCTTCCGTTTTCGAGATCTGTGTGGCCTAGCTATAGAGACGTCTCTACAGCTGAGCCACACGTATCTCCTAAACGCAAGACCGACAAACTCTGGTTTTTGGCGACAAAATCCGACAAATTACCGGCTACACATACGAGTAATCAGATTTTCGCTACGACCTTCCGTTCTCGAGATCTGTGTGGCCCAGCTGTAGAGACGTCTCTACAGCTAAGCCACACGTATCTCCTAATCGCATGCCCGACAAATTCTGGTTTTTGGCGACAAATTCCGACAAATTATCGACTTCATCATGGCATAGTCAAAAAGTCAGATTTCCAACTTTTTTTTTGTGGCCCAGCTGTAGTCCGGCACGTGAAGTTTAAAGTTGTAATGTCTATTTTATATTTTTTATACAAAATTTTAACCCCATTTTCACTTTAACCCCTAAGGGTTAAATCATGTCCACCGTGTTGGACTTCAAAATGAATGTCATTTTTCAATCGTCATCCCAGAAAACCCCGATAATGACATCCATATCTATTTTTCAGTTTTTTTACCCCTTTTCACCGCCATTTCATCCCCATAGGGGTTGAAATACTAACAAAAACAATATGCGTTGCGTTAGCTTTCCATCCATAAGCCTAAATGAAGCGATTTTTACTTCGAAAATAAAGGATTTTCTTCAATACACAACTTCATCCCCCTTTTGACCCCTTCGAAGGGAGAATTTTGAAAAACGCTGAGACCCGTATTTATTACTTTTCAATCGTCAGCCTAAACACAAAATTTGAAGATTCTAGCTTCAAAACTGAGGGACTTTCACACAAAATTTAATCCCTTATTTCATCCCCTTAGGGATGGAATTTTCAAAAATCCGTCCTTAGTGGATGCCTACACTGTATAAAGTATCTGTGTGTAAAATTTCAAGTCTCTAGATCCAGCTGTTTGGGCTGTGCGTTGATAGATCAGTCAGTCAGTTAGTCAGTCAGTCAGTCATTCAGTTTACGATTTTATATATTAAGATATTAATTTACGTGCAATATTATAAATAAATGATACTCATATTTTTATGGTGCGTTCGTAATGTGTGTAGCCGTCTTTACATTTAATTGTTTTTTTATGTTTTAAAATTACAAAAAAAATGAAAAAATTGGTAATGTTAAGGCTCCCGGGCTCCCGTAAACGTTCAAACACGTTTGTCATACGTTTTTGACAGGAGTGATTACGTTCTTTATGGTTTTGTTTGTACGTTTTCTCAGCGCACACCTTTAAACCAATGTTGGCAAACGAGTTTGACAAACAAACCATAGTCAGAAAAACGTAGTTTTGTTTATGGTTTGTTTGTCAAACACGTAGGCTCGTATTACAGAATGAAACTCAAGCTTTGATCTCTACTTAAAACTAGTTTTAAGTCGAGTATTAATTCTAGAACTGTGCTTGAGCAGAGATTCAACAAACTAAACTCAAACTCAGATCATGCTAATTTTAAAACGATGTTTGAGTACGCGACTCAGATCAAGCTTATTTTAGAACGATGCTTGACTGCGTAGGTTAGGTTTACGATTTCACTAGTGTTGCCAGGGTTTTATTTCTATTAGTTAAGTTTAAATTTAGGGCAAGGGGTAGATGGGAGGGAGAGAGGGGACCTCCCCACCTAAGCATTTTGTGCGGAAATGCACAGTTTTTAGTTTAATTGAATTTTGAAATTTTACTAATCCTAACCTCAAAATGTATGAAAAAATCATTAAAGGGGGGTGAGCGAGGGGAAAAAATAAAGTAGAGAGGGGGGAGCGGGGGACTCCCTACAAACATTTTAAGGGGTATTTATTAAGAATGATATTTAGCATTATCTGTTAAAAAAACATGAAAAATAAATTTCTAACCTATCACATCACTTGACAAACTTAAGGGGGGATGGGAGAGTCCCCCCTCTATATTCTACTCTTTTCCCCTCGCTCGCCCACCTTTAAAGATTTTTTTAGGTTTTTTCATACATTTTGAGGTTAGGTTTGGTAAAACGTCAAAATTCATTTTAAAAAATCAAAATTATTTGATAAGGGGTAGGGGGCTCTCCCAACCATCCGCCTCCTTAAATTCGACCTTAACTAATGTAAATATGAACCCAAATCAATGCTCGAGCGTGGTCTCGACCATACTTACGTACACAGAGATCAAATTCTTTCTAAGCAGAGATTTTAGTTCTAAAATTAGTCGAGCATTGCTCGAGTATCGTTTGAAAATTAGCATGATCTGAGTTGTGTTGAATTGATGAGGTCAAGTTCATCATATTCCGTTTTACGAAAAACTTACTGCAGTGACTAAACCACCCATTATAATCTTCGCAATATTCCTATAATTCTAAACACAAATACCTTATTTATTAAAATTAATGTTTAATTGGCCAATGCCACTCATAAAAATATATAAATCACGTTGAGACGCAACATTTACTTGGCCTAATTATGCGTAAAATGAAACTCATTCTGCGAAAAACAAATTTCGTAATAGAAAACAGACTATAACCATAGATAGTCGCAAATCTCTATTTAAGTAGAGATCAGCTGAGTCTAGACTCAAGCATAGTTTTGGAATCAACAGGGTGCTTGAGACTAGATTCAGTCATTAAGTAGAGATCAGGGGGGTAATTACGTAACTTTGTTGCAATCAACTCTGACAGAAATCGCAGTTACTTCGTTGCTTTAGTAAGAACCAATGTGACAACTATCTTAACTAAAGCAGCAATGCAACCGCGCTCTCAATCGATTACAATCGAGAATTGTTAGCAACAGCTTTACGTAATCAAGGTACAGGTGATTAGAGTTCAAGCTGTGCTTGAGTCTCAAGGTGCAAACAAATTATCGGACGCGGCTTACTGCCGTGGCTGATCTGAGGTGTGGAAACTATCGGATGTAGTAGGTCGCGGACGTATCCGATAGTTTGCACACCTCAGATCAGCCGCGGCAGTAAGCCGCGTCCGATAATTTGTTTGGACCTTCATTCTATAATACGAGCCTTAGTTTTTGCTCGCAGACGATCAAACTGCTTGACAAACACTTACGTGTTTGACAAACACGTTTGAACGTTTACGGAGGCCTTTAGCTTAATAAATAAGCTTTCAAATGCGTAGTTCAAATGATATAACTTTCGTAAGAGATGGTTGCCAACAAGTACCGATTTTCAACCGTCTCTGGCATATATTTTATTTAAAAAAGGCGAGTATTAAACTAAACAAGATAACAGTCAAAAATACTAGGTATATTGGGCAACGAACCAAGGGCTCACAAAAAAAACAAAACAAGCTTCCTAATAAATAGGTAACTAATTGGTGTAGTCGACAGCAATGATAACATATTATCCCCGTCAATGGGCGTTTATTCCAAACCTAACCCCAAAACCTCACCCCCATGGGGGTTAGGTTAGGAAAGCAAAAATATTATTCCTAACCTAACCCTCGTAGTCACACCGTCTCACCCTTGACTCTATTCCATGTTATAAAACTACTTGGATATAGACCTCCTTTCTTTTACATGTCAGAAAAAAATCACAAAAAATAATAATTAAGTCAAAGCATTTTTAAATCGTCAATTTTGAAATTATATATTCTTATTGTTATGCGAATTTAGTTTATGGCAAGTCTGTTATAGATTTTCAAAATAGGATTAATAATATTATGCAATATAAGGGACCCCCAATTTTGTGTGTATCTAATAATAAATAAACGAGGAAAGTAGCTCTCACGCTAATATTCGCATTCACCAGATTCTATGACCTTGGTATGTGCGAGCGCAATAGCGAAATATTAGAAAATAATTTTCTCTTAAAAATATAGAAGTTTAAACCTTCTCCATATTTATGTGACCCTGGTACTTTGATGACGTATTGTTTTTTAAATTATAAGATACTAGCGACCGCCCGCGATTTCATCCGCGTATTTAATGTTTTGTCTATCCCTCGGGAACAGCTCCCTTTTTCGGGATGAAAGGTACCCTATGTCCTTTTCTGTGCCCCTGACAATGTGTGTGCAAAATTTCACGATGATCGGTTCAGTAGTTAAGACGTGAAGGCGTAACAAACAAACAAACAAATAAACAAACAAACGGACTTTCGCATTTATAATATTAGTAAGGATTATTCGATAAGAAAGAAAGAATTATAAGATTTTAAAAAGTTATAATTTGCTTTGTAATTTTTCATGTCAAGGGTGAGACGATGGGACTACGAGGGTTAGGTTGGGAATAATATTTTTGCTTTCCTAACCTAACCCCCATGGGGGTTAGGTTAGGTTAGGTTAAATACGCGGATGAAATCGCGGGCGGTCGCTAGTATCTTATAATTTAAAAAACAATACGTCATCAAAGTACCAGGGTCACATAAATATGGAGAAGGTTTAAACTTCTATATTTTTAAGAGAAAATTATTTTCTAATATTTCGCTATTGCGCTCGCACATACCAAGGTCATAGAATCTGGTGAATGCGAATATTAGCGTGAGAGCTACTTTCCTCGTTTATTTATTATTAGATACACACAAAATTGGGGGTCCCTTATATTGCATAATATTATTAATCCTATTTTGAAAATCTATAACAGACTTGCCATAAACTAAATTCGCATAACAATAAGAATATATAATTTCAAAATTGACGATTTAAAAATGCTTTGACTTAATTATTATTTTTTGTGATTTTTTTCTGACATGTAAAAGAAAGGAGGTCTATATCCAAGTAGTTTTATAACATGGAATAGAGTCAAGGGTGAGACGGTGTGACTACGAGGGTTAGGTTAGGAATAATATTTTTGCTTTCCTAACCTAACCCCCATGGGGGTTAGGTTTTGGGGTTAGGTTCGGAATAAACGTCAATGGGGATGGCAACGCAAAGCTAATTGTAGATGTCGCTGCATATGCTTGTTCCTAAAGGTCCAAACAAATTATCGGACGCGGCTTACTGCCGCGGCTGATCTGTACCCTTAGCACGAACAGCTATCGAGAAAAATAACGCGCGTAAAACTACTCGAATCCTACAATTTTGTATGGAAATTTGTACAGCGCCACTACGTCCGTAAACGGAACTAAGATTTGGAAGCACGAAACATTTTGACATAAGGTATCGAGCAGCCTTCGAATCGAGTTCGAATAGTAAAGTTACAACTTGTATGGAATTCGGTAGCACGAACCCACTTTTGACATACGGTATCGAGACACTCGCAAGCTGGCTATCGACAACTTACTCACTGACATTTTTTCAGTGAGAGACTTTTCGAGCTACTTTGTATTATTAATTATTAAGTTTTAAAAGCATTTATGTAGTAACAAAAATTAAATTTGAGAACTATGAAATGTCCACTGAATTATCCACAGGCAATATTACTAAAATTGTTCTCATTAAACATAGAAATTTGTAAAATAAAAATCTCGTCATTTTACGCTATCCACGGTGTCCCCCACATCCACCATACCTACATATATTTTAGCAATATTTTAGAACTTACCTACAAAACTCAAATAAAACTAGAGGATACGGTGTTATACGTATAATATTTGTTTTCATCCGTTCAACATCACACAGTTTGCATTAAGTTAATATGTTTCATTTAGGTATTAAAAAGTAAGATTAAAACTATGACGAAAACACTAACTAAATATAACAATGCAAACTTAATAAAGTCTTTAATTTAAACTAATAAAATAATAATCTTCAAACACTATAGGCACTAATCCCGATGAAATGCACATTTCATAGAACGTTCAAAGGTTTAATTGTTTATGTGTAAACAATTTCTTATTCATCGACGATAATCCATTGTTATTCTTCAAGTTCATAAAAAATCTTCAATTAGAACAATTTGATGAAATCATGACAAATTGTAGTTTACTGGTCATAATATTATTTCCTCGCGATTGTATTTTTTGTTAGCCGGCAGAAATAAATCATTTTAGACAAAAACAAAATAAAGAAATGGCTTTACGGCTTTCTATTTTAGGTTATATTTTTCATTAAATCACAGGATGAGAAAGAAAGAGAGAAAGAATAGAGACACTCTTCTTTTTCAAACCAATCACGGGCAAAGTGCAATGACCGTTCAAAACCATGGGCAAAATCTTGCACGGAAAAAAATATTATAATATTTGCAAATTAATTAACGTTTTTAAATGAAATAAATATGGTTAACAGATTTATTAATAATAATAAGAATAATAAATGTTAAATTATTATGATAAACAACTTGATTGAATTTTAATTTACATATTTATGATTTACATAGATATGTATAATGGTTTTGGAACGTACCTGGCTTCAATTGGATTGATAATTGGATTGTGTCACGTTAGCTTTATTTATCACTACTATCGAGTTGACGTTAGCCAGCTCTGTAAAATTCGTGCTGCCGATTTTGCTAGCTTTCGTATCGAGTACGTTATCGAGTAGTATTTTTTTACGCGCGTAAGATTTCTCGATAGCTGTTCGTGCTAAGGCTACTGTAGCCTTAGCACGAACAGCTATCGAGAAAAATAACGCGCGTAAAACTACTCGAATCCTACAATTTTGTATGGAAATTTGTACAGCGCCACTACGTCCGTAAACGGAACTAAGATTTGGAAGCACGAAACATGTTGACATAAGGTATCGAGCAGCCTTCGAATCGAGTTCGAATAGTAAAGTTACAACTTGTATGGGAATCGGTAGCACGAACCCACTTTTGACATACGGTATCGAGACACTCGCAAGCTGGCTATCGACAACTTACTCACTGACATTTTTTCAGTGAGAGACTTTTCGAGTGACTTTGTATTATTTATTATTAAATTTTAAAAGCATTTATGTGGTAACAAAAATTAAATTTGAGAACTATGAAATGTCCACTGAATTATCCACAGGCAATATTACTTAAATTGTTCTCATTAAACATAGAAATTTGTAAAATAAAAATCTCGTCATTTTACGCTATCCACGGTGTCCCCCACACCCTCCATACCTTTATTTTAGCAATATTTTAGAACTTACCTACAAAACTCAAATAAAACTATAGAATACGGTGTTATAAGTATAATATTTGTTTTCAGACAACACATCACACAGTTTGGATACAGTTAATTAATTATTGTTTCATTTAAGTAGATATTAAAAAAATAAGACCATAAAACTATGATGAAAACTAACTAGGTATAACAATGCAAACTTAACAAAGTCTCTAATTTGTCGAATCTTCAAACACTAGGCACTAATTCCGATGAAATTCACATATTTTCATAGCACGTCCAAAGGTTTTATTGTTTATGTGTAAACAATTTATTATTCATTGACGATATTCCATTGTTATTCTTCAAGTTCATAAAAAATCTTCAATTAGAACAATTTGATGAAACTATGAAACATTGTAGTTTACTCCTAGGTCATAATATCATTTCCTCGCAATTGTATTATTTATTAGCCGACACAGATAAATCATTTTAGACAAAAACAAAATAAAGAAATAGCTTCACGGCTTTTTATTATTTTAGGTTATATTTTTCATTAAATCACAGGATGAGAAAGAAAGAGAGAAAGAATAGAGACACTCTTCTTTTTCAAACCAATCACGGGAAGGTGCAATGACCGTTCAAAAGCATGGGCAAAATCATGAACATTTTAAAAATTATTATAATATTTGCAAATTAATTTAAGTTATTAAATGAAATTAATATTGTTAACAGTTTTATTATTAATAATAAGAATAATAAATGTAAAATTATGATGATAAACAACTTGATTGAATTTTAATTTACATATTTATGATTTACATAGATATACAACATGGTTTTTGAACGCACCTTGCTTCAATTGGATTGATAATTGGATTGTGTCAGGTTAGCTTTATTTATCGCTACTATCGAGTTGACGTTAGCCAGCTCTGTAAAATTCGTGCTGCCGATTTTGCTAGCTTTCGAATCGAGTCCGTTTTCGAGTAGTATTTTCTTACGCGCGTAAGATTTCTCGATGGCTGTTCGTGCTAAGGGTACTGAGGTGTGCAAACTATCGGATGTAGTATGTCGCGGACGTAACCATAGACTAATATGACGTCATCGGACGTCCGATAGCTATCTGGAACGCAGGATGTTATTAGAGTGTGCACACTTATCAGCCGCGGCAGTAAGCCGCGTCCATAAGCCGCGTCCGATAATTTGTTTGGGCCTTTAAGACAGTACTTTTGATTGGTTAAAATATATCAGAAATGACATTTGACATTTGAAACAACCAATCAAACGATTTTGGTACCGTCAAGTCTGGCAACTTGACGTTCGATAGGCAACTTGCCCGTGAGTGGTCCTATCGAACAAAATCTTGTTTTACGTAGAATTGAAGATAGATTGAGATATATTTTTGACAGTAGTAGGTTTTCATGTTTATCAGTGGCAACATAAAGTTTTTTCAATGTGGTAACACTGTTGGTTAATCAAATATGGCGTTTCGAAGTCGGAAAGTGACAACGAGTGTTTTTGCTGGTGTGTGAAAATTCTGTTTGCAGAGCAAAAACTACTGATCACACAGGAGTACAATTTTGAGATGTTATGAAGTAAGGCCCTCCGCTGCCTTGAGCGGGACACGCGCGCGGGGCGTCATAGATTAGAGCTCACTCATGCACTGCGCAAGCATCTGTCCGTCAAAAACCAGCAATCTATATTCCCGCGCCGTGTACCCGCGGCGGGATCCCGCTTGAGGCAGCGGAGGGCCTAAGTCCCGTAGATTAATTTTAGGTTGTTAAATATCCGTTTTCAGTCCAGTCTGCCGAAATATTTGCGTTGGTCATGTTAGTAGAGGTAGGGTTGCCAGGTCGTCTAACCCAATAGCCGGACAGACCAGCCAGTTTAGCCGTACATTTGGTTAAAAAAGCCGGACACCTTAAATTATTAAGGATGTTGTCTTAGTAATAATGCGACAATATTTTTTTTGGTTAAAATAGACTTTTTTGATCACTTTCTTGTTCTGTGTTTTTGAACGACGCGACGACGCGCCACTGTGCGCCTGCCTCGCCTCGCGCCGCTCGCTTGAACGAACACGTGCGTGAGTGAGTGGTAAATGTAAAAAGCCTAACAAAAGCCGGACAGGCCGGACTCCGTTTAATTTGGCCGGACACTGAATCAAAAAGCCTACCTTTGTCCGGCTTTAGCCGGACGCCTGGCAACCCTAAGTAGAGGTTAGGTCAAGTTACCATTGTCTGCAGATGGGCATCTTGACCTATGCCTAGGGTTGACACAAATGGTTGACACGAAATTAAAAATAAAAAGTAGTTCACTGATCCTAATTCCTAATTTAATATTATAAATGTGAAAGTGTGTTTATTTGATTGTACGCTCTTTATGTTGCAACGGAGCGACTGATCGGCGTAATCTTTCACATCGAGATCACTATCACCTTCTACGAGGTGGTAGTCTAGCCACGCTGACATCAGCGATTTCATCATCAACAGGGGCCCAAGCAAGTCTGCTATTGTTGCCGTCATAATCGTGTTTCAGTTGTGTTTGAATTGTAATGCTTTTTGACACACTTGTCTTGTCTTGTCGTGTTTAAAAGACGATTATGACGTTTACAATAGCTCTATTTATGACTAGGGCTCAGTTGTCGGGGGTCTACCCATAGAGGAAAAATTCACTACGTTTTAAGAGACGGGACTCAGTACAGGCAGGGCTCTATCACTCCGCGCGTAGGTATGAGAAAAGCAGCTAGCGCTCGGCGTCCTCTGCGTGGACAAAATCGGCAGGGTTGTCCGTCGCGTCCTCGGAATATTTGTAGCGCGTTTTCACAGGGTCTTACGATTCCCGCGCTTTAATTTCTTTTATTTAAGTGTAAAGATTAATATTTATAAATATGGTTAATCCTATAAATAATTTTGAATTGTCTTTGGTATTAATTTTAAATTGATTGATGTGATTAGTCCGAATTGACCACATTTTACAATATCTTTATTTTCTTAGTGGTAATCGTAACCTATACGATCCGCAGAAGGCGAAAGTATTTTCGCTTTTGTATGGAAGTGATGTATGTAACTTAGTTACTATTTAGTAATCTGTGCGGCATGTTGCAACCCTAACGTTGGTCAGAAAAGATAGGATATATGCGATAGAAAGAGATGCAGCGTCTAGGTGAATATAGCCGTTCGTAATTAGCGCCGTACAAGCTGAATTCCACTTTATTGTGTTGAAATTAGAGTTGCTATTTATTTAAATGGTTCAGCGGAGTGCATCTTCTGTACTTGTACTATTATTTATTCTGTGGTACAGGCAATAGTCTAAATCTAGTACCACATTTCCAGCACAAAAGTCAAAATTGCGTCAAATAACAGAAGTGCCAACATAGTGAACCGGTTAGTGCTGCACGCACGCGTTCCCAGCGTTTATCGATAATTATTTGTGGTTCTGTGCTACCTCTCTGATGATTTATCGATAAAAATACAAAAAATAAAACAAACGTTTTCATCATAATAATACATTTTAGCGCTTAGGCCTTAACCTGTAGTTTCCTTTTTGATTTTTGGCCGTAGAAGTAATTCCAAAACAAACGGAAATAATCTTGGAATATGTCAACTATGACAACTGTGAGTTGAAGTAGGACGGAAGACGGAGAGAATGAGACGGCAATATCCGCCATTATTTTTGGACTAAACTCCATACAATTTTTTTTTGTTCCTAGTTGCGCCAGGCTGGGTCTATCCAAAGAGCGACGCGTCGCCGCGTCGTCCGATACGCGGTCGCAATGGGGTGTGATACTGAGGAACTAATGGCGCCACAAGCGACAGTCCCAAAATAATTTGATTAGTTGTTTCAAATGTCTAATGTCATTTCTGACGTATTTTATAACCAATCAAAACCATTGATAGCGGCCTCGACTGTATGAACTAAATACTCTGAGGCTGGATTTTTTTTATATTTTTAACATTGCGTTGCTGTTCTCTTGTCAAAATAGTACAAAAAACCGAGTTTCATCGAAATCGGCCCACAAACAAAAAGATAGCCACCATCTTGGATTTTTTATGATTTTTAACATTGCATGCATTGTTATTTTCTTGTCAAAATAGTACCTAAAACCGAGTTTCATTGGAATCGGCCGCAAACAAATAAGATGGCTGCCATCTTGGATTTGTATATTTTTAACATTGCGTTGCTGTTTTCTTGTCAAAATAGTACTAAAAACCAAGTTTCATCGAAATCGGCCCACAAAAAAAAAGTTGGCTGAAATTTTCACTTTTTTACATTGCGTTGCTGTTTTTTTGTCAAAATACTACCAAAAACCGAGTTTCATAAAAATTGGCCCGCAAACAAAAAAGTTGGCCGCCATCTTGAATTTTATTTTCTTTATTGTCAAAATTAGCATTATTTTCTTGTCAAAATAGTATCAAAAATCGAATTTCATCGAAATCGGCCAACAAACAAAAAAGCTGACCGCCATCTTGGAACTTATTTTTTCATGATTATTTCCTAATTTAGTACTAATTTAATATTTATTTTATACTTACTAAATTAATAATGATTTACAATTACAATTATGATCATTATCATCATACATATAAGTTCCTTTATTTCCTCGCATTTATGATGAAAGAAGAAGATAATAAAAAGAGAACATACTAAGAAAAACTTTTTCGTTTCCTTATTTTAAGAGCACAAAAAAAAGGAAAAGAGACAAATTTGAAAAAATATTCTTACCTTCTAGAAAAAATTATACTAAATAATTGAAAGAATAAAACAAGAATTTTGAAGTGTCTATCTTATTTTTCCTATATATTTTTGAAATTCAAAAAGGCAAATTTAAACGTGCGTGCCAACCGTTACACTTTGAGTCGTCGCAACTGTCTAGCTAGACGAACGGCGGCTTTTGCGCCAACACAAAGGGCGATGTCCGACTGAAAGAAGAATACTCTCCCGGCTGTGGTATTGGTATGAATACAGGCTCAAACTAACTATTTAAATCTTTAAACACTATTTACCCACATTTGTCGATAAGAAGTTATGAACGCGACTGTACAAACAATTTTTCTGCATAATACGACATATTAAAGAAGGTCATCAATATGTATGAACACGTCGCTTTTTTGTGGTCTATCGAATTTGGTCGGTTAATCGGAATACTGACAGTTGTTTTTGATTTTAATTGATATTTCCTTTAATACGAAGAATTTGAAGCTGAAATTTTCAGAGCATGTACTTCAGTAACCGCACAGATTATTCTTTGGGCCAGGATCTAAATAATGTCTGATATTTTTATCCTGCTGACCGTCAAAGTCATGACATGGTCAGTCTCACCTTCATGTGGGTATTATTCAAAGACGCGTGAATGTGCGGTTTTCAAATTTTTTATGGTAATGAGAAATAATAAGAAGAATAGAACACCAGTTTTAGTTTCTTTGTTTATGTGGTAGTTTAGGCGCTAGAATTTTTTTCTGTTTTCAGAAAATGTCTGATTACTTCAAAATCTGTGAATATTTTTGAAATGTTTTCTACCGCACAAATAGCACAAATTAGGAGCTAAGTACTTATATGTGTTTACTGTAAGATCGCACATTTAGTAGTTTCCGAGATCTGGGATCTGGCAAAACGTTACGCGAGCAGGAAATCAAATATCTCCAAAACTATAAGGCCCACAAATTTTATATTTGGCGCACATTTCCTGCTAGTATCAAGCTACCCGCCCATATATCTTTTATTTCTCTCCGATCATTAGTTTAGATTCTTCCTGCTGGAGCACCGTTACCCCAGCAGAATTCGTTTTTCCTGTTTTATTCCAAAAGTATAAGGCCCACAAATTTTTTATTTGGCGCACATTTACACCGATTTGCGCACAAATTATTCATCAAACTCGCTTCCCTCTAGGAGCTCTTTTCCTGCTGGCGTAACGGACTCGATCAAATGCACCCAAACCACAGAATAACTAATAGTACAAAGTACAAGGTACAGAAGCAGCACCCCACATAGTAATTTCAATAAATAGCGACTTTTGCTTCGACACAATAAAGTGCAATTCAGGTCGTGTGCGTTACCCCAGCAAAAAGTTGAGCTTTAGAGAGAGGAGACCTTATCAGATAATTAGTGTGTCATGAGGAGAAATTTGTTTACTAATAGCAAAATTTGTGTGAGTTGTAGTTTTTAAGATATATGAGAAAAACTGATTTTGCTGGGGTCACGTTTTAAACATTACCCTGGCAAAAAAAGTTGTTTCAGCCTGGAACCAAATACATGAATAGATAGCTTTTGTTGCATAGTAAATGTTAGCAAATAGCAAAAATTGTGTGTGCTATGGTTCTTGAGTTATTTAAGTTTTTGCTGGGGTAACGTTTTGGGTTTTCCCAGATCTCGAAAACGGTTCAACGCAGAAGTTTGAAAAAAATACCACTAAGAGACCTTAATTTGTTTAAATTTGTTTGACTGTTAGTTTTTGATTTGGTTGTCGCAAACCAACGTAATTAAATGGTTTCGAAAAACAGAAAAAACGAATTTGCAAGTAAACTACTACACTTATAATCAAATAAACAGCTGTTAAAAATAGCCGTGGTAGACACTTATTACGTCAAGAATTTTAGGCTTTGTAACTTTACACGATGTAAAGATATAAACAAATTTAATAAATTTTAGACTGGTCGTACTTTAGCGATCGAATACACAGTTTCTATAACATTAAGACACATCGCATACATTAAACAAATTTAAGTAATTCATTAACATTCCTTCCTGTTAATTTCAGCTCTCAATTACGCCTATCATGAAAGTTTTAACAAAAACAAGATTAAGACAGCAATTCTTGAATAAGCCGACCAAATTGTAAAGGTCACTAAAAAGCGACCGCACCATACGTACGGGTTATCTTCGCAAATTAGCAGCTTAGTATCCGATGTTTTGTACAGTTATGAAGAAAAATGTTATTGATATAGCTTAGATTCAACTAGTTTTCTATTTTATAAATTAATATCGTGTTTATTTATATCAAATAATAAACTTACGCGATTAATAGTATTTTAAAAAGAATGTAATAATTCATGAAAGTTAAAATTTTGAAGGCACTCAACATTACATAAATAAAGGTAAATAATAATCTAAACCTAATTAGGTAATAATCTCGCTAAGCAATTTATAGTGTGATTTATTTGTCAGTATCAATATATACATTTATAGTAATTTGTTGCTTCTGTTTTTTCAAACCAAATGTTTTATTTTAATACCAAACCTACTCATGTCAATCCAGTGACCACTATGTTTGACAGGTAAAAACATTTACCCATAAAAACTGTTCCTACCTAGGAACATTTTTTACGGAAACTACCTCGCATTTTTTCCATATAGGTATATTTCTCACCATTTAAACCTTCCCCAGGAACTACGACAAACATTTTAAAACCAAAATCGGCCACGTCAATCTTAAGTTTTCGCGAGACTAACGTACATTTTATATTTAAATATAATCTGACCAGCAAACTTTTGTACGCAACTGTACTAACAAAAGATCCATATTATCCCGTTAATTTAAGATGGTTACGCTTATGTATAGCGCGGTCGCTTTTACGTGACCTCTACAATTTAGGCGGCTTATTAGAGAATTGTTGTCATATTCTTGTTTTTGTTAAAACTTTCATGATAGGCATAATTGAAAGCTGAAATTAACAGGAAGGAATGTTAATGAATTACTTAAATTTGTTTAATGTATTCCATGTGTCTTAATGTTATGGAAACTGTGTATTGGATTGCTAAAGTACGACCAGTCTAAAATTTATCAAATTTGTTTATATCTTTATATCGTGTAAAGTTACAAAGCCTTAAATTCTTGACGTAATAAGTGTCTACCACGGCTATTTTTAACAGCTGTTTATTTGATTATAAGTGTAGTAGTTTACTTGCAAATTTGTTTTTTCTGTTTTTCGAAACCATTTAATTACGTTGGTTTGCGACAACCAAATCAAAAACTAACAATCAAACAAATTTAAACAAATTAAGGTCTCTTAGTGGTATTTTTTTCAAACTTCTGCGTTGAACCGTTTTCGAGATCTGGGAAAACCCAAAACGTTACCCCAGCAAAAACTTAAATAACTCAAGAACATAACACACACAATTTTTGCTATTTGCTAACATTTACTATGCAACAAAAGCTATCTATTCATGTATTTGGTTCCAGGCTGAGACAACTTTTTTTGCCAGGGTAATGTTTAAAACGTGACCCCAGCAAAATCTGTTTTTCTCATATATCTTAAAAATTACAACTCACACAAATTTTGCTATTAGTAAACAAATTTCTCCTCATGACACACTAATTATCTGATAAGGTCTCATCTCTCTAAAGCTCAACTTTTTGCTGGGGTAACGCACACATTCAGGTCGCCCAATGCCCTGCAGTAGTTTATATTCACCTAGTAGTTGCCTCTCTTTCTAGCGCGTGCTCTTACCTTTTCTAATGACGCAACGTTAAGGTTGTCTTCTTATAAATGAACTGCGTAGCATATATCATAATTTGAAAAACGACAATTGTTTATTGGTTTTTTGATTTTGACATCCGTACACGGCACAGAAATGTCGACTCGACATTGTTACTATTATAAAGAGACAATACCTACGCAGGCAGTAAGATGCGGCGCGACTACACAGGCGGGCGTGTGGCGGCCCTTTGCTCACTTTTTCCGCCGGCGGAACGGCTAGCGGTAGGTGCTTATGCCCCCGCTACGTAGGTACTTCGTGCCTAAACTCCCGTCGCGTGAATGTTTCCGAAAGTACTAGAGCACTAATCCCCATTAATTCTGAAGCACCAATAGGCAATGCTAGGCACTATTTGCGTGCAGTTTCCAGCTTCTACGAGGTGGTAGTCTAGCCACGCTGACATCAGCGATTTCATCATCAACAGGGGCCCAAGCAAGTCTGCTATTGTTGCCGTCATAATCGTGTTTCAGTTGTGTTTGAATTGTAATGCTTTTTGACACACTTGTCTTGTCTTGTCGTGTTTAAAAGACGATTATGACGTTTACAACAGCTCTATTTATGACTAGGGTTCAGTTGTCGGGGGTCTACCCATAGAGGAAATAATCACTACGTTTTAAGAGACGGGACTCAGTACAGGCAATAGTCTAAATCTAGTACCACATTTTCAGCACAAAAGTCAAAATTGCGTCAAATAACAGAAGTGCCAACATAGTGAACCGGTTAGTGCTGCACGCACGCGTTCCCAGCGTTTATCGATAATTATTTGTGGTTCTGTGCTACCTCTCTGATGATTTATCGATAAAAATACAAAAATAAAACAAACGTTTTCATCATAATACTCGTAATACATTTTAGCGCTTAGGCCTTAACCTATGTAGTTTCCTTTTTGATTTTTGGCCGTAGAAGTAATTCCAAAACAAACAGAAATAATCTTGGAATATGTCAACTATGACAACTGTGAGTTGAAGTAGGACGGAAGACGGAGAGAATGAGACGGCAATATCCGCCATTATTTTTGGACTAAACTCCATACAATATATTTTTTGTTCCTAGTTGCGCCAGGCTGGGTCTATCCAAAGAGCGACGCGTCGCCGCGTCGTCCGATACGCGGTCGCAATGGGCCTCAATGGGGTGTGATACTGAGGAACTAATGGCGCCACAAGCGACAGCAGTCCCAATATTTGTTTCAAATGTCTAATGTCATTTCTGACGTATTTTATAACCAATCAAAACCATTGATAGCGGCCAGGTCGCCGCTGGCGCCATCTGCGATTAGCTTTGTTGCGTGATACACCCCATTCTAGAACCTTTCCGCCCCAAACATTATAAAGTAGAACTACAATATTAGAAGATTGTGTTGTGAGTTCATTATAGGAACCGCCCGGTAAGCGTTCTAACTGTTGGTTAAATATTTGACAGTGTTCCTTGACCACAGAATAGCTAATAGTACCCTTGACCTTAAGGGAAGTTTCCCCTAATTTTAGGAGATTTTTTTCCAGATATCTATCCATGTATAATTTGATGTAATCTCTTGATTTTATTTTCCATGATCTTCATCTTTCTTTATCCATAATCTGTAAAAATTACAGCAAAAAGTCCTTATCACGAATACTATCCGTCATTTTTTTTCGTTTATCCTCGCAGCCGGGGCTCTATAGGGTTAAAAGGATTTGAACAAATAAAAGTAAATATATTTTTAAAATTTTATTTCCGTTCCAAAAGCCAACCTACTACTATGCAATCATTATTTATTATGCTCACCGTCCGTTTCCTCACAAGGGAAAATAAATGCACAGTATGTCTATTTTTAACCCCCGACGCATAAAGATAGGGGTGTTATCTTTCATTTGTCTAGTATAAAAACTAACATAAAAAGTAAAAGAAATATGACACACTGCAACGGCCGTTATGCCTTGCATGAAATCATAGAATTAACACTTTTCCTTAATAGGGACAACACCCTTTATATTAAGTCGTCATCCTTCTCTATGGTTTGAAAACAAATAAAAAATCGTCTACAATAATCACAACGCCTAAAAAATACGTTAAACACGCTTTAAAAAATTTAAAAACTGTAGATGTAAACCATTGAGAAAGATTTGTAAATCTTATTAAAAATACTCTTCAGAAGAATGCGCCTAATAAAAATACCACAATCAAACATTAAGGCAGTTACATACAATTGCAAAACAAAGTTAGCCTTTAGATTCTGAAATAAGTTGGATAAGGACATATAATTCGCGTCCATGTTAAGGACGGTTTTCAAACAAATAGATTTATATTGTGATATATTTTTATGCTTACTTACTGGATGTTATTAAACGACAGAAATAGAGAAAAAAATAGATTCCCGCAAAGATAAAGAATGGGATTGAAAATGGCGGTTAACCGCGCTTTCCACAACGAGTGGGACTGTGGGAGTGAAAGAGCGATAGGTGAGGCGTTTAGTGTTAGAGCGAAAAATGAATATGTGCGACGCCATTTTTAATCCCATTCTTTATCTGAGCGGGTTGTAAGTAATTTTTATTTAAATTAATAATAGTCTAGTTTAGTAATTCTTATTGGCAACACAAATTAAAATTGAAGTTCAAATTGTAAAATGTCGTCAGAGTTACTTAAAGACTGTAATATTCATCTTAGAATAGCGGGTAGATAAATATCAAATAGTATTTATCTACCGATAAAAAAAGATAATAAATAAAATATTAACTATTTCGATTCACTTTGACAAGGTTCCATACCATTTTCATCGCGTTCGAATTGTATAAATATTAACCTTGAATCCATCCTTATGCCCTACGTAATAAAAACTGTTTTCGCAGTTCGTTTAACTTGACGCTGACGAGTACACCGATTTTTTTTACAAAATCTTTTAACTGGCACAAAAGTATGTCCTTATATTCCAAATACATCATACTCTAAAGGCCAATAGTGGATTTTACTGAATTTAAGTAGTTTTTACTTAATTTTAAAATATGGCTTACAAAAAAGTGATTTTTATACTCACATTTTTTTAATAGTTTTTAGTAAAAGTGATCAGTATAAAATACCGCAATTACCACATTATTATTAAATCTAGTACATAAGCATCCCGTGAGCAAAATTTTATTTTACTTTTATTCAGTAGCAGGGTTTATGGAACATTTTTTTAACATAACATAAGTACATTATGCTATGCAATAATAGTGATTACAGCGTTGTTGGTCTCAAGATAATTATCATTGCTATAAAATAAAACAAATCAAAATAATATTCCAAATGAGAAACAAGATCTTTTTACAATATAATAATAATACGAAGTAAATACATATAAGTCTATGTATATGTACAACACATAGATAATTGACTTGAATATAATTTCAGTTCGCCTTTCTTCCATCATAATACAATATGAGATTTTGATATTTTTATGTCAGAAAATATTATAGATAAATATTCAGAATTGCAGACAATATTTCTAACATAAATAAGATTCATTAAATATTTGGGCTCAATAAAATTAAATATTATTATGATAATTTAATAAAGTAATAAAATAAAATATGAACCAATAACAAAAATAAATTCAATAAAGTAAATTATCATTTATTCTGATTTTTAAAAGACTGATCATGATAAATAAACACAATGAAAGGAAAATTATACGAAACTCAATAATAAATCTTGATATTATTGCAAATTATGATTAAGCAGCCCAAACTTATATTGTTACCCAAATAAGTAGTTATGTGGTTTAAAAAACGGATGATGGAACACAATATACATGTCATAATCATGACAATAAGAATGATAACGACTAAATTAGGTTCAGATTAGATCAGTCTTCTGTAGAACTACAATTAAGGCCACAGTTTAGCTAAGTAGGAATACGACCGATTGCTATTTTGCTGCTAGAAATTAGTAATTTGTTTATGGTCGACAAAACAAATTCGGATGAACGAAAATATAACCGGTTTTAACTAGAGATTGTCAAAAGACCCGGTTTAAACTCGACTACTGGATTTAAACCCAGTAAAAACCCAATATTGTATGTTATAATAACTTTCTTTTCTATTGGGGTGCGTTCCGTGGCTTCGCACGAGTGCACTCGAGCGCACTCCGGTGCGCGCTCTAACCGTTCCGTGGTTCGGTGAAATTTTACCCTGACAGCTGTCAGAGCGTAGTTTCACCGGTTCCGTGGCTCGGAGCGCAACAACCAAACAACCATCAAAATGGATGGTTGAAAAACGCTCTGACGTTTGTCTATACAAAGAAATGTCAATGTCATTTGACATTATTTTGTATTTTGATGTTTTTGTGTCTTAATATCAAAAATTTCATGGTTTCTAATAAAAATACAGATTTTTATTTGATTTAGTATAAAGGAAAGTTTAAATTATCCGTATTACAAGTATAAAATGAAAACTTTGTACCTAAAGAGGTTATAAAAACAACTCGTTCGTTCCGTCGCTTGGTTGCAACCCAAACGGGTTAAATTTTAACCAAACAACTACACCCAAAGCGACGGAACGCAGCCTTGATATGTTAGATGTGACGTTGCTATGGAAACAATTTCTTGTTAAATCATTATATATTATAAATACAGAGAAATATTCAAAGGGCAAAACATCACTTATTCATAAAAATATATTTAGTTCTATAAAATAGTCTATGGGCTTTCACTGGGATTAAGCCCAGTAGTCGGGTTTAAACCGGGTCTTTTGCCCATCTCTAGTTTTAACACTAAAACAAGGTACTTTGAAAGATATCTTTCACACATAGCGCACTCTCACCTATTCAAGTAATCTATTAAATAATTGTACTAAAATAGGCATGCTTCTAGTCTACGTACAAACTTAGCTATGTTTGTCAAAACGTTAGTAAATTAATACTATAAAACATAATATAAGTTCTACCTATTTTGAACTTCATCTGATACAGATGATTATTTTGGAACACTTTTGTTTATTTGAACTTTCTTTTGCTATGAGCAATTCAGTTTTCTATTAAAAGGGAAGTTTCAATTTTATCTAATACTTTAATGGCTATGTCATTCTTCGATCAGTTCTCCTTCAATCTCCATGATACGCGCCGAATTAGGCTTTCTAAATGACTACGAATTGTATTAAAATCAATGCCATCGTATAATCTATTAACTATCTTCGTAATACTTAACCGAACACTACAAGTTTCTTGTATATCATGTTAGTAACAACATAAATCAAACTCTCAACTCCTACCAAAACCCTTCTCTAGTCAAATCAAATGTTAGTAAAATAGTACACATTATTGCTTATGCAATCATCCACAGTATACAATACGTCATATCAGAACTCAATTATCCACCGTTTTGTAGCAACGGGGTATTTATTGGCCCATTTTGCATTGGCCCATGGGCATCAAACAATCACAACCATAGCATTACCCGTGCTAATGTACTTTGCTCATACTCTTGCTTCGAAGCAAGGTCGAGCGTAATAGCCAGGGTCGCTAGACAGGAATCCAAAATTCCCCCAGACCTCATCTCATTTTTCCCCAAAATGTTACGTTGGAAATAAGATTTCCTTTTCCCCCAATAATTAAAATTTTCCACAAAATTGCGGAAAAAAACCCCAATCTACCAACCCTGGTAGTAGCTAGTCATGTAGCTAGGAATCACAATAATAAAAAACGAGATGTTTATTCAAACTGGTGGAGGGCCTCGTACGTAACGTAATTGGGGAGTTAAAGTCTGGGCCAGTGAGTTCAAGGCATCGCAGCATCGAGGCCTTTCAACCAACCAAGCTGCTAAGAGCAACGCTACTAAACACAGTTGTATGGGGAGTGAGGAGCGAAGTACGCGCCAAATCCATCCTCCACGAGGATTGTAATCGGGATCTCCTGATCCAGTTTTGTTGGCAGTGACAGCGGTTATTGTAAGGTCTCTGCTGAAATAAAAAATTAAGAGATTAACGGCCAGAATTAATAAGGCCACAGATAGGAATAGGCCTGATCCAAATTAAATTCTAGTAGAGATGGGCAAAAGACCCGGGTACTTATTGTCTAATTTCAAAATCTATCGCAATCGCTTTCAGGATGTGATACATTGATAGGTACTTCTTTTTGGCACAAATAAAAACTTACCAAAGAAATGTAGCAATGTGTCACACACATCCATCTGTCAAATGAAAGCGATTGCGATAGATTTCGAAATTAGACAATACGCTGGCGGGTTTGAACTCGATTACCGGGTTTAAACCCAATAAAAACCCCACATTGTGTTGTGTATGTTAAAGAAACTTTTTTACAGTTTTTATTTCTATTGATATGTCAAATGTGATGTTGCTTTGGAAACAATTTCTTGTTAAATCAATATAGAAAAATATTCAAAGTACAAAACATCTCTTTCTAAAGATTTTATTTAGTTCAACAAAATGGTATATGGGCTTTAACTGGGTTTAAACCTAGTTCAAACCCAACCCCGACTGCTAGCAGTCGGGTCAAAATCGGGTCATTGGCCCACCTCTAGATGGCATTTTATGTACCTAATTAGGTAAATAAAAATATGTAAGAAATCAACTTACGATTCGTCGTCAATTTTCAAGTCCGGAATACTTTGCTCCACTAGAGCTCGGCAAGACTCTTGCAGTATGCGCACTTCATTCTCGGTTTGTTCCATGCGCTGAAAGAATTAAAATTATCTTTAGTTCATACATTCAACTATTATACAAAACAACCCGCAATGCCGAATATGGTAAATAGGGACTATCAAAATGAATCAACTCTGAATTCATACATTTTGATATTTTCGTTATTAATTTTAGTATGAAACAGCAGATTTTTTCGCGAATCTCGTGAACTGTGATAGTTAGACATAGACAGTTAAAATTTTCACAGATGATGTATTTCTGTTGCCGCTATAACAACAAAAAAGAATAATATAAATATTAAGTGGGGCCTGGGGCTCCCAAAAACAAACGTGATTTTTTTACAATTTTTTTGGTACCGGACCCTTCGTACATGAGTCCGACTCTCACTTGGCCGATTTTTAAGCAATATTTGTTTACAATTAAACTTTCGTAGATTTTAGTTCGAAATGCTTACCTATAAACAGTTTTATCATAATAATGTCTGCGTGTATGTATAATACCTTAGCTATAACCCTATGTGCCGGAGAGTTGGGAGCTAAAGCCGCTTGCAAACGAAGCGCCAGGTCCCTCAACGCGCTACCACCTGCGCCTTCACTGTCTCCATCCGATATACCCGAGACGGATAACGAGTTAAACGTATTATACTTAGCTACAAAGTGTTTTATCATAATACCTTAGCTTTAGCCCTGTGTTGGAGAATTGGGAGCCAAAGCCGCTTGCAGACGATGCATCAGTTCGCCACCTGCGCCTTCACTGTCTCCGTCCGATATACCCGAGTCGGATAACGAGTCAAAACTGTTTTATCATAATAATGTCTGCGTGTAATACCTTAGCTATAGCCCTATGTGCCGGAGAGTTGGGAGCCAGAGCCGCTTGCAGACGACGCGCAAGTTCCCTCAACGCGCTCAGCCGCCTGGCGCGACCACCGGCGCCTTCACTGTCTCCGTCCGATATACCCGAGTCGGATAACGAGTCACAAGTTGAGCTTCCCTGCGAAAAAAACAGTTCATTAGGCTACAGGCCTCAGTCAGCTCGGATCTTGAGCGGTAACAGTTCTCTCACCGCTCACGTTCGTGCCGGCACCTATCAGTACTTAAGTTTATAATTTTAGACACATCATTTCTGTTGGTCTAGGGGGTGTTACAAACCTCTTAAAACTTGCCAGGTTTCATCTCTTTCTCGCTGTGGAGCAAATAAATTGATAGCCATTCACACGTACTTACTGATTAAATCCAAAATTCAAAATAATTTATTCAGTCTAGGCTGTTACAAGCACTTGTGAATGTCATAGAAGCTACGCCATCGGTTCGCAAACTCTAAGCGGGAGACCTTGTAACGAGAAGAACCGGCAAGAAACTCGTCAAGGGCTGCTTTTTTTCTCACTGTATATTTCATACAGCCTCCTAGCTCTTCCTAATATCTTTTAGGTAATTGTGATAGATAGTAATGTTTGAAAATCTTGAATCAGAGGAATGTTTTTTATTGTATACTGGGTAGACATGGGCGCGCGCCGGCGTGGCGCCGCCTTGGGTCACAAGCGCGCCGCCGCCGCCGCCGCCTCCGCCGCACGGCGTGGATTTTGTGGCCAAAAACAGATTTTTGGAGAATATTTTACTTTTTATGTCTGTTTTTGGCGTCTCGTTATTTCCGTAGCTTACCAAATGCTGCCAATACAAGCCGTATTCAACAAAAATATTTTTCCGGAAGTTGTCTGTCGTACTTAGGACATACTTATGTAATAGTCATTTATCAACTTCGAGTGTTGTGTTATATCTCTCGAACATTATCTATTAAACTGATGTTTCTTGGATGTCATAGGTATTTGAGCTTTGTATTCCGGTCTTCCAAGATCTAAATCACAAGAACAAAATCATCGGCACACCGAAGAAGGTGACTATTAGGTACTTCATTGTATGTTTGTTCCTTTTCAATTCGTTTGTTCCAGTTTCGGAGAAAAAACCTCTCCTTGTCTCACTCTTCCTGCGATAGCATGGGATTTGAACGCTGGTTTTGAATTTAACTTAGGGTTTTTTTATTATAAGTATTCATCAACACAGCGTTTTGTAGTTGGCATTAGCACCTTTAGAGAAGCTGCAGTAGCCGGCCTCGATCGAAGCGAAGGCTTTCATTTACAGTTTTCGGACGCTAATCAAAGTGGCAGATTCTCCTCAGTCTTCTGTGGGTAGGTAGTCTCGGTAGGTAGGTATAACCTTTTTTACGACTGAGAAATGCGTTATGCATGTCCCGATTCCTGATGACCACAGGAGATGGCCGGGAGTCAGTGGGACTCACCATAGTGTGGGCAATACCCTATTGCCAACTGGTGGAGTTATGGGGACTATTTCATCGCCGCAGTCGTTGGTCTGCGGGTCATTCCTGTGCCTGTATTATGAGTTTGCATAGTTACGTTTATTATAATCGATAGCGACCGTAGTAAGTAATTTTGTATGCAATTTGGCATGGCGCCTGTGGCGATAACTACCCTAAACTAAAAAAATACATTATAGCGAGTATAGCAAGCGTAAACTCTTATTACGCTTACTGGTCGTCTTCAGCAAGTCTTCAGATCCAATTCTGTCCGTTCCGTCTGTTGATCATCATCTGTCCGTTCCTCCGGTACGTCATCCCTGTTATAATCTACCGTGATTATCCACCTACGGCCGATAAGTACGCCAAGTACGTTCGTCCGACCGTCCGGGAAGGCAAGGAAGGAATAGTGTGCCCTCGGACACGTAGAAGACCCTAAGTCAACGGAAACCTGTGCAGGCAGGTACAGATCTTCCCAGGTCTCAGCTACAAAAACCACATCATTGACAAACTGTTGTACTCAATTATTTTGAAAAAAAGAAATATATGTAGCTTACTTCCGCAAACAATATATGCAAGATGCACCGCCCGCCCGCCCGCAATAATATGCACATGCACACCACAAAATATCAGTGCACAATACCTGCATTTAGCAAGACAGCAACACACCTTGCACCTTCACCAATTAGGCTACTCTACACGTGTTTCGCCCCAACCCGGGGCATCCTCAGGAGTAAGATCGTGCGTAAACCAACACCGAATGGTTCGGTGTTCGGAATCACCAGTTCCAAATTGCCAGTTCGCCGCCGCCGCTATATTTCAACGCGGCGCCCATGTCTAATACTGGGCAAGCATTTGACCACCATCTTGCTTGGTAAACAGGATGTGGTCTAAGATGTAGCACGCTTGCCCAGAAAATGCATATTCACTCTTGCCTTGAAAAGACCAAGGTTGTAACTATCATTTCATAATCTTTATGTTTTTTACCTTTTTCTTATCCACTAAAGAAGCCGCAAGCTGCCTAATCTGTGCAGCGACTTCAGTCTGGTCTCCTACAACGGAGCCCTTGTCTCGGAGAGCTTCCAGTGTGGCCAAATCACCTCTCAAGGCACCTTGAAGGTCACGCAATGCGTTCTCCCAGTCAGCCCAGGCACACACTGCTTTCTCTAAAGACAGCAACTCAGTGGACGTGCTGAAGGAAAATTAAAAAGTCATTAAATATTGCCTTTTAAATGTATTAAACAATGTTTGTTAAAAAGCATAACTACGGATCTGGTTAAGAGATTCGAAATTATCTAACTCGAACCTATTTAATAATTGCCCAATTTGGTTTTTGCGGTGTAGCTAGGTACTATGAGTAGTTGGTACTATTTTTTAAAATTGGTTGACGCATTGTATGAAAAATTACAGGCTGTAAATAGGGCAGTGCCACCGGTGCCCAGGCACAGGTCGTAGACTCTGGGGGGCGCAAAATGGCTAGACCAGGACTATTATTAGTTCGGATTGCACCTGATAACCTCCCGCGCCCCTAGTGCTGGATTTCAATTCAACACATACAGACGAGTTCAATAATATGTTAACATCTGTCAAAAGTGCTTAAATATTTATGAACTCGCTGTACGTATATGCCAATATCATCAATTGTCACATTTAATAGGTCTTTACCTATGAAATTGCCGTATTGCAGTACAGACTTTTTCAAACAAAAAAAAATGTTGATTGGCTATGAATTCTAAATTCAAATTAATTTTGTTTTAAAAATATGACATTCTATTTACAAAATCAGTCTTTTGTTTATTGATTAGCGTTGTATTTTCATTACATTTCAACATTTTTCCTCATAATGGATACTTCGAAATTTCGTGTAATTATGGAATATGAGTTCCGTCGTGGCACCAACGCGGCACAAACGACACGTAACATCAACGACGTTTACGGAGAGAACTGTACAAACGAACGTACAACCCGTTATTGGTTTGCTCGGTTCCGTTCTGGGAATTTTGACTTGAAAAATGAACCTCGTGGTCGTCCGGAAACTTTGGTCAACAATGATGAATTAAAGGCGATTGTGGAAGCAGATGAATCGCAATCTACAGCTGAGCTGGCAGCAGCTTTTGATGTTAGCATCAAAACAATATTGGTCCATTTGCGACAGATTGGCAAGATAAAAAAGCTTGATAGATGGGTGCCCCACTGCTACTTCACGACAACGCGCGACCCCATACTGCACAACAGACCGTCTCTAAGCTGCATGAGTTGGGTTTGGAAGCTCTCCCTCATCCGCCATACTCACCAGATCTTGCGCCTACCGACTATTACTTTTTCCAAAATTTGGACAACTTTTTAGCGGGAAAAAAATTCAATTCCCGAGAGGCAGTACAAAACGCCTTTGAAGAGTTTGTTGTCTCCCGTCCAGCTGATTTTTTCAAGAAGGGTATCCATAAACTGCCACAGCGTTGGCAAAGATGCATTGATTGTAGGGGTGATTACTTTGAATAAAAGAAAGAAATAAGTTCGAAAAAAAAATACTTTAACTTTTTTCAAACAAAACGGCAATTTCATAGGTAAAGACCTAATATAAATAGGGCCCTGGTATTTCATAAACCTTGAATGCAGTAGCAATTCTTCCTAAAAGGATTCAAAGCACATAATTAATTATGTCCATAAATCTAGTCAGAAAATTTACCGATGATGCGCATCATCCCAGGCGGCGAGAAGTGAGGACAGGTCAGCCGCTAATCCAGTGTCGTCTGCTTCCATGTCGCCCAGGGTCCGACGGACCGACACGGTCAGCTTCAACAAGGACACTTTGCATTCTAGAAGACGCGATAGACGTTCCTGCAGGAAATACATATTTGTAAGAAAGAAAAGAAGTTAAAAAACAAGTGTTATTGCAGTCGGGGTTCGTTTTGTGGACCAAGTTTTGGAATGTGCTCATTAAGGCCTTTCATTTGATTACCATATTGTAATACTTAATTGAAGAAAAAAAATGTTTTCACATTTGAAAGTGGCGTCGTACAGTCACCATATTTACTTTAAAAAAATATAGCCAGTGTCACTCAGAATGATGTAAGGATTCTAACGATACTCCATTCATCCAAATCCGTTGCTCCATTTAGACGTTAGGTTGTACTATTAGTTATTCTGTGGTTATGGTGGAATAAAGAAACTCACATACCCACAAACATACATGAACCCTGAACACATACACTTCTTTTTAGGCAGTCGTCAAAAAGCAAAGCACTTGAATAGTAAAGCATTCTTTTCACAAGTAGATTCTACCTTTAACTCCTCGATTCTCCGGTTGAGCTGAGCCTTGGTGTGCGGCTGAGGGGCGCAGTCACCAGGCTCGCAGACCTCATCCAGGTTGGCGTGGAGAGCTGCGATCTCGCGGCGCAGCCTCCTCGCGCCACCACGCCTGGTAGCTGCCACTCGCAGGGCAGACCATCTCGCTGATACAGCTGTAGACAAAAAGTGACGAAATAAATAATTATACGCATATTGAACCAAGACACACTTTGTTACTACGTTGGGAGACCTTAGCGAAAAGAAATGGAAAGAAACTTGGCAAGGGCCTGTTTTCCCTTCCGCCAAGTTTAACAGATATTTATTTATAGTTAAGCAATATTTTCCATGTTAATGAATATTTATAAAGAAAAATTTAATATTAAGTACCTACTTAAAATGACAGTAGTATTTAATAAAACTGAGGAAGACCTTGGCAATTTTTAACAAAGAAAATTGTATAATGTATATTTAAATAATGGCAGTCATGTGAATATTTGTGACGCCAATGATACTGATCATAAGCATAGGTAGTTACATAATATTTGTCAACCATAACCTCAGGACAGGAAGCTGTTAATACAAAATGTAATTGTATAATGCATGCCCTGAAAAACAGTGCGATGACAAGCAAGGTTGACGATAATAGGTGTAATAATGTCAAAGCTAAACGGTTAGCATCTTATCTTAGAGCCAACGATATTCCCACTATAGAGCATTAAATGCCCTAAGGTTAGCATTAATTTTGTATTTGCTTTAATAGGGCCGACACTGTCACAAAATTTTAGTATTAAACAAGTAAATCGTCGTACAATCAAAGCTGACCTTTGCCACCAAAAGTGAAAAGAGACAAGGTCCAATGATTTCAAAGCCATTACCAGGTATTTGTTAACACGGCAAAGGTGATGCAACCAGTACAACAGTTCTAAATGCGCCAGCGCTGGCATCAATCAAACCAACTTTACGACTTATTACGGCGCGCATTAGCCCAGTAACCAGCTGACATGCAGGAGTGGCCTGGATCGATGCAGTTTCGAGTAAACAACACTATTTTTAACGGTACTCTTCTTGATGAGTTTGTTTGATGATAAGGTTTTGTAACGGCTACTCGATATTGTAGGAGGGTATGGGCATTACGGTGAAGACATACGTCTATTTATACCGCGCCGGTAGGTATACAAATAGATGTACGTATTTCCTATTTATTGAGCGTCATTGACAGGTTTTACAATGCGAAACTTAGAAGACATCTACAGGCTGCTTTTTTGAACAATCGACAAATTTTGTGGTGTGGCTTACTGAACAACTGTCTATGGGGCCAACTTAATCAGAGCAAAAAATAATCAGCTGTTCCAAAGAAAACGTCAATATCTACTCGACCAAAATGTATGGAACAGCTGATTATTTTTTGCTCTGGATTAAGTTGGCCCGATAGACAAAGTTTTTCAGTTTGCAATTGTTTTTTATTTCACCCTGTAGAATCTTGTAAAGCGATAGTGAAATCTCATAAATCTTCCTCAATTCAAATTTATCGATATTTCAAATCAAGGGTTTTACTATCCCGTAAAGAAATGTAGCCAACAACAGGAAGAGTCCTACCTACACTTAATTAAAGTTACCCTTCAGTTGACGCAACTGCATTTAAAAATAACTGAATTATGTCAGAGACAGAATGATATGTTAAAAGAGTGCTATGTTTAGACAACTTCTAACGATGTTAGAGACTATTTATAAAGCACTAAATAACTCTTTTAAAAACAAATAAAAAAGTAGAACTATAACAGAAAATGTCTTGCGTTGCGTTTCGCAACATTTGATTTTAAACAACTACCTATTACCTAAATCCCAAAAATGAACACGCATGTCAGCAAAACCACGCAGAACTACAAATTCATAATTATTGGGATCGATACGAAATACCTTAAGTACTTACTTACCTAAAATATTAACATATTATGTTATGCCTTTTTAATACGTGTGAGGAAACTAACATCACACATGATAGTAAATAATTTAAATAAGACTTTCGAAATAGATTTCGTGTTTCCTTCAGATCTATCTCAAATGCAACGCAACGCAATCAAACGCAAAATAATCGGTTCAATATGGCATGATACCTGTAATGGAAGGAAATTGAAATGGCCATCTGTGGAGATGTTGAGTACCTACATTAGAGCAACTGTTTTATGCGAAAATGTCGGAAATAGATTATGATTCAAAGAAAACTGGTTTGATCATCAAAGAGAAAATCGTGGCTGTAATGTAAATAATAACATAGATCAAAAAAGTTTTGTACGATTTTAATTTAATATGTAAGTAGGTACTTATTGCCAGGAAATTAATTTGAAAGAGCTTTTTTTAAGTACAGAATTGATTTGTATTGATATCTTTTGTGTACCTACATTCAAATAGAATCCTTGAGCTGTATACTGTATGGAAACTTCCGCAAAACTAAGTGAAACCGAAAATGGCTTCTAAACTACAACTAACAAAATCACAATGTTTCGAAATAATGGGTTAAAGAGTTTATCATTGGAAAACTGTGGGAAAACTACCAATCGTTGTAGCTAATGCAGTATTGTTCAAGAAAGGTACATAATTAGAATTGCATAATTTGTCTCTTTATATTACCTAAGGCTATCGGGTAAAATTATAGGTAAGCATTTATTACAGCACTGACCTTAAGTAACTAGTTTTTTAAAGATGACATAATAATGTGTTTGCTATCAAATTGATGCCACTAGGAAAAAATAGGTACCAGATAGGATATAAAGACAAGTATTCCAAACAATAATAGTATTCCAGACAATGCAGAAAACCAGCCCATAACCGACTTCACACCAAAAAGGACAAACCGTCCCGAACGTTACTTGTCCATAAAGTGCATGAGAATAGACGCAACGGCAACGGAAGATCCGCAGACGCGTTAAAATAGCAGCTTAAATGTCACTAGGTCCATGAACTTGTGTCGTATATTATTAATTTACCGGGAAGTTTGTCTGAAGCCGTTTTTAACTATCGAGGAGCAAATTTAAATAAACCGTATGAGGCATGTCTCTCTAACAAGAATGTACATCATAGAACGGGTAATCTATGACTTTGCCAGACTTTGCAAAAACTAAAAACTTTGAACAACATGCCTTATTTCGTTAAACACGGTTAATTTTTAAGTATATCTAAAAATGTAAGCATCTCTTCCCTATTCTAATCGAGTTTGAGGTACAGTTAAAAGTTTCAATATTTAATAATTGATTGGTCAAGATATCGAGGTTTGTTTATGTCCCATTTCTGGATTTAGAGCTCATTAGAATTACACGCGCGTAATCAAAAGAGACTATCTTGTTTACTTACGTAAATAATGAAAAGAATCTACGCGTCTTGCTATTTTTGTGAGTTTGCTGACTAATCAAGATTTTTTTTCCGATATTTACAAACTATTAATTTTAACTTTTAACTGCACGTTCATATTCAGAAACGTGTCTGATATACCCATTTAATTTTTAGATATACTTAAAAAATAACAGTGTATAAGTAGTTGCTATGAATTGATTAAACTGTGCTGATATAACTTTAATAGATGACTAGATTGCTAAATGAATCAATGCCTATTGATGATTCGGTGAACATAATTAACGGTATAGGCAATAAACCTATCAATGTTTTCCGTGCTTTCTACTCTTAATATATTTTTAGTTTCGGCTGTCTACTATAAAATATCTTCTTTTCAGTTTATTCGCTTTCATATCTCATCATTTCTGTCAGTAACTATTATCGGTCTAGCACGTCTAGCACTTAATCATATTAGTCATTCGATGTCACAGACTAGACAGTTATATCCATTACCTCCCGGCTGTGTCATTGTCAGCACCCCAACGCAACTTCATTCAAAGCCTCCACTCAAAACAATACAGAAGTATTACCGAATAATTTATTATGCACTTTCACACAGCTCTTGACACAAAATTGATGAGTCAGAGAACTGACGGATTGATTTGAGCACGCAACGAATTGTGATCCGTCAAGAACGGAAGGGGAACCAATTTGCTGGTCCGAATGGCGAACTGGCGATGGTGACCTATTACCGTTTCCTACAGGGGACTGCAGAATGATGTGCAGTCGAGCGGAAGATGTCTCTTGAACTTTTTGCGAGGCACACTTTTTCGGCTGAATGTAGACTAGTCTGTTTGTGACGTCTACTTTATTAAAGGTAACGTGCAAATACACACATCAACTTTGTCTTGGGATACATACAGGTGTTATTTTAATACAAACGAGGTAGCTTTGAAGCCTTGGTTTCCTGCCAGGGATGTACTGTGCTGTGATCTGATGATGGTTATCCAGGGAGTAAATGGAGGAGATTCAGATCGCTATACAGACCCAACTGATCTGACCAGCATTCTAAAAGATTAAAGGACATGTTAAAAAACCGCGAAAATAGCATGAAAATGTATGGAAATCCTGAAACTAAGAACTCTGACCCATTAATCTTTTAGAATGCTGATCAGATCAGTTGGGTGTGTATAGCTATCTGAATCTCAGTTCACTCCCTGGATGCCCATCATCAGATCACAGCATGGTACATCCCTAGCAGAAAACCAAGGCTTCAAGTTACCTCGTTTGTATAAAAATAACACCTGTATCCCTAAACAAAGTTGATGAGTATAAGTAATTCTTAAATTCTGGGATGGTTGTGGATCTATCTGCACTAAACTCGTACATACTTTTGTCGCTACATCATACAGATGAGCGGGAATAACACGACAAAAACCTACGACTACTTCCATTGATAAATCAAGTGTACATTTTTATAGAGAAAAGTACTAAACATCGATTTACATAAGAACTGCGGGTTACATTATACCCAGTCCAACATAATGCGACATACCACAATTTATTTGCCAAAATGAAATCTCCAGCGACGTTCGAGGATATGCAAAGGTTTATTTATAGTTTTTTTTTTAAATGCTACTAACGAAATGTTGCTCTAAGCGCCTTTAGTAAATTCTATAACTTATACCCTGATAAGGTAGTTACATAAGCTGCTGTTCTGGTTAAATTGACGATACATTCCAACATTTGGTTTCGAGAAATACTTTACCGGTTATTCGACTTTTTATTTTGTAAGCCAGTGCCTGTTAAATAATGAATACGATCATTTTGTAATGACAGCTCTAATGCCTTCCGGGACACGCCCAAATTAAAAGAAGAACTTTTATTTTGTACTTTTGTAAAAAAATACGATAAAAAGGCCTACAAGATTTCCAATGCAACTCTTTAGCAGTTAACGCATTTTTAACATAAACGACAAAGTTTTATTTGAAAACATGAGATAATTTCAAAGTAATTATAACAATAAGAAAGTCTGTTTTCATTACTTTAAGATTTCTGTTTTTACGTTGTGCAGTTCGGATTGAATTCATATAGACTGAACGAGAGATGTGGTTTAAAAAAAGTTAACAGATGTATGTTGTAATGTAACTTGCATTTCCAACGACAGTAAAACAGGAATGTCACCGGCTTCCCTTGGCTTTCGAATCCGAATACGTATGTGGTGTGACGAGCCGTTAAAACGAGACCCCTGCGATGGGTGAAAGCAAACAAATTGTATTAGTAATCGATTACGATGCGCAAGCGCATATTTTACGTTTAACGAAGTTCAAACTGCACTCTACCATCTTAAGTGTGAGAAATGCTGGTTTATTTGTTTAAGAAATGTGTTTGCTATGTTATTCACATTTTCTATAAACACTTTTTCAATCCACACTTGATTTTGGGACGTCGTATATTTAAGTTAAATAGATTTAGTAATGTTAGTTTCTGCTTCCTCAAAGGAAAAAGTCCCATTAATAGTAAGAATGTGAAGTAAACTCACCGTAAATCATTATTTTGAGGAAGTAACAAATCAGAAGATTATCTACATCTAGACTTCTAGACTCCGTGGGCTCGCATCGCACTACCTGAGCTAAACGGGACGACTATCAATTTACTACTGTCAACTCGATCATGCGGGAGCGCAGGATCGCGACAAGGTCAGAACTGCAAGATTATTTGCATCACTGACTACCAAGCAACAGGAGGAAAAAACAGAAAGAGACTCTATTGTAAAGAAATAAAACACAATTTATATTCTTTAAAAAACGAGCAATCGAGCACAAAATAGTCTGTGTGTTAATCAAGCGTGACGTTATTTTAGATAGGAAAGTCTTTAAACGTGCTAAGAAAACAGACAGAAATGATCTCGCAAATTCTCGTGAAGTGAAACACAAAACTAATGCAATTGGGTCAAAGGAAAATGATGCCTGTTACAATGGCAATAATGTTTGTGCAACTGCAACTACAAGGCTGTTTTAGAATGCACAAAGTACACTGTAACGAATACAAGGTGACCCCGATATGACTATTGAGTTTCCTCTTAGACTACTGTAACAGATGTGTTATATTTGTGAGAATACTAAAGCAGTAGCCGTCTCGCATAAGTATTGTGAACTGACGCCATTGTATCTATCAAAGATTACTTATATTATAGTATATTATGGGCATCTATAGATACCGATTACCGATCTAAATTATAGATCAATTTTGAATGGTGTACCCTTAGAGCATTCAAAATTATGTGTACCAGAAGAAAATGATGTTATTGGAAAATACGATTACGGTCGATTTGATACCTACTTGTTTTTTCAAGAAACCAATAAAGTAGCATAATCCAAAAGAGTAGTAGTGGACAAATATTCTGATAGACGACTATACCATTTATACATGTGCCGAGACGTTTTATCCATAACCGATAACGAAGGCCATCTAGTGCAAGCTATAACCTCGGCCTTTAATAAAACAATCAACAAAAGTAATACGTAGGTGGAGACACCATTTGACCTTCTCTTTATTACAGATAATGACATAATGATAGGAGATACGTAATTACGACGAGTCAAAAGTGATTTGTAACTTTATTCTCAGAACAAACATTGAAACAAAACAAATGTCAGTCTTAAAAACGTTATTATTTAGCAGTATTATACAGACTTAAAATGCAAAAACTTAAAAGGCATAATGTGCAATTTAATAATGATATTCATAATAAACAAAGAAAGAACTGTGATGACTGGAATACTACTAGAACCAACCTTTCACATTTTTAACCGATAGTAACGGTATATAAAAATGTTATTCCTAACACGTTATAATTTGACCGGATCACGCTCCGTGAATGAAATCATAAATTACATAATAAATTCACGTAAGTCACTCAATGAATCTGTTTATTAGTCGACGAATTAGATGAAAAAATTGTTGCATAATGCATATAATGAAGTCATACGCCTAATAAAGGATTTATTAAAATTGGCACATCTGTCCGTTGGCTGGTTTCTGTCGGTTGCGCAAGAGTTTTGCAATCGCAACATCACGGATAATGATCTGAACAGGGCGAGTATTATAAGACTGCAGCCTGACCTACTGACGGCACCACAGCTAATTTTGGAGTTACTGTTTTGTTTTGGGTAAGCTAGTATAAATTGATTGGTGAGTAAGAAGAAAACAATACTGCAGGAAAGCAACATCAAACAAATAGAAAACTATTGTGTTGGCAGCCATTTCAAAAACAGATGAAAAAAGTAGCACTTTTGTAATGTTTATAAATGTCTGTAATATGGCGATCTGCATATAATTCAACATCACATCATTCATTAAATTTAAAATCGCATAAAACAAAGGTTGAAGTTGGTATTTTTACGTGTAACTGTTCAAAGCATATTTCTCCGTGCGATATTGAGGAGATGCAAATTGTATAATTAGCACTAGAGAAAACGGCAATGCTGTCTGTACCTCGGTCGTGGGCTGTATGTAGGCGAACCTGAATAGAAGGATCGGGTCAAGTACATTGTACGCATGTTAGAACAGTCGTGTTTATAAATATTTATTATTTCAGGATTAAAGTTAGCAAATGCGTGGGTTGTAGTTTAAAACTGGAGATGGGGGATAGGAACATCTCTTTAAGAATGACAAAGATCATAAAATACAAAGCCATGAGAAAACTACGTTGATGATTCTAGCGCTGTAACATGACATCCTAGATTCTAGATACTAGGTCGTTGTTTGTTATTTAGGTTTGAGGAACGTGTGCTTTCGCATTTTACAAACCTCAAGATACGTGTGTGCCAAGCAAAGTTCCTTAAGAACATAAAACAGTCTGATAATTCTATACAGACATTTCAACAAAACATAATTTGCCATCATTATTTTTTGCCATGATTCACTCGTTTATTTTTTTTAGTTTACTTCGACGACAATTTCTGCAATGGGAGATTTACGATATTAAATATGGACTTACCGACTTCATCGTTGTTACTCGTTGTCGTTGTAGTAACAGAGAGACTCATTTTGCATGCGATCAAATTTCACTTTACAATTCAATAGCTTCACATCACTTAATTTAATACCATCACTGTTGAGCACATCTTAAGCCTATTGTTCTAAGTTCATTGACTTCTCGATCACTGCAATTATCGCGTAGGATGATGCAACTTATTGACGGAAAGGAAGATGATTATCAGTTTCTTCCTCTATATTGAAGTGCTTTCTGTGGTTCTAGCCATTATCTAACCATGGAAGTGGATGCACACGAGTTGTTTCGCGATTGCGTCATTGTGTATTTTCACTTCTATTTAATTAACCAAGTTGTTACAGACGTCATTGTCTCCATAATGAATTACCTACTTCTGTTAAGGATTAAGTTTGCGCTTTGATTACATAATTAGTTTCACACACAGATTTGCAATCCGCAGAAAGATTAATGTCTACGATTGCTTATTAAGATAGATCTAGTTCTAATTAATGTCTAATAGCTTCAAACGTGTTTGAATTAACGATTAAGAATTAAAGTCTGATAAATGACGATAAGATTTGATATAAAATTACTAACAATTTTATCATAGTTGCAATGATGTAATCGAATTTAAAACCAAACCGGTCAGACGAAAACGATACCTACCTACGCGATTTATTGTAACCAGAAAGTTAACAATAAGCCTAAATAAGTAAGTGACTCATTAACTGTAGATACCTTTAGAAGAGACATATTGTAGTGATTCATTTATGGAGACAAAGGAAACACAAAAATAGTAGATAATGTATTAGTTAAAAAAATAGAATGCCTACTAAAGTATTGTATTTGTCGTATGTATAACTATAGCTACAACCAATAATTGCAGTGCATGTTTCACTAGCAAGCAAATAATGTAATCATCTAGATAAGATATGATAATCTGCGCGCATTGTTCTATTAATTTTGCATGTGGGTGTCTACATTGAGAGTCATTATAAGTAAATGTTTTTCTAGTTTTTTAATGATTGTTTTATGGTGTGTTTATTCCGTGTTTGGTCACTATATAATTTAACTAAGTATCTATGCTTAATAAGTTGATTTCCTTTTATAATGTTTACATGGTAATGAAAAAATATACGAGCAAGTAGGTATATTAAAATAAATTTGGCTTTCAAACAAAGTATAGAAACCTTACCTAACCTAGTAAATAGAAACGACAATAGAAAGGACACTAGAATTAGTTTTTTCGAAGAAAAATAAACGAGGGAACTGGATCTGGGGTCGAATGCCTGTGTCAAAAGCAAACGAAACAAATTTAAAGTTCTTTCACTGCTTATTTCCAGCGAAAACAAACTTCAGTTCGACATACATTCCTATCTTCGCCTAAAAAGGCATTCAATTTACCATTCTCAGTAAAAGTCTAGACATATCTAACTCATTTCACAGAATCAGAAGAGGCATAAAAGTAACATGATGGAATTAAAAATAGCGGTAAACGAGAACTAGAATGGCCGGTCTGATAAACCGTTACTGACAGACTCAATTAATACCATAGCTTAATCTACGACAATAGACAGAGAGGTGAAAACATAATTATAGGGGGATGTTAATCGGATTAATAATGATTCGTAGCAAATAGCCCGTGAATAGAATCTCAAGGAACAATTTGAAGTTTCTCTAAGCATAAATATTTTAGTCGATTAGTCTTAAGATGTTTCCGGAGAAAAGATTTCTTATAATCAATTTCGTAATTGCTGGCGACACGCATAGCTCACGCTGTTGAGAGCGACATAATATATTACCTACTTTTATTAGCTTTGTTTGTGTTAGGAATTTACTAATAATTTGTTGGGTAGTTGTGAAATAAATAGACAAAAGATAATTGCCTTTTAATAGTATTGAAAAAACATAATAAGCAACTTTCATTTGTTATAGGAATTTTAAGAAGCCATCAATTACACCTAGTTTATAGCTTTTCTACGTAAAAGATTAAAACTTTGTTATTCCTCGTAGAAACTTATCACTAGCAATGGTCGGCAAATCAAAGTTTTTAATAGTTTTGATTCATTTGGCAGTAATCTTCATAACGAATGATTTCCGACGTCAAAGCACTAGACAGTTGCGGTTTCTCAGACTATCAAGGTAATTTGCTGGGAACTGATGGAAGTGAAACTTTTGTCCACATATGACGCTGTCAGGCATCTACTTTCATAAGAACACGTATAAGCACTCCTTATGGGCAATAAAAAAGGAAATCCAGAACTATAAAACGGACTGGTGATGACGGTTCACTACGGAAGATATGCGAATGGAGAAATTCAAGAAGTTGTATAAATAACAACATATGGAAATGAACGTGTTTTTTAAGACTCCTTAAATAAACGTAGATGTCTTTTATCGTTTTTGATGCTTTGTCTGAAGACATTAAACTTATTAGATCCCACATAAGTCTGATGATAAGAACTTGAAATAGAAAAAAAAACTGTTTTCTTCAAAGGTAAACTGCAACAGTTTTTAGCTATGTTCATTTCAGCCACAGTTTATTTATAGACAACTAACACACTTTCATGAAGATTACTTCGCCACTTATTTTCCCATAACTCACGAACTCAGCAATATTGTCGTGATCGGAGACGGAGCTAATTTCTAGGATGCTTGGAGGTTAAAATACTTTAGTGACATCATTTAGACTCGTTACTTGCACCTAGCTATTTGATTTTTTAACACAGATGACGATATAGTTCACGACAGTACCGATAACGTTCATTTAAGCATAGTTATTGAGACGAATGAAGCTTAACTCTATCACCCTCTGTAAGTATAGTTAATGCTTTAACAAAAACATAATTGTTCAATTTGCCGTTTTGAAGATGTCATCTATCATACTATTAAAAGGCATAATATCCTCTAACCGGTTTCTAATATGGCGAAACCACTAACACTTATATTTTAGTAGATTTCCTGTATTCGGTAGTAGGCGGTACTTAAGTTACAATTTTGTAGTTAAGATACGTAGGCGTTGAAGCATTCTACAAATTTTACTAAGCTGGCAATTATGATAAGAAACGAGGTCGACGGTAAAATATTTAAGTAAAATCATTAAGTTTAAATAGGTCTATAACTATCGCTCTTAATGTATTTATCATTATTTCGAGCCGGTAAACTCTGGGATCGTCAATAATTTCTATCTTATGTGGTTAAACATTATTTTATTTTATGGTAGGAACTAAACGGTAGCCATCAATTATGTCAAACGTAACCCACATTCTATATGTTGTCATCGAATACTGTTTTGTAATTTCCTCCTTCATGTATTGCATCACATCCTTTAAATAATTACAGGTTAGCAGTATTGACTTGAATATAGTTTGAAATCCCGTTAAAAGACACTTTTTGAGTATTACCTACTAGATTTTATCTTAGTCGTGTAATTTTGCTACACATTGTGAAGTGCAAGATCTATCGTCTTTTCTCAGTTTGATGTCTATTTCCAAGTGCGATATTAGCAACTCTTTTAGTTTTATTATTTTCTCTACAAGTTCAAAAACGTCGTAGTTCATATTTTCTTTTAAAATACTATAAGCCTTTATTAACCAGACTTTTTACGACTCTTGAACTCCTGATACAAACATTTGAAATGGAGCAAAGTAATTTCACAGTCCAATTCACAACAAGCACAAAGGATTGACATATAAAATTGGTTTCATTTGTGTCAAATCTGCAATGGTGCGTGTATCTGAGTGGTGCCTCTTTTCATGCTCAAAGCTTTTATAAGGAGTGGTCATGATCTCATGCTTTGAGCCATCCGAATGTAAGTGCGATGAACTTTTAGTGGAAAAGAACCGTATTTGAAGCCAACGAAACTAGGTATTCTTTTTTTTTGGCAACATAATGTTTAACGAAGCCTCAGGTCTTAGTGATAAAGTTCGCAGTCATTAAAATTAAGCGTAAGTGCCAGACTGCCAGTATAATCTTCTTGCAAATGTCAAATTGGAATGATAATGCATTTCTTATCAAGGTGATAAATCCCGTCATGAAAGCATTTGATGTTACTAAAGAGACTCGTGAAAGTAAACAACCAACTTACATTGCTTCAGAATTCGTTGTGAATAAATGATTAGGTACATTTACCGTGTTTATAGCATGCAATTTGAGGTGGAATAAATTACTGAGAATAAAATAAAAAAGCTGAAAATTCTAACCGCAGGTTTTACTTTCACAATGTGTGTAGAAATAGCTCGTTCTCCTATAATGAGACGTTATGCAAAACATTTCATAGTTCTAACAAGCATACGATTGTTGAATGCAGATACTATTCACATAAAGGGCAAATAATTCCACTATATAAATGATACGAGTTCGATAATTGTCAGCTTGTTTTCTATCTAGTGGTACTTTAACATTTGACTATGATCGTTGAAATGTTAGGAAAACTATCTCAAGGAGATTTTCCAATTCCCTTATAATTGGAGCCAAAGTCTAGCAATGTTCAGATTCCCACACAAATGATGTAGGTTGTAGGTAAGTATATTCCCAATTTCTTAATGTCTACAACGGAACTGAGTGTCTAGATTCGGTAATGCAATATGTTAAGATTCCTATAAAAAATGAATTTTATAGGAAAAAAAACGTTAAAGAAGAAAATGCAACAAAGCAATCTTTTGATGTGGTTTTATTTAGTAACAAGCAATCATTTTAAACTCGATTGTTAAGGTTGGACAAAGAGAAACCAGTTATGTAACTCGGCTTCTGTGCAACACAGTGAATTAACAAAAATACGAGCTAACCGACATACAAACATAATTGTGGGTTATCTGATCGACCCCGAGGCACATAATGACAAGTTTCGATGTCCGAAACGGCTCAATTTCGTATTGTCTATGGACAAATAAATTGTCGTATCTGTTTCAGTATTATCTTGTTATACAATAAATTATTACATTACATCAATCAAAACGTAATAATCCACGAAGTTAATTTGGAGCACTTATAGATAAATTTGAAGAAAACGTCATCTTTAGCTGATTGATAAATAAAAAGATTAAGATTTTTGTTCCTGTCATGAAAAATGCGAATTAAATTACCCTTGCATTGACTTTGGTTTGAAATTCTTATTTTTTTTTATGTAAGAAATATATTATTAAGTAGGCACACGAAATTTATGCTATTAGGTACTTATACAAACTAAAGATTATGATAAACATTTTTAAAGTCATGAAAATTCTTAGATAGTATTTATTGAAATGCTCATTTAGGTACTGCTGATATTAATTGCATAGCAAGTCCTCAAATAAGTACTTAGTATTTTTATTGTACTTAATCTAAATTTGCACTAATTCAGGAGTTTAAAATGTTTAGCTATGGGCAAATTCTATACCTAGAGTGTGTTTAAATAAGTGATTTCTCTAAGTTTACGTAGATAAATAAAAATAAATGTAATCACAATGATATAAAGTTGGACAACCTTGAATATTAATTTCTTTCGATACAAAACTTTTTCCGGCAAACATTCAGCTGCAAACGTAAAGCAAGTGTAAACAATTGAAAACGATGAAAACTCAGTTTAAAATAGTTGATTCCTATTACACAGCTGCGAATATTCAACCTTGATCGGGTCACAATAAATTATTCAAGATAGTTACGGCATAAAGTTAAAATCACGAAAGTAGCGAAAGTGATCATAACACTCGATAGCATCCACTTTTTCTTTTGCATGTATTTACCATATCCATAAATAAATCACTTTAAAAGAATCACAGAAAACAGAACTTGATGCTAACCACAAAATACTCGGATAACATACGACGCAATAAACAACTCGCGAGTTTTTTTAATAAAAATTGGCGCGCGCGACCGTCGCGTGCAACGCGCGCTTTTGATCTACCGTAGTCTTTGGACCGCAATTTGACGTAGCAAAGCGCTCAAAGAGTAAAGTAATAAAGCGCTTCAAGCGTTCGAAATATATAAACTGCCCGTGAAACGATTCGCACGAACAAGCTACTGTAGCGCTGGAATATTTTCTTTCGCCTTCAGTTCCGAACTTCCGATACAAATAAAACAAAATGATAATAATATCATTGGCGATTTGAAAATAACCTATTTTATACTTGGTTGAACTCAAATTATCGGTAGATCAGTAACGGTATTGTTGCCAAATAAAATACGAAAGGCCATTTCGCTAGACACTCGCTAAACTGTTGGAAATTGCAAATTTACAACAGTAAAAATTTTAGGTTGGTAAAGAAGTTTTTAATGGATTTGAAAACTGGTTACAAAGAAGTACTATTAGTTTCTAATAAATAGCTTTGTCGTCGATGATGGCATTAAAATTCAAGTCCTTGTGCATAGAAACGTTACTGGATTTATATGTGTCTGTCATAGCAATTACTTTGCCTTTTCAAATGGATGCGTGTGTGGACTGCATTCCATTATACTTTGCCCTGAGCGATAAACAAAGTATACTTATCTACCTATCGAAGCATAATAAATTATAGTAACTTACATTATACAGGGTTCTTTGTAAAACACCAACAACCTCGCAATTACTAACACCATAAACAACAATATTTGTTCTACGCCTTTTTCGAAAACAGCCAAATAAAATTCGGTTTTTCATACAAAACTCGATCAGCTGTTCGGACATTTTGTATGGAAAGTCGATTTATTTTTGTCTGTTTTCAGAAAAGTCGTAGAACAAGTTGTTGTTTATGGTGTTAGTAATCTACTCCTGCGAGGTTGTTGGTGTTTTACAAAAAACCCTGTATAATGGTTGGAAACACTCCATAAAAAAATCGTTAACTGACGTTAGATTTTAAAGTTGCACTTTTGAAAATAATATGCAAAATCATTGTGATATTGTGATTTTTCACATTTGATTGGCATTGTGACTATGTATGACTAGGTATGGGTCGTTCATTTCATTTCTGATGCTGCCTGCCTAAACTAAGAAAATTAGTTTTTTAAGAAAAAGACAGCTCGTTAAATTAGGTTAAAATATCAGAATAAAAATAAAAAACTCATAAAAACACATGATTTAAAGACGCTTCTTTATGTATCTTTGGTTTTATTTTTTCTTTCAGTTAGGTAATCATTTTCTAACACTATTTTGTGCATACGATTGCGAACGATGATGACTGAATCGAGATTGGTACAAATCTCTCAAATAATATAAAAATGAAGATACCAATGTTTTGAAAAGTCATCGGGCAAAGCAAGTTGTTTTTTTTCATCTGTACAAGGTATGGTATGACCACGTATTACATGGCGAGGCCGTCTTTTGTAACAAAGATTAATCATTTGTCTGTATAATAACCAGCTGTCAAAGCATATTTATTTTGATTTAAATAAAATTGTGCCTTGTCAATTTCTTTGTTTTTCGACACTTTATAAAAAGGCAATTCTGAAAAAAGGTGACTAAATCGCACTGAAAAAATCATATTGAAAAATGGTTCTAAGTATATTACGAACGATACCTAGGTACTAAGAATTTTCTTTGAATAAATAAAATATACTCATGACTCTTTTATATCTGTGAGATCAAAACTATGTGTAGGAGGATCTATTGGATTCATTCTATCAAACTACCTACCTAAACGATTACTTATAAGCGATCAGGTTTGGAAAAATAACAATAAAGGTCTAAGAATAATTGATTTATTTAATTAAACTTAGAAAGTAAGTTCTTTTGATTGTCTATATTTTCCTACCACCCATTCGAGACTTTTTTAGCTGACAAGAAGAATGGGCGCAAGAAACTTATCAGCTTTAATATCAACAATAATTTTATAGTCGTACAATCAGCTAATTTTATAATCAGTTCGCACTAATACTAATTGCCCTACGTACGTAGCCTAGCCAAAGCAAAGCAGTCAGTATTTGGACAATCAGTTCTATTCATATTGAGTGGAATTTAGTGACAAGCAGCAGCGTAGTTAGTAGGGATTCGGACAATCTGTAGCGATCGTTCCTATCCCTATTGATTGAGTCGACTTAACAAGGATTCGGACAATCTGAGGCGATCGGTCCTATCCTAGGCGACTCCGTGATGGATTGAGTCGGCTTAATAAGGATTCGGACAATCTGAGGCGATCAGTCCTATCCTAGGCGACTCCAGCCACACCAAGTAGCGGATTTTATTATTATTGCGAGTTGCGGACGATCCAGAAGATCAAGTCCTAAGTCAGTCGACTCCGGGGAGCGACTGACTGCTGTGCGCTGGCGCAGGCTTTATATAGTGTTCGGCTGGCGGGGTGGCACAATGAGACTGACGATCGATCGATAATGCTGGCGCCAGCATGTCGCGCAGGTCGCGCCGCCTGTCTGGCGCCATGCGCTTGCGCGGTTTGTTATGATTTTGCGCCGACACGGCCATTCTGACATCTGTTGCGTGCTCTGCAACAGCAGTATCCTGAAAGTCGAAAATATTCTGGAAGTATCTTTAACTTATGAAGCCTTAACGGCTCGATATACATTTTTCATGACAAATGACACTTTATTACACTTCAGAGAAATTTATAAGGCACTGTGCTCTAGGCTTCTCAGCCGTGTTACACAAGTAGTCACTATGCTCTAGATTTGGAAACCGTGTTACACAGCTGTGAAAAAATTGGGAGACTGATGTGTTCTGGGTTCTTTGATCGTGTTACACTGTTAGTCACTGTGCTCTGGGTTTCGAAACCGTGTTACACAGGAAGTTAGAATTTGAAAGACTGATGCTGTGCTCTGGGTTTCAGAACCGTGTTACACAGAGTCTTAGAACAATTTGGAATGCTGATTCTGTGCTCTGGGTTCTTGACCGTGTTACACAGGTAGTCACTGTGCTCTGGGTTTTACAACCGTGTTACACAGGAGGTTAGAAAAATTTGGACGACTGATGCTGTGCTCTCGGTTTCAGAACCGTGTTACACAGAGTGTTAGAACACTTTGCAATGCTGATTCTGTGCTCTGGGTTCTTAATCGTGTTACACAGGCAGTAGTCACTGTGCTCTGGGTTTTACAACCGTGTTACACAGGAGGTTAGAAAAAGGCGATGTCCCAGCGTTGCCCCAGTTGCATTTTATTTAATTACTGTCATCATTAAAAAAAATGCTAATTACATTTTATTTGGGTATCAAGAATTGTTTTATAATAAGAAAAACAATTACACAAACAAGTTGTTTTTTTTGAAGTATTTTAATTTTAAAAAATGTAAGTAAATAGTACTCTAATGATAAAAAAAAGTGATTTAAAAGCGTTTTAACTTAAAAACCCCACTTTTAAATGCAGAAAATAATTATCAATCTGATTCTAGAGTAAAATACCTACTCTGGCATACTACTTTGATTAAGACGCGATAGACTTTCATTTTTTGAGAATGGTGAGGCAAATCACATAGGCGCGATGGGACATGTCCTTTGGAAGACTGATGCTGTGCTCTGGGTTCTTTGACCGTGTTACACTATTAGTCACTGTGCTCTGGGTTCGGAACCGTGTTACACAGGAGGTAAGAAGAATTTGGAAGACTGATGCTGTGCTCTGGGTTTCAGAACCGTGTTACACAGGGGCTCTAAGGAATAAGGTGGGTTGATGCTGTGCTCTGGGTTCTATGACCGTGATACACAGGGGCTCTAAAAAGAAAGGCTAAAAAAGAAAGGAAAATAAGTTGTTAAGTAAAAATAACTAAATACGCTCACCGGGCGATGAAAGCTATTGCGTCTCTAAAGCTGTGTCTGTAGACTCATCAACTTCTGGTGTGGTATCTGTGGGACTCGTGGCAGCGTTCTCTGAGTTCAGCACATCATCTTGGATAAAGTCGAAAGATTCAGGTTCCATAGCCTCAGGTGCTCTGACTGTAGAAGATCGATCGACTGTAGAAGACGAAAAATTGATTGCTGAAAAAAAAACTTTTTTTTTCTTTCTTTCTTCTTTCTTTTTTTTTCTTCTTTCTTTCTTTCTCTGGTCGCATTACTCTTATGTGGCTTACTGTAGTCATGATTATTTGCATGTACTTCAGCCGACACGGTTATTTGCTGACCAAGATTTGGAGTGCATTGAATTTGGTCATGAGCGACTTTTCGTGGTCTACAACTATCCACGACACGTACAAGTTACCGATTCTTGTCTTAGTTCCTTAACGCCTCAAAAGTGCGTTTTTTTTTTGACTTGACAATTTGCTCGCCTGACACCTGACGTAACCGTATGGATTTCTAAGGATGTACTTGGACATCACAGAAGATTTTGAATTTGATTGATTAATGGCCGATGTTTAAGATCTCGATATTGTTCTTCTATTAGCCATTCATGATCTTTGTTCATAAGATGAACAGAAAATGTCAGAGGAGGAGGATTTCAACTAAAGAAATCTGCATAATGGATGCATTCCTCTTTCCTACATTGTATTTCCAAGTTGAAACTCATGAACAGAAAAAGAAAAAGATTTTGACTAAAGAAATCTACATGACGGATGCCTTCCTCTTTCCAGTACCTATTCTATTTCTAAGTTGAAACTCATGAACAGAAAAAGTCAGAGAAGAAAGATTTCGACTGAGGAAATCTGCATGATAGATGCGTTCCTCCTTACAATATTCTATTTCTAAGTTGAAACTCATGAAATTCGGTGAATTTCAGTTGAACGTGCACTACGTGTGTGCATGCACTACCTACTAGACCAGTGTTGAATAGATGTCAATCAGTAAGTCGACAAAAAAATCAACGTCGGGAAGTATAAGATTGTAATTCAACATTAATACCATTATATGACTGAGAAAAAAAAATACAGGGGGCGCGGCAGCAGCCAGGCTAACTTCGGCTGTTCCTGGAGGTTCAGAAATAGAGGATCACAAGGATTGCGATCCCACTTCTGATGTGAGATCAAAACTATGTGTAGGAGGATCTATTGGATTCATTCTATCAAACTACCTACCTAAACGATTACTTATAAGCGATCAGGTTTGGAAAAATAACAATAAAGGTCTAAGAATAATTGATTTATTTAATTAAACTTAGAAAGTAAGTTCTTTTGATTGTCTATATTTTCCTACCACCCATTCGAGACTTTTTTAGCTGACAAGAAGAATGGGCGCAAGAAACTTATCAGCTTTAATATCAACAATAATTTTATAGTCGTACAATCAGCTAATTTTATAATCAGTTCGCACTAATACTAATTGCCCTACGTACGTAGCCTAGCCAAAGCAAAGCAGTCAGTATTTGGACAATCAGTTCTATTCATATTGAGTGGAATTTAGTGACAAGCAGCAGCGTAGTTAGTAGGGATTCGGACAATCTGTAGCGATCGTTCCTATCCCTATTGATTGAGTCGACTTAACAAGGATTCGGACAATCTGAGGCGATCGGTCCTATCCTAGGCGACTCCGTGATGGATTGAGTCGGCTTAATAAGGATTCGGACAATCTGAGGCGATCAGTCCTATCCTAGGCGACTCCAGCCACACCAAGTAGCGGATTTTATTATTATTGCGAGTTGCGGACGATCCAGAAGATCAAGTCCTAATTGAGTCGACTCCGGGGAGCGACTGACTGCTGTGCGCTGGCGCAGGCTTTATATAGTGTTCGGCTGGCGGGGTGGCACAATGAGACTGACGATCGATCGATAATGCTGGCGCCAGCATGTCGCGCAGGTCGCGCCGCCTGTCTGGCGCCATGCGCTTGCGCGGTTTGTTATGATTTTGCGCCGACATATCTGATACACTTATGTTAAATGTGTGTTTGTTAGCGTCATGTCAAGTAATTTTATATCCAACTAATATTCAATTAAACTCATTAAATTAGTGACGTAGACCGTAACGTGTATATCACCCATAAGGCAAATAGGTACAACAGGAAAGAGAGTCACTTGTTTAATTATCTTGCGAGCATGTTAACATTAAGTTGGTGCCTGTATTATGAGTTTGCATAGTTAAGTACGTTTACTATACTCAATAGCAACTATAGTAAGCAAATTTTGTATGCAATTTGGCACAGCAGCGCCTCTGGCGGTAACTACACTAAACTAAAAGTTGTCATAAAAATGTCAACTACTATCCCCGTCAATTAGTAATGCGCCTGGCCATGATTTTAACCTCAAAAACGAAAAACAATTAAATTTTTTTTATATACCTAGACCATAATAATATCTTATTGAAAATAATAATTCAATAATTAATATATTAGATTACCTATTAGAATTTTCTTGTTTCATGACATTTTAGTTGCGGTTCACGTCAACGTGGATGTTAATGTGACAAGGTTTCAGCGCATTACCAATTGACGGGGATAATACAGTCGCAACATTATAGTATTTTTAGATAATGTAATTATTTTATGTTATGAAAGTTCTAACATAAACACAACAACAGACATTCCTAAGCCTCATCATGGGTATTCATTACGATGCCACACTTTTCCATCACGAAAATCTATCTGTGCAACTGTAAAAACATACATTGCTTACTTAGCATACAATAGGGCATTCCGCTTGCTTTTATTACATCGAGTTGTATTACGTACACTGCTAAAAGACTGCTAAAATGTCGTCGTTACTTAAACGAAGTACAGAATACAAGTTATTTTGCATACGGTCCTGTTTACATTGAACCTCTTTTTTCCCCAACAAGTTCGTGTTTCCATACAATCGTTTCGACCTTAATATGTTTCGTTCGTCCATTTACTTTGATGAATGTTTTTTAAGGAATAAGTATGAAAGTTGTAGTTTACGAGCGACTTTTTTAGGTCATGTTGTTTTCAGTAGGTACGAAATTATTATGGTAAACTAGCGGCCGCCCGCGGTTTCACCCGCGTGGTTCCCGTTTCCGTAGGAATATCGGGATAAAAAGTATCCTATGTTTTAATTCAGGCTATCTACTATCTGTGTGCCAAATTTCAACCAAATCCGTTCAGTAGTTTTTGCGTGATTGAGGAACAAACATCTAAACATCCAAACATCCAAACCCACAAACTTTCACATTTATAATATTAGTAGGATGTTCGACTTGTCGTTATTAATCTTAATAGCTTCATCGTGCTTGTTGTTTACTTTGTGCGAGAAATAAAAAGGTTTAAAATATTAAAAAATACTATTTCAGGTTGGTCTGTCATTTTGTCATATCTCAAGATTTCAAGATAAAGTTTTGTATTCATTCTTGATATCTAATAAAGGAAGTATTCCACAGAGAAACTGATTGAATAGTAACTGGGCGAATAGAAAATAAAATATTCCACTAATTCTCTTAGATAAACTTTCAATAAGTATTAAAAAGGGGGTAGGTCGAAAAAGTTAAGTCGTTTTTTGAATTTGCTCTGTATTTTTTCGATTTTAAAATTGGAAATACATTCAAAAATAAAACCTACATAGTGTAAATTATGTACTGACGTCAGATAGTACCTGCGGTTGGTTTTATCCTCTTCATAACTTACACTTAATCATCTTATTCTACAAGCACTGCACTACACATCACTGTTCGACATGGAAGGCTTAAAAGGCACTATTGAGGCACTAACACAATCCTTCACGCAGCGGATGGCTTCTTTTGAGAACGAGCTGAAGAATTCAAGTACTCCACAGCAACCATCATTGTCATCTCTGTCAGCGGAGTTTGTGGCCTTCCGTGATTTCGTCATGGCAACCCTTAAAAATCTGGAACAGCAAGTATCTATGCTAGTCTCTGAGTGTGACAACGTGGAAATGAGGAGTCGAAGGGCTATGCTACTGCTCCATGGAGTTCCTGAGGTGAAGGACGAGAAGCCGACTGAAACCTTACTGAAGTTGACTGCTCAACATCTGACCGCTGTTAGCGTGTGCGATGCTGACATTATCCGGGCTAGCCGTCTAGGTAAGGCACGGCCAGATAAACCTAGACCGCTACTGATCAAATTTCGGTCAGAGTCACAGCGGGACAATTTGTGGTTATCAAAGTCCAGTTTGAAGGGGACCGGATTTACAATGTCAGAGTTTCTGACGAAACACCGGCATGCGATCTTCCTTGCGGCACGGGAGCGGTTCGGCGTGGCAAAATGCTGGACAAGCGCTGGCCGCATCATTGCAGTTGGTGGCGATGGCAAGCGGCACCGTATTATGTCGATGATCGACGTAAACAGGCTGTCCTCCCAAGATGCCACCCCAGCGTCAGAAGCCTCGCAATCGTCCACGCAGAGGGATCCTCCGTCATCCGCTCCTATCTCAAGGAGCAAGAGGGCTGCCTCTGCAAAGACAAAGTAATAGTTGTATGTACTATGCCTATGTTTTTAATTATGTTGTATTTGGTGTGTTGTATTCACTTTGTTACCTGTAGTTGTATTGTATGGTATTGTAATTGTTTTTATTTTTCTGCTCACTTCGCTTTCGATTTACATTTCATTAGACACTGACAGACACCACAGACAATTTTTTTTTTTTTTTTTTTTTTTTACGATTTCTCCCATTTTTAGTTCTGCAAGGGAATCGATATCCTTACAGCCACAATCGATTCAGTTTTTGAATGTGCTGTCTGTCTGTAAATACTTACGCTGTGTTTTCCGTGTGTGCTAGTCTGTGCCTGATATTTTTTTTTTTACTTTCTTTTGTTATGTGTTCTCTTTCTGCTTTCGGTTTCTTTCAGTCAACCTGTGGGTACTGTATGTATGTAAATTATTTATTTATTTTATATTTAAGAAATATTTATTATCAAGTATTTATTAATAGTATATGGATATATCTTTAAATAATAGTCATGACCTATTTCTTTCCTGTTCTTCCTCTACGACTTCTAACTCGAGCTTTCAGAGCATAGATCGCCCTCTAAACGAGTTGCTTGATGATACCTTCCTAGATGTTCCAAAGAACTTTAACGTTGTGCATATAAATGCACAAAGTATCCCTGCCCACTTTCCTGACATGTTAGCGTCTTTTGATTGCGATAATGTCCACGCTATCCTAGTTTCCGAGACCTTTTTCAATCCCTGTCTTTCTTCTGTCTCCTATTCTTTACCTGGCTTCCAATTGATACGTAATGATCGTGTGAGTTCCTCACATGGAGGGGTGGCTGTGTACCTTCGCTCTCATATCTCCTTTTCTATTCTCAGTCGCTCTCCACAACCACCGCCGCCCAATAGCGCCGAGCATCTTCTACTTGAAGTATCTCTGTCCCACTCTAAAGTTCTCCTAGGTGTTTTTTACAGCCCTTCTCTCAGAGTTGACTATTTTGAGTCCTTCGAAAAGCTTCTTGAAAACTTCGTTCCCTCATATTCTCATACCATAATAATGGGTGACTTCAATACATGTCTTTTAAAAGATGATTTCCGTTCCAAAAAATTACTTTCCGTTGTTAATTCCTCCAATTTACATATTCTACCCTCAAAGGAAACTCATCACTTTCCCAACTGTTGTCCCTCCCTTCTCGACCTCATGATCGTCTCTTCTCCCACCTTCGCTGTTAAGCACGGTCAACTTTCTGCGGATGCATTTTCTTATCATGACCTCGTATATTTGTCTTACCGGATCCGAGCCCCTAAATTAAAACCCACTGTACAGCTTCAGCGTAGCTTTAATCGTTTCGATAAGGACCAGTTACTCGAGGATGCTGCAAACACGGACTGGTCGGCTATTCTTTCTACAAATTCTGTTGATGAGCAGGTTGAAATTTTTAATAAACTACTAATTGCGCTTTATGACAAACATGCTCCTCTTAGACCTGTTAAAATAAAACACCTTCCTGCACCTTGGCTTACTGACGATATTCGAGCATTAATGGTTAAAAAGATTACGGCCAAAGCAAGATACAAACGCAATCCTTCGAATCGAAACCAAAGACGTATGAATCGTGCTAGAAACCGGTGCAACACTGCGGTTAGGGACGCTTTAAGACGCCACATTCATCACTCCATTGAAAATGAAGACCCAACCAAAGTTTGGAAATTCTTGAAGACTCTTGGGATTGGCAAATCGCATAATAATCACCCAGGTAATAGTGTCGACTTCAACCAACTAAACAGGCATTTCACAACGTCCTTGCCTATTGATGGCAACTTTAAAGCTAAAACTTTACAAAATCTTTCAAATTTGCCAACTCATGACTCACCTTTTTTTCTTAATCAAGTTACAGACTGTGATGTGAAGAGAACTATCATGTCCATTAGCTCCACTGCTGTAGGTGCTGATTCTATTACCCGTAAAATGTTCCTTCCTATCCTTGATGTACTCACTCCTATAATTACCCACATCCTGAACACGTCAATTTCCACTGGTTCCTTTCCTACATCCTGGAAGGACGCTAATGTCATTCCACTTCCCAAAAAATCTAAACCCACTCAGTTTTCTGATTTTCGTCCTATTTCAATCCTTCCCTTCCTCTCCAAAGTCCTTGAAAAACTTGTTCATCGTCAACTTACAGACCATCTAAATCAAAACCATCTCCTGAATCCTTTTCAGTCTGGCTTTCGGAGAGGCCACAGCACATCTACAGCACTTGTGAAGATTACAGATGACATACGCTTGGGTATGGAAAATCGTCAGCTTACGGTGTTGACATTACTTGATTTTAGTAATGCATTTAACACCGTTGACTTTGATATCCTACTTGCCGTTTTAAGTTCTCTGAACATATCTCCAGCTGTAATTGATTGGTTTCAAAGTTACCTGCTAGGGCGTCGGCAGCGCATCCGCGTTGGAGAATCCTTCTCCGAGTGGTGCGATATTAATGCCGGAGTCCCTCAGGGTGGCGTCTTATCTCCACTTCTTTTCTCTATCTTTATTAATTCTATCTCTAAATATATTTCTAGTTCCTACCACCTCTATGCCGATGATCTGCAGATATACACCCAGGCACCATTAGCTGAACACTCACGTGCAATTACAACTATTAACTCAGATCTCGCACAAATCGATTGCTGGAGTAAGTCCTATGGTTTGAATGTCAACCCGGCAAAGACACAATGTATTATCATTGGTAGTTGTCATTTTATTTCAAGGCTTGATTTTGATAAGCTTCCAGCAGTGACATTTGACGGCACAGTTATCCCGTTCTCGAATACCGTCAGGAACCTTGGTGTCACCTTTGACCAACAACTGTCATGGAGACCCCATGTAGAGGGGTTGAGAAAAAAGGTGTTCGCTGCATATGGCTCACTCAACCGACTGCGTAACTTCTTACCAACCAGTACCAAGATCACCCTGGCACAAACTCTATTGCTCTCGATAATTGACTACGCTGATGTCTGTTACACTGACCTGTCGGAGGAGCTGCTTGACAAATTGGAGCGTCTGCAGAATGTTTGTATCAGATTCATTTTTAATCTCCGTAAATTTGACCACGTGTCTCACTTCCGTACTAAACTCAACTGGCTCCCCATTCGCCGGCGCAGGGACTTACACACTCTTACGCTCCTTTATTCTATTCTTTTCCTACCTACTTCCCCACATTATCTTAAAAAATGTTTCTCGTTTCGCACTACATCTTCACACTGCACACTGCGTTCTTCCTCAAACCTTACCCTTGATATCCCTAAGCACTCCACTGACTTCGTTTCCTACTCCTTCTCCGTTCATGCCGTCCGCCTATGGAACGCACTTCCTGAGGGTATCAGAAAGGCTCAGACTCTAAAATCCTTTGGCGATCAAGTTAGAAGTCATTTCCTTTCTTGTGATCGTAACTTATAATACATATCTCTTTTCTCTTTCTATCTATATACACAGGTTGGTCAAAAGTTCTGTTACTGAGTTTCTTTATCGATTACTGGCCATTAAAACAAATGAAAAGAAAAAATAAAAATGACATATTATTGACAGTTTTATAAGCTATAATTCCATACCACACGTATATCATATTTTGTTTATTTCACCATGGAATGGGGGTTGAAGGAGAATCGTGTCGCTGTAATTGCTCTGCACAAATGTGGGCAGCCACCGAATATGATTTTCAAGTTGCTACAAAAGTTGAAAATCAACAAGCAATTTATTTATCGCACTATCCATAGGTACAGTAATACCTTGACCGTCGATGACCGAAAAAGATCAGGAAGACCACGCACCGTTCGGACACCAGCTGTGATCAAGGCAGTGAAGGCGAGATTCACGAGAAATCCCGTCCGGAAGCAAAAGTGATTGGCAATACAGACGACTGTGAAGAGAAGTTCCCTTAAAAAAATTATCAATGATGACCTTGGGCTTCACGCTTACCGTAGACGAAAGGGCCATCTGCTAAACGCACGATTGAAGGCTATGAGGTTAGCACGAAGTCGCGCTCTACTAAAGCAGTACGCACAAAACGGCCATCGAAAAATCTTGTTTACTGATGAAAAAATCTTCACAGTCGAAGAAAATTTTAACCGTCAAAATGATAGAGTATACGCTAAGAATAGTAAAGAAGCCAGCATGATTGCTCCGAGGGTCCAACGAGGTCACCACCCCTCATCAGTGATGATTTGGCTGGTGGTGTCCTATTCAGGGCTAAGTAAGGTTCATTTCTGTGAAAAAGGTGTGAAAACTGGCGCTAGAGTCTATCAAGATACCGTTCTGGAACCTGTTGTCAAACCCTTAAGCCACACTTTATTTCAAAACCAGCCATGGGTCTTCCAGCAGGACTCTGCCCCTGCGCACAAAGCAAAATCTACACAAGCATGGTTTCGGGCTAACAAAATTGATTTTATCGCGCAGGAAGAATGGCCATCCTCCAGCCCAGACTTAAATCCTCTGGATTATGCCATATGGCAACTTATTGAGGAGAAAGCATGTGCTAAGCCCCACATGAATCTCGACTCTCTTAAGCGCGCTATTCTCAAGGCAGTCGCAGAATTGGATATGGTGGTAGTTCGTGCTGCCATCGATGACTGGCCTCGTCGTCTAAAGGCGTGTATTCATGCCAGAGGCGGTCATTTCGAATAATTTTAATACATGATAATCTTAAATATTTGTGCTTTCATTTGGTATATAATTCATTGTAGCATTATTTGTAAATTTAGTATTATTCATGTTTTCCATAGTTACAGAACTTAGTAACCAACTAGGTACATTACCTGTCCTCTAATAAATTTGCACCCTTTCCCCTACTTCTACTTATTTATTTTCTCTCACCCAAGGTTGCCTGGAAGAGATTGCTATTTAGCAATAAGGCCGCCTTTTGTATGTTTTCTTTTTGTCATTTTTGTTTCTTTCTGTTTTTGTCGTGTGCAATAAAGCTCTTATTATTATTATTATTATTATTATTAAAATCCTACTAATATTATTAATGTGAATGTTTGGATGTTTGTTACTCAATCACGCAAAAACGACTGAACGGATGTGGATGGAATGCCGTTGGTAGACAAATTTAGACCTGGATTAACATTTAGGCTTTTTATCGTAGACAATGGTTTACGAGGGTTCACGCGAACGTAGTCGCGAACGACTGCTAGTTCATACTTCAGAGGGCCTAGTACGAGTTGGTTTTTTGCTCTCACTTCACTTTTCGAATAGTTAGCACAAAAAGCTTTAACGTCTTGATATTTCATCATTTTCGGTAACAAAACATTTATGAAACAACCTTCAGTGGCTTCAAATGCTTTATTTATATTTCGTCTCGGTTTCGTTGGCCTTGCCCCGCCGTTGGCATTACCAGTGCAAATATCAGATACCTACCTATTTATTTACTAGCAACAATGGCCGACGGCATTGCCAAAGAATGCAGCTAGCCAACATTTGCAAGACGCTTCTATCTTCTATTTGAATCAACCTTGCATTTATTTGTTAAAAAAATAATTGCACTTACCTAATAACATTAAATAAAAATTGCAAAATACTTAATTCATATATGAATATTTTACTAGAAGCATGATTGTCTGCTTTCAGTGTCCATTACAGCACGGTATAATTAGGTATTACGTAACGTTTTGTTAAATAACTATAGTTATGGTTATGTTATGATTCTCATAAAATCCGTATTTGTTATTTCCAAAGAAAATTATAAATATTGTCATTTTTATAAGATTTGCAATAGGGAATATGCATAAGTCACCGATTTTCATAGAATTGAGCTTGATCGCTGCGGACACTTGTAAAAACATGATGGAACAGAAAAAAAATTAAAAAAAATGAATTATTTTAGTTTTATCACACGATGAAATCAGGGGAAAATAGCGAAATTTTAATTTCATTTTCGGATATAATGCACTTAACAGTCAGATAGAATATCCAATAAGAAATAATATTTTGTATGACACATATGTACTAAAACGCAAATTTAAGGAGATAATTGAAGATTCTTGGCTAACTCCATATTAAACGCGCATGAAACACCCTGAAACGTGATAAGTGACGTCACATATTTGTATAAAGCGTTTTCAGCGGGAGCTGATGCGTGCTAACTTCAAGTAACTATATTACAAGAAAAAAACGCAAGAGAAAAGTTTCAATATTACAGTTGATTTTCTCACGCATTATACTATTGATTTTGATTAAAAAAAAATTTGATGCATATTCCCTATTTTCACGCGAGTAAAAGACATAAACGAAATCTTTTTCAATAACTTAAATGTCTTTTTAGCTTAAAATCTTTAACTGGCATTAGAGAAGCATTGTATTATCTGGGGGCACTGCCGTGCCCCCAGATAATACAATGCAAGACGAGCAAGCGAAGCTCAAGGGCACTACCTACCTTTTCTCGATTAGTATTTAGGTATTAGTTATTATTCGAATTATTTATTTCTTTAGGGTTTACAAAAACTAAAAAAATATTATTTGTTCAATCAAAAGGAAACAACTTACATCTAAATCCTCTTCTTTTTTCATGGAAAATTACAAGCACTTTACTAGACAAAACCATCGTAACTATACTTCAAGATACGACCAAATCCTATCAATTTCAAATTACCACTGATCTGGAAAATTTCAGAATTCAATTGCACAAAACTACATTAAGTATATTATTTATTCATCGTTTTCACATGTTCATCAGCTATGATGTCATTCGAATCGTGAACATAAGTTTATGATAGTAAAAAAGTTGATATATTGACTTTAGTCCAAGTTATTGACACCTACATGGTTAAAGAGCTTATTAGATCATCCTGAATTAAGGATACGGAATTCAGAGTCCGATTTAGGACGAGAAATTCAGTCGCCAATTAGACCGTCCTGAATAACGGATCCGATATCACAGCTTAACGATCATACAGTAGTTACACGAATGTACTTGCGCAGAGCAACGGAGGGGAAAATACAGTGACCGTAAAAATACATGTAGGTAGGAGGTATAGGTAGGTAGTAGGTACGTGTCATTTTCAATGCTAATCTGAACTAGGTTTATTAATGTAGGTAAGTACTAGTATGTAATTTGCGAATAACTCATCTAATAACATACCTAAAATCAAATTTAAAAGCAAATACCAACAGATGACAACTGTCAAACTTAAAACAGCAATTTTTACGACTTTTAAACGATTTTTACACAAAATATAAAAAGTATAAAAGATTAAGGGGGGATGGAAATGAAATACCTACATGGAACTGAAACGGAAAAAAAACATCTAACCTATACGTGTGGGGGTGCCTATGGATAGGTCTTTAAAAATGACATTGAGGTTTCTAAAAGTATTTTTTCTCAAAGTCAACCGTTTGGAAAATATACACTTTCAAAATGGTAAAATGTGTGAATCCCCCCTCTAACTTTTAAACTAAGAGTGAAAAATAAAAAAAATAAAAAATGTTGTAGATCTTTATAAACACTATTTACGAAAATTGGTTTGAATGAGACATATTTAGTAGTTTTAGAGATATAGGTAGCACATTTTCCAAAACCGCAAATATAACATTGTCGTTTATACAAACACTATGAAAAACAAATTTATTTTTGCAGATGAAAATGATAGTGGTATTAAATAAAGTATGGTTTTAAAATAGTTAGTTATGGTATATGGTAACTACGGAACCCTACTGCGCGTGGCCTGACACGCACTTGGCCGGTTTTTTTTTAATTCAAAAAAGCAAATCACAGACTGATTATGCCGTTATACACTTAGTTTTGTCGTTGCGCCAACTGTCTATATAGACGAACGGTGGCTTTTTTTTCACCAACATAAAAAGCGTTGACTGACTGTATACTCTTTAGGCTGTGGTACTACTGTGTCGGAGCAGAGCGTCCTGAATGCGATTCCACTGTCCTAAGTGCTTCCGATTTAGCATCCTTAACGCCGGAGACCATTTCTATCCTAACTAGGATCCTAACTAGGATCCTACCTTCCTGAATGCAATTACACTTCTCTGAATTAAGGAGCGACTTCATTCCGGATCCTTAATTCAGGATGATCTAATAAGCTCTAGCGATGGCAAATCTAGGCGAGTCTAGAAGGCTAGACGCAAACAACTTTTGCATAATGTTAAAGTGATGTTGACGCTTCGTGTTGACGCAATGAGAAATAATAATATTTACATTTTGATGGTTCAATTAGTTACCTACAAATTTTCATTTTGTTCAAATTGTATACCTACCTACCAATAATATTAGGTATAACAATTAGGTAATTACTTAACTGATTGCTATCCTTGTAATCTGTGCGATATTGGTTTTAGTTAGCCATGTTTCAGCCTTGATTTCGAGACAAGTCCTTATAAGTATGTAAGTAGGTAGTTACTATATTTATCCCCAAATTTTATTTCTGTATCATGGTTGACCATATCGACTGCTTATTCCAAGTAGTTCCGACGAGTGTGCGTGTAAGTATCTATTTTTGGTCTATTATTTTAACCTGACTATTTGTTTTTACAAGACAGTCCTAAGTGGCATTTGGCTACAGATAGATAAAGTGATTAAAAGCCATTATGGCAGTTATTTAAAGTCACGTAGAAGGAGTTTGTTTTTAAAACATACACCGTGTGTAGTTGAATTAACTTACAAAGTAAAAAAATATGAATAAAGATGATAAAATTGTCGTATATCGAGTTTTATATTATGAGACGAAAATGGGAATAACATTAAAGGAACGCAAATAATTTATAACTTAACTGATTACCTATGTATATTATATCTGTTAATCACTAATTTAATCCTTAGGGCCTAGCCAAAGTAAAATTCGCTAATCTTCGTTATCGCTTCGCTTTCGAAACATGTAGGTATGGGATTGACATAAGGTTTCGTTAACAATCGAATTTAAAACGTCAAATCCATACATGTTTCGAAGCGAAGCGATAGCGAAAATTTGCAAATGTTACTTTGGCTAGGGGGGCTTAATCCTCTATTTTGCAATGCGATTGCCGTAAAACAGCATTGGCAATAAGCTAAATAAATTCCTAAATCCTTCGTTTTACAGTTTGAAAATGTACAGACAATTGTTTATTAACGTGCCGCACAGTTCCGGTTAAGAATAGGACTGTCCCATCTCATCCCGTGGGTATCGTAGAAGGCGATAGAGGGAAGTTTTAGGGACCCGGTGCAGACCATCGCACAAAGGGTCACTCGAATGGCAGCGAGGAAACTGTCAACAACAGCATTCCCAAGGAGGGTTGGTGTCAGGCAGGCGGCCGACCGTAAAACTTTGCCAAAACCTAATGCAGTATGTATTACATGCTGAGCCGACTCCAATAGTGGTCGTTCTACGAGCGCAAAATTTTATTTTGTGTAGAGCACTACAAATAAATTGGGATAAGGACAGGAGGATGATGATGAATTGTTTATTAACTTTTTTTTAAGTTATCTTGAATTGAGTTTAGTATGTCTCGATCATAGTTAACTGTTAAATTAGGTTAACACATCTGGCCTATCTATGCCGATATACTAACACCGAATCCCTATACAAGGTGTACTTACACCGAAAATAAACAACTCCAGTCTATTGTTAGCCGTTAATTATGTTAGGGTGTCCCTTGACTCGCCTAAAGTCATTGGTCCTAATTTCATTTGGCCGAATTTCTTTGGCCTAAACTCCTTACGTACAATTATTGTTTGGCCTAATAGATTTTTTCGCATCTTTGTCGTTTCGCCTAAACGTTAAACTCCCTAATTATCAAAACGACTAATGTTAATTGTCCTAAAATTTATTAGCATACATATCTTTTGACACAATAATGACTACGCCGAAATATTGTTTACCCTAATATTGTCGTGCATACATAATTTTTGGCATAACAATATTGTATTGCATTCAAGTTGGTGACAGAAACAAATCGTCAAAAAACGGGCCTGAGGCCCCCCGCTATAAAGAAAAACTTTTAATGCGAACACCATTACGTTAGGTTAGGTTAGGGTTTTGAACACTTTTATAATGCTTGCATGCTGATTTTATGCATGCATGCTTTTTTTGCATGCTTGTTCACTTGCTCGCTTGCATGCCTGTATGCTTGCTTGCATGTTTGCTTGCCGGGGGTGCAGGGGGGCTGGCCCCCCTGCTCGGGGGGGTCGGGGGGCCTGAGGCCCCCCGCTATAAAGAAAAACTCTTAATGCGAAGACCATTAGGTTAGGTTAGGTTAGTGTTTTGACCACTTGCAGCGGAGTGAGCGAAGCGAGCGGAGCTCCCTATTGCTTGCATGCATGCTGCACGCTTGCTTGCATGCTGCTTGCTTGCTTGCATGCTGCTTGCTTGCTTGCATGCTGCTTGCTTGCTTGCATGCTGCATGCTTGCTTGCATGCATGCATTCCTTGCTTTTGATTGCATGCATGCAAGTATGCATGGCCTTGTTTGCATGCATGCATGCGTGCCATGCAAGCATGCTATTTGATCTTGATTGTACTTATGTTGTCATGTTTGCTTGTGTGCATACTTGCTTGCTTGCTTGTATGCTTGCATTCTTGAGTGTGATAGTGTGACGCCATAAAATAAATATAATGGAAATATTTCAACTTTAGCTTACTGAATAATACTGTTTACTATACATATACCGTACGTAACTTGGACTATGGTTCAACCCAACAAAACACTTTACAAGGGTTCCATAAATTATTACATATTGACTCCACTTGTAAACTTATGCTGAATATTGAAAAGTGGTATTAAAAATGCTAATAAATAAGAGCATTTGTGACACAAATAGCTCTCAATATTTGTTTAGTATCAGGAAACATTGTGTCAATGAGACATTTATCTTTGGGTTTGACGTGTAGAGTGCAATTTGAGGATTTTAATTGCTTTAGAATTCTTGGAAGGTTGTGAGAAACAATTGACCATGGGAAAGAAAGGACTACAGTGGTAGGGATGACAGGAGACGCGAGAACAAAGCGTGGTTTGGAGGATTCGGAGCGAGGTTACGGAGGAGGATGGAAGTGTCAGACAGATGTCATAGAAAATATTTAGTGCTTAGTGCTGAAGGAGCAAGTGATATTAAGCTATAAGTTCCCTTTCGGTATGTTTCATTTAATAACATTAGTCTACTTAATGATTTGCCTGTTGTTAATTCTAGCACTGAGGTGTGTCTAAATTAGGTTGGCTTTTTGGCTTGACTAGAAATGCCAAGTCGAAGGCTAGGAGTAATAGATCACCAACTAGTAAGTTGGTACCTCATTCGAAGATTAGGAAACGATAATAATCGTTTAATCCAGGGAAATAGATCAGGTACATCTTACAATAACTCTATGTTTGGAAACAAACATTTACTCATTCAAAACACAAACTTCACACAGGCACAGATTTGGTGTTGGGTTGGCAATAAGAGAGATCATTATGTAGCAGTACCTTTTGAAACTGTTATTTTAATAATATCAATTTTGTTAATATGCTTTTAATTGTATTATGCCAGTGGAGGTATTTTTGAGTCTGGGACGCATACCACAAAACAATGCGGATAGCATCTAGAATCTAGATCATGTCTAGAATCTAGATAGGTGGGGCATTGCTTCAGCCCCCCATAGAGGGGGTTGCTGGTGTTAATACATGTTACAATATTAATAAATAATCGTGCCATGAACTAAGGTTAAAAATGGAGAGTCACAATAGGCAATTAAAAAGACAACGACAGGTTTATCTGCTCATTCTTTATTTTTAATTACTTACCAAAAACATAATTTTTCGTAATTTAAATCATGTGCAATTGTTGTTAATTATTGGTAAAATTGTTCAAAAGTATTTAGTGAAATTGAGTAATTTTCAATTTACAAGTAGTAAACAATACCGATTAAAAACGATTATTCCTATAATGATTAAGGGAAGTAAACATTCGGCAAAAAAAATATTAGGCGTTACACAATTGTGCGAATCGTTATTTAGTATAGGTACTTTTAAACATTAGGAATTATGAATAGTTATGCTTAATGATGAATTTAGGAAGTAATGCGGCGAAAATTTTTTAGGCGAAGTGAAAATAGGCCAAACAAATTTAGGTCAAATGAAAATTGTGCAAAAAGTTTTTAGGCCAATAAGTAGTGTGCCAAAGACAGTTAGGACAAAAAAAATTAGGCATTCCAATATATACCCATTATGTTATGTTACAAACGTACAAACGTCACTTAAGTAGTGTTTCCACGATTCGCCAATGCACGGGACGGTTCCGCTTTCGTTGGCAGAAATAGACAGAAGGCGAGCGAGTGGGCGCGGGCCGTGTCGCCGCTTCCGGGTTACGGGTAGGGCTGCTACGTTGTAGTTTGTAAGTATTTATCGCGTCACGAAAACGAGCACTGAACAACTAGCAATTAAGAGTCCCCGCATACTACAGACGTTATATCGGCCGATAGTTGGGTCGGATTGTTTTTAATATGAAGAATGGGCCGATACCAAATCGTTGTAATGTGCGCACTTTATACTTCTCCATATTTTAAACAACTAGCCAATAATCTGGCTAGGAAAACATCTGCTTCTATTGAGCAGTTAACTTCTGACATGTGCAATTCAACTTTGGAATCCGTTCCAAATAATTCTGTTAATAATTTTAGTAATAATTTAAATTACCATTTGAGACAATAGAGGCGTCCTCTAGCGCTAAGCCGACAGTAGGAAAGCCAAACTGTTTAAGAATTGTTCACCAAAATATGCAAGGCTTTTCTGGCAAAGATTTAGAAATAAGCTTATTCTTAAACTCTGAAGATATTGATGTGTTATGTGTTACTGAGCATTGGTTGAAAAAGCACGAATTAATTTTGAGTTTGGATAATTATAAAGTTGTTAGCTCACTTAATAGGAAATCTGCTATAAGAGGGGGTTCACTTATTATTCTACACAATAGTTTGCAATGTAAAGAGCGCAAAGATGTAGTATCCCTCTCAATTGAACGAACCATTGAGTTGTCTTGTGTGGAACTTGATCAAATAATTATAGTATGTGTATATAAACCCCCCAGAGCGAATTACTCTGACTTTGAGTCCACTATGGAGGAAGTCTTAAAAATAACTTGTAGGAAAAATAAAAAAGTCGTGATTTGTGGAGATTTTAACGTCGACATCTTAGATCCTAAATTAGCTAAGTTGTCGAGTAGGTTCATAAACCTATTTAAATCATTTAATTTGCTACATACTTTTAATGAACCAACGCGAATCACACCCACATCGGCAACTTGCTTAGATAATATTTTCTGTAACTGCAATGTACTTGAAAAATCAATTTTGAATTGTATTAAGTCCGACCATAGTGGACAATTAGCCTCTATTGAGCACCATCATGTTCCGTCTAAAAGGAAAATAATGTGTAGGCCAATAAAAAAACACTGTATTGAAAAATTCAGAAACAATGTCACAAGTAAAATTGAAACTTTACCAGAACCAAATTTTGAAGCCAATAACTTATATAACCATTTATTTAGCGTAGTCCAAACTGAATTTAGTGAAACTTTTAAACAAAAAGTCATCAAATGTAATGATAGTACGAAATTTAGTGACTGGGCCACACCCGGTATATATAAAAGCAGAAGGAAATTATACGAACTTTATGCAGAGAAAGCTACTTCCTGTGATCCTAACTTCATTGAATTTGTCAAGAAGTATTCACGAACATTCAGAGAAGTTTGTATTCTAGCAAAGTCCAAGTACTTTTCAAATAAAATTAAATCAGCAGATAATAAAATTAAGGCTACTTGGAACATTATTAACAAAGAAACGGGCAAATCAAAATCCAATATAAATTCCTTCTGTTTAAAAATTGGTGATCAAACTGTTGAATCTGACGATAAGGTCGCTAAAGTCTTTGAAGATTTCTTTGCTCGAATACCAATAGAAACAACCAGTACTCTTAGTGCTTGTCCCAACATCGCAGTCTCCCTCCTAGAGTCTAGTGTTGATAAGCGCAAGGAAACCTTTTTCTTTAAATATATAAATAGTGAAGATATTATTAAAGCTTTTAAAACAATTAATGTCAAAAAAACAGAAGATCTTTGGGGCATGTCAACAAGCATTATTAAATCAATAATTGATATACTAGCCCCTTACTTGGCTTTTATTTTTAACAAATGTATTGATGAAGGGGTCTTTCCTAACTTAATGAAAAATAGTAAATTGATTCCTCTTTTTAAATCTGGGGATAAAAGTGACCCAGCCAACTTTAGGCCAATATCTATACTACCAGCACTTAGTAAAATATTTGAAAAAATTATATATTCCCAATTACTAGATTATTTCACATCCAATAACATTCTTCATAAAAATCAGTTTGGATTTTTCAAAGGTAAAAATACTACTGATGCTGGAATTGCACTTCTCAAACATATTTTTGTCGCTTGGGAAGAAAAGCAAGATGTAATTGGCATTTTCTGTGACCTTTCTAAGGCATTCGATTGCGTTGATCACCAAACACTATTAAAGAAGCTAGAACATTATGGTGTCTCTGACAAATCAGTTAGCCTTATGAAATCGTATTTGTACAATAGGACTCAGAAAGTAGTGATTAATAGAACTCAATCTACTGGAGCCCCCACCAATATGGGTGTGCCACAGGGATCAATACTGGGCCCATTGCTGTTTCTAATTTATATAAATGACCTTCCCAATTACGCGAATAATTTATGTGAGACAGTACTATTTGCGGATGATACTTCTTTAGTTTTCAAAGTAAACAGAGGTAACAACTGTTCGGACGAAGTAAATAGCGCCCTCTCTAAAGTTTCATACTGGTTTAATAGCAATAATTTAGCACTTAACCCCAAAAAAACTAAATGTGTAAAATTTTCATTACCTAATGTTGAGCAGACAAAATTAAATATTAATTTGAATAACGATGAAGTCGAGTTTATTGAGAGTACAAAATTTCTAGGTATTACACTAGATTCTCGACTGCAATGGGATCCACATATTGAAGCCTTGTCAAGTAGACTTAGTTCAGCAGCATTCGCTGTTAAGAAAATAAGGCTTTTAACTGATATTGAAACGGCAAGGTTAGTATATTATAGTTATTTTCACAGTGTAATGTCTTATGGACTGCTATTATGGGGCTCAGCTGCCAGTATTGAAAATATTTTCGTACTCCAAAAAAGAGCTGTTCGCGCCATATACAATCTTCGGCGAAGAGATAGCTTGAGAGAATTGTTTAAAGAAATAAACATCTTAACTTTGGCAGGCCAATACATATATGAAAATTTAGTTTATGTAAGGAAACACTATGATTCATTTCCTAAGAACAGCAATATTCACCAGTTTAATACAAGAAATAAAGATAAACTTGCCGTTCCAAGATTTAGGCTTGCAAAATCTAGAAGTTCATTTATGGGGAAAGGCATAGCCTTTATTAATAAAGTTCCGCAACAAGTGATTGATCTGCCTTTGCATGAATTTAAAATCCATGTTAAAAAAACGCTCATGGGTAAAGGTTATTATAAAGTAGATGATTATATTAAAGATCAAAATGCGTGGAAATGATGTAACACATAACTTGCTACTATAAGTACTTTGTTGAAGTAATATAATAAGTCTATGTTGTTGCCAATAATCCTGTCACCCTGTTGTAATTATCTGGTAACGTTATATTCAAGTTTGTAAATATCGTTACTTATGGCTGTTACAGCTGATAAGTTTCTTGCGCCCGTTCTTCTTGTCAGCTAAAAAAAGTCTGGAACGGGTGGTAGGAAAATATAGACGATTCAAAAGTACTTAATAATTAAGTTTATTTGAATAAAGCTTATTTGACTTTGACTTTGACTTTGACATACTGATTAAAGGCCCGACCAAACTATCGGCCGATAGTTCGGTGGGTAGTTTGCGGGGACTCTAATGATGGAGGAATCTATACTGTTTTCTAGAGACATAAAATACATTTTGGCTAACCTTTGAAACACTTGTTACATGATGCTTACTTTATTTTGGCTAGAGCTGACTCAGAATTTTGAAGGGCAATAGAAAAATATATCACTTTTTTGGGGTGGGCACCAGACTGTTCTGGGGTGGGCCCGGCCCACTAGGGCCTTCCTACGCCAAGGGTGGTACAGTTACACAACATATTCAACTTCAAGAAATTAACAAAACCAAAATTATAGAGATGTAATATACTTAGGTACCTACATAATTATTGTTAGTTAGGTATTATGATTCAAATCGATGGCTGATAAAAATTAAAAGGAATTGTAATTAAGAAACCAAATGGAAATGCCAAAAATTATTGATAACCCTACTCGCATTTTTCAAACTGCTTTATCAACGACGACGTGACTCCACGTCACGGTTGCATACGGACCGTTGACGAGCTCTTAGTTCGGAACGATTAACAGTAATAATACGACATCAAAGGTCCCACTTTCGTGTCCCGATATAAAACGACGATGTGGTGACCCCTTTTTTACTTTTTTGCTGTTGCAACGGCTATAAAAATGATTTGGTGTGTTTCGCCAGAAAAGCATTAAAATTACTTTGATGTTAAGAAAACAGGGGCCAGTCATAATTAGGGAATATGCATAAGTCACCGATTTTGATGAATTTGAGCTTGATCGCTGCGGACACTTATAAAAACATGATGGAACAGGAAAAAAAAATAAAAAAAATGTATTGTTTTAGTTTGATCACACGATGAAATCAGGGGAAAATAACGATTTTTTTTTCATTTTCGGATATAATGAATTTTACAGTCAGATAGAATATCGAATAAGAAACAATATTTTGTATGACACATATGTACTTAAACGCAAAATTTAGGGAGATAATTGAAGATTATTGGCTAACGCCATATTAAACGCGCCGAAATACGCCTGAAACGTGATGTGTGACGTCACCATATTGTATGGAGCGTTTGCGGCGGGTGCTGCTGCGCGCTAACTTCAAGTAACTATATCACGTGAAAAAAAACGTAAGAGAAATGTTTTAATATTACAGTTAATTTTCTCACGCATTATACTTTTGATTAAGATTAAAAAAAAAATTGATGCATATTCCCTATTGTTTCGGTTTTGGGTTTATTAAAGGGTTAGGTTAGGTGGCTAATGGTCCCTGGGCCCAGTAGCCAGTGGACCAGCAGCCACCTAACCCTTAAGAAACTACAACAATGTCAAACAGCATTACAATTACAATACAAGTCAAACACAACTGAAACACGATTATAACATTAACAATAGCAGACTTGGGCCCTTGGTTAGATTATATTTTAGTTGTAAAAAATTTATTTAATGATTACGGGATTTCATTATTTTAGTTTAAATATGTTGTAAATTAGTTTATTTACAACCAAATATGTCAATGAGATTGATTTCAGCTGTAATTTGTAATCACAAACACAAACGCAGGGTAAAAAAGGTTTGGGCAAGTACAAGACTTCAAAACAGCTTAGATACCTATAACTACACGTTAAAGTACCAATGGCCAACCAGTTTGATGCTCCAAATAAAGTAGTACTGTGCTCTGATCTTATTAACCAGTCAGTATGATATCTTCGAAAAAATCATCAATATGAATCTTTTATATTGTGGTTTGTACTTTGTAACTCCGCCATTATGTTATGACAAACATTAAAATAAGCTAAAAACTGCCTATTTTAGTCGCTTGGTATTCGGGATAGATTGGAGATCGAAGAGTTTAAACTATTTAATTAGAAAATGCTTCATTTTCAAGTTCACAGAGGTGTTAGATGTACCATTGACAACACTTCCGCTTTGGCACTCCTAAGTTTAAATTCGCTTGCACGCCGCACCGTAACCAACATACGTTTAGAAAAATTCATGTGCAGTGTGCACGCATATCGTCCCTGCACGAGGGGCGATATGCGTGCACATGAATTTTTCTGCAAAATGGTAAAGCACGTGAGTTGCCGATCGTACCTACCTAGTTTCTATCTCCAAGTCCAAGTCCGTCTTTTATGAAACACCTAGGTATGTATGAATGAAGGTCTACTCTGCCGGACGACACACGGCAACGTTAATTAGTATACCTACTGGTATAAATTCACTATGGCGTTGATCTTTGGATTGGAAGCAACAAAAGATTCGTTCGGAAACCGGTTGCAACTGGAGGAAGAAACCGCGGCCGCGAGCGCTCGCATTTTTGCAAGAAACACGATATTTTGTGGTCGTTGCAGCGTTCTTAATGCAATTGCTTTATTCACTTTCAGGGTTGAGTATACAATATACTGTAGTTAAGTGGCGCTCACACAAACCTACTGCTACTGTTTACGTAACCAGTTATTTTTAGGGTTCCGTACCCAAAGGGTAAAATTTACTGAAAAAAAAACTTTTTTAAAAACACGTTTTTAAAACGGACTAAATTATTACAAAAAAAATCGATCTAAAAACATTATAACGGACTAAAAAGTAAAAAATAAATTCTTCTGTAAATATTTATAACCCTACCTAGACAATATGGATGATACATTTTACAAAATGCGCCCCAAATCTCATGAACCGCTTGTTGCTGCTATAACAACAAAATACTAAAAAAACTAAATAAAATAAATATTTAAGGGGTACTCCAATACAACAATTTTCTACAGATAATGGTACGGAACCCTTCTTATTACGCGAGTCCGGCTCGCACTTGGCCGGGTTTTTCTTTAATTTATGACTGCCTTTTCCTTATAGTCATATAACATTTATGACAAAGACAACTTATCAATGCTTACTTCATCTTGTATGTTACTTGACTAGATATTACATTATTTAACTGACTACCAACTGCAGTTTTCTGCCACAATTTAACGGATATTGGATCAATTTCAATTATTCGCAAATTGTTACATTATGTGTTAGTATTGTTCACGAAAATTTTATTTATTTATTTATTCCGTGGTATTTACTGCTATATAAAATCGGTGTAGTCGGTGTAATCGGTGTATCGGTACCTATGTATCAAGTGTGTATTCAAAGACGTACAGGAAAGTGTACTTACTTGACACTAGCAAACATACATACTTCCACATATAAAGAGTGAATCGCCATATTCGGTAATCAGTTAAGGCTCGGTTACACTAGATCATTTGTCTTTACATGTAAAGAGTAAGGAAAATAACCTCACTTCTGCATTTTAATTACACTCGACGTCAAAAAAATCGCACCTCTTCGAAAGTAAGTTTAGACTTGCCCACCTGCTACTGTTAGCTAACGTTCTATTGTGTAAATGTTGATATCTATTGAAAGTACATTTAATGAGCTTTCAATTAATTTTTATTTTATTTTATTAACATACCAGTTACCATAACGCTTGCTTGCGCCGCAACACATACAAGGGAAATAAAAGGTGTCAATTCAGGAAATGCGGGTAAATTCGCTATCGAGATGATGCGAGATGATGGATAAAACACACTTCAACAGTTCTATAAAAAATGGAATACCCAAGACGGATACTATTGCCCATGAAGTTGCTCAAACATTGCAAAAAAATAAGGCAATGTTATGTTGCTTGGAAACTGAATCTCAGTAATTAGCAACATACACACACATACCTAGCAACATACATAGCCAACAGTCTCTAGAAACCGTTGGAATACTCGTCGAACGGAATCAATTACTGAGATTCAGTTTCCGAGCAACATCACAATGCCTAATTTTTTGCAATGTTTGAGCAACTTCATGGGCAATAGTATCCATCTTGGGTATTCATTTTTTTTATTGAACTGTTGAAGTGTGTTTCCTCCATCATCTCGATAGCGAATTTACCCGCATTTCCTGAATTGACCCCTTTTATTTCCCTTTTATGGCGGCGCAAGCAATAACGCTTTAAGCGTTTAATTATGGTAACCGTTATGTTTATAAAATCAAACAATTACTAATTGAAAGCTCATTCAATGTACTTTCAATAGATATCAACATTTACACAATAGAACGTTAGCTAACAATAGCAAGTGGCCAAGTCTAAACTTACTTTCGAAGAGGTGCGATTTTTCTGACGTCGAGTGTATAAATATAATTGAATAAAAGTAATTGAAGCAACTTCACAGTCGTTAAAGTGTATTTTGATGTAGAATTCAATATGTTTCTGCTATTATTTACCTGAAAAAAGATGTACGAGTTTGGTGATTTTCTGATTTTTTTCTACAATCATCTGTGAGGTTTATACGCAATTTAATATTTGTAGCAACTAGAGAATCTCTTTAGCTTATCGTATGATTTTTTTGTAGCTACAACTTCACGTTTTCTATATAAAAAAATAAACCTCCCACACAAATACATTTTGATTAGTGTTTAGTGTGAGTGGCTCGTTTAGTGTTTAGCAAAAAACACGTTCGGACAGTCTCTGATTAGTGTTAAGTCATTGTTTTTTGCTAAACACTAAACACTTAACACTAAACGAGCCACTCGCACTAAACACTAATTAAAATGTATACCGGCCATTAGGATAGGTAGAACGTACCTCTGACATCACGTTGCAGAGCTGGCGACAAAGCCCCGCCCGCCAGGGCTGCGTCCAACAAGTTGATGTTTTCCCGACACCGAGTCACAATCTCCGTCTGCGTAGCGAAAAAAGAACAATTGGCAAATAAACCACAACAGCTGCAGAAAACTTCGATCAACAATACCACTAGATAATGCTTTACTAACTGAAACATAACGCAAAGATGGCATCGACTAGTCAATGAAAAAAAAGATTTTAGAATTTCAATCTAATTTATGCCTTATCTGCTAACTTTAAAATACAGTTTTGTTTGTGTTAAATAAGACTTCAGTATGTTTTAAATTTTTTTTTGATATTTTCTCAGCCGTTTTTGAGATTCCGACTGTCCGGTCAGATCTCTTCTATATCCTACTTTAGAATGTCCTTTTAAAGAAGATATATTCGAATCTAGTGGTTCATTTGAAGTATGATATTTAACTCGAGTCAGTAAATTGACATTTAGAACTGTCAGATAGTATGACACTTCTAAATGTCAATTTCCTGACACAAATTACAAATCCTACTTTAGGGCCTGTTTTACAATCAAAAAGTTCTGAGTAGCTTTTTTGACAGTTGTGATAAAAAATATTCCAAATCATCTGTCAAGTAAGCTACTCAGCCCCCCTACTCAAATGGCCAACTTTCTATTCGTTTGAACGCTACGCTTACTTTTAAAGCTTAAATATGAGCAATAGATGATTAAATCACATGTCGCAAACTTATGTAAATCACAGACTTCGATGTATTGTACGCAATTGTCAAGCTTACGGCACGTAATTTTATAGTCTATTGCTTATTTTAAAGTTTTAATAGTAAGCGTAGCGTTCAAACGAATAGAATGTTGGCCATTTGAGTAGGGGGGCTGATCAGAACTTACTTTTTGATTGCGAAACATGTCCAGTGTACTTATTGTTGATCGAAGGTAGAAAATAAAACTGGTATAGGTACTAATCTGAGCTGTGAGGTTGAAGGTATAACAGAAAATTAAGATAATTACTAACTCACGTTGGGTATATCACAGTCACTTTTCATGTTTAAGATATTTTACACTCATTAATAATTTCATAAGGAATCCACATGCACTTAATCAGTATTCAATCACAATCATGCAATTTCATCAATAGAAACTAAAGGTTTTTAAGCTTGCAAAAATCCAGTTCAAATATTCTTATAATTGATTCTGCTGAGTAACTAACGAATTAAAAAATAGCAGCCAAACAAATCAAACAAGCAAAGCTAAATGCTCACACACAAAAAATTTGGAATTTAGAAAAATAAGCTTATCTCTATTGACTAGTCTAATTCTAATACTGCTTAACTGATCTATGTGTAAGTGATACTGAGTTAATAGAGAAAATAGAGAAGGGTGTTAATTGACTGAAACTCCATTTTAAATTTTCGAACTGACACATTTATTCGTCTAAGTATTTATACAATCAGCAAATATTACTTTTAACATTTTGTATAAAAATAAGATCAATTAACAACCTATCCCTATTGGATATAAGTACAAACAGATTACACCGTGAGTAAATTAGGAGTTCAGTCAAGTGACATTTACAAAGTTAATATTATGCGAACTAATAAAGTTATTACAAAAATTACATCAAACATAAGTTAGTTTATTCATAACACTAATCTTACGAAAACTACTATCACTCAATGACAAGAAATCTCGTTTCATTTGAGGTACTTATAATCATAAATTAAATAAATTATCCGCTCATAAACCCTGTCATCGGCTCACATTTTATGAACGTTAATGAAAACGTCAAATGTGACATCTATCTGTCAACGTGACATTTCGTTTGGTCGATTCGATGTGTGCCTCAGGTAACTTGGAATGATTCCATCGAAACTTTCAGTACCTCTGCACCATTAATTTAAGCGTACAAATTATTCGTTACAAGCCCGGTATAAGTTAGACTTTCCTTAGCTAGCACCAAGTTATCACCACCCGAAAGAGACGAGAATATCTTATAATAAGAGAAAAAATATCAGGCAGTTAGTAAAAAAAAACTACTTAAGATCATTAACACGACAAACGCAAGTGTTAGTTAGAGGCAATATTATACAATGGATGGATATAGAAAAGAGAAAACAATCAAAGAAATAAAATATTTTCACTTCAGTAATAAAGTGAAAGGGTCTTAAATATATGCATAGGTTATTAGTACTTTTTCTGCTTTAACTCATTTAAAATGCATCGATCTACGATCATCAGACTTAACGAAAATGGAATGTAAAGTAAAATAGATCTTTGTACATGTTTTTTTTGTTTAAATAACACGATCATAATCGTTCATACTTTTCAGTCAATCGGACGATCGCAGCGAATTTAAGGCATATACTTACACATATAATGATAAATATCACACAAGCCCAAGCCAAATGTCATTGAAGATGGATGTAAACTATTACTAAGATCGAAAAGGCGGCTAGAGCGAGGCAGAGTCTCGCGCGGAAAATAGCGGGGCGGCGCGTGGTCACGTACGAGGCGCAGTCGTCGTCAGACTCTGAGTAGCTAGTGTAATCGGTATCGAATTTGTTTCTTACGTAGTCGAACGCTCGGAGAAGGTCAGGAGAAGCTTCCTGGCGCGCCATCAGCGCCTCTACGGCTTCCAGCTGCGAACTCGAGCGGCGAACCAGTGATCGAACTTCTTCGGACTCCGAGTCGGAATCCTGCCCCCAGTTCCGTCTGCTGTGCTTTTTAGGACTCGAAGACTCGTCTTCCGAGTCCGCGCTTTCGGTCGAACGCCTCCTCAATTCGGAAAGAGCGACTTTCTGCAGCTCGCTCTCCCCGTTGTCTGGTCTCCGCCGTCTGTTCAACGAGTCTAGTATATCCGGGCGGTTGTTCACTTCGGTGTATTCGAGCGAGCTGTTGACTTCGTCGCTGGTCAAGTTTGAGCTGTGGCGCCGTCTGCTCAGCGCTTGGATATTGAGCAAATCGAATTCGGGCGAGCGTTTGTTGCTCTTTCTGTCGCTTTCGGAAGGTTTACGTCTGCGTCCGCCATCGTTGCTTTCGATGCTTGTATTGTTTCGGGACCTTTCCAGACTATCTAATAAAGATTTCTTCCGTTCAGCGCTGGACATGGACTTTTTAGGTTTTCTAGGAGGTGTATTGATAGGGGATCTCGTAGGTCGTTTGTGTCGCGGTAGGCTTCTCTCTCGGGAGAGTTCGGGTCGTCGTCGTCGGGTGCCGCTCGGGCTGAGGTCTTGTTCGGGCTGTGCTGACAGACTGGAGCAGCAGTCGGACTGCGAGTCGAGGAAAGCGCGATAGTCGTCACCGAACTCTAGTAGGCGACGCGCCGCGTCTGAGTCGGGGGCTTCTGAGTACGGCTCGGAGTTGTACTTTTCCTGGTAACGAAAAACAAAAATGTTGACATAAGACGACTGTGGTTATCTATTAGAATAATAATACTTTAGGTTTTAGACGTTTAAATTTTAAGGAAAAATATTTTAGAAAGCTGAAACTATTACAATGTGCATGTAACTATACCCAACTAAACTAGCTTGATCAGTCATTCATTTAACGGCCTAGGATCTTGAGTTGTATCTTATATGACTTATATGTCAACTTGACTGCGACAGCTGCCTTGTCTAGCACTGACTGTACGCCGAGTTATAAAATGTAAAAATAACAGCGCCGTTCAATCAGCGGCCTAAATAATATCCAGTCATTTAGATGGCAAATGACTTGGTTCAATGACTATCTATAATTTGCCTAGCCAAGACATTGAAATATAGTTCCATTTTCTGTCACCTCGAGCGCTGTAAGCAGAACTGCCAATATGGCGTCGACCAGCTGTGATATTTGGTGTTTCTTACGATTTAACGAGATAAAAATACGTTTTCACAAGAATACGGTTCAATGCAAGTGTGTGGTTATAAAAATAGTGTAAATCTTATCTGTTATCGAACGTTTTTAAAAAAAATTTATAACAACAATTTATTACATATCGGCGCTGTTCAATCAAATGACTAGGCCGTTAATTGAATGGGTGATTACACCAGTTGGCTGCGACATAGGTATCCTTAAACTATTGCTGAGTAAACCGATTAGTCTGAAATCTAAACACAATAACAGACAAAAGTAAAAGAGGTCGTACCTGATAAAAGTCCCAAGCTTGCTCCGAAAATGAACTATGCTCCTCAGTGCCAGCGGTCACACTCTTATCCGAGTCTTTGTCCATACTCAGATCCCATAGTTGGTTAGGGTCCCCTAAGCTTAGTGCCAAAAACGACCTCTCCCTTTCCGTACTCCTCGCTATTCTCGGTCTAACAGCGCCCCCTGCCGGGCCTAACTTGAAGCTTGGTGCTACGGAAGTTGGCTCGTTCTCGTTTTGTTCTGGAATAGCGCTGTCCTGCTCTCTCGAGGAAATGTGCGTTTTTTCTATGCTCTTGCGCAGGTCTTCGTCGCTGTCATTGCCGGAGGTGGATGTCGTATCGAATCTGTTGAGGAAATTAGTTAACTATAATATATTTTAACACCAAACAGATATCAATAATTTCCATTTCGTTGGATAACCTTTTTATAAGGTTGGGTTCGATTTATCGACGGGTCATATTTGTACATGTTTACTCTACATTGACAGCACACATACTACAGGTTTGCTAAATGGTTATTAGCTGTCAATTATACTTATAGCAAATTATGTACCTAATTATTATGGCGTTCACACAGGATATCGTTTGCAACTTTCATGGATGATTCCTCGAACGTGTCAAATGGGCTATGTCTTAGATTATGCTGTTTCTTGCCGAAAATAAATAATGATTGTCATAATAATAATGATATATAATATTTGACAACATCGCACACATTGCTCCAATCCCAAAGTAAGTAGCTATAGCACTTGTGTTATGGAAATCAGAAACAACGGTGGTATGACACACCCAGACCTGAGACAATATTGAAAAGTTCATTATCTACATTGACCCAGCCGGGGATCGAACCCGGGACCTCAAGAGATGGTGACGCCTTGAAAACTGGCGTGCGAACCACTCGACCACGGAGGTCGTCGCAATATAGCAAATGCAATCTTTGGATTTTCAAAAATTTAAGCATACCACATGGTTCTGATGCTGCTTCTTAAGAATCTCCCTCATCAGATTACGGCCAAGCTCAGCCTTAAGGCTCAAGGGATCGTCCTAATAAAACGCAACTACGCGTAATTTAGTCCGTAAGCCCGCGACAATATTGCCAATACCGCCTTGCCCTTGCCGATGTCATATGACATCACGATGAAATGCATGGCACACGGTCGGAAATGTTGTGCAGAGCGAGGATCAGAAGATTACCGCAAATAAAATTGACCGGAAGCTTGAGAAAATACTTCACTTCCGGTTAAAAATCACGTTTGTAGGACTCCCGGCCAGATATGGCTTGGAGGACTTATTTATTCACAAACACACTATTATTAGAGAGAGTTTACATAAGTCTGTCAGTTCTGAAATGGCCGAAAGTACTTGAAAGACGGTGCCAAAGATGTTCACCGGATATCTTTTCCTACGTCATGTGACATCTTGACGAAAATTATTATAAACGTTTTGAAATAATAGTGTGTTTGAAAATAAATAAGTCTGCCAAGCCATATCTGGCCGGAAGTCCTTCAAAGGTGATTTTTAACCGGAAGTGAAGGATTTTCTCAAGCTTTCGGCCAATTTTATTTGCGATAATTTTCTGATCCTCGCTCTGCACAACATTTCCGACCGTGTGCCATGAATTTCATCGTGATGTCATATGACGTAGGCAAAATCGTCACGGGATACGGACTAATTTCAGTCGTATAAATCCGCGATCAAACACACTGATGTCGAGTAGGTGTCCTAATTGGCATGCGCACTATGCGGTCCCGCGACTAAAATGTTTGAAATTTATTCGCGCGGACTAAGTTCGTACGAATTCGCGATCAAACATACTGCCCCCCTACAATGACTGTCAAAAGTAATATCGAAGCGATGTTGTGATAGAAATGGCGCTATACGCGATGTACAGCTCTGTCTCTATAACCAACATTACTTTGAGCTTGCTATGAGCTCAGAGTACGGCCTTTGATGTCAAATAGGTTTCCTAATTATTGGCATTGGCGCGATAATCGCGTCGCGTCATCGGTACCCTATGGTCGCGTCGTTAATCCACGCAGTGATCGTGCGCGTTGTATTAAGGACACACATTTCTTGTCATCGCACGAACACGCGATGGTCGTATCGCTTACTTGTGCGATGATCGCGTAGTCGCGTTCTATTAGGTTTAATTAAATACTAACCTCCCTTTCCTGCTAGTAGCCGGATCGCTCGCCGCATTCCTCTCATTCTTATCCAAAATCTCCGGGCTGAGGCGTCCGCAGAAAGAGAGAGACTTGACCAATCTCTCTCTCCTCGCCGGGTTGTTGTTGCGGCGCAACTTTAATCTCTTCCTGCGCAGCCAGCATTGCTTGTCGCTCGCCTCCACGCAAGACGTGCACGCTTCCGTCATCGTGTTCGTGCTTGATACGTGTCCCTATAAAATAAATAAGCAATTTAGAGGTAGGTAGCTTTTGCCGACAATGCCGACACACCGAATCAAGGTCACGCGTTCTTAGAGTAAGTGTGTAAACATATTTTAAAAAAATAGAGGTTCGTTATTTATTTCTAGTTAATGAAAAAATATAGCTCGGTTCACTTTGGTGGAATTTTCATTATTTCCAGTTTTATAAAAACTTTTTTGCGTTTCGTGGTGCTGTTAGTCATACATAGATGACCAAAATATACAATCATTTACCACAAAAAGTAATAGTAGATCATTAAAAAAAAAAAAATTTACGCTATCAAAATATTTTCGTCAAGTTATCATGTGCATAAAAAATAACGCAAGGACAATCTAGCAGCTGATAAAATAATAAGAAAGTTGCTGGAAATACCTCTTCTTATATTATTTTTTCAAAAACAACAAAATATAACCTTGAGATTTTGATAAAGATTAAAGTAGCTGTGCTCTGTCCCGTATTTACAAGTTGAGACATTTAGACGGGTCGATTTTCCGGGCAACTTGCAAGGCGACTTTATTCGAATAGGGCTTTTTATTGACTTGCTTGTAAAATCAAATCGGCACCTCATAGAAATTAAGCCTGCGATTAGATTTTACAAGCGATTGTCGATTAAAAGCGCTAATTGACTAAAATTAACCAAGTTGCCTGTCAAGTCGGCTCGTGTATACATCATATTAAGTCTCAGAGACATTAGGGCTGATTAGGGGACAATGAAACATGTCCCTGAACAATTACCGAGAGAGATATCTTTCCTTACAAATGTCACGTAAATAGGTAGATTGAGCGTTGCGCGTGATATTGGAGGACATTTTTGTCCCCTAATGCATCCGAGGCTTAATGCCAAGTGAGTCAGTAAGTAGTTAACTTTCCATTATCCTCACATTCTCCTTTTACCATCACCTGATAACAATGTAACAATACCAGAACAGTAGTCGAACTGCCACGTAGCTTCGAGCTGGAGTTAGCAGGGGTGGCTCTCTGCGGCGACGCTAGCGTGTTCAGCGCCGACTCCGATATGGACATGTTGTGCGACATAGCGGCAACGTCGCCCGCAGTGGGCGTGGCGACTAACAATGTAGTTAACTTTCCATTACCCTTATACCATCACCGTAAGATTGATAACAATACCTGAACAGTAGTCGAACTTCCGCGCAGCTTCGAGCTGTAGTTAGCAGGTGTGACTCTCTGCGGCTACGCCAGCGTGTTCAGCGCCGACTCCGATATGGACATGTTGTGCGACATAGCGGCAACGTCGCCCGCAGTGGGCGTGATGACTAACGATGTAGTTAACTTTCCATTTCCCTTTTACCATCACCGCTCGGAATTTCTCTGAGAGATCGGGTCCGGAACGAGGTGATCCGACAGAGAATTTAAGTCATCGAAATAGCCCACCGGATTAGCAAGCTGAAGTGGCAGTGGGCCGGCCATATTAGCCGTAGAACCGATGGCCGCTGGGGCAGACGAGTTCTTGAGTGGAGACCGCATATGGGCAAACGTAGTGTGGGACGCCCTCAGACAAGGTGGGGCGACGATCTTCGCAAGGTGGCTGGCATAAACTGGATGAGTATAGCCGCGGATCGTGCTCAGTGGCGTGCACTCGGAGAGGCCTATGTTCAGCAGTGGACGATGATAGGCTGATAATGATGATCACCGTAAGATCAATTTATGAATACCTGAACAGTAGTCGAACTCCCGCGCAGCTTCGAGCTGGAGTTAGCAGGGGTGGCTCTCTGCGGCGACGCTAACGTGTTCAGCGCCGACTCCGATTTGGACATGTTGTGCGACATAGCGGTAACGTCGCCCACAGTGGGCGTGGCGACTAACGATGTAGTCAAACTTTCCATTTCCCTCTTACCATCACCGTAAGATCAATTTATGAATACCTGAACAGTAATCGAACTTCCGCGCAGCTTCGAGCTGGAGTTAGCAGGGGTGACTCTCTGCGGCGACGATAACATTTTCAACGCGAATGGACATGTTATGCGACATAGCGGCAACGTCGTCACCACTAATGATGTAGTTAACTTTCCATTTCTCTTTTACTATCACCGTAAGATCAATTTATCAATACCTGAACAGTAGTCGAACTCCCGCGCAGCTTCGAGCTGGAGTTAGCAGGTGTGACTCTCTGCGGCGACGCTAGCGTGTTCAGCGCCGACTCCGATATGGACATGTTGTGCGACATAGCGGCAACGTCGCCAGTAGTGGGCGTGGCAACTAGTGACGCGGCCGCGCCGCTGAGCTGCGACAGACAGGAGACGGACCACGGCCGCGCGCTGTTGCCGCCCCGCTTCTTGCGCAGTTGCACCTGTTTAAGAGTTATGGCTAAGCTGGTGTGTTATGGTACACAGGTATCGTGAAGTTAGTGACTCGTGATAGATTGTCAGTTGAAATTATTAATCAAGTGGCAGCAGGGTGATTATACCACCGAAAGTGCGCCCTCAGAGGTTTTTTTTAATAAGTTGTTAATAGAAAATGATTGTAATAAAACATTACGTGGAATTTTCAGTATTACTATATTCCCTCGTAGTAATTCGTAGAAGTAGATAGCATGTAAGTATACACTTTTACACTTTCGCGTTGCATTTTATTAGATTTGGAACACAGGTTTTAACACGATTTTAACTAAAACATAGGTGTTGAGCACCTACCTTTTCCCGACGTTTCGACCGAGTTGCATCGGCCGTGGTCACGGGCTGACATGCCGTGTCAGCCCGTGACCACGGACCACGTTAATATTAAATCTTGTTTACATCTTTTCAGTTGACTTGTCTTTTTATGCAGGCGGGTTTTTTATTTTTTTTATTTATATCTTTTTAGTTATTAATTATTATATATTACAGTCATGATATACCTTTTTGAAATCCTTATAAAAAGCCCTTTAATTTGACACCCATATTGTAGTATTCTAAAAAAAATACGCTCGTATCCACTACGTATAACAGCACCGTACAGCCGCCATGTTGGTTTTTTTAAAACGCCACCTTCTTAAGAACACTTGGGCTGACAAGACAAATCTAACGATATTTTAGTCATAGAAATCCGTTCAGCCGTTTGAAAGATATGAGGTAATAAAGAATATTACATACAAACAAGATACGCGCGAAAAACATAACCCTCTTGCAGTCGGGTAAAAATCCACGTTAAGTTTTATTAAAATGGTACCTACATTAGAATTACAATATTAAATAAAGTTTACCGCAACGCCACTTTCGGTCATACAACCGCAAAAAAACATTGATTCTTTTTTGTTTTTAGTCGATAAGTGATTCTCCTACTGAATTTTAAAACTTGTTTAAACGCTTTAACGTAAAATGAATTCATACGTGTTAGGTATGACTTCTAGTCTAGATAATAGTTTTCAAATAATACGTTTATGAGAATTAATTTCAACTGACATCAAGAACGAGAAGAAAGAGAAGATTTATGAGTATACATCACCCATTATTTATTTAACATAAGATAGTTGCACTGTCTTAAGATTATTAGTGCACTTAATTCACCAAAATTAAGAATTAGAATAAATATAAGTACATCAACCATTTTTTTTTATAACATTTATCGTACAAATTTTCTAACTGTCTTAAGAGGATACCTCGTGGATTTTCATGGTTTTCAATTTAGATTTAGTCCTATTGATCCTACTACTATTGTTCTAATTTTGGAATATGTTAAAATAGACTAATAAATAGATCTTTTGATCAAGCTCAAAACAAGAATGGAAACAATTTTCTCGATAGAAAAAAAATCCAAAGTTGATGCCTCTCATATCATTTTTGCAGCACTGTAAGGGGGGTGAGTGGGCGGGGCCTGTTAAAAAATTTTTTTTCGAGGTATCGTCTTAAGATAATTAGTCCACCTAGTTCACCAAAAGGAAGAATTAGAAACAAATGAATTTACAATCTGCAGGCAAAGCAAACAGGCACTTATTGCATAGAACATAAGATCTACTTTACCTTAGCTTGGTGTGTGGGCGTGACCGTACAAGTGGACGTGCTCATGTCCATGGAGGAGTGTAAGTTCCGCTCCTCTGAAGTGAGAGAGGTGTCTACTTCGCTCTCTGTCGTGTACTCGCCTGACGCGTCGTAGCTTTCTGTGCCCTGGATTTAAAAAAAAATATTGAATTTTTTGGGAATCGTACTAGAGTCTGGTCAACGAAAGATGAACCGGAAATGGGGCGCCACTTTCCCTGTTAAATTAACATTTAGAGGTTAAGTTATTGGAAACTGAACCTAAAATAAGGCGCAAAATGATTCTTGGTTGGAAATTTGTTCCATTTCCAACCAAGAATCATCTTTCGTTGACCAAACTCTAGCACAGGTTATTTATTTTATTAAGTTAATTATTTATTAAGCTTTTCCTAAGCTGTAGTTTTATATTTAACCTTTTTTTTAAATCTTACAGGTTTTCAGCTACTACAATGTGTTCTCAGATTTTAATAGAATTAATCACAATCTAAAGATGAAAATACATTATTATTATTAATTAAGTTCAATACGTTTGTACGTTTAATTGTTAAAATCTACACAAATAAGGCAGAATTACAACAAACATACAATCTACGTTGAATTGTTTCTATCATATCAAATCGATTGTTTTCATTAGGTAGGTATATCAGAGTATGATATCAGGTTTTACAAAACAACCCGCAATGCTAAATATGGTAGAAACAGACCGTCAAACTTAACAACTTCTATGGCACCAACTCTGAAATCGGGAAAAATCAGCTGTTTTGATATTTTCGTTATTATTTTGGTCCCTATTTACCATATTCGGCATTGCGAGTTGTTTTGTAACACCCTGTATACTTAGTATGTATTTTCCAAAGTAGTTTGAAACAAAACGTACCTGGTTGCTATCATTTTTATCTTCCGTACTTTGATTGAGCCATTCTTTAATCCGTGACATCTTAGCTCTGTTCGCTTTCGTCCCCTCTTCCTCAAACATTAGCGGCTTAAAGTTCCTCGTTCCTTTTTTCTTAGCCATGTTATGTTGAGCTTGTTTCTGAACCAATTCTTCCGCTTGTATTACTAGTCTTTCAATATTCTTACATCTCGTGTTTTCAACGCGTAGCAAATCTGGAGTGGTAGATTCTAACTTCGATTTCGGTGATGGCGTTTTTTCTTTTTTATCGTCAATTGGTAACTCGCATTGGATTTCTACTGATGACGTCATAATGTCAGTAGAGTCTTCGTTAGCTATCTTCGCGCCACCTACGTAAGTCCATTCGTCTTCTTCAGAAGATTCTTCCTGAGATTTCTCATCAGTCTCAATCATTTGTCTGTCCGAATCAGTATCGTGGTGTCTGAAGTAGAATGTGGCACAGTTTTTAGATTTCCTATCAGATTGATTGAATTTCGATGTGTTTACTGGTTTTTTTCTTTTCACTACTGTCGGTGGAGTTTTGATTTTCTCTTCTATAGTTACTGATATGTTTGTTTCCATACCTGCAAAAAGTGAATGGATGTTAGTTGTTGAATGTACGTTTGTTTGTTTGTCATAACTTCTTCCAGTATAAGCATAAACATCCATTGTTTAATATTCAAACGAGACGGGTTCGTAAGCTGTTTGCGTATTCATTTCTTTTGTCAGAAAATTTAAAGTTTATGCGCAGAAAAAATAAATAAAATTCTCATGTTACTAATGGATCAACTTGCATCTAGAGTTAACTTTACGATGTATTAGTATAACATTGAATGTATTGAATAAGTGAAATAATTTTTTTCCTTGTTTTTTTTACATTGTTGCTAGGGTTGTCACCTGTACTCTAAAACAGCGGTTTCCGAATTCTTTTGGATACGTCTAAAATATAGATAACCTATTGCCCTCTTTTTCATGTAGGCTTAGAAAAATAAAACCTAGAACGATAATTCCCTACAAAGCGCACTGTCAAAAGTGAGGCAACTAAAACAGCCATAATGACGGCGTTTTTAGATTTTTATTGTCCATTTTTACATAATAATACCTAATAAGTACAAAACTGTTTCAATTTCCTTACCTTAAGGAGATTAGTTACTAAATTATTGGATTTTAGTTACGATTAGGTAATGTATGCAGGATATAAATGTAAAAACTGAGCCATTTGGCTCAGTATTAGTTGCCTCACTTTGCATACGAGGACACGGCTTCTAGGTGTAATTATTCTAAGCATGTAGGTGTATTCGATAATCTACAACAGTAATAGAGTACGTTAGTACGTACACAGAATAAGTAATAATATGTAGTACTACGCTCAAATACTCTATTTACTTAACTCTTGACTGTTATTGGCTTGCTACTTGTTATGAGTAGGTACTTCGAGACTAAATAAATTGGGTTTTAAAGTTACGTTGTCACACTCTATTTGTCTGAAAAAAGGTGTCAACCCTAATTTCTGTTGCAAGTGCAAAAGTATCATATACTTGCAATTTTAACAATGGAGCAATAAAAATAAAGAAAATATTTAAAACAAGGCCTTCGTTCTTCGATTGCGGGGAACAATCAACCTTTTTGTTATGAAATGGGATGACGAAATTTTTTTTAGCTTTTGATCACACAATCAAAGCCTCTAGAGGCTTTGCGCTAGCGCCAAACTACAAAACATTCTTCTTATGGTGTTTTTATCGATATTAGCGTGTGTCAGATGAGCAAACAGTGACAATAATTTAAATATTTAAATACAAAATAAAAATAAAAAATCATAAATTGATTATATTGCTGTAATAGAATCACCTGACAAAGTTTGATATGGGGTTCAAAACCTACCCTCTTTGTGATAACTCTTTATTGCACACACACTCACCGTCAATTTGGTCCATAGCCCCAGGCACAGTTTGGTCCGTGTAGCGCGCCACCCCGTCGAACGCGCCGGGCACTCGGCGCTCTTCAGCCATCGTCACGTCGCGCGGTCTCGCCAATTCAGATTCGCAGTCAGAGCCGAAGCCTCGCCAAGTGTAGTTTAGCACATATTCTTGTTCCTCCTGAAAGAAATCAATAATAGGGTTAAATTTTGATATTGAAATAATGAAGCTTGACAAACTCCTAGGATTTAATTCAAATTAGGTTTTGGGTGCCAGATAATGGCACCGTCTTTATACAGTACTTTATTCAGAAATGTAATGAGTATCTCGAGCACGGTTTCCGCCTTGGGTATGATATGCCTTTAGCACGTCAGCAAGCCACAGTTCCTTTTTAACACTACGGTCTTTTTACAAAAGTTTGCGAACATAATGGCGATTTCAAATTTTTATGCCGCCGCTCGGAAGTGATCGGATACTTTTGTTGGCTCAAGCTACGGATCTTTATCTTTAAGCATTGTTTACACGAGGCCATCGCTGGCTGCCAGCCTCACTGGCTTGAAAAATAGACGGGTGCTCTATTCTCGCCAGTGTTGCTGGCTTAGCTTTAAAAACTGTTTATACAAGGCCAATACCAAGCCATTGCTGATACTGGCAGCCAGCGATGGCCTCGTGTAAACCTTGCTTTACGACCACTTAAATATTTCATCGGCGTCATCGATGTGGCAACTGCCGTATAACTTAGAACTATTTTGACACAGGTTAGTATAGTACCAAAATTTAGGAATAGACTTCAGAAAATTAGTTCCGTACCTCGGAGGCAGACTGTCGGCTGTCCACAGAGCTGGTCCTGCGGCGCGCATTGACCGGCGTCCGCTGGCGGCGCGGCGAGCCTCGTCTGCTGAGGCGCGGCTGCTTTAGCGCCGGCTCGTCGTCGCTGTCGCTCGCTGCTTCTATCGACGCTCCGCCCTGAAACGAAGGGATGACGTCATTAAAACAAGACCTTCGTTCTTCGATTGCGGGAAACATTAGAAATGGGATCACATTACAAATGGCTGTGGCATATTTTACCTCGCAACAGCATTCTGTCTTTTTGTTATATTAGCTATTTGGGTTCCTCCTCTTTCTTGAAAAATAACTTCTGGTGGTTTATTGTTTGTACAGGGAGAGGGAGGGCCATACTTCGTTTAATTTAGTTAAAGTTTTTTTTTTATGCGCAACGGGATAGCCTGATGTTAAGTTACGATAAGGCAGAAAGTGGACGCGTACTACACCCGGAATCTTCATCACTGAGGAACTGACTATCTTCCCTCTAACTGCCGGAACACAACGATTTTTAAAATAAGCCCTACCACCAACCAAACCGAATCGAAGTCCCGAGTTTTACACGGGTTAGTGAACCACTACACCACAGAGGCGGTTGACATTTTTCAGGCGCTAATTTCCTCGCAGCATTCTGTCTTTTTGTTATATTTTTAACAGTCAGTGTTAACTATTGGGTTCCTCCTCTTTCTAAGCTTGTTTATTGTACAGGGTGGGGTATATTTCGTTTAATTTTATTGTATAGTTTTGATTTAAACAACATTTTTTCATTCCATCGGCGAGGACCTTAGCTTTCAAGTGTTATATTAGCTTTCTACTGTATTAAATTTAGCTGTTGGTCTTCCAAATCATTAAAATGAAATACTTAATAAAAATAAAATAAACATTTTAGATATGATAAACTTTTTAAAACACGCATTACTTTTTTGACATCAATGACGACGATAAATTATAACCTTAAAACTATAGATTTGGAAAATTTAATAAAATAATTTAAATCCCTTGTAAGTATAATAGTGATTTACGACAATCATAATTTTTCATAATGAAATCACTTCGTAAGCCCTTGTAGCAGCAATTTAATTCCACCAAATACAAACACAATTGAACCAGATTCATAAACCAATTTATTACCAATAATAAAAGTCGTTTGTAAAATCCACAAAGAATTTATGGCACAAAGATGTCGGTTAACCCTTAAATGCGTACAGTCGGTACCATCCTAACCACATGTGAATGTGTGTCAAGTTGTATCCTAGCAACAATAAATCATGAACAACAAACCCACACGAGTCCTATAAATATAAAATTATAAGAGCTAGGACACGTGACCGAACCCTTCAACTCTTGACATTTATTAGTCAAGTTGTGGGGTTAAAGCAGCCGTTAACCGATTATAGTTGAAATAGGAGGGTTGCGGTTTAATTGGTACCTAGTAGTTGTAGATATTTGCGGTATGGCGGATTGTAATGTATTGCTTGTATGAACATTTTACAAATGAAAAAAGCTTGAAATGTATTTCATACGGGTTGTAGGTTCGTTGTATGTACTAAAATAACTAACAAGGAATAAATCACATGGATTAGCGTCCCCGCTGACGGGCGATTAATCGCTGAGCGATTTTTTGTAGCTGAGAATATAACATACGGAGTTCTATACGTAGACGCTCACGAGCTACTTTTTGTAGCTGCGATAAACGCGGCGTTAGTCGCGGCGCTTTTTTGTCGCTTGCAAAGTAAAACCCTTTGTCGTGTCATTTCGCGGGCGATTAACGCCGCGATAATCGCAGCTACAAAAAGTCGCCCGTGAGCGGTTACGCTTATTATTTTGTGTTCGAAAGAGACCTTGCAAATTATTATCGGGGATTGTAAGAAGAGTGGGAACGTATAAGTAAAAAAAACTAAATGTACCATAAGCGCACAATTACTAAGTATCTTCACTTCTCAAGCTTACGCGCTCACTAGACATGAAATAAAAGACTTTTAACGGATACTAGCGCGGTAGTATCCGTTAAAAGTCTTTTATTTCATGTCTAGTGAGCGCGTAAGCTTGAGAAGTGAATATGTCAACCAGTACGGACTGGATGTTGCAAACAAATTCCGTCCGCGCTAGTATCCGTTAAAAGTCTTTTATTTCATGACTAAGTATCTATTCATTTCACAGATGGTTTTTGCTAGCGACATATATCTATCTACCTATGTACGCAATTTAGATTTTATATTACGTTTTACCGTTTATCACGGCCAGTAAACCCTTCACATAGAAATATGGTTGATTTAACGACATCATAGCTAAGGGGTTAATTTTGCACGCCACTTGGGGCCATGTTTGCAAACAGGAGCGGCGGGGGGTTGATTGTGCTATTTTCGATGATGGGAAATCGCGCGATTCTGAGAACTGAGCAATAAAATGAACAATCGTACGCTTGTGGCATTTTTTTACTGATGAGAAGGGTTTTTTTGCGACGAGAAATTGTTTTTGTGAGGTTGGAAATTGCAATTGTAATATATTGGTAGAGACTAGAGATAGATAAAGTAATTATAAAGAACTTGATAGTAAGTACTTTGAAATATATGTTTAAAGTAATATCACTAATGTTGTTTCATTTATGTCCTTTATTTGATTTGTAATAATAGATTGAATAAAAAAAGTGCGCCTGCATAGACCATAGAGACAGATCTCACAATTTGCCAAAAGCATTCGTTTTAAAAGTTGTTGATCTTTCCGTGATGACGGTTGATGAAAGAAGGCAGGCAGTACTTTCTTGGTTGTCGATCGAGCCTAGAGAAACACATTGGACCGCAAATATAGGAGATGCTAGAGTTCGGACAACGAAAGATGAGACTCGTTTGGAAATGGAACTAATTTTGCGCCTTATTTTAAGGTTCATTTTCCAATAACTTAACCTCTAATTTATCAGGGAAAGTGGCGCCGCCATTTCAATCTTATCTTTCGTTTACCAGACTCTAGCGTAGCGATAGCGTCTTTGATGAAGACACACAGAAGCTCACCTTTAGGTGGCTTTAGCATTCATGATCTTTACGTTTTATGTAGATAGAAGATTGCACTCACTTGGTTATCGATCCTAGACAGACAGGCTTCAAGATGACACTGCCACTCGATGGCCCTCAGGTACAGGAGGTGCCAGCGGCGCTCAAGCGCGCGCGCCGCGTCGCCGCCACCGCACAGACGCACCACAGAGCTCACGATCCGTCCGTGGCATTCCACGTCCCGTTGCAATACCTGCGCAGAAAACAAGATATGAGGACACTGGACAATCATTCAGTGAGGGATGTTTGGGAGAAAATACGCTCGCCCCTGTGTAGAAGAAACTTAAGGGCCACGCGCGCGGAGCGACATAGATCAGGGGGGTGATTTTGTAATTTTGTTGCAATCAACTCTGACAGAAATCGCAGTTACATTGATGCTTTAGTTAGAACCAATGTGACAACTATCTTACTTAAAGCAGCAATGCAACCGCGCTTTCAATCGATTTCAATCGAGAATTGTTAGCAACAGCTTTACGTAATCAAGGTACGGAGCTTACTTATCTCCGCGCCGTGTAAGCGCGGCGAGATCCCACTTAACGCAGGGGACGCTCTTACAAAGTCTTTTTCCAGTCCTTACGTACTGCCTAGTTCACCACCTACAGACAGTCCTAAGGTTTTCCGATGAGCTTTCAAGGGCATGTGATAGGTATCCTATTGTTGCACTTTGTTCAGGAGACAACAATTAACAACTTTATATGTTTCATACATAAATATTAAAAAAACTAAGAGCAATAATTCGTTTACGAAATATTAGAAGCCTATATTTCTAAGCCTTACTTCGAATGCCCGATAATAAAGTTAATTTTATTGAGTTTCCACTTATACCAGTAGTTTTTAGTGGATATTTATTGCACTTATCCCTACCAGTAGGGATACCTTGGTAGGGATAAGTGTACCAGGGGGATAAAAAGTAGAGAGATTAGATTTTCAAGAATCACGCCAGTTTTAAAGCAAGTCAAATCGAATACAAATAAATATTAAACGCATGCACAGATGAAGAGACTGCACCGGTTAAAATATTTACCTTTTCGAAGACAAAACGTTAATCAGAACGTTTTAGTTTACATTTACGACCGAATGCATCTTCGTAAGCGTTCATGGTAAATTACTGGCGAGCACAAATCCGCCCAAGAAGCGCCTACAACAATCACCGCGCTCGTAAAATATCAAACTTATTCACGTTCGTACTAACAAGATAGGAAATTACCCTGTTATTTAACGATGAGAATAGTAATTCAGAGTAATAACTAGCTATAGATCTCGGCTCGTTAATGGCTGAACTATACGAATTTACAGCTAATAAGACGTGACGAAAGATTGGAAAGTTTAACACGGATCTTCAAGCGCAAACGGGCGCCGATCGAAAAATTCTATATCAAGTTACAAAAAATAAAGAAAAAAGTTTAAGTAAGACCTTCGGGAAAAAAGAACACGACTCGACCAATGAAAATACACTAACAATGAAAATACAGAATAACCAATCAAATCATTCAATACAAGTTGACAGAAGCCGGAGCGTTTAGAGGCCTTCAAAAATAAATTTTATCCGAACAAAGGGCGGAACGTGCTGGCAGCGGCGCGCGCGCAGCCGCCTGTGACAATGGATACTACGGTTATTCTCTAAACTACAACAAAAAGGTTTAAGCAGCAGTAGCCGATTTCACGACTGATATTTCCTGTTGATTTTCTTACAACTTTTTATCGGTTTGACTGATTTTAATATTACTGCATTTCATAAAACTGCATTGGGTTTATGAAAATACCTGTCCGTATCACACAGGACTTTCAAAAACGAACCGTGTATTTATATTGATCATGTTATCATCCTCCAAATAATGCATTGAACAATATTAACAATTCAGTTCAAGAGTTATGTTTATTATAGTATCAGTCGTTATCTTTTAAGAGTCTTCTTAGTAGGTACTTAATAACCCTATGAATAAATTAGATAGTGACGAAAGACACTGTACCGGAACTTTTGAAACAAATAAGACGTGCTTTCATCATTGAGACGTTAGGGTTGCTTCGACAATGAATCGTGAATCTTTAAATAGCTAACTATCAAAGAACCAAATAATTAAATATTTATTCGAAAGTAGAAATTAAAACATGTAGGTGATCTTTATAAAAACAAAAGTAATGAAAGTGATGACCCTACGCTATAATGAAATGCATTCACACCTACATTCTTAGCTGATCAATCTCGTAGATGCAATAACAATGCGTCGACAGAGATGCGCCGGCGCCGACAAAACACTGGAAAGCGGAGGATGGCGCAACAGTATGTATAAACGAAGATGAATCTCTACTTAGAGGGGATTTGATAGATAATGTTGCATACATTGGCGTACTTATATGGCGTGAGATGAATGATTTTTCAAATTCATTTGGAGCTTATACTAATTTATAATTAATGTTAAGTTAGTCAGGGAAACTAGATAGAGTAAAGTAAAAGAAGAAATAGAAAAACGTGAAGTAGTAACTACTCAGAGATTAAATTTAGGAAATTAAGAATTGTCTTTCTATCTCTTTATTTGTGCAATGTAAGTATGTGAAAAATCTTGTCACGTCGTCGTTAGAAACTTTTCTTTTACCGAAATCGTAGATCACAAGCGTTGATAAACACATTTGAATTTAAATGCCTTCATAGTTCACAACATGTTTTGAATTTCTATTACGAAATCTCACAGATTCAATCTTTTGGAAGTAAATATATGTAAGTTATTTGGAATTACTTTGTAGGTACTATATTAAGAACATTATTTTATATTCCCTTTACTGTCTATTTGATAGACAATTCAAAGTTCCGTCAAGGAACTTAAAATGCTATGCGTGGGCGCAACTTGTAAGTTTACGTTTACTGCGTGTTTATCGGACATAAATAGCTTTAATGATTTCGTTCACACATAATTTACCGTAAACATTTCGGATGCACCTATATTACGAAATGTTTTACGTTAAAGCAATTACGACAGTCTTAGTCAGTAAAGTCATTACACTTTTTATGGTAGTTTCTAAATTAACAGTATTTGCGCTAAGCTTTTGTCTATTTTTTTGCACTACGTATTCCACTGACTACATATCTTTAACTATAATATTTACCAGGCAAAAATAAAATCCGTTTAAAATTGTAATTGATAACTATTAATATTTTGAACGATCTGGGCATCCTATTTTGGAGGAGATCCTTGAGGGAGGCCTATGCCTAGATTGTTCAGTAGGTGGCGTACTATTGAGCTACTTTTTTTCGATAAGATTCTTGAATCGACATTTATTTGACACAGATTTTATCACAACTGTACCGGTTATATCATTTGGTACCTCAGTCAACACTGTTAATAGGGTAAGTACTTCTGTTACACAATCATCAAAACTCCTATCACCAGCTGTCATCAAATCATTGTCCGTTTGTTCAGATAACAATTCAACAATCTCTGCATCTGATGTTACGTAGTTGTTGCTAATAAGTTTGTTTGTAACGACCTTCAGTGCCCTATTGGTTTTCAATTACGTAATATGCCGATTTGTCGAAAAGGAAAGAAGCCAATTATGTTAAATAAATTATGTAAGTTCAACAGTGGCAAAATAATATTTAGTTGACAAATATACCTACATGAATAAGTTTCTTATGTTTCTTAGATATATTTCCATTAAAAACAAAAACAGCTTAAAAATTAAATACCTCTAAAAAGCAAGAAATAATATTCGAATCATTCGTTACACATATCAATATTAATAAAACACGTCTATTGAAGTCGGGTGGGGCTGGAGGACAACTTCATTTTTTTCTTAAAGCCCCACCCGACTTCTTTAGACGTGTTTTATTAATATTGATATGTGTAACGAATGATTCGAATATTATTTCTTGCTTTTTAGAGGTATTTAATTTTTAAGCTGTTTTTGTTTTCAGGTTTTTTGAAGGCGGTTTTCTTTTTTTTTAAAAAGCTTTTTTATTTTCAACTTTTTAGTGGTAGGTATGTAAGCGCAGCGTGTAAATATTTTTTAACTTTATATTATAACATTTTCAATTGTAAAATGCCCAGAACTCAATTTCCAAATTCACGCTGTTTGTTTTTGAGGAGTTCCGTTGTGTTTTCGTAGTCCAAATCTAGTCCAGAACGTTGCATCGCAAACCATGATTTGGTTTGTTTTGGATTGCCATAAACTTACCAAAACCTAAATCACTTTACATATACTATTTGACTTTGAGGAGTTCCCTTGTGTATCTTCGAAGTTCGAAGTCCAATAACGATGAAATTAAATTGTGACCACTCTTGAAGTATACCCTTTCAAATAAAAAAAGAATCATCTAAATCGGTTCATAAACAAAGATGTTATGTCCGAAATTCCATAAAAACTCGTACGATGGCGAGCTAAATAATTGATATTTTTCAGGATTATGAGAAAACTACTGGCCAGATCTCTGAAAAAATTTTATGGGACCACACACGAACTATGTTCTTTGAGATAAAAAAAGAATTGTACAAATCGGGTAACAACTGACGAAGCTATGTTAAAACATACATAAAAAAAAAAATAAAAAAAAAATACCGTCGACTTGAGAACCTCCTCCTTTTTTTGAAGTCGGTTAAAAATGTACAACTCCTGGAAATAGTAAAATGATTAAATAGTAAATACCAAAGCAAATAAGAATCTGATAAAAAGTTATGAAATTATGATGTATCAAAAGCAAAACTTATTATTTCATCTAATCCTACTAAGTCTGAAGTTTACTATGAAATAAATTAAATTAGTATTATCATAAAGTATTGTCCTATAAGTAGTAAATATTACAATAATCTGTTTCTTAGACTGTTAGATGTGTTTCTTTTGCACGAAAGATATTTAAAATATTAAAATACAAGTATTTGAAGATACATTTATATCTGAACTCGCAATCTCGTTATCGCAAATGCTGAAATAACCTTGCCTTGTGAGAAGCCTAGAAAATTGGAAAGGTCATATTCGTTCGCAAAATAAATTACAATAAAAAGTATGAGCAAAAGTTTTTGATGTAACTGAGATTTAAAGGAAGGAAAAATACCAATATCTTTGACTATGCTAAGTTCAAACTTCAAATGTTGGCCTACCCAGTTCACCTCATCCGCCATATTTGTATTAATTTATCCAAAAATTCGGTAGCAAATTATTTTCTTAAATTGTGTAAGTATCGCTAACTTTTGTAAGAACATCGTGGATCAATGATAAAATTCATTTAATTCTTGTTACTTTTAAGCGATGCTTATTGAATATAACAGAACACCTAAATACCACTAGGTCTAGAGTCAAGGTTGTGTGCGGGATATTACTGTAAATGACGTCGCCATGGCATTTCATACGAGATTGATATCGTGATATGCCGGCTTAAGAACGTGACCGTTCGTTCACGGTTCATGAAACGAATGGTTGGCTAACATATGAACATAAAACTGAGATAACAGGAAAATGAAACTTATCATATCTTTATTGGGTATAGTTGCTTTAAAGAGATTAAAACATTACTAGACTATTGATGAAGCTCAGGTTTAACGATATAGCTGAGTGTGATCATAACCTAAAGGTTAATCTAAATCTTCTGCAACTTGCAGCTTCCGTTAATAAAAAGCTCGTTCTAACCGCATCAAATAAGCCAGTGTCGAGAAAACACCGTTTATAGACGACAAACATAAAAGGCCAGTCATAAAAGGTTTACTAGCTGAAGAATTAGACCTTGTGACTTCGACGTACAGATTGAAATGGGACGACGGCACTGAAAAAGTTAAAGCACGGCCAAAAAAGGTTATTGTTATAAAGATAACAATTGACAATCGTTTTCGATCGAGATCGAAATGTGTCGAAGGCGTTACTTTTTACAACTTGAGCACAAAAGATTGCGCAACTTGGAAGTCGGTAGAACCTCCGTCAGCACTTAGGGAAGTCAGTCACGACTGCATTAAAACTTTTTTTTGTGTATTAACTTCCATCCTCTCACACATTTGACGTTTATGAAATGGAAAGACAGCAAAGTGTAGCGTTGTGAGAAATGGGCTTGCTTTTATTCGACAGAACAGAAACAAGTTAACAACCAAAGCAGATTGGAGAAGGACCAAAAATTTGCGATTATTACAGATCTAAATACATGGAAATATAAAAGATGTATCGACAAAGCACAAACAGTTTCCCTTAATCAAATAAACAAAAAACGCAATAAATGAGCCTGAAAATGAAAAACAACAATGTGGATGTTCTGATGTTTTCAGAAGAACTTCAATGAAGTTTTTAATTTAAGTTTAAATATTTGAAATCACTGTAATCAATATTATTTTATGATCCTTTAAATTAAGCATGACGCAAGGTTTAAACGAAACCCCAGGCTAGCTAGTTAAGTCGAAATCTTAGATAAATAAACGAACAATTGTGTTCTACATCTGTACTTCTGGGTTTATAATGTGTCAAGATTTACACAACTTTCATGGATATTATTAACGTTCTCTTACCGGTACCATTCCGATAATAAATTCAGATAATGCGTACCTATTTCTCCTAATAATTTCAGCAGGAAAAGCGTAGCAAACTAAGTTATTAGCTATTGAATGCACCATTTGGATACCACAGGATTTGGATTATAACAGGACAATATTTTCATGAGACCTTAATGAACTCAGTAAATACAACTAGAGAAATCGATACCTTTATCAAGAACTAGTTCTTTTTTTTTTTTTCACTTTATTCCTTAGGCCTATTCAAAGATGCCACCCCGGGTCATACCAGGCGCAAAGGTCCCCATAACACTGACGGCATTGCCGCGTTGAATGGCGATTGACAACCTTTGCGCCAAGTAGGAACCAGAGCGGGCATCACATCGCCTCTCACGTAGGCGGCGACCCAACTCCTTGATGAAGGCTACTGCCTCCGACCCCCAACATCCCGTTGCCTCAAACGCGAGTGGGACGAAAATATAATTAGAGCCCAGAGCCGCATATTTACTCCGTCCGTTCTTAATTTGTTTGTCTCAGGGAATACTTTTGTTTTTGTAAAGACAAACCAAGGATAGTCGAAGTCTTCTTGAATCTTAAAAATTTCTGCAGCCTTTGGTCATGAAAAATTAACTATCAAAGATCCAATTATCCACTTTTTGTGAGGAAATAAGGATTAGAACTCGATAAATATGAAATAATTAAGAAAGAATTGACGTAAATTAAGTTAATAGTGACAGGAAGTGAACGGTAAACCAATACGAACGTCATAGGCCTAAATTGAGGATTGTAGTAATGAAGATGAGGAACAAATCGTAATGATTATAGAAATCATAACACAAATAGAAGACGTTGTTTAAATCACAAAGGCCTTCGACGTAAACACCTTTCGCTTCAAATTCGATGAAACGTTTAATTTAAGCCGTTTCGACGATAACAATTGTTACCTATATTTCGTAATAGTAATTTTGCTTCTCGCTGCTTCGAATCATGTTACGGTCTTATTGTAGTAATTGACAGCTAGTAGGTATTACATATTCAGAGTTCAACAAGATTGTGTTGCAGTATAGACATATGTTAAAGTAATGTGAAGCAGTTTGAATTTTTATAGCTTTTTGGTCGGTCCGTATAATACCTACTCGTATTTATCACAGAATAAATAACTCCACAGACGATATTACAAAAATAATCACTGCTAGGACTTTGAAATTCTGAAACAATTTTAAGTGCTGTAGGTAGTAATGAAAAGTGTGTTAGATACAAACTTGTAACTACGGCTATTACAATTTCTGTCTACGACTTAGTAAAGTCGATACTGCGAAATAATCCACACAATAAGTGACAATCGTACGGAACCAAAACTAATAGAGACGATCGCAAAAATTTGGTAAGAATAATTACAATAGCAAAGAAGGCATAACGAAAGATATGTTAATCGTAATTTCCCGAAGACAACATAATTGCTGGTCTTCGCTAGATTTAACGACTGTAATTATGATGAGGTGTAAACACAGTGTTATACTTTCAAGAAACATTTTGTACTTTACAGGCGGATGTAATAATATACATTGGAGAGCAGGTATTATAGAAATTGACGCAAATGCCTTATCGGTTTAAAGTCTAGAAACTGGCATAAATAATTCAGACAACATTGCTCGTTATTCCAGCAATTCAACACCTAATGAAGATACAGAATGACGAAATGCTTGCGCATAATTAACATTGAAAGAAATCCCCGTGCGAATTCTTAGACAAATAGTTGAATGCTTGGAAACAATTCTTGATGTGTTGCAATAAAGTTAGTTTTGCATTGTTGCAGTTGCAGAAACGGTTTCGACTCCAAGGTCCGGCGCCGGCGCATGCCGCTGGAGTCATCGTCCGGGACGGATTTAACCGAACTGGCACGGAAATAGTCGAGTGTCCAGAAAACACGCGCTTGCCCGCGTTTCGGTGATGTTTGGTGATGTGCGGTCAATGGCGATGTAAATTTTCAACTGTGACTTTTAGATGATATTTTAAGCAGAAGAAAAGAATCTCTCTCGTCTCGTATAAATGATTCTAGTACTTTGGTATTTTTTTTGGATACGATACTTTTAATGGAATGGTAAATGAAAATGAAAACACTTGTGGGAGAGGTTTTCAAAATGATGAACTGTATTAAATTCTATGAAAAATAACTAAATATAATAAATCATAATGAAGCACAGTGGATAAAATAATACTACAGTTATCGGGCGTTGTTAAAATCACAAAGATACTGATCAACAAACAATTTTCTGACAATTAACTACCAATAATTATCAGGTATAAATACAATCATCGCAGTGAGGTAAGTCTTTTCATTTAATTAACAAATAAAGTTCAGCATTTTTTGAGGTATTGCAAAGAGTGGCCTGAATAAAACACATATCTAAAACTAGCAAAACATTAGAACAATAAGTGTCAAAATTATATCATATCATAATATTTCGGCCAACGGTTGCACAAGACAGTTATGATATTGCAATCAATCAAAAACGTTTAACTTTGAAGTAACTCTTAATGATTGAGAGCCGACCAACTTCCTATTTGGGCAATAAAACCTTATGATTAACTTTCAAATATAACTGGCATATTCATCTAAGACGTAGGTACATTATCCAAATTTTTGGATGACGAAACGTGAGGAGTTCCAATAAAAAATAATGTTTTTGCTGGGTTAATCAAAACCGGATCAGTTAGAATTTGGTTCTTTGTTGAAAAAGTTTCTATTGTATTATACAAAACAGTTCGCTCATCGAGACCAGTCGTGAGAAATCAATTTCAAGGCCCCCGACCATCATTTTGGGACAAAAGCGGAAGGGTTAACAATGCTTAATTGATGATTGGCATACCGCAGAGGTCATACTATGTGAAGCAGTTGTAACCAAAGCAATTGAAGAACTTGGTCATAATAAAGTTGATCCAACGTTTAAACCTTAAGAGGACAGTAAAGTTGACAATTATGTTGTCATTCGCAACTTTTATGGAAGGGACATAACGTAGCGGCTAGATAAATCGGCGACTAGAGAAATCCATTTATAAAACGCCGTTATAATATGGGTTATGTCACCACAAAAGGGAAGAACAGACGTGCGAGCGACACGGCCCGTTCGTTCGGTGCGTATGCGCAATTTTCCAACTACATGCTTCGGAAATTCTCAATTTACTGTTAATCTCTAACGACTGTACCGTATCTGATAGCAACACTGTTATATTTTGTAATTCAAAGTTAATTGTTTAAGTGGAGTTTCACTTTCCCAAGTGACTTTGTAATAAGAGCAGTATTTCTATTTTATTCATGGCTCTTTCATATCGGCATATAAAATATCCATGGCCTTCAATTATTAATTTTATTTTCATTACAACAGATTTGTGATGGATATCTGGCGTCGTTGCTATTTTGAAGATAAAGAAAAGTGGTTTTCTTATTTTATCGACGACGCGACGATCAGATCACATCCTGGAGACGACCGACATTGCGACAGTAAATTAAATGTCGTAAAGCTAATAACACTCCTAAGTCTGCATAAAACAAATCAATCAAAAATATCCAATAGTTTAGTCACAGGAAATATTTTCCGGTTACTGTTTTCAGTACAGTGAATTTTCGAGCTATTTAATTTGTTTAATTTTTATATTTCGTTCCTAAGAATTATTTGATAGTTTCAAAATACTCCTATGATTACTAGTGTCACCAATGTTTTCATTTATTGCCGTGTCGGGTTGTCGTCTCCAAGTTGTACATTTATTGCAATATGGTAGCAATATCTTCTTAAAAATCACTAACATTTACATAACAACAAACAATAAGATCAAATGAAAATAGTTCTCATTCCTGATTATTTCCTACTTCCATTTAGTCATCAGAACACAAACAAAAACCACTAGCTTCCGTACCTAACGACATCCGTATAACTTTCACAATATCTTTCTTTTTTTCAAAACCACAGCGTATAATTACATTTTGTCATTGGATAATTGGAGAAGTGATTGACAAAGCAGATGTGTGACGGCGATTAAAATTTCGTTTGGAATGCCTTTAGACCGCGTGCAAAATGTATGGGAAGATTACCTATCTGAGGAATGCCATAAGCGGAAACTGGAGTTCACTTTATGGTATTTTCTCTTTTACTTATGAACAGATCTTAGAACATCAAGCAATTAACTAAATTAAAAAGAATTAATTGAGTTTTTTGAGTTCCATAAAAACAGAAAACAAAAATTTGTCTGATTAAATCTTTATCAATATCTGCAATATTTTCTATTGAACTGTGTCACTCTCGCGTCACTATTATTTCATTGACTTCGAACAAAAAGTTCAAACTAAGTATGAAATACTTACTGTTAATGTATTTAGGCAATGAGATAATATTTTTTATATTAACTATGTTTTTAAGGTCGTTCGTTATGTGATCAAGATTTTTATGACTGTTAGAAAATTGTGTCGGAATTGTCTGATTTACATAACTCTAGCAGTTTTATTACATCCCGAGTAGTATCCTGGCGGAGAGAGTGGTTAAAATACAGGTTAGGTGTAAGAATTAGGTAACTGAACTGGGGGTCAATTCTGCTAATGTTAACGTCAAAATCGTGGTTCAATGGTGTTTGAATGGTAATGCTTTTTGACATAGTTCTTGTTTTTTTAAACCCAAAACCGAAACACATTGTGTTCCTTAAACCCAAAACGGAAATACACTATGTCTCGATTTTGGGTTTAAGAAACAAGAACTGTGTCAAAAAGCATTACCATTCAAACACCATTGAACCACGATTTCGACGTTAGCATTAGCAGAATTGACCCCCTGGGTGCTGTTGTTTACGACTTAAGATCGTTTAACTATGCTACATAATAATGGTTTATTTACACGAGCTTTAACTCTATTAACAACATTGTTAGAGACATGTAATACAGAACTTAATGTATTTCGGTCTTAGAAAACGCATTTTTTTTTAGAATATACAGAATGATCTAGGCCACAGCACAAAACAAATTTTGTGGTGTGGCTAGATCGTCAAACTGAACAACTTTGTACAGCCCAAGAAGCTTATACATCCCTCCAATGGAGATTGCACGGCCATATGTCATAGTGAAGATTGAAAAAAACTCCTTTAGTGACGTGACGGCTTATTGCAACCTCTTTCTTTAGTGTTACAATACGTGTTCGGTGTTCGTCGTTCGTTCGTTCGTGAGAAACGAAAACGTATTGTAAAACGAAAAGAAAGAGATAGCAATACGGCGTGACGTCACTAAAGAGTATTTTTCAATCTTCAGTATGATACTAGGCGTGCAAACTCCATTGTGGTTTTAAGCTTCTTGGTACAGCCAAAGTGTGTCCCATAGAGAACAAACTTAATCACAGCCAATAATAATCAGCTGCTCCAAACGTATTTTTGGTCGAGTAGATATTAACGTTTTCTATGGAACAGCTGATTACTTTTTTGCTCTGAATAAGTTGGTCCCATAGACAAAGTTGTTCAGTTTGACGGCCTAAGCCACACCATAAAAAACAATGCAACTTATTGGCCCAATTATGCAACTTATTGGCTCAATTTTTTTAAAAGTATGGTACAGGAATGAAACTTGCTTCCAAGTAAAGATTTTATCATTAGGGTTGACATTTACTATAGCACCAAAAATCTATCCCGGTGAAAAAAAGTTATAAGGCATTAACATCAGAAAAAATCGTTATTTTTTGCCTTCAGTGCAGTTATAACTTTTTTTTACCAGGATAGATTTTTTTGGTGCCATAGTAAAAGTCAACCCTAATGATAATATCGATAGGTACTTGGAAACAATTTTCATTCCTGTACAAAAAAATTGGGCCACACGGCAATGGAAAAGTTGCATGAATCGCAACCTTTAGCAATTGTGAAATCTATCTTTTAATTTATAAGTTAAAGAATAACATTTAGCCTTAAATAAATAATTTTGACACTGAATCTTCTGAATTAGCTTGCAGCCTTGCACACAACTTAGCACTCAAAATCAAAATAAATATAAACTGTCTAGCTTGAATGTTTACAAGCACTAGTGTATCAATGTCGAATACTTAGGCAATAGGGAACATGCATATTTTTTTTTGTATTAAAAATCAAAAGTATATTGCGTGAGAAAATCAACTATAATATTAAAACTTTTCTCTTGCGTTTTTTTCTCGTGATATAGGTTACTTGAAGTTAGCACGCAGCAGCACCCGCCCAAAACGCTCTATACAAAACGGTCAACATTTGTGACGCCACTTATGCCACGTTTCAGGCGCATTATTATGGAGTTAGCCAAGAATTTTCAAATATCTCCTGACTCCCGACTAATGCATGTTCCCTATTGTGAGACCTTGTACTTTAAACTCTATATAAACAACTGTTTCCAATAAATGGGCTAATAATTACTACTAGGTACTTTACTTAATACAAACGCAATAAGGTTTCCTTGAGCACAAATCCGTTTGTCAATCTAGAACCTTAGACCGTTAACGCAGGTACGGTAGTGCGACATAGTTATCTGACAGAGCACATAAATCTGTCCGCCCATTTCCCACAGCCCCATACGTGTAATTGGCATGAATTAGCTTAGATACACATAATACAGCTATTCAAGTAATCAACGCATTATGGGAATACTTACATATTTTATTATAGTCAAGGAGTTGTTTATATCCGCTCAAGGAAATGTGTCACATCTCTATGACATGATTGTAGTTTGTAAATAGGTAAAAAATTTATAATGTTAAACCTGTTTCTCATTTTATGTAAACTTAAACCGTGTTATTACACAAGATTTTTAAACACTGTTTAACTAAACACATGTTTTAATGTGATGCTGTCACTTTTTTGACAATATTGTTTGACAGAGACAGCATCATGTTTAAACAGTGTTTAGTTAAACATGTGTTGAACAATCTTTTGTAATAACACCGAATGTTTTTATGAGAAATAAATTCTTTAAACCCAATGTTTTGGAGTTGATTCGTCATTCAGTGTTGGTAGGTCCAGATTCTAAAATTTCCACATATTCAAGAATTCTTTTCCCCAAAATGATATGTTTGGTAACTTTTTTGCCTATTTTTGTTAAACAGGAAATAAAACGAATTGAAAGATATTAAACTAAGTTTATTAAGAAAATAAAGAAGTATCGAAAGTTCTAAACTTCCGAAACTTCATCTTCGCTTAACATGGTCAGATAAACATTATCCTAGTTAAATTTATTTATACTCCAATTAATTTTCCCCAAAAAATGCGAAACCCCCCCCTCCCCAACCTTCGTCATTATTCACTAAAACCTTACTAATAGCAATAAACGAAATATTAATGTTTTCAGGAATATAAGGCCTTTACGGCCGTTCAAAAATTGCCATAGCGGACGGTATTTCACGTCCACACGGCGGGGTATTGGTAAAGTTTTCAACTAGCAATAATCGCACCTCGGATAAACCTCATTGGTTACGATATTGCCTCTGCGCAAAGTTAATTTAATAGTTTATGTCAAGACATCATATACTTTTATGAAAACGAAACCATACCGCGATGCAGAAAGCTACAGCGCCATCTGTGTTTCGGACGAGTAAACTTTTCTGTAGCAAGTTTCACCCCTTTTAATATCGGTTCATCAACATTATTGACATTTTTACTGACTACAATCTAATCTTACTGTTAAACGCAGTCAATGAAATCAATATTTTGGTCGTTTATAAATAGGCCATTCGCATAGTTCACTTCATTTAAATTGATTGGCGCGGCGATTCGATTTTACAAGCGATTGTAGATAAAAAGCGGTTATCGACTAAAACTGACTAAAAAAACGACCGGTGTAAATCCCACATTAGGATGTTTGAGCATAACATGAACAATATAAACACATAAAAACAGTAAACAATCAAAATACTTTCAGATTAACAAAACACGTATCTGTGATAGTGAATTACATACAAATTAGCTAATCAGATACATTAGTTCCAGTCAATGAATGTACCGATCGTTGGCAAAGTTAAGGTCACATCGAGTTCGCTCATTGGGATTACGTAAAAAAACATGAAAGTTCAAATCATGTTGTTGGTAGAAAATCACACAGCCAATACAGGCGTATCAAATCTAAAAGCACTCAAGGCGAAGGAATTACTCAGTAGGGTTGCTAATGAGGCTTATAATAATTTTTAATTAGAATTCATCTAGAGTTAGACCGTATAAAGATCCTATTTAGGCGTACTTTTAGAAATTTTATTAGTCTTGTATAAAAGGAAAGTAGTTTGCAGATTATGCATTTAAGTATCATTAAAGCCAGGAACGATTGGTTTCGTCAATCAAAATTAAAATCAATATACTCGTACCTTCCTTAAATAATTACATACACAAATACTTTGGTTCCTATACTTACGTCTGCGTGCAATTGAGAAGAGTTTTTACTCGCACATTTACTAAGATTTTCATTTACATTAATTTTGTAATTTTCTGTTGTTTTGGTATGGTCATTTTTAGGAGCCCTGGCCATAGCAAGAAATTATCTTCTTTCTTTTTATTTTATTTAATGAGAGCATTGTAAATAATCGTGCTATTGAAACAACTTCATAATTATTGGATCTATAGTAAGTAGTTCTTCTATTTATTACTAAGGCCATTAAAATTCAGACAGCCCTACGCAGATCGAATCGCTGAAACGGAATGCAGTATCGGCAGGTCACTTTAAGGTAATATTGACGTAACAGCTATCCGGAGCTAGTATCTGTATTAGGTAAATGAAATGATCCGCGACGTGAGCTGTGAAATCAGTGATCGCACTGATGCAATGGCGGCTGATTCTGATCATCTTTTGTTTATTGCGGTGGAGATCGTAGTTACATAAAACATATAAATGTTGCAAAATCTACTGACAATAATTTATCACATTTTGTATATTCAAATGTGATTTAGCGTTATTCTAAAAGAAAATTTTAAAACTAGCTGAAAGTGTACATACACTATCAAGAGAACTGAACATAGCAACATTCAGATTTTTCAATTTGTGTAATTGTTTTTATCACTATTTCGTCTTATACTGTTTGTGAGAAATTCGTTTCATATACTTAGTGGAAATATGATTTCTTTGTCATTTGATCTGAATTGTATTTCATCTTCCATTCATCATAAATAATACAAAGTTTGCAATTTTCTTGTGAATTTTGACGCGTCGGCAATTCGGTAGCCAAATGAACGAAATTGCTTAGAAACCGCAGATTGCAAGTAAGATTTCGAAACCGAAATGAATCATCTGATGGCCTTGTGTTGTGGAGCTGAAGCGTCCTGTCACATTTTTGATTGCACTTTAAAATGTATGCATTCACAAAATTCACATGTTTCAAAGGATTTAAATTAATCCATTCACAACATAAAATAAAATAACAGGTGATAGTCATCAATCAAAGAAAATCTACTAGAATATTTTTGCCATATCTAGCCGCCCCCTTATTAGTAACTAAGTGCTAACAATAAATCTCGTTTTGTGAGTTTCAGTTGCTAGCAAAGTACACTGTTAGCACTCCCTTTAGCACCTGAAACCGTCAAATTTCATTAATTTCAAACAGTTTCAATCGATTTCAATCAATAATTGTTAGCAACAGAGTTACGTAATCAGGGGGCAGGTTGCAAAATCGTTACAAACCAATAGTATAATTATATTTAAATGCGAGAATTTGTGAATTTTCTGCCAAACAAAATTTATAGACCAGGAACAATGGTTACGTGCAAACATTATCGAATTCGTGCTTGGCGATTGCAATGCCCATGCGCACATTATAGTAAGCAAAACCAATAATCTCAATACAATGCAGATGATCGATGCCTTTCTCTGCCGAGATTGTAAGTGCATAGTGGAGAAACTGTAACGTTGCCATTGCTAGATAGGCACTATTGCACAGGGAAAACACATCTGCAGTATGTGAAAGTGATTTTGGATCATGACTCGTTTTTATTAATACCTAATAACTATTGATAATTTCAAATCAAGCTATGTCAAAAATAACGTTAATTATGATCGATTGTGATATTGAATAGAAATAAAATAATTAATACGATGTGAAAGCACAGGATAAGGATAAAAACAAAAGTGCCTAAGTAAAACTCACACTTAAGTATTTTAAAATGCTAAAAAGGCTATTAACTCTTAAACCAATTAACACCTCACATGAAAATAATTAAAATAAATTATAGAAGAGAGCAAAAGCAAGATGTAATATAGGTACTTTTAATTATTTTCCCTGCAATATAAATGCAAATGTTCTGTCAGAGCTATTTGACTGTGGTGTTACAGCAAGCCTATAATCTGTGGAAAATCATAGTAATGGAGACTCACGCGCATATGAGCGCAATTCCGTAATGGAAGAAGTGGAGATACAATCGAGACCTAAATTGTTTTGTGTAGTTGCGCTTGCGTCGTTTTATTTTAACCTTCAAGTGTTTGCGTTAGCATATTTGTGAGGAACAATACAAGAATGATGAAGGACTTTTTTGTTAAAATAAGAATAAAATTTGATGCAACTACTTCCTCGATATCAATGCTATTATTAAAATAGCAAACTTAGTAGAACTATAGATATAAAAAAACTTTTAAGTAAAACTATGATATTTGCAAAGCTGAAGGTGAAACAAAATAGAATTACACTGGCCTGCAAAAGTAAGTATCACACAGGCCTATATTCATACAAACGAGGTAACTTTGAAGCTTTGGTTCCCCGCCCAGGATTAAACAGGGTGTGATTTGATGATGGCCATTCAAAGAGTAAATGGAGGAGGCCCAGATCGCTAAAGAAACCCAATGGATTAGAAGAGTCGTTTACACCAGAGACCGTACAGACTTTTTAGTATTACATTTTCCATACTTTTGATGTAATTTAGCCTGTTATTTTTTAAGTTCAGCCCTGAGCTAAATTCTAAGTTAAAAGCTCTTTGAATGGCCATCATCAAATCACACCCTGTTTAATCCTGGGCGGAGAACCAAAGCTTCAAAGTTACCTCGTTTGTATGAATATAGGCCTGTGTGATACTTACTTTTGCAGGCCAGTGTATTTATTACATTAAATGAAAAGTTTCTTAAACATGCCTTGACCTATATTATTGAGATATAAAAATCAAGGACGAGAAAGGAAAGAATACGATATTTTATGAGAAAATCAAAATACTGTACAATTAAAGGTAATTAAGGGGACGGTTATAATCATATTCACAGATTTTATTACGCACAAGAGGCGATCATAAATTCCCTTTTCGAAAGTGCACAATGAAACACGTGTGTATTTCGAAATGCGTAGATGCAGCTGTTCATTGTGCCGAAAAATCAAAAATACAAATAATAGATGATTTCATAAATCATTTAATTCAAGGAAAGTCTATCAAACTGTCTGTGTAAGAAATCTTGTCAGATGAACATATAAATATTGCCTGGATCTATAAAAAAGACAAATGATGTAAGTATATGAGAATAGATTGGAATGCTTCATTAAATCGTGGAACGATCAATTATTATGTTATTGGATAACGAAACAGCATAAATCACAATCCAAGAATAATTCGCATTGAGGATTGAATTAGCAATGAAGAATGTGATTAATTATGAGACTTTTACTCTGATCATCTCCTAAGTTTTCTGTTATTGTCACATCCGAAGAGCGGATATTCCAAAACTAGATTTTTTTTACGAATTGTAGTACTTGCAAGTAAATCGACAAGGACAATGACATAAAAACAGAACATTAAGTGATTTTTATGATAAGAAAGCATAAGAAAAGAGTGCTGTCTCTATCATTCACACATACACACATATTGAGGCTAGAAGAAAGAAATATTGAATAGAAATTAAACCCCTTTGATAAACCACGCACGTGCAAAGAGCAATAACCTATAGAACTGATAAGAGTTTATTTAACTGCAGGTTTCGAATGATTATAATTGCTGTATTTCAACATAGAAAGAAATACCATAGAGAATTAAACAACAATTAAACCTGTTACATACATACACAAGTCAGTGGTTTTGTATTTCCTTTTGCGTATTACCTGTAACAAAAAAGAATAAACATTATTATAATGGGTTAACATTATAATACACATTATAATGGGTTTAGGATGCTGTTGGGGTTGCCCCGCTTCTGTAGTGCCTCGACGATGTTCATGGAGGCGAGGGTCGATGGCTTTCATGCGATAATACGGAAGCGGGTGGCATCACTACTCAATAGAATTCGTAACAGCACCAACAGTATCCTAAATGTCATAGCTGAGAAGTATGACTCGACTGTTATGAGGGCTTTTATTCGTGTCTTGATTGAATAAAGTCGCAAGACACTGTCCAGTCATACGTAGCTTTTAATTATTATTATGTATTATTTAATTGAAATTTTTTAGTCTATTCAAATTCTATTCCAATTGTTTTGCCCTGAATACTAACATAGGATTTAAGTTAAGTAATTGTTACTAACAAAAATGGATTGTAAATCTGAAATATGAAATAAATTATTATTATTATTATTATTATAAATCTCAATCAATTACAAATTATTGTTAAATACGAACGCATTCATTTTGCTTACAACACTAAAAAAATCAACCATAACAGATGTATTTGAGTCGAGTGCATTCCGTCAAGTTGATTTGAATAAAAAAGGTGCTATTGTGTACCACATTGTAGAAACGGGAGTGGAAGCCAAACATGGAATTAAATCGTCACAAAGAGCTAGAGTGGAGTTTCACAATGCTGGGAGCAAAAGAATTCGAAGATCAAACAATACTATAATACAGTACGAATACGCATTCAGTAATTTCAAGCATAGGTGGTTCAAGAAACTGGGAATAATGTTGTAACTCTTGAACCGTTGATTTGTAAGTAAACATTTCCATACGCTTTAGCTGTGTGAGCTATAGAAATTCTTTAGCAAGTACCCATTGTTTCCCCTGATTTTACATGTAAATGAGTTAGAAGTGTTTATACTTCATCATTTGTTATTATTTTGAAATGCTTTGAAATATTATGATGCATAGATTTTGTGTTGCACCCTACATCAATAAAACGAAATGGAAGTTGGGTTAGTTTCTATAAGCGGATGTAAATATTAAACCTCTTAGCTGTACCAGTTGCAAAAATTAATAAGATATAAAAATAATAAATCACAATTAAAATCGTATGTTAGTTACACAACGGTAATGGAGCCAGATTGATCATTTGTCATGAATCAAATTATCACATCGTTCACATGATAAATCGTTGAAAGTATGACGGACAGTGAAATGACAGTGATCATGAAGAAATGGTGGTGTTTATGAGAGAAACAAGGTACTATGATCTTACCGCAAATGGTGTTATACAACTAGTAATTGTATATTTCAGAGACGGTATTAAGTCATTAAGGTGAAAAGGTTAAAGAATAATCGTGTACAAAATATATAAAAGTGACGGCGTTGGATATGCATGAATATTTATCAATTGAACATGGGAGAACGTAAAAGGATAATTTATAATAACCATCCAAACCATAATGTAAACACAGGAAAATGGAGTTGACGCGATATAAAAACAGTAGACTAGCCGTCAACAGAAATGAGTATGAATACGATAAAAACAGAGTAGAAACGCCAACACAATGTTATTTGTATCGATTGACATTCATACAAGACAAGAAATGAGATCAATAATATATCAGAGAAACCAATTAAGTTCGACATATCCTGAACCTTCATACTACTGAATGACGGGATACAGCAATTAGCAGATAGAATCATGTCGGCGATCAAAGAGAATCATTGTAATTGCGAATGTACGTAACATTCGTACGAAGCACATAATTGAAGACCTTGGACCGCTGCTCGAGTAAAAAAAGGCTCTGATTTTACAAATTCAAATTACGACTATTACAAGAGTGACAGATGGAAGCAAAGTGGTCTCGTATGTTGCTACAAGTGGCAGAGATAATAATACAGTAATGACTTTAATAGTAATTCAGAACACCACATGATTAAGCCTGGTAAACCATTAGGTTAATACTTGTAATTTGTCGCGGCACCTTCCACTCCCTTTAGACAGCCACAGCTAGGCTAGGTGTAGAAGCTTCAATTCTAATTGTTTGATAAGTACATTTTATTAGATGACAAAATTAATAAGATAATCTTTAATTGAATATTGTGAAAAGCTCGTAAGTCGCAAATTTAGTGAAAATCTCTTTTAATGGTTTTTCGTGAGAAAACCTCGTAATAAATATCTACGTCGATACTACTACGATAATTGTAGTGCCATCTATTGATATAAATGAGAACTTCGTGATAAATTTTCACTATCGTTTTTTCATCTCCTGTAAAATTTGGAGAGATGCGCATGCGAGGTTTTCACAGCCCGCCGGCGATATTTATATCTGAAAAACCAATTACACAAACTGCTTTCAGCCATCATAATTCACAATTAAATATCAACAAACCAAATCATAAGTTAATGAGTGTTGAGATAGGATGACTCCAAAACGGAGTAGAAGAATTAAACACCTACGTGACGGTAAATCATAAACACGGGACAGTTCGTTCACCTCACTCCGAAATAAAATTAGATTCAATCAACCTCTGCCCACATCAGATTACTAATGCGTTTACGATCTCCACAAATGAGGAGTGGAGTAAAACTCCCGCGGGGGCGTTGAGTCATTCATCATTCAACTAACTTGAAGAAATAGTACAATTAACAGCAGTAGCAATTGAAGTGTGAACTCTTTGCTCACCTGAAGATTAGTCAACATCGTAATCAACATCATCGTATTAGCCATGGAACGCCTATTGCTGAGTATAGGCCTCCCGAATGAATACTTAATTAAAATGACAGGAATTAAACGCGTGCAAACTACTTGCAAAATACGCGTGCAAACTCCCGAATTAATTTCTATATTTATGAGTAAGTTTATTTTTAGCAGTTTAGAAGATGAGATAAAACTTTAAACTAGAAACAGAAGTTTTGGTACACTCAAAATAATAAAGAACTTATCAATCACATCTAATTCACACTAGATGAAACCATGACGAAAATAGAAAGTACTTTAAAAGACATAGGAACTTCTACATACTGTTATTATCAATGCTAAGTAAAAATTTAATGTTGTTAAGAATAAAATTAATACTTACCAAAATTATATAACGCGAAAACAATAACGCAATAAACAAGGTTACATCCGATTCACACCATAATTCGAATAATGAATTGTAATTTCTGATCAGCGGACCGAATATTTATGTGTATTGTAATAAAGATTGCTTTCTAATTTACTGATTGAACCATGAATGTGTGTAATACCATATTATATATTATGTGGTAATACGTTACGCGAGAAGTACACATAATTTAATGGTTATTTATATTATGTCTACAAAATTAATTCAAAGTTTGTTAATCTTAAATGGTTTAAGCATGGCTCTAATTTAAGGTGATTCAACTCAAATCAAATTTAAATAATCATAGTTTATTGCTGTTATGATACCATCAATTGTTATGTTAATCAATGATGACGATGACACACATATCCATATTAGTATTTATGGCCGCTAAAATAGTAAACATTATAGTAACGAAAGTGAGACCAATGTGTCACGGCGCATTAGAATAACAAATGAGGATATTAAAACTGGTTTAAATTAAAACCAGACCAAATTAACACCAGACAAAAATGGTAAAAAAGGCATAACAATATGAAATCGGAGCTTTTTTGTGGGTTTGAAGTTGTCGAATGAGGTGTTTGTGGTCAGTTTGAAAGCGTGGACACTTGGTTAAGTAAGTTTGGTACAGATTGTATGTGATAAATAATCAAATCACGTAATCACTGATTACGATGACGCTTTTAAATGAAATAAAAATAAATAATAGAGTGAAGAGTGTGTAACTTGCGTAACGTAAATAGATCCGTCACCACAGTATTTAAATCATTTCTTGTAGGTATGTGATTCAGAATAAGACAGTAACTAAAGCATACACGCTGCATGTGAGACATAACAATGAAAGAAGTGAAAGTGATAAATTGTCAAAAATACAAATATAACAAAGCAAAGTACTCCAGCTCTAGATTCATAAAACGTGACCAAGTAAATTGAAAAGGCGTTTTGTTTGCAGATTTCATGAATGCACGACGGTTAATAACTGTAAAAGTTAGTGAGAGGGCTATTGCTTTGGACTTGAAGAGCTGTCGGATTTACCGAGGTCGGTATAAGGATGAATAGATGACGCTACTAACGTCTAATTAAATAAAAGAATAAAAGATGAGGAAGTAAAAAGGTTATGTTATGGATGTTCTAGCAAAAGCGCGTGTGGGAGCAATATTTGCGAGGTTCTTTGTTCGTTTCGCAAAATAATGCTTTGCATGGATTATGGAAAGTACAAGTTTTTTGCACTATTAAAATAATAAATTACCAGCTAATCATACCATTACGAACAATGTTCTAAATCAGGTCACACACGAATAAGTATTTAAAAAACCATGAATGGTACTAATATGCTTGAATGCATCAGACAAACATTTGCTAACAACGGGATTCAAACCTACACTGAAGCTTCTGAGTGAAGGCACAAACCGTTAGACAAAGCCGATCGTCAATAGAATAATTTAAAAAACAAGTTATGAGAATCGTATATTTAAGTAATGTAGGTACCGAAACCAAAACCAAAATGAAGTATTCAATTTGGAAAAAATTAAAAACATTAATTGTGGATGGCTGGTACATCAAATTTAAGTTTTAAAGTGTTACGGAAACAATACGGGCATTAAATCAACCCGTCAGAAGCTGACTCTAATACACCAGATCTCGTATCCATTCCAGAGATTTAGTGGCTTCCTACCGTAACAGTGGGCGTAGTCAACATTCTAAATCATGGAGCCACTTAGGGCGTTGAAGACAAATTGAGCCATTTTGTCTGCTTCAACGTGTATCTGATACAACGACCAGGCAGCTAGACCTATACAAAACGACCAGATCAATAGAAAATAGGTCCTATAGGTTTTCAATTAATATTATACCGTAGACCTATCTACAGTGGTAAGCAGTGTTGAAGTAATGGTTCATCGAACCGTAGGATAGAATATATCGATTTATTTGATGCGATGCATTTGAAAGACAATTAGGAAAAGTATGCAAGTTAAATAGGTATCTTATTTGCAATAAATGTTAAGAAATGATAACTGTTATCACGGAAGTAAATATAAATGATAATGCTTATGAACAGGCAATTTAGCTTGATATACTGGATATGTCGCAGACGTATTGTATATTTAGCCGTATTACATAGCAACTAGCCGTTTTAGAAAACTGTCGCAGACGTATTGTATATTTAGCCGTATTACATAGCAACTAGCCGTTTTAGAAAACGGCGCCGTATTTTAATACGGCGAGTCAACGATACGCCAGATTGACATTGTGATACGTTGTTCAATACGGCGGAGCACGTTTAGCCGTTTTGTATCTAAGTTCTATTGTAGAGTGACCACACTAACAAAATGAAACAGTCCTTAAATGACAATAATTTAATTTTAATAATTAAGAAAAAAGGTTGGTTTAAGTAACTTCTAAAGCACCTGTAAGTAGTAGGAAACATATTGTGTTCTTTTTATTAGTTTTAAGGAATGTATAAGTACTACCTTCTATCAAATAAGTAGGTACGATACAAAAACGGTTTGGTTTATGATTGTAAAATTGTAATATTAGTTACAAGAACATTTAGCTATTTTTTTGGTTTTAATAATTTTAAATCTTTTTAAAAGTTAACTTTTTTTGTATTATGTACTGTTATTGAAAATTTTGATTTTAAGCATTTTTATATTAATATAATTAATATAATTGAAAAAAACTAGAAAAAAATCGAGCCGTAGCCTCATCCTGTCTGAGCTGCTGCTACGGCTGAGTCGATTTTTTCTAGTGTTTTTTTCAATTATATTAATTGTCTTAATATAATATGTAATGTATCAAAATATTGTTCTTTGGGCACTGCCCAAAAATTATGGTTCGGAAATATGTTTCTTTAATCTTCACTGGCTACACACTCATTACGTTGTATTTTTTACACCATCAGAAACCATTGCCACCTTACCAGTTTTAATCTCGTTCTTTGATCCACGGCTTTTTCACACTACCGCATTGAGCTACCGAAGAAACTATTTAACTGCACATTAAAAATTGTCCTTACAACAATTGTCTGTACACATTTGGCACGATTTCTTCATTTAATTCATCCATATTCTTACTTATTTTCGATGCAATATCCGCACTTGACGCCATTTTTATTGTTATGGTAGGCAACGCCGCGAGTGTTGATAATTAGTACTAAAAACTGACGGAAAAGCGGCTTATGAACCGCCCAATTACATTACGGCTAGCCGTATTGAAAATCGTAAAGCGCTCTATTCAATGCGGCGTACTTTTGGTCAGCCGTTTTGAATACAGCGTATCTTTAATCCGCCGCATTACAATACGGCGCCGTTTTCTAAAACAGCTAGATGCTATGTAATACGGCGAAATATACAATACGCCTGCGACAGATATATTGAATATACTGAATGTAGAAAAGTATCAAGTATAAAATATGTAAATGAACAAAAACTCGAGAGTACTACAATTATACAAGGGTAATTGGTACAATTTTAAGTGAAGATAATAAATATAATTTGATATGTACCGGAAACTCATACGGCAACCTTGTAACGTCAACACTAGGTTTTAACACTTCATATTTAACGATTTGTTCGTGAGATCATCTAGAAGGTTAAGTTAGGTAAAAAATAACGATCAAATCAAAAGAAAAAACATTTTAGAAGGAGAAGTACGATTGTAACATTTGGTAAGCATGTTTTTGTTTCTAAGATTGAAGAATCATTATTATGCGTAAGTATGATGATATAAAGGAAGCAGTACGAAATATGACATCATCAAAGTAGGATTCAAACTATTATTTCCTTACGGATGTGAAGTTCCTTTTGGCTATTCAATCTTGTGCCAGTGACCTATAATAAAGGACACAAATCGCAAATAATGAACTCAGGGAGCAATTTAAGCGATACAATTTAAACAAGTTTCGTAGAGTAAATAAATTACCTTTGAGCGTTAAATAGAGAAAGGAAATTAGGTTCACTCTGAATGTAGATTATTCAACTGTTAAGGAAGTAATTTGAATCTGGCAAGATTTATCAATAACCGTAACTCAATCCTGATTTCAAGAAATTTATTGGAGGTCCGAGTCGTTTGTTTTACGTAGTTCTTAATACAATGTCTGAATATAGGTAATTGGGAATCGGAGCCTATTGTGATTGGCTGAATTAACCTACATTTGAACACGACAGTGGCAGAAGGGAGTTCAATCGAGATAACATACAACAAAAAAGAGGAACGATGCAAGTAAAATTGGCAAAGATTGCAACTAACGACCAATGAAATACTGTCAATGGCATGAGAGATTCTGCAGAGGAAACTTTATAGACGACTGGTGAAAATTAATTTATGACAACTTTTTTACGCTTAATTGCAGCTAGCTATGAATTCTCAATGCAGAATAAATTTACACAAAAGAGTAATCGTAACGGTACTACCACGTGCTCTCGATAGTGGGAGAGAATATTGCATACACAAACAATACTGCTGAGAACTTGTTCTTCAATTAGCATTCCAGACATTGAACTACATACTTGATGTGAATGGACGAAGGTGGAATGTGTCACTTTAGAAAACTCGAATAATACGAAAATTGACATGACAACGATAACAATGCCAAACAATTTCGAGAACCTGTCCAAAAAATTAAATAATACAATAATAGCAATAAGCAAAATTGTGACACACCAAATTATTATAGCAACGTCAAATACACTTGATTCAAACAGACATTTGGCCATTTGTGTTGATAACTACAATTTGTAACGCTCATGTAACAGCTATGACTAATCTTAGCGCTGCACGTTCGTTAGTAGGGCACACTGTAACACTAATCAAAATAAATTTGTCTGAAACGTACCACGGTTCGGTATGAGATCACGCACAATACTAATTCAGGATGAGTTATCTATTACTGGTATGGTGTGCAAACACTTATTAATCGGCGAAGTTGAAATGAAAGCTTGACTGTTTGAGCTGGTGTAGTTCTAACGACATTCCTTGATGTAAAAAGAAGTGGCAGGAAAGTAGTATAGGCCAAGGCGTTCAATGTAAAAAGTGAAAACGAACGTATAAAATGTGACACGGTGAGTTAATGTAGGGTATCGATTACAATTTCTATGAAAGTCAACATAGGCTGATGTGATAACGCCGCTGAGCCTATAGATAAAATATTGATCGTGGTGGAAACGGTTCACTAAACTGGCATACATTGTATGTCGGTAACGTTACCAGGGAACGTAATACGAACACACAGTAAATTAAGGGTAAACGCATCCGTTAGAATTACTGCGGTGAACAAGAAAGCATAGACATTGCGATACTAAGCTCATTTGTGTTATCGATATGATTTATTTTATAAACAGCGGACTCAAACATAAAATAATATTAATAACGATTAACGATCGATCATACAAACAAAAATATATTTTAAGACAGCAAAGGTTGTGCACCTTCGTATTTTTACAGCAAACGTATGTAAGAAAGTCATGCCAGTATAGGTTTCTAACATTATTACGATTAATCAATGTCCAATAAATATAATGCTAAATTATGTTTTAAAGATTGGCATAGAATTTTATTACTGCAGACACAAATCATATGAGTACGAGTATCTGATAAAGAGAACATTTGAAAGAGACTAATGGTCTGATAGTTACATAAATAGTGATTGAACATCATAAACCCGCAATCAAAAGAATAAATTATCAATGGCAAAAATACCACGTGCTATCTCGAAGCGGTGAAAACGAAGGTCAAAAAGTCAAGCATAAGTTTTTTTGGAAAAGAAATCAAAAGCTGCAGGGCCAGTTCAATTACATACACACTCATGCATTTCACCGCACACTTGTATCGTTGAGTAGAGAGCTGGTATTTAAAGGTAATAATCTAAAGTGACCATTGTGTGCAATTATGTTGTAAACGGAAGCCATTATAACGGGTGAAGTCAATCATATCAATGTTTTTACGATAGGAGTGAACAACATAACCTCTAAATTCTGGTACCTACTTGGTAAATTCGACTTAGATAGAATCTTAAAATAATTTGAATTAAAACATCAGTTGTTATAGTTTCAACTGTTTCTATATATTTATAGGGTAAACATTTAAACCAGAGAAAGTTTAATATTTACGACAGTAATTCTTAAAACAAGTATCCATACCTTGTTGACAAAGATAGCTGCAGGACAGATACAAAATTGATCATTTGATTCAAAGACAATATTTCTTAGCAGCCGACGATAAATTCAAGATAAGGAAACGAAGACTACATTATGTGTACAGTTTTGTTATAGTTTCGGGAACGTAACTGGCGAAGCAAAAACAGACAGTCAGGAACTTAATTGAGGAAACACCAATGGGTTATTTAAATGCATCAGACAACGATTTATCGCTGAAAGGGACATTGTAACAGTCAATATTATTGTCGCGATGTCGATAAATTCTTGCAGTGTTATTAGAAGAGAGATTCATATTCGCCTTCGAATCGATTTATGCATCACGTTGTCAGGAAACAATTATCGCGAGCAATCGTCTTCAGTTGTCACAGAGATTATCTTGAGTGTGCTTGGATTGGCCATTGCGTTAGTAAATGGCAGCGTGACTAAACTTTCCTTCCGTGAGGAATAGGAAGATGTGCATCAATTGGCCTGTATCAGGAATTATTAGCATAACATTTAATAGGCATGTGATCATCGTGACTCGATCGCTTTCCTTCTAATTTCATTCCCCTCGAATTTACTTTCTACCTCAATAAATTCTGTTTCGGATCAAAGTTTATCACTGATAATTTGATGAAAGTTCCATCAAGAACTAAGAGTAGGAGCAAACTGACTGCCGTCGTTAATTTGAATAGTTAAAAAAGTAGGTCACGCCATGCCCTTCACATATTTAACCGAGTTCGAATAATACCGTTATACCTACAATCAATTAGAAACACCATTGAGCTGATATGTAATCAAGCAATTATGAGTACACGCAGACAAAACATTAAGAAGCAAATTGTGGTGAATTTTGACGCTACTCAGCACGTTTACTTATATTAGCACTCTTGTAACATGCCATAATATGCAGGTTCAATGTACAGAAGGTCAACATGTTGTTGCTTTACTTTATTGTAATGCGAACCATATAAAACTAGCCCATTTGATGATACCGTGGGAAGCATGTTTGATTATTTATAAATTTCGTAAGCTGCATTCCTTTCTTGTCGATGCAGTGTAATCAACAACAATGAAAGATCAACATAAAATGTAAACGAATCCAGTTTGATCGAATCTCATAAAATAAATAGTTTACAAACAAAGTTTTTAGTGGTTTCGTGAGGTTTTCTACCAAGGCCAATTCGTTTTCTTCGCTCAATTTGAAGAGCCATAATATTGTTAAAATTAACGGAATTACCCTTTATTTGTTTTAACTAGTTACTACTACGTTGAAGCTTATTAAAATGAGGGCACTTATATATAATGTTAACAGTCTTTAAAAATATTTAGAAGCAACCGAGTCTTCTGCGAGGGGAATAACAGTTTATGGAGTAAAACATTAAGTTGAACGGTCCATGAATTCGACATAAAAATTGAGTCACATCTTCATAGGTTCCATCCATACACAAATTGCTAGCCTACGAAATGGGTGTCATGTGCCTAATCATCACGATGATGCGTCTATTTTTATTTTATTATAACCTTGACTGAGTGATGAATAAGTACCTACTACGTATTTTTTCCTGCCTTATATTCAAGTACCTCCATCATCAAGACCAAGCTCTTTGTTCACAACACGTACGGTATCCAACTCAAAATTTATATTAGGATCACATTTTCCAGTGGGTATATAATGTTTGAAAATATTAAAGAACATGAAGCGCATGTGTCGAAGTTTAATATACGTAATACCTAAGTAATTGGCAAGTTAGTATCTTTTTGGTTAACATCAGCATTAACAAGTGAAATCATCGCTATATCGCATGTGACATCGTCGCTATATGGTCATACATAATTAGGCCTGTGTTACTAGTTACTTATGTTGCATTTGACAGTTGTTCTATTAAATTTGATGGCCAGTGTATTGCCAAAGCTACGGCTGCGCTTGCGTCGTGCAGTCGTGTAATAAGCACATCGCTGTTATGCAGTCAGAGTCACGATGTGACATCTCATTATTGCTGCTTCGGGAGAGACGGAAACAAGGGCGGCAGGAGACTCTGGACTATAATGCGAGACATGCCGATTGACATGTGCGAACACTTACAGTATAGTCAGAGCCGATAAATAATGAAGTGAACGCGTTATTACAGATATAGTATCGATCAATAGACCAAAACCAACCGACGTTGACCTGGAATAAACAGTAGTTATAGTGGGGCTAATATGATAGATAGGGTTTTTTATAAACCCTAAAACCGCCACTTTAAAAAAACTAGGCTTAGGCGCGTTTAAAAATAAGGAGTGCCTATGTTACTCATACTTACAAATAGGTACAATATTTATTTATTTATAACGCACATTTATATCTTTATAGGTACACTCAATGCGATAGAATAGACTCAGGGCTCGAGTTTTCCGACTTTCTTAACAATAAAATTTTAAAGTTTTTATTTGTTGGCCGTAAAATTCAGGGTTGCAACTCGTTACTTTACCTAAAGTTGTAAAATTTTTCCATGATCATATCTACCAACAGGATGATTTTTTGAACAGTCGACAAAATTTTTGGTGTGGCTTAGACCATCAAACTGAACAACTTTGTCTATGGGACCAACTTCAAATCAGAGCAAAAAATCAACTGTTCCATTGAAAACGTCAATCTAATCGATCAAAATGTATGGAACAGCTGATTTTTTTTTTGCTATAATTAAGTTGGTCCCATAGACAAAGTTGTTCAGTTTGACGGTATAAGCAACACCACAAAATATGTCGACTGTTTTGGGGACATTATGTTATTTCTTATTACCACAAACAGACAAAACTTAAATTCACAAAAAAAAACTTGTAAACGCTTTCAATCCACTCATACAACGTGATATCTAAAAACAGAATATTAAGTTATTTACAAAAAGCGAGGATAAGTCAATATTCTACAGTCACACCCTGTAGTATGTAGGTATAATAATAAACGTTATCATAAATGAGTGACAGACAAAAAGACGGAGAACGGGCGACGAACGAAAAATTCATAGCTGGAGTTTTAAGGCAAAAAATGTGCCAAGACAAAAAGTCCGACTTTCTCAATTAAGCGTAGCAACCCTAGTGGCGTTACTAATTTGCTAGAACATTCTGGCTTGTTCAGTGGCTGTTACAAGAAAAACCGTTATTAATTATGGTTTCGCGGTAAAGTATCGCTGACTCGCGGGAAAACTCATATCAGTGAGCTTGGCTACACGACTTGGCTAAACGAACGAGCGACTAGCGAGCGACGGACGACGCGATGAGCTTCCAGTGAACTTGGCATACACGACTCCGCTAAACGAAAGAACGACTAGCGAGCGACGACGGCGCGACGAGCTTCTCATAGTCCTTTTTTCTTATTGCCACTAACAGACAAAACTTAAATTCACAAAAAAAAACTTGTAATCTCTTTTCAATACACTCATACAACGAGATATGTATCTAAAAAAAGATTATTTGAGTAGCTATTTACAAAAAAGCGAGGATAAGTCAATATTCTAATAGTCAACTTTCGCAAGGGTCGGTCATGGGATGGGTGACCAAAAATTTATTATCTAGAGCTCCTCCTTGCTTCGGAAGGCACGTTAAGCCGTTGGTCCCGCCTGCATTTGCAATTGTTAACCAACACCCACCAATCCTCATTGAGCCCGCGTGGTGGATTACGGCCCGTCCGTCTTATCCACCCGTGAGGAAGGTCTGTGCCCCAACAGTGAGGACATTAAAAATTACTCAATAGTCAAGTCTATATTACAAACCAATGAACTTAAGCTTAAACATCACGTGGGTATGAGAGAAAAAATATTTACATGTCGTGTGATGCCAATTTAGCCGCTGTGTTCAGTGTTTCTATAGCACAGTGAAGAGAAAAGTCGCTCGCCGCGCCGCATATCGCTCATTCGCGTGGCCAGGCCTTAAAGGGTTTAGTAACAAGGGCAAGTAGTTCCTGGACTAAATAAAGATAGCATAGAATACCGTACTTTAACTATTAAAAGATACTTACTTAGTGAGTCTATGGGATAAGCTGCTTTTTGATGTTACTTTGTCTTGCTGAGCCATAGAACAGTGGCTCAGAAAGTCAAAGTAACATCAAAAAGCGATAATAATTAGGGTTAGGGATTGATCGAAGATTTTGTGAGCCATAATTATGTAATTTACTTAGGTTCATAGTCTGGGTGTCGAACAAAACACCGTGTCGTGTAAAAAACAAACAACTAGGAAGCTGCAATTTTACAGCTTTACTATATTTTTGGTTATATTATAGTAAAGCCTACTTCTCCTCCACTCGACCTCCATGGTCGAGTGGTTTATACACCGGTTTTAAAGGTGTCGCCATATCTGTGGTCCCGGCTTGGATCCCGGCTGGGTTAATTTATTAGAAAACAAACTTTTCTATGGCTCAGGGACCCATCGCACAAATTTTCACGATAAAAACAAAACTAAATCGTTATCGATTCAATTTCATTTACACAAAAATACTCACTTTAGTTTTGTTAAAATTGTTGAAAGCTATGCCGAGGGAGACTAGGATGCCAATCTTGGACAATTGAAATGAGAACTCTAAAGCTAAACCAAATATTTTAGGTAAATATAACTTAAATGACAACGTGCTGGTTTTGGTTTTATCGTTTAGAATTCTGAAATTAACGCGCAGGTCTGAGTGTTTGTAGTTCCATGGTGATTTTACATTATCTTTGGTTCCACCGTTGTCTCTGATTTTCATAACACAGTGAGGGGTTTTTAAAGTGATAAAAAACAGTAGGCTCGATAGATGGCGTTGATGAAAATGTGTCAATGTGATTTTTTTTACTAAGCTTCGAAGAGTACTCAGGTAGGCAGGCATAAGCTTCTTGGCAGGCATGTACTCCTAAAATGTTTCTCTTTGGGCAGATGTCAGCCAGCGAGTGCTTACCATAGACTTAGAAAATTTTTCGCTATGCTCAAGTAGATGGACAAAGGTGCGAGTGAGAAACCGATTCTTACGGCTTATGCGATGTGCGAGAAAGAGTAAAAAAAACTGACAGCTGAACCTGGTTTGACTTCATTTATCATCGTTTATCACCTTGGTGAAAAGCGTCAACAAGATTATTTTGTAATTTTGATCGCGATCGGGTCGGTTTGGCTCTCAAAGCTATATAAATCAATAATGGTGTCGTGTTCTGTACTGGATTGTAATGTTACTTACGACAATAACCCAAATAAACACTAATTTCAAAGGTAAATATGATTGTACTATTACCATTTTCATAATTCATATTTTAGTTGAATATATTCCCAAACACACTAAGTTATATACTAATATGATGCTATTAAACGCCTATTTCCTAAATAAAGGCTGATTTCTAAACATTATGTGTTAGATAAAAAGATATTATGTCCGTGAACTTCAGAAAATAAGGCGTAGATATTGATCAAAAATTATCGATATCGATACTCATGTCGATGATTTCCAATATAACTTTGTTTGTCTTTGTGAACACTGATAGTTTTATTTAAAGCTGCTTGTAACCGACAGTTTTCAAATGGTAAATTATACCAACTTAAGTACTAATTTAACAATTATTTCCAGGTTTTCTGTAAATCCAGTGATTAAATTAAACTGGATAAATGTCATAAATAAATAAGCAGGGAGCCTCAAAGGAGACCTTAAGAAATTATTTAAATAAAATTGTTCAAAATCTTGTTTGTGTTTTATTTATTAGAGCAATAATACATTATGGTTATCGACAACCTAAAATGGACTTCAGTGCATCTCTAAATTCACGCACAGGTTTACATATTTACAAACACTGGCTCATCTCACTTTTGGTTTCGCAGCCAAGTGAACTCTGTTCGTCTATTCCAGTGGATATTAAGTTTATGGTGCTTACTTGCCTCTTTTTAGTACAGGCCGTTAATTTTTAAAAGTCAATTTGACACTTCTCTTTCCATCTAGCACAGCCTTTCTAGTGAAGCAAATAGTTACTATTTTTATTTTTTTAATATCACTTTCAAGAAGCTCCTCCCTCTAATGGAGATTGCACGGCCATATGTCATAGTGAAGATTGAAAAACCGGCCAAGTGCGTGTCGGGCCACGCGCAGCCGGCCACGGGTTCCGTAGTTACCGTATACAATACCATATTGAATACCACTATAATTTTTCGTATGCAAAAATAACTTCGTTTTTCATAGTGTTTGTATGAATGACAAAGTTATATTTGCGGTTTTGGAAAATGTGATATATCTCTAAAAATTATCACTAAATCTCGTTCAAAGCAATTTTCGTTGAAAGTATTTATTACGATCTACAACATATTAGTATCTTAGTTCGTTGGGGGGGACACTCATTTTACCACTTTGGCAGTGTATATCTTTCAAACGGTTGACTTTGAGAAAAAATAGTACCTCAATATCATTTTTAAAGACCTATCTATAGACACCTCGCACGTATAGGTTTAATGAAAAAAAAATTTTTCGCTTTCAGTTTCATGTATGGGGAGCCCCCCTTAATCTTTTATTTTTTTTATTTTTATGTGAAAACCTTAAAGCGGTTCACAGAATACATCTACCTACCAAGTTTCACTTGTGTAATCCTAATACTTTCGGAATAAAATGGCTGTGACATACGGACGGACAGACAGACAGACATGACGAATCTATAAGGGTTCCGTTTTTTGCCATTTTGGCTACGGAACCCTAAAAAGCTCCTTTAGTGACGTGACGGCTTATTGCAACCTCTTTCTTTAGTGTTACAATACGTGTTCGTTGTTCGTCGTTCGTTCGTTCGTGAGAAACGAAAACGTATTGTAAAACGAAAAGAAAGAGATAGCAATGCGCCGTGACCACACTAAAGAGTCTTTTTCAATCTTCAGTATGATACTAGGCGTGCAAACTCCATTGTGGGTTTAAGCTTCTTGATCACTTTGAAAAGCTCTCATTGCTTTAGCTACTTGCTTTGAAATCAGATCAATGTTTGTGATATTGTCTAATATTTATTACCTACCTAATTATTAAACCTGAAAAGATTTTTGGCCATATATTTGTAAGCCGGGTTAACGTGATTAATTTTCACACAATTTTCGTTATAATTATTTTTATAATAGTATAGTTTCTAGAAATTCAAAGCTTAATGAACTTATTTTTTTGTGATATTCAATCATAAGGACCCCTCTCCCTCGATTTGTTTACATGAGCTGGGTTCGAACCCACTACCCGCACCCCGCATGATAAATGAAATGTGATACAATACATGCAGAGTAAGATTTAAACAGAGAACGATAATTTTGAATTTTTTTAAAACGAAAGCATTTATTAATTAATTGAGGGTTTATTGTCAAATGAAACTGGTAAAAAAAACTATCGCAAAAAGGACAATGATTTTTTTGTTACACTTAAATTCAACATGTTAATTTTATTTATTTGACAGTTGATTTGAACGCAGCATAATGAAATACCTATAACTTAATATAAAAAAAAAGTTTTCTTAAAAAAACCATAGACAAACAGACACGAAGTCTCACAACTCTTTACTAACTTATAGATAAATAGATACAATTATCATCATATTTTTACATCGTTCTTTACCAATATTTAGTCTTTGCTTCCCAATCCACGGGATACAGGTCTCTTGTGTTGTGCCTAGTTGATTTGATTAGATTAGGCAAAATCCATTGTTTGAGACCGAAACACCTACATTATATATTGTTTTCTTGGCTTAGAAACTAATCCTATAAAGTTTATTTTTAAATATTTTATTTTTCTGTAATATCATCATTACTCTGTGAAAATTCAATCAGCGCGAGATAATTTTCGTTGTAAATAAAACATCCGCCCTGGGACCGGCATCGAACCCTCATCACTGAGCTAGCAATCACTCCATCTACCCACACGACGATGATTAACTGTTCCAAATTTATTTACTTACTATCTTTAGAAAGAATGGTTGTTTAAAAAAAAAAAGAAATTATTCTAGGCAAATCATAAAAAGTGATAATTATGCTTTTTACAGTATTTAACAATGACTTGGCTACAAAGCAAAACCATATCTAGGAATCGGTTTGGTTTGAAAGGAGACCCGACACATCCCATAGAAAAAAATGCTAAATTTGTATACGATTGAATTTGGTCTTAAAATATGGCTAACTAGCGGCCGCCCGCGGTTTCACCCAGGTGGTCCCTGTTCCCGTGGGAATATCGGGATAAAAAGTATCCTATGTTTTAATCTAGGCTATCTACTATCTGTGTGCCAAATTTCAACCAAATCCGTTCAGTAGTTTTTGCGTGATTGAGGAACAAACATCCAAACCCACAAACTTTCACATTTATAATACTCAGACCAAATAAAAAAAGTCTTTTTTATTTGATCTGAGTTATAATATTAGTAGGAAGTAGGATAATATCTGCTACATGGATAAAGTTCTTTCTTATTTTTAGCGCATATAGAAAAAGAGTTATTAATTGATGAATATTTGTTTATATGGAAACACTACGGGAACAACGAGTCATCGAAAAGATTCTTGGAACAAGTACACGCAGATTCTGAATCACAGATTAAAAGATTGAAAAAGTATACAACTTTAGCATAAAATGATGGGTCTCCTTTGGATTTAGAACTTCGCAAAATAAAAAAAAACAGCTGACTGAATTTGTTATAAAAATATGCATTTGGTAGTATTATAAAAAAAAACCAATTTATTTTTAACCTTCGCTTTTAGAAGTGTAACTTTACCTCATATGTATTATTATAACTAAGTACCTAATGGGGGAATATTCCTCTTTCTATATCCTTGTTAATATAATCATGATAATAATTCAAGGAAAATTAAAAGTTATTAAAGTAATGACGTAAATGTGCTAAGTGACTCATTTCAAACATGAATGTATATTTAACGCGTTGAAAGAGAAAAATCTGTTGTAGTAAAATTTTGTTTAGCTACTAGCTACTAATTATGTTGGGGTGAAAAGAACTTGAAAAGGGCGGAGTAGAATGAAAAGATTGATGAATGTCGAGTATGAACAACAACCCATGATGCAGCTTATTCTTTAAATAACCATGCAAAAGTAAAATATGTAAAACATACACAGCTTTTAACACGCATCGAAATCGATGCCGCCATTGTCTTCGATGAGAGAGAATATTTCCCAGATACGATATAAATCTTCGTTATAATCAATTACGGGCAATTACATAAACATATTATTACAACAGCAAATGCGCGAAAGCAATTCGCAAATTATAGGCTTACTCTTAGGCAATATTCTATTATATTAAATAGATTTTATCGGTAACCAGTAAAATATTAAATAGCATCAAGAGGCAGAGCAATTAGAGAGGCATGAAATGACAATTGAAAACTCAATTCCCAAACCATATCTTAAAAGGATCAGTAGCAAGTGTTAAGTGACATAACGTCGGATGGGAAAGTTTAATGGCCCAATAAAAGGCGCAATTAAGATTAAGTAATTAAAGCAAAAAAATAACAAATAATTACTGTTGTGAAAGAACTTAATGTTAATATATCGGTCAACGCATAACTAGTCGAGCGAAATGATCCACTGAGGCAAAGATGGGAGATACGAGTGACAACGGAGACAGAACAAAGATTAGCCGCATGTTTAACATTATATTAAAAACAGCCCATTACGATGACAGGAAATTAATGACATTTTGTATGAGACATGATGGAGGAAATACATGCATAATTAGGTACATACAAAGGCACTTAATCATGAAATCGTTTGTGATAGAATTAATACTAGGGATCTGTCTGAAAGTCTATAATTATGTTCTGTTTATTTCTTCGAAGAACTTAAAACCACGTTCAAATTTGATGAAAGAGAAGCTTTTCTTTTTTATCATGAGCAGAACTTGCATTACAAGCCTTTAACAAAACACTTTCATAATACAGTATAATAATAAAAAAAGGACTGTTGCATTGCACACGATATAGAAAAATAATTCCATGGTATAATATAAGAGAATACAATATCAACACATAAATATGTAGGTAATATGAGTTTAGTCCGTTTAGAATGAACAACACAAAGTATAGGTACAATTATAGATTATTCTATTTTAAGATAATTTGGCTAAAATTAGTTTATATTGTCAATATTATGAAGAATCAGTTTAATTCAATGAAATCTAAAAGCGCATTAAGTTACTTCACAACATTTCATCGACAATTTAGCCGTTAAGTAGCTTGTGGAAGTACAAATACAACCCACAGCAGCATCTGTCAAGCGTTACGTCGATATAGTAATGGCCAGCAGATGCACAAACAATAATAAAGCGACTCGGCAAGGGCTCTCGACAAATGACCCTGGTCAAATTAAGCGGAAGGGAATGCTTCGTGTTATGGTTGAAAATTTAACTTAATTTATGACATTAGTTGATTTTGGTTTATTATTTAGTTTGGTGTAAATCAATATCGCCAGTAAACCTCCTTGCGTTATTAATTAAAGAAGACAATATCTAAGAGGCAAAACTGAAACCACTATTCTCGTATCATGTAAATTGTAAGTAATATTTTATGATGGCAAGCAATATAAACAAAATGTATGTTAAGTGAGACCAACCAACGATATCGCTTAATCAATGCCGATGAAAACTTGCTTAATCAATGTAATGCGCTCAGTTTTCTTGAAGCAATCTCTAATCGGCCTACAAATACTTGATAACCATATCACAAGATACAGTGAAAGCGGAAACTGATCGGTGAAGCAATTAATCGAGTGAGAGTAAAAGCTAATCGATCAAGGATCGATTATGATAGACTAGGTCAGTAAGCAAACGTAGGTCAGGTAAACAGAGCGTAGCGAACAGCAGTAATGACAACTGCCAACCTTGGCGAAACTTAGACAATTTTCGTTGACACAGTATTAAATTGCAGTATCAAATTATAAAAGCAGAAGATAAATTAAATTACTTGAGTAAAATTACAAACCTGATGCTGTGACATTAACGACAAGCTAAAACTTGGAGTTCTTGAAAATACAATTTGATATTTATGATATGAGAATATTTTGATGAATCCGAATGATAGAGGAATAATATTTACAGATTTGCCATTCATGATTTCAATAATTTGTCAAATCATGATTTGAATTAAACCATTAATTCAGTCTAGGTTACTTACAAGCACTTGTACTAATGCCACACTGGCCATAGCTAAGCAATTACGTATTACAGTAACATTTTATACGCAAATCATTGATAATATAATAGCTTCATAAAGATTTATCTAGGTTAATAGAAATCGAATGTTATTTTCCAAGTCAGTATTTGCTCGAAATACATAAATCTTTCTAATTAAAGAGACCACCACGACTCCAAGAGACAGATTTGGATAAACTGTAGAAGAAGCGATGGTTTCTAAACGAAGGATTCACGATTATAGTCGACATAAAACTCTGTTGTTAGATAAATGCGACAAAAATCCAGAAGAATTTGAAGTAAAAATCTTTGTGAATATGATAATGTGTCGGTTTTAAAGTTTTTTAAATCAAAAAGTAAGTAGTAGGGTATTTATGCTCATTCATCACTGAATAATTAAGTGAATCACATTGTAAATGACTATACTGTTATTCATCAGGATATAAAGCAATGACTTGTATATGTCATAAAAGAACGTGCATACAACATTATACTGATAAGTAATACGAGTAAGTATTTCATCTTCCACACATAGTAGGTACTCATCCACCACTATTTTGTGCGGATTGAGCATAAAATAAAGTAAAGGTTTTATCTTTTTGTGTCAATCCAGTCACTATTCTTACCGAAACATGCGGAAAATATAAAACACATCAAAATAAAAATAAAAACATCATTAAAACTCGCGTCGTCGTCGGAACGTCTTTACGTCTCCCGACGAAAATGAAATTTTCTGAATTTGCAAAAAGGCAATGCACTGTTATCTAAATTTCGTATTATCTGCAAAGCAAAATTAGTAAATGTTTATTGTAAACTACCAAACGATCTAGGCCCTCCACACACGGATCGTAAGCGTAGTCGTCTCGTAAGCGTATATCGTCAAGACGCAACGAGTGCGAGACGAGCAGAGTTCCACACACGAATCGTCGCGTAGACATAGATATTGTTCTAGAATATAAACTAGAGCTACACCACAGTACATATATAAGTTTTTTCAAACAGTATGAGACCTAACGTCACTTAGGCCCTTTTGTCATTGCACTCCGTCGGATCGCTAGGGTTGGCATTTTCCGGCCGTCTCGTGGAATGCTACGCGCGAACGCTATGGAAACAACTGCGATGCGATGTCACAACCCTGACCAAAGTAATGCGAACTTTGCTTAGAGCTCTTAGAGTGACGTCAGCCGTCAAATTCGAACGTTTCCATGGAGCTCTCATACTGTTTGAAAAACTTATATATGTACTGTGGCTACACGCTGATGAAAATTTATCACCAAACGTATTGAAAGTATAATGCTTTTACGCCAGTACGCTACGTTCAAGAAGCTTATACCCACAATGGAGATTGCACGCCTAGTATCATAGTGAAGATTGAAAAAATACTCTTTAGTGACGTCACGGCGTATTGCTATCTCTTTCTTTTCGTTTTATAATACGTTTTCCTTTCTCACGAACGAACGAACGACGAACAACGAACACGTATTGTAACACTAAAGAAAGAGGTTGCAATAAGCCGTCACGTCACTCAAGGACATTTTTTCTATCTTCACTATGACACTGGCAGTGCAATCTCCATTGGAGGGAGGTATAAGCTTCTTGGCTACGATTATAGTAATGACAATTAAATAACAACGATACGCTGCAACACCTGCTTGTATTGCTCTTGTACGAAGCGCGTATTACGATACGCTTACGCTACGAATGCCCCTTGTGCCAGGGCTTTAGTCGCCAGCTGTGTAAATGCGAGCCAAGGCTGTGGGCATTCGTGACAAACCCATTGCACTCATTTATTGTGGATCGTGCATTGTTATATCCGTTTGTTTTGTATTGATATTATTGAAAGTTTCTGGTAGGACATTTGGATTGGTTTTACAAGTTCTATGGAGTTGAAATATAAAGTAATTGACATAATTTATGTTCAATCGTTCAAGTAGTTGTAGCTATTTACCTATTCCAGTAATTACTCCAAAGAACGTCTGCTTTTGTCACAAAAAGATTTATGGTAGATAGGGATTAGGGACCATCAAACTGAACAACTTTTACTATGGGACTCTGAAGTCTCTGAAAACTCTGAAGTCGCCAAAAAAATTTCAGCGGTTTCATACAAAAAAATACACAGATTTTACAGTCCCCGCAAGAATCGGAGCATTGAAAATGAACACAAAAATTTACGAAAAACCAAAATCAAATCAAATGCAATGTCCTATTATATTTTTAAAGTTATACCTAGTACCTATTAATTTTTTTAAGCGCCCGCTGACTGCCTCGACGCGGCCGAAATATATTAACCAATTTTCAAAATTCCAACGAATGCCCTTCTCGTCAGCTTTTGCATCTTTTAACACTATTACCATGACGATCGGTCAATAATCGTAGAAGCTACATCACTTTTTAGGTACGGAAACAGCCGTTTTTCTATAATTCCAAATCTAAAGGGACCACCTACAGGTCACAATTATAAACCGATTTTCAAAATTATTTCGCCATTTGATAGCTAAACTAATACCCTAGGACCCTTTTTTTAATTTTTTCTAAAGTCGGTTTTTTTTTCGAAATATTTACAATTTAGTAAACAAACACCCCCAAAAAACCCGGAATTTTAGGAATTTCGCAAAATTCCAAAAAAAGTTACCAGTAGATTTTCAAAATTCAAACGTTCACACGTGTCTCGATAAACTTCTCAACTTTTGGTACTATTTTTATTTCGATCCTTCCAAAATTCTCGGAGATATGGCCAAAAATACGTCTCAGGCGATTTGCATCTGATAACCATTTTCAATGGTAAAAGTAATAACGAAAATATCAAAATGTATGAAACTGCTGATATTTTTTTCGCGATTTTAGAGTTGGTCCCATAGTAAAAGTTGTTTAGTTCTATGGTCCTTATCTACCATATTCGGCATTACTCGTATTTAGTGACCGACCGAAGTTTCGGTTTCGGCCAGTTTCGGCAAGAAAAACTACTTTCGGCCACAGTTTCGGTTTCGGCCAAATATTGGGCGAAACTTTCGCCTCAGCCGAAACTCGGTTTTCATGAATTGTCGTGTGTCGATCGGCTAACTTCGGAGTTCGCCAGCCGACATGAATCGGCGCTGACGAGTTGATATATTACGTGTTTTAATGTGTATAAGTACCTTTAGTTACAAGATTGATTTTAATTGTGAAAAAACATCTAAGTATTTATAATTCGTGGATAACTAGTCATCTCGAAACTTTTCTTTTGACTGCGCAAGAGCGTCAAAAGCTTAGTCAAAAGTCTATTCGGACAGGTAGTACGCTACAGTAAAACACAACAAATAACTAATCATACGACTACGAGGGTAGATTGATAAGTCTTTTTTTCGGAATATTTTGTTTTATTTCTGTGCATAATCTTATTGTAGCTCTGCGTATTCAGTCCAACGAAGTTCCTACCTCTTTAACCTATTATTTTTTTCTTTCATCGCCTGAAAACTTGTAACTGAAATGAGGGCCCATTTCAGACATCACCTTTTGGCTTGATGAAAATCTTTGCCCGCCAAGACATTTATCAAGACATTTATTCATGTTTGGTAGGAGAAAATATTTCACTATTTATTCATGTTTGGTAGGAGAAAATATTTCACTGGGGTTGAATCTAGAGAATAGGAAGGATTCGCATCTTCATTCGATGAGTTTTGATGTCTTGAGTGCCGCCGAGAGGGTCGACAGGGTCATTAAGAAAAGTTAGAACTCGCTTGAGCTTTTTGTTTCCAAAAGTAATAATCTTTTGCCGAATTTGAAAAAAAATAGTGTAAAGATGCCTTAAGGATTTTCTTTTTAAGACACAAAAATTAATTATGAAAAAAAAGTATTTCTTCTTTTCTAAGTCATGGACTTATCAAACCACCCTCGTATTGTTAAACAATAAATTATATTGATTACTAAAAAAGTTGATTTACAAAAGTAAGTTGAACATATTGATTATTTGATTACTATAATATTTTTTTTTGGTGACGATTTTTGTTATAATTAGAAACACCACCAGGGATTAACCGAGCTGTGATCTAATGATTGCTATCCAGGATGAATAAAGGAAATCCAGATAGCTATTTTAAACTTATCCAAACAGCTCTTAGAATGCTGATCAGATCAGTTGGGTGTGTATAGCGATCTCAATTTCCTCCATTCGCTCCCTGAATAGCCATCATCAGATCACAGGTCGATCAATTCCTGGCGGAGAACCAAGGCTTCAAAATTATCTCGATTGTATGAAAATCGACTTGTGTTTCTAATTATCCGTCCAACTCTAGCGTGCTTGAAACAAACCCTACCACCAACCAACCATGAATGTGTAAAAAAATAAATAAATTAAAAAATATTAAAAACACGACTGCCCTGCCAAAACGAACTAAAAAGTTAAACAACAAGTGTCATTGCAGTCGGGGGACCTTATCATGGAACAATTTTTGATCAAAGAGGTCCCCCGACTGCAATGACACTTGTTGTTTAACTTTTTAGTTCGTTTTGGCAGGGCAGTCGTGTTTTTAATATTTTTTTAATTTATTTATTTTTATTTTACACATTTTAGTGACATAGTATATAGTTTAGGAATGTGCTCATCAAGGCCTTTCATTTATTGCCCATATTGTAACAATAGAAGAAAAACATTTTTTTTTCACATTTGAAAATGGCGTCGTACAGTCGCCATATTGATTTTTTCTAGAAAAAATATAGCCAGTGTCATTCGGGATGTTGTAAGGATTCTAACGATACCCCATTTATCCAAATCAGTTCAGGCATTTAGAAGTTATGGTGGAATAAAGAAACTCACATACCCACAAACATACATGAACCCTGAACACATAACACTCTTTTTGCTTTGGGCAGTCGTGTAAAAATACGTCAACTTAATGTGTGAAAATAAGTTTCGGTTTCGGTTTCGGCCGAAACTGGAACCAGGGCCGAATGTTTGGTTTCGGCCGGAATTCTAGTTTCGGTCGGACACTACTCGTATTGTTGTAACACCTTGTATAAACAAAGATAGACAAAAAGAAATGTTAAATCGATACTTCACTCTCTGAAATGAACCAACACAGAACAGTACATCCGCATTGTGCACGAATTTCAATTATCAATCCTTTATATACTAACCAAACTAATTTTATAGAACTGTTTTGGACAAAATGTAAAACTAGCAAATGGAGAAAAACTTCAAGTCATATCACGCATCGTTAACTCTACACAAAGCGTTCCTTCCATGAAATCTACAAGGTAAACCGAATCGTAATGGGTTTTAAGAAACCGATGATAAGGTGAGGCAAAATCGTGGCAATCGTATGAAAATAAAAAAAAACCGGCCAAGTGCGAGTCGGACTCGCGCACGAAGGGTTCCGTACCAAAAACGGCACAACAACTCACGTTTGTTGTATTGGAGCCCCCCTTAAATATTTATTTTATTCGGTTTTTATTAATTGTTATTAAAGCGGCAACAGAAATACATCATCTGTGAAAAATTCAACTGTCCACCGTTGTCTTCATTAATATAAAGCAAAAAACGGCAATAAAATCACGTTTGTTGTATGGGAGCCCCCCTTAAATATTTATTTTATTATATTTTTAGTATTTGTTGTTATAGCGGCAACAGAAATACATCATCTGTGAATCAAATTTCAACTGTCTAGCTATCACGGTTCATGAGATACAGCCTGGTGACAGACAGACGTCAGCGGAGGCTTAGTAATAGGGTCCCGTTTTTACCCTTTGGGTACGGAATCCTAAAAAAGGAGAATACGAATTAAATGTTACCCAGGAATATAGTTGAGAAAAATTACAGACGGTTGTCAATTTTTGTGTAAAGTTTATTGAAAGATTGCAAAATTTTTGCGAAGCGAGAGAAGAATCGACTATTAACCTTTTCTTGACATCGTTAAATTATTTATCTTTGGCAAAATATTTTTATTTGAAGTAACACTTCTGATTTTTTGTATGGAACTGAAATAAAACAAAACTGTATGGTACATATCAGTAGCACTAGTTATTATTATTAAATAGCTAATACGTATTTGACACAAGTTGTTTTTTGACGAGATTAATAGGATCAATAAATTAATTCAATTAATCATTGAACCCTCCACGCTCACTTTTGTGAACAAATGATTCGCAAGTTCAGAAACTATTAGCTATTTTATATCCTTCTACTAAAATAGGGTGTTTTGATTTGTCGATTTTATTGGTATATTCTGAGCACGTTACGTTACGTTTCACTTATTTATTATAATATAAAAATGTATGCTTTACAGTGGCGAGGGGTCAATTTATTGCGAAGGTAAGCCGGGGACTACAAAATTAGGTAAAAAGTAAAAGATAATACAAGAAAAAATACATAATCACTTTACCAAACACGCACGTAAACAATGATAATGGCGCACACATACTACTAATAATAACACTAAATTCCTTCCTTCCGACGACATCCAACATCTGGTTTCGATTCCGAAACAAATCGAACAAAATTATACTTCTAAATAAAAAATATCCGATATGCGGTATATTTTCTTGTATCATTCTTATTTTGTTTTTTTTCATCATAAATACTCATTCATCTCTCCAACAAAAAGATAAAACAAACTTTAAAATTGCTTCAAATAGAAATACAGAGAAAACTTAAGCCGGCCTGTTGCAGATTACCTCTCACTATTTCCAACCGAAAGGCACGCGACTGTGTGCATTGGTGAGAAAGAGACAGAGTAATAACAATCAACCGTTACCCGTGGCAACCACGCCAAGACACAGTACGAAAAGGTAAGCTAAAGGATGTTGGCTTGCCTCGAGGTTTTGTGCGCCAACGAATTTGATACTCCTTATGCGTGCTCGCCGAGCGTTTTTACTCTTAGAAACCCATAAATATTAACCGTAGGCATTACCGAAATGCTGAAAATTAATTAAGTAATGACATGTATGATAATAATATGAACTGCATGGTGGATCGGTGGGGTGGGATTTTGAAAAGGTAAGCCGATGGGAATCGGCTTGTATGGAACTATGGACCCTTCGCCACTGATGCTTTATAAGTTCACCGCCGTACTTACTCTTTTTTTCTAAGGATTGATGGTCAAAAGGATCAACTGCTATTTTTACCTGTAACAAGAAAAAAAAACCTTCAGTATATAGGTACAACATATCAATACAATTTTTCAACTTTCAACACTATCACATTAATATAAATATAATTAAGACTTCTTTCTTATCGAATGAGGATTAGTGGTCACCTCTGGTGTCTAATCAAGCCGCCTGTAAGGCCTCTAACTTGGCTTAACGACTGTTATCAGATGACAACAGCAGGGACCGACGTGCCCTCCGAAGCACGGAGGCGCTCAGTTGTAATGACACTTTAACGGTCACCCATCCGACACCTGACCGGACCGAGCGTTGCTTAACAAACGTGATCGAGTAAGATCAGTCTGTCAAGTTTCGCCATGAGCGCTTCAGCATTAGGACTTGACTTGGTGATACGTGTTGATCCCAACAGCGTATTACCAAGGTCTAAAATAAAAAAAAGTGAAATCTGTGACAATGAAAATATACAAGCTCCTTTTCACATGACATTTTAAAATGCTATCTTTATAGTCCGTGAGCTCACGACAGTATTGCCTACGTCATATGACATCACGATGAAATGCATGGCACACGGTCGGAAAAGGTGTGCTGAGCGAGGATCAGAAGATTATCGCAAATAAAATGCAATAAACAAAGAAAAGAAGCTTTTTAAAAAAACCGGCCAAGTGCGTGTCGGGCCACGCGCAGTAGGGTTCCGTAGTTACCGTATACAATACCATATTGAATACCACTATAATTTTTCGTATGCAAAAATAACTTTGTTTTTCATAGTGTTTGTATGAATGACAAAGTTATATTTGCGGTTTTGGAAAATGTGATATATCTCTAAAAATTATCACTATATCTCGTTCAAACTAATTTTCGTTGAAAGTATTTATTACGATCTACAACATATTTTTTTTTTAGATTTTTCACTCTCTTATTTTAAAAGTTAAAGGGGGGGACACTCATTTTACCACTTTGGCAGTGTATATCTTTCAAACGGTTGACTTTGAGAAAAAATAGTCTTAGGAACCTCAATATCATTTCATTCAAAGACCTATCTATAGCCACCCCGCATGTATAGGTTTGATGAAAAAAATTTTTTCAGTTTCAGTTTCATGTATGGGGCCCCCCCCTTAATCTTTTATTTTTATGTGAAAACCTTAAAGCGGTTCACAGAATACATCTACCTACCAAGTTTCACCTGTGTAATCCTAATACTTACGGAATAAAATGGCTGTGACATACGGACGGACAGACAGACAGACAGACAGACATGACAAATCTATAAGGGTTCCGTTTTTTGCCATTTTGGCTACGGAACCCTAAAAAGCACAACCTCCTTCAAAAATCTTAAAAAACAGCTCTATAAAAAGCAAGAAATAATGTTCAAATTGATTAATTAAAACACGTCTATTGAAGTCGGGTGGGGCTTTTAAAATATAAACAATACAATAAGTAAAAAAATTACTTCCGGCTCCACCCGACTTCAATAGACGTGTTTTATTTAATCAATTTGAACATTATTTCTTGCTTTTTATAGAGCTGTTTTTTAAGGTTTTTGAAGGAGGTTGTGCTTTTTTTAAAAGCTTTTTTTCTTTGTTTATTGCATTTCCCCAAAGAAACTTAACCATGATACGCAGTCAGTACAGCATTCACACTAACGATCTTACTCAAATGATAAAGAGCATATATATGAGTACTTACTTAACTTATTGCAAACATGACTAGGTATGTTATTAAATAATTATGTTCTTAAATACCTACTTAGTTTTTCACCAAGCCATGACAAATTGTAAAAAATATTTATATACCTAGTCGTTCAAAGGTTTTCATTTTACTTCACCTAGTTATAAAAGTTTGCATATGTTTCCGATAGATGGCGCTCATTTTATCCGAATCGCGATATGGGTTATTTGCAAAGATTCAGATAAATACTTGTTTGCTTCCTCAAGTACCCTGTACTCAGTTTCCAGCATCAAATATGTGACATGTAATTTTTGAAAAGCTGACGAGCAATGCGCCGTCGTCAGCTTAAAGGTGCGTCCAGATATGTTATTTTGATCGTACCGTACCTCCGTTCCGTACCAGCGATCCGATCAAATAAAGGTGCGTCCAGATTTGTTCTTTTGCCCGTACCGTACCTCCGTTCCGATCGGCGTCGCGATCAAAGAACGCTAGTCTGGACGCATGTTCGGAACGGTGCGGAGGTACGCCGTTCCGTTCGCCGAACAGGTACGCCCCGATCCACCTCGAATCTCTCGCTCTTTTGCCCGTACCCGTATCTCTCGCTCTTGAGCGTCGCGAACAAAGAACGCTAGTCTGGATGCATGTTCGGAACGGTGCGGAGGTACGCCGTCTCGATCGCCGACAGATACGCTCCGATACATCGCGAGTCGGTTTTAACGGAACGGAGGAACGGTACGGCGCTAGTCTGGACGTGATCGCGGCGACGCCCACGTTCGGAGGTTGTAGTACAGTAGCCCGTAGTACATTTAAATTACGAAAAAGGTTAGGTACCGTTTGCCGTTGTGATATAGTTATTTATTGTGAAATTATAGATACTTTAACCCAAGTTTTACAGATCGCAACTCGCCGTAACCTATATTTGTATATCTCCAAAAATGAGATTTTTTATTTTTCGAGGTTAATCACATGGTTTAGCTATTGTCGTGTTCTACAGCGCTATGTTTGATTGCCACTGATAATAGTTAGACTGTGAAAAGTAGCCATACACAGATTTAAGACCAGATGAAATGGATGGACTTTATCTGGTCTTAAATCTGTGTATGGCTACTTTTCATAGTCTTAATTTTATCAGTGGCAATCAAACATAGCGCTGTAGAACACGACAATAGCTAAACCATGTGATTAACCTCGAAAAATAAAAAATAATCATTTTTGGAGATATACACATATAGGTTGTGGCGGGTTGCGATCTGTTAAAGTATCTATAATTTTGTAATAAATAACTATATCACAACGGCAAACGGTAACCTTTTTCGTAATTTAAATTTACTACGGGCTGCTGTAGTACTATTGGATCGGAACGTTGATACGGAACGGAGGTACGGTACGGCGCTAGTCTGGACGTGATCGCGGCGACGTTCGGCGGTTTGATCGGAACGGTGGTACGGAACGGAGGTACGGAACGGGCAAAAGTAGCGTCCAAACTTATTTGATCGGAACGCTAGTACGGAACGGAGGTACGGTACGATCAAAAGAACATATCTGGACGCACCTTTAGCTTTCTTTAGTTCCTTTATCTACAGGCCATCTCCATTCTTCCATATATACCTACATACAGACAGTTTTGCCTTAAGATCTGCCTGACCGGATGCAAATCCGTATCGTGTGTGTATAAAGTGACTTTAAGGTAAGCCCGCGTCAGTCAGCCAGAGCGACTGAAGCAATTTGTTCACATCGGTCTAACTGGAAGGACTAAACGGATCGTGCTCAGTTGACGCCTGAGCTGCGACAGCGCACTGCGCAGACATAAAGCGGGGAATTCACTATCAGACTGCCCGTGGGCCGCCCGGCCCGGCCCGAGTCTGTCGCTTGCCCGTATTGAGAACACACAGAGCGGGCCATCATTTAATCTTTCGATGAGCTTCAGTTCGGTCAACTGTACAATACAATGGCAGAAAGAAGACGGAGACAATTCTTCATGAATTCTTTATTATTGTTTCAGCATTTTTATTGATTTCCTACGTCTTTAAAATAACTTCGTTGTAAGCGGCATTTCTTAGGTCGCTATTCATATATTCCTTGCTTTTAACTTTCCACAAACAAGGATGCGATTGGTAAGTAATTGGAAATGGAAATGAAAGAAAGATGCCAAAACTATTTATTTTCGTTAATTCAAAATATTAGAAACAAACATGAACTCTCGTAGCACTCTCAACGCATAAATGCAGGGGGCTGCCCGGCGTGACCATTCCCGCGCAGACAAAATGCGATTCTCCGGGCAGGCGGCGGGCACGGGCCGACGGGCACGGGCCGACGGGCACGGGCCGACGGGCTTGCCCGTATCCGTTGCCTAGCATTTACGAGCAGACATGAGACAGACTTGCCCGTGACGGGCAGCCCGTCGCGGGCAGTCTGGTAGTGAATTCCCCGAATTAAAATGTGCATTTTGATCGAAGGAGTTTTAGGGTTCCGTAGCCAAAATGGCAAAAAACGGAACCCTTATACATTCGTCATCTGCGTGTCCGTCTGTCTGTCTGTCCGTCCGTATGTCACAGCCATTTTATTCCGAAAGTATTATGATTACACAGTTGAAACTTAGTAAGTAGATGTATTCTGTTAACCGCTTAACGATTTTAACATAAAAATAAAAATAAAAGATTAAAGGAGGCTCCCCATCCCCAGACATGGAACTGAAACTGAAAAAAAAATTCTTCATACCAATTCGTGCGGGGTACTTAGGTCTATTTATTTGAATTTATTGGTTTGAAAGTTGAAACAAAAGAACCGCTGTAGTTAATAAAATCTAAAGATAATTACAATAAAGGAAAGCAAAATTATGACTTGCCTTTGGAAAAGTTTTGATGATTGGTTGAACCAGTTGAACCGACTGACTGCTAATCGTGATACCATTACAAAATAAAATAGAACTTACGTAGCTCATTTAGAAAAGAACATAAAAAAGTTCATGTTTCTATGCCTCTATGGTAGGGGGTGTGTCTGCTTACGAAATTTATTTACCAAAACTTAGAGCATTCAAGGCTTTAACATGCCTCAATCCGAGCGGGTCGATCCGTGATGGTGTGAAATCGAACGTAACTCTACTCACTTTGGGTTCAAATCAGTGCGCGTTCCAACGCGGCGGTTACGTTGAGAACTAGCGCCAAATTCTCAATTTTTACAGGTTTTTATTAAATTTCTTCGCTTTCAAGTAAGTTAAAAAAAATCTGTTCAATTAAGATTGAAGGTATTAACATCGCCGATTTTTATGTGTTGGTTTTAACATTAACGAATGTTCTGTTTCCGAGAAATTTTGCAAATAGGACCAGAAACAGGGTCCACGGAATATTTTTTTACATCAAAGGTGGTAACATTTTTACAAATGCTTTCAATTAAATCTATTGTGTATTATTCCAAGTACATTATATATTTTTTCCATGATAGCTTCACGCGCGTAATCTTTCAATAATTTGAATTGATTAATATTTAGATATTGGGATTTGACCCGTCTTAGCGCCCCAATTATTAAATGCTCTAAGCACCAAAACTATGGTATTAATTATTATAGAGAACTTTTATTCTTTGAGGACAAAGAGGAACCTCTATCTACCATCAAATTCTAGCATCGATGTATGTGTAGAGGGGGGGAGGGGAAATAAATAAAGTAAGGTAATAAATCTTTATTGAAATAAAAAGTGGGTAAGTAAGTATTAAGTGTTTAGTTATAGGCAGTATCATTCAGTTTCATCCATAATTTGCGACTAAATATACTCGCAGCAAACCAGAATGAACCGAAACAACCACTTAGCAAAACAAGCACTACTTGCTGCAAACCAGGATGAACTGACGCGATATTTCTGTATTTGTAATGTAATGTGTACGAATCCGATCAGACCAAACTGTATCAGTTCGGCCTGATTCGATCGACCTCGCGTGGACCTCGCCGTATATGGCCCGCTTTAGCTAGGGCCGATTTGCACATCCATAAGTAAGTTCAACTGCCCTCTACTCTACTGACTTATTTTTACTAAGTGAATCGGAAAATGACAAGTTGCGTCCAAACGGTGAATTAACTTTGGTAAGTAATTTGAAAAGTCGACCACGCGCGTCGGATTGTGGGCGACAGACATTGCCCTGTAAATAATTCTCTCATGGGGAGATGAAAAACAGAAAAACCGGCCAAGTGCGAGTCGGACTCGCGCACGAAGGGTTCCGTACCAAAAAACAGCAAAAAAAAAAAGAAACACGTTTGTTGTATGTCAGGCCCCCTTAAATACTTATTTATTTTATTTTGTTTTTAGTATTTGATGTTATAGCGGCTACAGAAATACATTATCTGTGAAAATTTCAACTGTCTAGTTATCACGGTTCATGAGATACAGCCTGGTGACAGACAGACAGACAGACAGACAAACGGACAGACGGACAGACAGACAGACGGACAGCGGAGTCTTAGTAATAGGGTCCCGTTTTTACCCTTTGGGTACGGAACCCTAAAGAAGAAGTTTAAAAAACCGCCTTCAAAAAACCTGAAAACAAAAACAGCTTAAAAATTAAATACCTCTAAAAAGCAAGAAATAATATTCGAATCATTCGTTACACATATCAATATTAATAAAACACGTCTATTTAAGTCGGGTGGGGCTGGAGGACAACTTCATTTTTTTCTAGCCCCACCCGACTTCATTAGACGTGTTTTATTAATATTGATATGTGTAACGAATGATTCGAATATTATTTCTTGCTTTTTAGAGGTAAGTATTTAATTTTTAAGCTGTTTTTGTTTTCAGGTTTTTTGAAGGCGGTTTTTCTTTTTTTTTTAAAAAGCTTTTTTATTTTCTACTTTTTAGTGGTAGGTATGTAAGCGCAGCGTGTAAATATTTTTTAACTTTATATTATAACATTTTCAATGGTTAAATGCCCAGAACTCAATTTCCAAATTTACGCTGTTTGTTTTTGAGGAGTTCCGTTGTGTCTTCGTAGTCCAAGTCTAGTCCAGAACGTTGCATCGCAAACCATGATTTGGTTTGTTTTGGATTGCCATAAACTTACCAAAACCTAAATCACTTTACATATACTGTTTGACTTTGAAGAGTTCCCTTGTGTATCTTCGAAGTTCGAAGTCCAATAACGATGAAATTAAATCGTGACCACTCTTGAAGTATACCCTTTCAAACAAAAAAAGAATCATCTAAATCGGTTCATAAACAAAGATGTTATGTCCGAAATTCCATATAAACTCGTGCAATGGCGAGCTAAATAATTGATATTTTTTAGGATTATAAGAGAACTACTGGCCAGATCATTGAAAAAATTTTATGGGACCACACACGAACTATGTTCTTTGAGATAAAAAAAGAATTGTACAAATCGGGTAACAACTGACGAAGCTATGTTAAAACATACATAAAAAAAAAAAAAACCGTCGACTTGAGAACCTCCTCCTTTTTTTGATGTCGGTTAAAAATCAGTAATTTTCACGTCAAAACGGAGGTTGTTTTGGGTCAGTAATAGTAAAATAGTATAAGCTGATAATTACAGAAATTATAAAACTTACTTATTAACATACTTCGCCATAACGAAAATAGTATCTACTATCTGTGTTTAAGATACAAGTTTCCCTGCAATAAATTCGGTGGTCGTGTACCATTGTAGTTCGAAATTGTATGAGCGTGATAAGAGGCGGGCAAAACGGCACAAAAACGATTTAATCATAGATTCTGAGATATGAAAAGTTGTTCGCGACTAGTCCACATCTCGCTCCGAACTAGTTTGCTAGTTTTGGCAATTACAGTTCACGTAAGTGCGATCGTAAAAGCTTAAATTATATATTAAACAATTTAATTTTATTCATGCGGTGCGGTGAAATGGTTTAAATTAACGAAAGTATTCAATTATCAGATTAAAAGATTAAGTAAAATTATACAACATATAGAGGGAAAGGTTCGTAATGAGCCGTTTACACAGGGCGAGCTGTCAGCAGCTAGCTAATCAGTTAGCTAGTAGATAACTACTCGGCTAGTCTACTAACAAACTAGTCTACTCGTACGCCAGCAGCTCGCCTCGCCTTTGTTGTCTACACGACACAAGTAGCTGCTGCCTAGTCTTGCGAGTGGTCGCGATGTGGAGTGAACGTGACAACTGTACCTCTGCCACTGGCGAGCTACTGCCGAACGCGTCCAAAGGATGCTAGTGACGACCGAGCTGCTGCTGTGGAAGTTGCTGCCGCGCGAGCAGGCGAGTGAAAACTAAAATGTTGAAGTAACTCGGATGCGAGCTGCTGTCCAACACGCAGGTACGAGTTACTCGTAAGTTACGTCCAAACAGTGCGAGTTACTGCTGTGCAGCTTCTCGGCGGGCTGACTCGCATTATGTAAACGAGCCATAAAGCTCTCAAATTATCTCTCTAGACAAAGCTCATCATAACAGAAAATCACAACAAGGACAACACAGTAAAAGAAAAGCGCATTACAGGCAAGTCGCCTGTAATGTATGCTTTTTCTTCTAATTACTGCACTTAGCAATAACAATCAGAATAGGAGATTCTTATTTGCTTATATAGAATTCTGCTAGAAATTAGTTACATTTGCAAATACCGATTACTTATCTACTCAAGCGAAATTTATATATTAGACCACTGAATAAATAATAGTAGGTACTTAAGTTAAACTTACTTACGTCATTCTCTTGCGATAACCACAGGTTTAATTGTCCGAAGTCGTAGAACCGGCAATTAAAATATTTCTACAAAACTTTTTCTATTCGTTTTTGTTCAGTGAGTCATGATGTGGTTCTATCTTTTGATGCTACTGGTACAAGTTAGATATGATTTAGCTAACATATTTAACATTTTTTTACTGGAAAGTGAAATGTATGGAATATGTACCACGAAAAGCAAAACTTTTCTTTTCTTATTTTGAGTCATTGTTCTACACCAAGGGTCTCCAAACTACGGGCCGCGGGCCAGCTTCGGCCCGCGAGCACCAACAATCCGGCCCGCGAAAGCAGGCCGGATTGTACCAACATACTGTGATTTACAGTATGTTGGTACGATGAGATAGCTAGATCCTGGCCCTTGGGATTTCGTGGGTTAGTCTGGCCTTTATATTAAAAAGTTTGGGGAGACCCATGTTCCACTTCACACATTAAACGTGATAAGGCAAATGCGATAGAAAAAAAATCTGTGTTTTTTTATTCAATAACTTCCAAGCACATTAATGGTCAAGCTTGAAGATAAAAAAAACTTAATATATTCCTATTTTGTCTTCATAGATTGATTTCTGACACTTAAGATTTAGTAGTGCAAAAAGTACGAACACCTGCGTTTGTTTAAAAAAACACCTGAATTTCAAAAAAAATCGTCGATTTATTACCTTTTTTGTATTGTCCGTGGCCATGTTTGCGGTCAGTGACTCCTCCTTGACAATGTTGCCAGAAAAAAACCGTTGGACTTGCCCACGGAGGGTTCCGTACAAATTCGATGATTGGTTAAGTACGTACTTTAAATAAAAACTGCAGACCTGAGTATATGGTTTTAATTTCAACACGTTACAAAGGTTCTTGACTGACAGACAGACAAACGGACAACAAAGTAATCCTATAAGGTTCCGTTTCTTCCTATGAACCCTAAAAACAGAGAAAAATAATGACCCTAAATATTAAAGGGTTCTGTTCTGTCTGAAACTGATTGTTTTTACCTTAGCTTATGTAAAACTATGAAATTGTAGTATCCGAAAAAGAAATGATAACGTAATAATAATTTTAATAAGTTATAAATTATTTTTAAATACTAAGAACGTAAAAAACAAATAAGTCAACCGTATTCAATTTGCTTATCATTTTAATCAACCAAAATTAATCAAACATTTCGTTATTCTGTCAATATTCATTGCAGCTTTGTTTATAATTTGAATCAACCAATATTAATGTAAGATTTGTTTTTCAGTCCATTTTCATTTCAGCATTTTTAACCAACTTCCAAAAAGGAGGAGGTTCGTCTGTATATTTGTTTTTTTTTGTGTATGTCTACCGATTACTCGAAAACGGCTAAACGGATTGAAATGATTCAAACGTTATTAACATTAGGGAACCTCCCAAGTTGGTCCAATTTTTTTAAATTTGGAAATCGGTTCAGTACTTTTCAAGTAATCTTGAAAAAAGCACGAAAATAGTATGATTTTGTGTGAATTACCTCGATGATAATGGTCGTATTACTTCTTTGTTTATGAACTGAATAAGATAATATTTTTTTTTGTTGGAAGAGGGATATCTGTGTAGTCTTTAACCGACTTAAAAAAGGAGGTTCTCAGTTTGACCCGAATGTATGAATGTATCTTCGCAATTATCTCACGTTTGGCTAAGCCGATTTTACTATTTAAATAAATATACCTTCAAGGTACTTGCACTAAAAATAAAAAAATAAAAATTGTTTAAAAAAAAAACCGACTTAAAAAACCTACCTCTAAAAAGCAAGAAATAATATTCGTAATAATAAAAACACGTCTATTGAAGTCGGGTGGGGCTGGAGTACGATTTCTTTTTTTATTCTAAAAGCCCCACCCGACAAGTGAAAAAAATACTAGTCTCTTGGATCGATCCCTAAAATCGGTTCGAATAAATCGATTGCGTCATAGCAACACAATTCGAGTCGATAGATTTATCTGTCAGCACAATGACCATGTTTTTGCTAACCGTATTGTTAAGAAATTAAAACTATATTTAAAATATTCTAATTGTTTTTTTCTCTTCATATTCGAATTGTTTGGGCTTGGATTGAAAGAAAAGATAAAGGACACCGCATTTCCTGATAGATTGATGAGTAGCTATCGTACTTATGGGCAATTTTTTTAAAAAGCTTTGCCAACTAAGTAATGGCTTATTAAACCATTGAAGTGCGAAGTTTAGCTAAGTCGCTTTCAAGCATTTTATAAAGCACTAGCGACCCCAACTCGCTTTGCTTAGGTGTAGTGTGGAATTTGACACCCATGGATTCCGCGCGCGTTAATTTTTTGCGACAACTCCTAAAGCTAGGGTTTCCTAGGATGATGGTGCCGTCATATTACGGCCGTAATTTAGCGGCGTAGAACATACGTCAGTGTAAACAAAATAGCGCGCCGTACTGTTTATATAGACAACGTTCTACGTCGCTTAATTACGGCCGTAATATGACGGCACCGCCATCCTAGGAAACCCTAGCTTTAGATATTCATTTAAATTATATTATGGTGTAAAAGATTATAATGTTGTCCATGAAATGCTTAAGGTAACTAACGAATTTTAGTTGATAAGGATTGTTACTGTAGATATCCATCTAAACTAAACTGCTTTCCAGATCGATTATAAAGGAATATCCAACCTAGCATTGTTTTGTTATATCTCAAAGTGATTAGACAGGCGTTTTCGATGAAAGCTCCCAGGCGACTTGACTTTTTCCGACACTTCCAATAACTATCGTTATATTTCAACCAATTTACACAAAACCTTGACAAATTATACACCTCATACTTCCTCATGAATCACTCTATCTTTTTGTGAAAACTGCATAAAAATTCATGCGGTAGTTTTTGAGCTTATCGCGAGCAGACAGACAGACGCGGCGAAGGACTTTGTTTTAAAATATGTAGTGATACGGTATAGGTAGGTAGATTGACGATCGGCTTCTATCTTTCTAGTGTATCACAAGGATAAAAATAAGTTTTTATGAATTGAACAGACACATAAGTATTCAAGATTTTTCTTCATAATGAACGGTGGCTTATCGGCACATTAAAAACCACAGATCCGGGTGAGAAAGCGAATCATATTTCACTTCATACTGAAGCAAAAGTCAACTGAACTTACTTTAACACTCGAATAAGCTGGTGTTAGGTTTCGATGTAAAAAAGCTGAGGTAAGTACTTACTGGTCTTCGCACGCAACTTAACACTTGCACGACCAGCAAAAAACTTAACAATGTCATTTAATATCAAAGTGATTTTTTATAAAAGCAAATGCGATTAATAAAAGCTTTTTAATAAAAACCCTGTAAATGCATTGTCTCGTGTTTCTCCGTGCTTCGGAAGGCACGCTAAGCCGTTGGTTCCGGCTGCATTAGCAGTCACCATCAATCCGCATTGGGCCCGCGTGGTAGGTTATGGCCCATCCTCCTTATCCACCCTTAAGGAAGGCCTGTGCCCCAGCAGTGGGGACATTAAAAATGGTTGATGGTAAAAAAAAACCAGCGCCAAAGATGTAGATTTGACGCTATCAAGCGAGCCACCTGGGGCCCTACCGCCTAACTCAAAGCGATAGCTATGCTCTATCCGTCCGTCATAACACGATGACAAGGACGGACAGTGCACTGACGTCATAAACCAAAGCCAGAGTCAAAGCGATAGAGTTAGGCGGTAGGCCCGCTGGTCGCAGATTCGCAGTTCACAAAGGTTAACGAAATTAAGGCTATCTGGTGCGATGGTTAAATCGATTTTTGTCGAACCCAGTTGTCGATAGAAGTAGAAAGAGATATACAGATCGAAAAATGTAAAACAAATCCTTTTTCCAGTTTTCACAAATATTTTATTCTAAGAAGTGTTAGTAATAAATTTTTTATTAATAAATTTAAGCGCGAAAGAATCTTTCTGTAATAAACATATTTAAATCGTCAAACATTTTTACAAATTACAAATACCTGCAATAACATTGTCAATTCATATTATTTTTATCCACAACGGGATAGTATAAAACCACTAGACCACATAGGCGATTGAAAATTTATTAATTTCGATAATTTATCTTACTCATAGAACTACGAAATCACAATTCGATACTTTTATTTCCAATTAGAGAGACAGACATACGTCAGCGCTGTCGAGATACTTACTGAAATTATCTATTGTGCAACAATAAAAGCTTAAAGTAACACCTATCACCAATTTGTGTCCGTGAAAAGTTATGCAACGTAAAATGTAAGTGTTCGTACGATATGCTCCGCTTAGCAAATATAATTTGGAATTTCTTGTCGACGCTTCTGAATTGGATCTTCGGTAAGAATTTTATGAGATAATGTCTTATATGTATAATAGAAAGTCAATCGTTACTAAATGGTATTTTCATAAAGAAGATCGGCAGAAATGGGTTTAAACCGTTACACGAATCAGAATTTAATTGATAGTTTTGTTTTTAATAACTTGTGGAAAATAACAAACTAACGATTTTATTCGAATAATCTGTGTCGGGATTTACACCATGTACTAGTAGAATTAACTGCGTCAGGATTTATACCTGTTTATTTTTCAGGCTCCGATATTTCGGCGCAGTTGCATGCACCATGGTCACGGAAGAACTCAGTACTTGCATGCAACTGCGCCGAAATATCGGAGCCTCAAAAATAAACAGGTATAAATCCTGACGCAGTTAATTCTAAAAACGTCAGTAACCATGGAAATTTAAAAGAACTAATGATTCTTTGGGGAACGAATTCATGTAATTATTAACAAGCTGGTTGACTAACTGTTTCCAACAAGGACGCCATATGGAAGAACAATGTTGCCAGTAGAAAAACTACTTACCCGTTGTGTTGATTAGTACGTATGGGTCATTGTATTTTTCTATTAGATACTAACTTAATCATTTACACATCACATCCTGGATTAAGTGATTTTTTATTTCTGTTTCATATATCTTATTTCATATTTTCACTCTATATCGTGTAAAAACTTATTATCTTTGCTATCCCGTAGAATAGATCCATACTTGTTATATTGATGGAATCTTCTTATTTAGATTTACAAATTCGTACATAAATCATCAGTGTAAGAGTCAGGCCGAGGTCCTAAGAAACTTCACCGATCTCCTTTCTGGAGCCTGGATCGCTGGATCCATTAAATTGTGCTTACCTGTAATTTAGGTACATACAATTTCTAATATTTGAGGGCTGATTGTTTAATATTGTACTTAGTTGGTATTTCTAATTGAATAAATAAAAAATATAAATTAATTAATAATACAAAAATTTAAATTATAAACAAAAATATATCAAGAAAACTACAAAAAATATTTATAGAAATAAAATGTCGGCTATCTAGGTAGGTAGTTGTATCTATGTATCATTGTTGTTCATAGGTACTTTCGTCAATGTTTTACTAATCTCACAACAATCTTTTATCATTGAGACTCATTTGTTTCATACATTTAAAACATTCTTTTGTTTCAAGCATCGGATAAAACTGTGTCGAAATCACTGGTAGTTCACGATCCGTCCTAAATAAAACAGATCCATCGCGTGTGTTCGAAATTCAATTTGCAAAACAAAAGAACCCACACATCGGTCCGGCTCGTAGTTACACAAGCGTAAATGCACAAATTACAGTGTTGCCACTCAGAAATTGTCTAAATACATAGACGGGGCGACAGGCAATCGAACGAAATGAATAATTTGACAATCGAGAGAAAGTCCACGTGAGTCGCTCGTATGCTTACAGAAGCGATTTGTTTATCGATTTATGTATCGGAAATGATTGATTAATTGATAATTGTAATATGCAAGAGAAATAGAAATGTCTTTTAATCTTTTTTCTATGAATGTAGAAAGTGCTTACCGTTTAGCTTTTAAATTGAAAGAAACACTTAAGAGTCTTTGAATGAAGTAATGTTTAAAAAAAATTGCATAATACTAATTTCGAATGGACAAAAAATTACGAATCGTTTTGCTTCAGGTGAATATTGAAAGTTTTGTGTTGGTTGGAGTCTTTTGACAGTATACTTATTTATCTGAAACTGGCTATTGACCATTCACCATTTTTATTGTCCCCACTGCTGGGACACAGGCCTTCCTTATGGGTAAATAAGGAGGATGGGGGTGGGTTTTCAGGACTGCAAATGCAGCCGGGACCAACGGCTTAACGTACCTTCCGAAGCACAGAGGAACTCAAGATGATAAAATTTTGGCCATCCATCCCCATGACCGACCCTTGCGAAAGTTGCTTCACCTCCGCAATCTCAGGGCCAGGCGCTGAACTACTGAGCCACCGAGCTCCACTCAAAGAACCCACTCAAATATCTACACCTATTTTCGGTAGCGGAAGTCGTAACGAAAAAAACCATCTACATTTGTAAAAAAAAACACGTCTATATAGAACTTTTTGTTTCATAACTCTTTACAAAGGACTCGAATCGATAATGATTTCGTCGATTATACGAAGAATATTAATTAGCTTCATTCATTCAAACTGGATTCATTCATCGAAGTCACGATACGTTCATTATTATCACATCACTACGTGAAAAAATACAATACGATGAAACGCCACAATTTCGTGCGAACACCACCTTTTTCGAAGTCAGTCATTTTTAATGTACCCACTGCTGGGGCACAGGCCTTCCTTATGGGTGGCAAGGAGGATGGGCCATAACCCACAACGCAGGCCCAATGCGGATTGATGGATGTTAACGACTGCAAATGCAGCCGGGACCAACGGCTTAGCGTACCTTCCGAAGCACGGAGGAACACGAGACAATACGTTTTTAGTCACCCATCCCATGACCGACCCTTGCGAAAGTTGCTTAACTTCCGCAATAGCAGGGCCAGGTGCTAAACCACTGCGCGACCAAGCTCCTCTGCAAAAATACGCAATGGATCCCGATCCCGAGTGATATGGTGTTAATTTAAAATATTAAAATTTCATTTTTTTAAAGAACACCACACTTTTATACTATTGGCTTTTTGAGCTTTATAGCTCAAAATGGCGGAGATATTAAAGCGAGGTTTATACCTCGCTTTAATATCTCCGCCATTTTGAAAAATTTCGAAAAATTAAAACGTCATAAAACTCTCTATAATTATCGGAAATGCTCACAAAATTTCACTAGAATCGTTTGAGAAATGAGAACAGACGAACAGCCGGACATACGAAAGACCCGAGAATTTTTGCCCAACAGAGACACTTCGCTCGTGCTTTGCTCTCGATCGGTCAAAAATAAACCAAAGATGAAAACGTATCGCTCCAAAATGCATAATCCTTAAAGGATTTAAAGTCATATAAAAGTTAATATGAATAAGTGTTAACTTATCGATACAGAAATGGTAACCTGTCTTGCATCCGCTTTCTTGCAGGTGCGCCTACCACCTTGCGCAAACGCAAGAGAAACTAAAAAACCCATAAAAACTCAAAATTCCACATCTGCCTCATGGAAAACGACCTCATAGATTTATTACGAAATCTGATCGATAAAAAAGTTAACTTTAAAACTTTGTTGTTAGACAATCCTAAGAATAAATTATATCTTTCTTTATCTTAGGATAAAGATTTATGTTGAATAATATTAATATAGTCAAATTACATAATTATTACGATAAGTATGGTATTGCCGTTTTGCATGGAGAATTTAAAAGAATTTGCATTTTCAATACTAACATTTTCTTAATTAATTTAACAGCCATCAACGCTAATGTTTTAAACTTAGAGCATTCAAAGGTTTTAAATTTAAAACTTCTATGCACAAATGTTTAATTTAAACACTCGGATAAATAATTTCACATGTATTAAGTGAAAAGTATTAAGTAAAAAAAAATAGTATCGGCTAAGTTACAACGAATTAATTGGTCATTTCTGCTAACGAAAAAAGGAGGCACCTTTAAGATACCTACTTTTATTAACATTCAGAAAAAAAGAATCTGAAATATTTTTATTGCTAATAGTAGGCCGTTATGATCATAATTCGAAATAATAACCACTAACTAAAGCATCTTTGACATCATCGTCAAAAAATCGCCAATTTCATACTTTAAGCCCTATTATTTATTTACAATTTAATACGAAAAAACGAAAAACAAGGATAGGAAATGAAAGACAGCTCGTGCGATGACAACCTTAGAGCAACGAATATTTTAAATCCTCCTTTGTCGGTAACATTTAAAGCCTACAAAACGAGGTTATAGTTTAGTAGAATTAAACAAAAAAATATCTCCAAATCGGATTTAATTCCTACAAACGGTTTTTGTTTAATAGCTTCATTTGTTGCCAAATATGACTGTCCTAGGTTTCCCCCCGGCAGAGTTGTGCTTAAGTGGTGGGGGGTAAAAATGTACCCCAAAAGGGGTATTTTCGCGGTGTTTTGTTTATATCTCGTTTTTCATCAAGATTGTGTAAGATTTTAAAGTTATTAGGTCATAGCATAAAACCATACAGTTCAAGAGTACTGACCTACCAAAATTTAATAAAAAAAAAAACAATGAAAATATAAAAATTAAAATTAAGAAACATACAAGAATGAAAAACGACCGCCATATTTTATATAAATGCTCAATGTATTATTAAAGTAAACATCAGAGATGGTACGATAGATATAATTAGATGTAATAAAGATTGATGACTCAAAATTGCATTAATTAACACTCGCAAAAGCTTAGTTTAGCCTTCCACCCACTAATAATTGGTTGGTAATTAATCAAAACGTATTCGGACAGGAAAAAGAATTTGTTGGAAAAAAAAACTAGGTCCAAGGCCATTTTTTGCAGTGACCTCAAATGATGTTACAAAGAGACTTTTGTCTTTTAGATCACGCAGCTAGCGTAATAGATTACATAGTGACTACAATAATGGCTATTATTTTTTATTCTATCTATAATGGCTGGCCTATGTTGGTCCTTGTTACATGTAACATTGTAGTAATTTGATTCATGCATGTTGATAATAAAGTCTATTTTCATTTGGTGAATTTATTGACTTCTTGTAACAACCGTGCTTTTTTATATTTGTAAGTTAGTAGAATTAAATTCAGTGCTCTTATCTGTGAAGGTTGGTGATCGCGACTGGTGTTTTTTTTATATTTATTTACCTGTATTAGTATGAATGGTAATTTTGGTATTTTTACTTAACTGTCTCGATTTTTTTAACTGGATCTAACATTGAAAATACAAAGTGTAACAGAATGGTAAATAGGGACTATGAAACTGAAAAACTTTGAATATGCAACCAACACTGAAATCGTGAAAAAAATCAGATGTTTCCTAAATTTTCATACCTTTGTATGAAACAGCTGATGTTTTTTCGCGATTTCGTAGATCCCATAGTAAAAGTTGTTTAGTTTGATGGTCCCTATTTACCATATTTTGGTTTAGCCATTAATTCTGTTACACGTTGTTTACCGCTCAAAAGAAAATATGGGCCACTGTATGGTTTTCCATACAAAAGAGCTAAATTCTAAAAGGTCTTTTTATGATAAATTCAACCTGATTTTATTTGAATTTAGTATTGTTTGGGAGCTGTATTAGTCAATTTGTGAACTTTACTGTCGAATTTACTGTATAATTTCGCCTATTCGCCGTATGTCAATTAGAAAGAATAGAAAGAAATTGGAGTTTCATACGCGAAATTTAAAACGGCGAATAGGAGAAATTAGTAAATTCGACAGCAAAGTCCGCAAGTTCACTTTTACAGCTTTCGAACAATATCAAATTCAAATAAAATACGATTGAATTTATCATAAAAATACCATTCAGAAGTTAGCTCTTTTGTATGGTAAACTAAATAGTGGCCCCTTCTTTCTTTTGACGGAAAATTTGTGGTCACTAAATTTTTTACACTCTTAGCAACCTACGATTGAAATTGAACTTTAATCTCAAACTTAACTTTGCATTTGTTTAACTCAATGATTTATTTCATACATTTGAATGTTTAAAATATCAGATTATCGTTATCAATCTTAATCCATAGAACAATACTACTATCAAGATATTTTCTCTTAAAATAAATACACTTTCACAACACAAATTGTCACCCACAATATAACACCGAATCCCACGCTAAGTCAAAACATATTTCTTTGTGACTTTTGTGACGAAATGTGTCGGTATTGCAACAGAATAAGTAAGTATGCAACGAATATAATTTTAGAAGTTGCAAAATTTACTGACTTTTAAGAACTTTAAAATGGTGTGGAAATATGACTTCCTTTTACAATGATAATTAAAAAAACGGAGTTCGATGTCTCCGGACAATGCACAAAAACATAATAATTGTACAAATAGCAACTGTAAAATTATTTTTGCGAATTTTATTGAACTCTGACTTTCTCAATAAAAAAAACTGAAATCAGGTTTCGTATTTTTCAGGTTTTGTATTTTTCAGTTTTTTTTAAGTTAGTTTTTGTCATAAAATACAGCGCAATATTTAAAAACGGAAAAAATACTCACATTATTCTGCATCTTAATTAAGTATACAGGGTGAAAATAAAAGACGGTAAGTAAGTTGGAGGAAAAGTACCCTAAAAATGTATGATGGCAAATTTTATCAAAAGGAAACATTCTTTTATTTTAAAAAATAAATATAACTGCATTCAAAGATTTTTTAATAAATAAGCCGAGATCCTGTACTTTTATGATACCAATCGATAGGGTCAAAGGTAAGGGTCAATTCTCCTGACTAACGTAGTATCTTACATTAAAGGCAGACCCAAGAAAGATAAAAATATTAGTTAAGCTCGTTCAATTCCAAGCTGAGACAAGCGATTTATCCAAAAATTGTTGAATGCAGTTTTACTTATTTTTTTTAAATAAAGGAATGTTTCCTTTCAGTAAAATTTGCCATCATCAATATTTAGGGTCTCTCCAACTACTATCATTTTTCCACCACGTATACCTTTAAAATGTGACAGGCACGTTCTGCGTTTTTATTGCCAATTAAAACAAAAGATATGTCAAAATACTGCACTTAAATAATTATTGCTTAATTAGTTAGTCATAAACACAGGAGCCTTAATTTACAACTTCAGTTAAAAAGCCACTAACAGAAAGTAATAACATTGAAATTATACTACCGACCGCGTCCGCTTCGGTTGCGTAAAACGTGTAAGATGGTAAAACTGCCGACATTTCGGATTAAAAAGTTTTTAGTACAAATAAATTAAGTACTCTGTGCCATTTACCAGTACCTAAGTATATTGAGTATTAAGGCTCCTATACCCCTCAAGTGACGGCCTAATCTTAATCAAAGGACATTATCCATTTTGGTCCAAATGTGAAAGTGCCGGCCAAAAAGCAAAAGTGCTTTATTCTGATAGATTTTGTCCATCAAAGCATTTCTTATTATGGCACCGAAGCTGTAGCACCGCTATACTCGATTTTAAATAAGTTCAAAAAGTCTATTTTTTTATATTTTGGCACAAATGTAAAAAAGTTGGTCAAAAAGCAAATTCTGATAGATTTTGTCCGCCTAAGCATTTTTTATTATGACACCGAAGCTGTAGCACCGCTGCACTTGATTTTAATTGAGTTCAAAAAGTCTGTCTTTTCATACATTTTGACACAAATATGAAGCGGTGGTACAGCTTCGGTGCTATAATAAAAAATGCTTAGATGGACAAAATCTATCAGAATAAAGTACTTTTGTCTTTTGGTCGGCACTTTCATATTTGGACCAAAAATTTATGAAACGTGGATGATATCCTTTATCGCTAAGTACATATAATGTATAGAAAATTCATATGTCCAGATTGAAGCTAACGTTTTATAGTTAATTTACGTAATTTTTCTATTAAAATCTGCATGACGGAACAGTGTGTGATTCGTCTAAATTACCTCACAAAAAACTTTAAAGTTTTTTTCATTTGCAAATTTTGCGCAACAATTGTGGCATTTACAACAATAGGGAATATGCATCAATTTTTTTTTAATCTTAATCTAAAGTATAATGCGTGAGAAAATTAACTGTAATATTAAAACTTTTCTCTTGCGTTTTTTTCTCGTGATATAGTTACTTGAAGTTAGCGCGGAGCAGCACCCGCCGAAAACGCTCCATACAAAATGGTGACGTCACACATCACGTTTCAGGTGTGTTTCGGCGCGTTTAATATGGAGTTAGCCAATAATCTTCAATTATCTCCCTAAATTTTGCGTTTAAGTACATATGTGTAATACAAAATATTGTTTCTTATTCGATATTCTATCTGACTGTAAAGTGCATTATATCCGAAAATAAAAAAATAAAATTGTTATTTTTCCCTGATTTCATCGTGTGATAAAACTAAAATAATACATTTTTTTTATTTTTTTTCCTGTTACATCATGTTTTTATAAGTGTCCGCAGCGATCAAGCTCAAATTCATCAAAATCGGTGACATATGCATATTCCCTATTACAAGTCACATTCTCATTTCATGTATCCCAGATAAAAGATGTAGTTTATCGAAATATCAAATGTCAAGCCAATTTGCATACTTGTATGTAAGAGAAACTTTAACATTTTATTTAAAACTGAGTTGTAATGTTTCCTTATTTGTGGTACAAGAGCTAATGTAAGTAGTATGTAAAAAGTTTTTACAATAGAAAGTATGACTAGACACATTTGGACAATTCGGATAAATAATAATATTTAATTTTCAAACTTATCCGTTTGAAAATTAAATATTATTATTTAAGGCGATTCGCTGACCGAAAGTGGTGCCCTCAGAGGTTTTTATTTAATAAGTTGTTAATAGAAAAGGATTTTAATAAAACTTTCCGTGGGATTTTTTAGGGCTCATAATCTAGTTTTTTTTAGAAGGAAAACGTCCACTTTTTGCAGTTTTGCTATCTACTTCTAGCAGTGACTACGAGGGAATGTAATGATACCGTCTAAAAACACAACACTAAGGGGCTTAAAATTCCACAAGTAGTTTTATTAAATTCCTTTTCTATTTAATAAAACCCTCAGAAGGCGCCACTTTCGGTCAGGGAATCGAATTAATATAAGAAAGAGGATTTAATCCATCTAATAAACGGTTGGACTACGGCTACGGTTAGGCTACAGCTAACTCCTTTTGAAGTCGGGTGGGGACGAAGGATATTTTCCTCTTTTTATTAATAGGGAATATGCATAAATTTTTTTTTATCAAAATCAAAAGTATAATGCGTGAGAAAACCAACTGTAATATTAAAACTTTTTTCTTGCGTTTTTTTCTCGAGATATAGTTACTTGAAGTTGGCACGCAGCAGCAACCGCCGAAAACGCTCCATACAAAACGGACATGATATAATATGACGTCACATATCACGTTTCAGGCGCGCGGTTACTATGGAGTTAGCCAAGAATTTTCGATTATTTTCAATTATCTCCCTAAATTTTGCGTTTAAGTACATATGTGTCATACAAAAAATGATTTCTTATTCGATATTCTACCTGACTGTTAAGTTTATTATATTCGAAAGTGAAAAAAAAATCGTTATTTTTCCCTGATTTCATCGTGTGATAAAACTAAAATTATACATTTTTTTTATTTTCCTGTTCCATCATGTTTTTATACGTGTCCGAAGCGATAAAGCTCAAATTTATCTAAATCGGTGACTTATGCATATTTCCTATTAAACTTTTATGGCGGTTTCTTTTTCTCAATCATTTAACACTTCAAACTTCATATGACGTTTTTAATATTAGATACTAATATATTTAATAATAGAATGCGCACTCCGTTTTAGAAATTATTAGAGCTTTATATTGTTAGAATTTTCATATGTTGAGTTATGAATCCAATTTAGGGTTAGTTAAAAAATCGTAGAATAAAATGTAATAGGATGAATATTTAACAACCGGTAGATAAAAGAACTTCATCTAAAATTTATTTTAAAAGTCATAATATCCGCTTTTCTTTTCAATTAGATACAATTCCATACTTTTCTTATAAAATTACGCTAAAGCAAAAGCTGTACATTTGAAAAGTCATCATACATTAATAATAAATAACTAGCTAATAAACAAAAAGTTAACTTTCAGATTACGTAAACAAAATCGCAAATGACCAAAGAACAAAAACTTACTTTACATAAGTGAAATTATTTCGTATCGGTTTATATGAACTTACTTAAGTACCATTTACGATAATTAAAACTCGATGCAAAGGTTAAGTTAAAATAATACTTAGCATATATATCACATGTTAAGAAGTGCATCTTATACATCATCTTAAGAAGTTGCCAATCAATCAATTACGTATCGTTAGGGTTGTCAGCTCTAAGTTTAATAAAGTTTATATAAAGTCTTACATAAACTTTGACTGACATGTAAAAAGAGTATTTTGTAAGAAATTATTTAAATACTTAAGTGAATTGACGTGTCTAATCTTGCTAATAAGCTTATTGTTAATAACAGTTTGTGTAAAGTGATGTATTATGTAATTGTTAAAACTGTTGTGTGCCTACTACGCTATGCCGCCACTGATGCGACCGGATTGTTAAATGAATGAAAAATTAAGTACTTCTTTCAAAATAAACTCGTAATAATAAAATGAAATGTCTTGAAAAACTTACGGCTATTTGCACTAAACTTAAAAATCGCCTAAGTCTTTTCCTAACTACAACTCGACCAAATTCGCAGAACGTCAAAAGCGCAAAATGTCAAGCTATTGCAAAACGTCAAAAAAGCAGAATGTCTTGAGAGCAAAACGTCTAAAGCGCATAATGTCCAAGGAGCAAAACGTCAAAATTCATCCAAATAAGTTTTAAATCATGGTGGTTTGCAAGAAGCTTAAACCCACAATGGAGATTGCACGCCTAGTATCATACTGAAGATTGAAAAAGACTCTTTAGTGACGTCACGGCGTATTGCTGTCTCTTTCTTTTCGTTTTACAATACGTTTTCGTTTCTCACGAACGAACGAACGACGAACAACGAACACGTATGGTAACACTAAAGAAAGAGGTTGCAATAAGCCGTCACGTCACTAAAGGAGCTTTTTTCAATCTTCACTATGACATATGGCCGTGCAATCTTCATTGGAGGGAGGTATAAGCTTCTTGGTGGTTTGGTAAAACTCATAATTGAAATGTTTGACGTTTTGCTCCTTGGACATTATGCGCTTTTGACGATTTGCTCCTTGGACATTATGCGCTTTGGACGTTTTGCTTTTTTGACATTCTGCTCTTTTGACGTTTTGCGATAGCTTGACATTTTGCGCTTTTGACGTTCTGCGCCTAAACCACGGTGTCATAAACTTAGCTGTCACGCGCCTAATTATCTTGGTCAAGTTGTACTTAGGACAAGACGTAAGCGATTCTTAAGTTTAGTGCAAACGGCCGTCATATGTCTTACAGTATATCATGCAGGGCATCTTCGCCATTTTGCTATTGACAATAATATTATTTAATTATTGTTTGCTATTGCAAAATTGGCAACCCTAATAATAATATTTACTAACACTTTGTCTTCAAATACGAATTTAGAGAAAGTGATCGTAATGAATAGCATTAGGTAATTATTGAACTTTGATAGTTATCAGTATATTTCACTGGGAAGCTTATTAGGCAGTGTTTGACGTTTCAATGCGTTAAGGTCGCAGGTCAAGAGCTGTACAATCGATATTCAATTGTCTATACTTATCTGCCATCGACTAATCGACATAATTTTAACGGCAAACGCATTAGTATTCATACAGCCTAAATAATGATTGATCACTGAAGTGTTTAAGATAGAAAATAAACATGTAGGAATACGGAAAAGTTATCGACATTATATAATTTCAATGATGGATCGTTTTATGCAAATGCAGCGTCACAAATTGATTGCATTATCTCGAAACGCGTTGGCTTTTCACCTCATTGTACGTGAAGGCTTTCCATGAATCACAGCCTGCGATTATGATCGATCACATATCTTGGATGCATTAAGTCTTCGCTCAAAAGCATGTAACACGTCAATATGCCATGGTAGCATTAGATGATTTGATAAAATGGAAGGTTGTGCGTATCACAATGATTTTACACTTTCCCTGTGACATAACGAAATGGATTTACAGAGAAAAACTAGGTGTGTGATGCAATGTGAGTATGTTACTTTTTACTTATTTGAAAAACGTTTTAACATCAGATTAATGACATCGGTAACCCACAATGTATCTAGTATAGGTTATGGCACTTTTTGACATACCTATAAGAAATATGTTAGGCCTTTGTTTAAACTCCTCTGTGGTCTAGTGGTTTACCCACCCGTGAATGCAGGGGTCCCGGGTTCGATTCCCAGGGGGGGTACAATTTGTACTCGGTTTGATTGGTAGTAGGGCTTATTTCAGTCCGCCTAGCTAGCCACCATCTTGCCTAAGTCTGACGCCATAACAACAGTTTAAAAATTGTTGTGTTCCGGCGATTAGAGGTAAGATTGCCAGTTCCTCAGTGGTGAGGATTCCGAGTGTAGTGCTTCCACCTTCAGCCTTATTGTCACTTAACATCAGGTATAATGAAGGCCAAGCACTATCCCGTTGTGCATTAAAAAAGCTCAAAAAAATCAAATGAAATATGAGGCTTATTTATAAGTGCCTTGCCTTTATTAAATCATCCGGCGTTTTGTATGCCCATTTACGTGCCAAGCTAAACATACTGTACCGTTGTTAACAAGTCTATCGCAATAGTTATGTCTGCACGTTTAATAACTTACAGAAACGCTTTGTGAATACCAAATTGATTTCTCGCATTTTCAATTCAAGACGGTTGGCAAATAATTTTGTCAGACAGATGTGAAGTCCTTATTCTGCCTTACACGTAGTACTTACCTATATCTAATCTGTGACCTAAAGGCTGGTTTACATTATCTTAGTATTTAGTAGAGTGCTTAGTAGCGTGCGAGTAGATTCGAATGCGAGTGCTTTAGTAGTTTTGGTGCCTTTCCAGTGACCGTTTACACGCTTCCAGTAGAGTGTCACTTTCGCCATACCTAATACCTATTATTTAATTCAATTACACGTCACGCGTTCACCGGCAAATGCACTCTACTAAAGACGCTACTAAAATGTCGATTTACATGCTTCCAGTGCGAGTGCGAGTAAAATATCGCGCGGGGGGTGAGCGGGCGCGCAGGGGGTGCTACTGGAAAGCGAGTAGAAAGGCTACTAGAACGTTACTCTCTTTAGTCATAAGACGACCGTTTACATGTTTCCACTAAAGCACTCTCCTAAAGCACTCTACAAAGACTAAGATAATGTAAACCAGCCTTTAAAACGCTTTTGTAAACGCTTATGGTGTGCTATGGCACAGATTACTAAATAGTTTGGTCTTTTCCCTTATGCATGTGATCTAGTCTGTGGTCTATTTTTGATTATGATGAAAAAAAAACAGATTTTTACAAGCCAAGTCGGCCACATATAGACGGAATTCCGATTCGGAATTCCGAATGGAATTAAATAATGTATGAAAATTCCATACGGAAATATCCCGCATGTATGTGATGTGGTAGGTCCATCCATAGATTTGCATGAATTAGCTGCGTTCGAAATAAGTATGTGGTCAGTCTAATGTTGATAATCTTTGACATAGATATTTTGGAGGATATTCCACTTAGATGAAATAAGATAGAAAAAGAATACTCGTATGCATTCGAGAAAATACTAGAAACAGATATTCAGTTAATTGAGAAAAACTAATCATGTCGCTGAAACATGATATAAGAGATGTTTACATAAGAAATACACCGGAACACAAAGGTGTATCTAATGAGTGCACATATTATACTGAAACAAATGTCACAAAATCACCGAATCCACCGTGCCCTATGATAATGTATCATGGCAATTTGCCGGACCACTTTCACCTACGCACGGCGGAAGAAAATCCCGAAGTTGCACGGTGTTCGGTCACGCGGCGCACTTTCGAAAGTGACAACTAATAAAGGATGTTTTACATTTTGTGAAAATGTCTGGGTGTTAGAGTTGAAGCTAAGAGCTGCGGATAATGGCGAGATGAACGAACTGGTGGGCAAAGGAAACGGAGATGGTAGGTCGTCTTGGGATAAATGTCAGTACAGGGGCCGTATTACAAGCTCTTAAATCCAGCCAGGTTTATAAATTGCTGAAGTGACTTCTCTTTCTCGTCGTATAGCAAATAAAAGAGATAGATTGATAGCCAGTCAGAAAACTGCCTGGAAATAAGAGGTCATAATACGGCCCCTGTTAGTGCAAGCAACTAATGATATAAACATAGGTATGTTATTTTTAACAAGGATTTCAGATTCGTTAAAAATACTGACATCCAAAATCGTTTACGTGGTGTTAACCGTAAGGGGATTTTTAAATCGTGATCTTTGTGTATTGATTGAACTTATAAATTATAATTGATATACCTAATTGAAATTTGAAATAACGGGTGTAACAAGACCCTCAACGAAGCCGAAGTCCACGTATTCCGCCCATCATCAGGATCATTTTTGTCTTTTAGACTATGCCTGGGAAACCAATACCTACAAAGTTATTGAAGGTCAAAGTCAAAAAAAAATTTAATTTTTTTATGAAATCTTATTTTATTCGTTATTTCCTAATTTTTGTCTACGGAAACATTATCAAAATTTTTAGTATTTCGTAACAAACAATGGCTTCAAAACGTCATCACTCAATGTATTTCATGAGCACGCACATAAACATTGCCTTTTAACTCGGCCGCATACAGCGGTGTAGCATTCACTCGCAGGCGCGGTCTTTTGTACGCGTTACATTGCGTGGTAATGTATGCAATGCTTTTTTAACACCAAAAATTAAAATCGTTTCCCAGCAATAATTTTAAACAGAAATGGTCCTGATGATGGGCAGAATACGTAGACCTCGGCTTCGTTGAGGGTCTTGTTACACCCGGTATAATTGTCAATGAACTTATAATAAAGCACATAGCAGCAATAAACAATAAAATATGACCCTTGCAAGCGTAACTACACAGGTTGGTCAAAAGTTCTGTTACTGAGTTTCTTTATCGATTACTGGCCATTAAAACAAATGAAAAGAAAAAATAAAAATGACATATTAATGACAGTTTTATAAGCTATAATTCCATACCACACGTATATCATATTTTGTTTATTTCACCATGGAATGGGGGTTGAAGGAGAATCGTGTCGCTGTAATTGCTCTGCACAAATGTGGGCAGCCACCGAATACGATTTTCAAGTTGCTACAAAAGTTGAAAATCAACAAGCAATTTATTTATCGCACTATCCATAGGTACAGTAATACCTTGACCGTCGATGACCGAAAAAGATCAGGAAGACCACGCACCGTTCGGACACCAGCTGTGATCAAGGCAGTGAAGGCGAGAATCACGAGAAATCCCGTCCGGAAGCAAAAGTTATTGGCAATACAGATGACTGTGAGGAGAAGTTCCCTTAAAAAAATTATCAATGATGACCTTGGGCTTCACGCTTACCGTAGACGAAAGGACCATCTGCTAAACGCACGATTGAAGGCTATGAGGTTAGCACGAAGTCGCGCTTTACTAAAGCAGTACGCACAAAACGGCCATCGAAAAATCTTGTTTACTGATGAAAAAATCTTCACAGTCGAAGAAAATTTTAACCGTCAAAATGATAGAGTATACGCTAAGAATAGTAAAGAAGCCAGCATGATTGCTCCGAGGGTCCAACGAGGTCACCACCCCTCATCAGTGATGATTTGGCTGGGGGTGTCCTATTCAGGGCTAAGTAAGGTTCATTTCTGTGAAAAAGGTGTGAAAACTGGCGCTAGAGTCTATCAAGATACCGTTCTGGAACCTGTTGTCAAACCCTTAAGCCACACTTTATTTCAAAACCAGCCATGGGTCTTCCAGCAGGACTCTGCCCCTGCGCACAAAGCAAAATCTACACAAGCATGGTTTCGGGCTAACAAAATTGATTTTATCGCGCAGGAAGAATGGCCATCCTCCAGCCCAGACTTAAATCCTCTGGATTATGCCATATAGCAACTTATTGAGGAGAAAGCATGTGCTAAGCCCCACATGAATCTCGACTCTCTTAAGCGCGCTATTCTCAAGGCAGCCGCAGAATTGGATATGGTGGTAGTTCGTGCTGCCATCGATGACTGGCCTCGTCGTCTAAAGGCGTGTATTCATGCCAGAGGCGGTCATTTCGAATAATTTTAATACATGATAATCTTAAATATTTGTGCTTTCATTTGGTATATAATTCATTGTAGCATTATTTGTAAATTTAGTATTATTCATGTTTTCCATAGTTACAGAACTTAGTAACCAACTAGGTATATATACGTTTTCAAAGTAGTAACAAGACCTTCTTATACACAACGAAAATAGAAACGATGAAATCTTGAGTAACCGACCAAGAGATAAATCTTCTACTAATAAAATTTCTAAGCCCTTCAAAATCTTTTTGTTGATAAACCACACAAATGTAATAATGTAGCTATAATAAATAAATATCTGGACCGTTTCCAGCGACCTTGGGCCTCTTAAAGCATGGTGAACTCGACTCACGCGCATAGATAAATTTACATGACGTCCCACTTTTAAAGATTGCGTCCGTAAATCTTGTAATTGTTGTGGTGTAAACTCTTCGCGTGGGTATAGCGTAGGGCTTTCTGAAATAAAATGTATCAAGGCTACGTTTGTGGTTTATTGAAACAATTTTGATAATTTGTGGACTATAAATATATCATTTCCGAATCGCCTAAAGGCGTTGTAAAAACAGTTGTAAAACTATCACTGATTTTATGACTGACAATAACAAATGCCCAGTTTAGGAAAACTATAAAATCATTGAACACCGATATTTTATGATTTATGATAATAAGAAAGTTTTGTGAATGCACTCAAACGGTCACAAATTTTAGGTGACCATAAAATTATTAGATATAATAATTTCCTACAAGTTACGTGTCTCTTTGACACCAACCACAGTTCGTCGGACAATTTTATAGACTAATAATAAACGTTAACATGATTGTTGAATTGTCATTTCTCTTCCGATGACTTGTGAAGTAAACAAAACAAATATTTTTAGGTACCCTATTACTTTAGTAGAAATCATATCCCTACCTATTTTTTTTAATTTAACGACCTACTAGAGCGTCGCGATCTACATGTGCTCTAATAGAAATTAGGTCAACTGCCAAACCGCGTGAGAGAATTTAGGGTAAACATCTTAGTACGAAATAGTCGCTAAAAATATACAATAAAACTTTGACTGAAGAATGGCAGACTAATTAACGATGCTAAAAGTTTCGGCTTCATTCGATTGACCAGTAGCATCTAAATCGATATTCGATTCGAGCAACTAATCAATCCTGGCCATTCTTTCGGTAGTCAACAATGAATAATTAGTTCAGTCTGTCTTTCAGTATAGTAATTAATGGTTTTGTCAATACATTTTTTGTTTCCGGTAGCGAATTATTTGCGTAACTAGACAATTGACAAATGACGTTCTTTAATAAGTTTACGTCATTATTGAAAGGTAGTTAATCTTCTGGTATCATAATATTTGAAAAAGTGTTTGTAATCACTGTCAGTGATAGTAAAATAACAAAAATGATAAGGAAAATCAACGTTGACATTATCTAGCATCCTCTAGTCTACATCACACATATCAAAATTGATAAGTTTTAGCTTTAATAATATGGGTTTTAACAACTTTCGTATAAAGCACAAATCCTTGGTATTTCTCATTGTTTGTATTTTATACGCTTACATGTTTTTTGTCGTATATTTTTCGCACACATGCGTATATTTATGAATACGCTTCATAAATTGATATTTTATCGCTAAAACAGGCATCATTAGATGCTGAGATGAACTTGATAAAGAAGATACACTTAACCTCTTCAAGTTGTGTAATCTTAAAGTTTCAGTAAAGTATGGTCCAGTAGGCGAAATCGTGCCCAGACTAAATATTGCTTTGAAATGTGGATCAAATGTTAATCAGTTACCTACTATATTTTAATTAGCTTTTATAATCACTAATCTAAATAAGTTTACAAGATAAAATCAAGACAGGTCGGCCTCATGATCTAATAATTAGTAATTTATCTATTACTTGGATGATTACTGATTTACCAGCAATTTATATATGCAAGTACTGTTTAGTTAGATTAAATGATGACTTATATGCAAGCTTATTTTGGAATAGGTGATCATGAGATATATGAAGATTCCGTCTTAGGAAAGCACAAAGAGCACCAGCTTCGATTGTCTAATTTTACTATAAATATTACCTAAACTGCTAACCCATATCCACTAAGATGTGATACAAATCTCATACAATATATCTGTTTCGTTTTTACAGAAAGTGCAGATTCATTACAAGCCGTTATGAAACTTATTCAGCTCTTTCACGCTATCAACAATAGCTGCCTGTATGGGACTAATTAGCTTTCAGTCGTGATCATAACAGGCGCAATTAGCAAAACAAATAGCCAATCACACATCAAAATCAATCAGGGCTAGACAGCAAAGGTCATTTCCCACAACGCACTGCACTCAATCACTTGACTGCAGAGATTGATGGCAACAAATAACGCATGTTATTCATCAAGAACGCAATCGGAGACTTCTGACCTTATTCTGAAGATATCTAATGGTTCTGTTGTAAGGAAGGCATTGTGAAGAAAGCACGACCTCGCGATCTGACGCCATAAGCGCATGGATACCTTTCATCTTAATCAGTACTTATGTCGTGTCGTGATGCAGTGTCAATCATGTTTCTGACACTTTCAAAGATACTGTCCTTACTGAGAACGGCAAAATTAAGATTTATTCAACTGTTTTATATGGCAACGTCAATTTCTTCTACTTCAACTTTGTCTTCTGTTGTATGGTCATCTGTTTTTTTTCTTTGGGTCTTTCTCTAATCTTTCCCTTTGTTACTTCATTTAAAGTATTCATAGTAACGGTGGCAAAAACATATTCATTTAGTAACCACATGTTAGTACCCGAGGCAATATCACGAGTTTGTCCTTTGAAATAACATTAAGCAACATGGAGAGACGTACAAACCAACATCATTAAATACCAAAGTATACATCCTGTATAAGTCTAATGAGATATTTATGTCTGTACATTTTGAATGAAGTTATTTATTATGTTGCTGTATTAAGTGATTCTTTAAAATGACTCACTTTCACGAGCATCCTTGACGATTTTACTCTAAAGGATTATTCAGAGCATTGGATGTTGATTGTTGAGTAAACTTTTACTTGCACATTGAAGTAAATCTGTTGTATTGTAATGAGTTTACACTCGTACATACAACCATTTCTTTAATTGATTAACGACAAACTTTAGAAGTGAAACAATAATTCAACATCAATCTTCGTTTAGACACCGTTGATCTCATGTGTCCCATCAAAACAGTTTCAATTGAAGCTAATTTCAGATATACGATCAGAGCGATGCAATCATATAATTGGTCACTTCTCTAGGAGTCACTTAAGAGTTTAAAGCTGGCGTATAGCGTATCAATGTAACATCTCGAGAAACAATAGACAAGGGCCTCGGTATATGGTGATGACCCTTAGATAGCCTCACAGATACTCCGATCATTTCCGCTCCATTTGTGGATTGAAATGTCGTGTGAAATTGGAAATTGCCATGTTTTTCTTACGCAACTTCGCAAAAGTATAGACAATTTCAACGCAAGCTAGAGGCATATACATGTATAGCATAATGAAAGCAGTTTCTGTAGATGTTTGGATAAAGTAACTTTTAGTAACCATACATTTGTCATGATCTAAAACGAGAATTAGTATTTTTTTTTAAGTTTTAAAGTTCATTGAAGCTTAAACGTCCGTCAGTCAAACTAATAAGAAAATAAAAAAAAAACATAACATACAGTAGCAACTTTGAAAACCTAATCGATTTCGACGTCCCGATAATCGGTTCCTCATAAGCTTTTAGATTTTAAATTAACATGATCACAACCTGTTCCGAAATAAGCCCCATAATAAGCATGTCATACTTTCACTTAGTCGGATCAAACGGATAACTTCAATTTTAATAGCCCAAATTATATACATTTTTAATAAGAATAGGTTCAGTGTTTTCTAATTGGAGATTGACAAGAAAATTACATAGTCAGTTGAAGTATGAATGGAGGTTATTGCCAAAGGCATATTAATCCAAATCCAAAATGACAGATGCCTTAGATTGTCTTGTTCTTGTGATTGTGAGGCAATTAGAATCAAAATTCGTGCATACATTTTCTACAATTAGATGAACCAAAAAACGGTGAACATTTCTTGGCATTACCATATTGTCATTTAGGGCGTGTAATGACAGTGTATGCTATGCGTATAGTGTAAGTACTAAAGTAAGAACTGGGAAGACTTAGCCATAAAAATAATGTATAAACCTACGGCGATAACTGGTAAACAGCTATTTTCTGGAATCTTGTACAAAAAGATCGAAACATGCTAGTTGGTCCACATTATTCCACAATTAATGAAATTAAAAGATAACTTTTAGTGAGTGAACACAAGAATATTATACTCGTAGGTATTATATTATACAGGGTTAATTGTAAAACACAAACAACCTCGCAGGAGAAAACAGACAAAAAAAATTAGACTCTCCATACAAATATCGGAACAGCTGCTCGAGTTCATTCAAAGTCATTTTTTTTGCCTTTTTTTGGAAAAGTCGTAGGTCAAAATGTTGTTGTATATGATGTTGCTACTGCGAGTTGTTGTTACGGTTACCTGCCGTGTATGTGCCGGCTTAGAATAGCACTACCCCCTCTCATCCCGTGGGTGTCGTAAAAGGCGACTAAGGGAACATAGCCATGGAGACGGGCAGCAGCGTCTTGGCCTGCTGCGATCGCCAACCCGCCTGCCAAGCGTGGCGATTATGGCAAACCCCCTCATGATGGAACCAGAGAACAAATCCTATCCAACTGCAGCGAGGTGTGAGACAGGGAGATGTTATCTCTCCGAAACTGTTCACAGCTGCGTTGGAGGACATCTTTAAACTCTTAGACTGGAAAGGACTCGGCATCAACATTAATGGCCAGTACCTAACACACCTTCGTTTTGCCGATGATATAGTTCTTATGGCTGAGACCTTGGAGGACCTAAACACAATGCTCGAAGATCTCCGTAGTGCTTCCCAAAGAGTGGGTCTTAAGATGAACATGGATAAGACGAAAATCATGTCGAATGCCCATGTTGTGCCCACTCCAGTTCATGTTGGGAACACTACACTTGAAGTAGTTGACCATTATGTATACTTAGGACAGGCAGTCCAGTTGGGTAGGTCCAACTTTGAGAAAGAGATCTCTCGTCGAATCCAACTCGGATGGGCAGCATTCGGGAAGCTCCGAAAAATCTTCGTGTCTGATTTACCTCAGTGTCTCAAGACGAAAGTCTATGACCAGTGTGTGTTGCCAGTGATGACTTACGGCAGTGAAACGTGGTCGCTAACTATGGGTCTCATAAGGAGGCTCAAGGTCACCCAGCGTGCAATGGAGAGAGCCTTGCTCGGCGTTTCCCTGCGTGATCGAATCAGAAATGAGGAGATCCGCAGGCGAACTAAAGTAACCGACATCGCTCGAAGGATTGCTCAGCTGAAGTGGCAGTGGGCTGGACACATAGCGAGAAGAACCGATGGCCGTTGGGGCGGAAAGGTTCTTGAATGGCGACCGCGCACCCGACGGCGCTCCGTGGGTAGGCCCCCGACAAGGTGGACCGACGATCTGGTGAAGGTTGCCGGAAGCCACTGGATGTGGGAAGCGCAGGACCGATCGTCGTGGAAATCCTTGGGGGAGGCCTATACCCAGCAGTGGGTGTCGTGCGGCTGATATGATGATGATGACTGCTAGTTGTTGGTGTTTTACAAATAACCCTATATATATTATTGGAATATTTAACTGTCTTGAAAACCCATATATGATCAACCCATTTCAAATTTACAATTAATACTGCTTCATGTTTATATTATAAATGCTCTCCAACGTCTTTCGATGTAATATGAGGTGGTCCTTTTAATTCGAACAATGCTGACAGTCGACTATTCATTATAGTTGTAACCGGACACCAGACACCAAATAAATAACTTTGCTTCTGTTTATCGTCACCTACTGAATAATTTACTAAAACCAAGTCTAAATCTTCGAAAGAAAGTTTAATTTACGATGAGGCCACTGAGAGAAATTTATCTTCACTCCGAACACCTTTTAGTGAGTAATTGTTTAGACAAATTCGGAGATCTCTAATTAGATTAAATAGACTATTTAAAGACTAAAGTGTGTTGACATTTAGTAGTATTATAATTGTCGTGATCTGTTTGTAGGTGTTTAACATTACCGGTAGGTGTGAAGAGTCATATTGATGTTTTACCTGTAAAGAAAAAATATTTATTAGCATTGTTTGTTGGTGATAGACATTAAAATAATGATTATAATATAATGCGTCAAAGAAACGTTTATCAGCGACTAAGATTATTCGCTTAGAATTTTTCATTTCTTTATCATTTCATTAACAGTACCAATTGGTAGCAGGTTTTCAACAACTGAAACCTAAATATAAATACACTAGTGGCTCCGTGAGCTGTAGGCCTCGCGAAAAAATAAAATAAAATGTCGCCATGAAGTTTTCAAAGCACACAGTAGGTACGTGAGTATTGCAGCTAGATGGTGCTTCTAATTTTGATCATTTTTCAAAATGGGTGAGTATTTTTTTATAAATTTGGAAAAATTGGCTTGACTGAACAGTTATATATAATTATCGAACCTACTCACAAAATTTCACCAGAATCTGTTGAGAAATGCGACTTGTAGAGGAGATCAAACAGCCGGAAAGCTGGTATGAAATATGGTTTTTTACATATCTCCGTCATTTTCACAAATTTCGAAAAACTGTCTCGACAATTTTTTTTATATATTTATCGAACCTGCTCACAAAATTTCACCAAGATCGGTTGAGAAATGCGACCTGTAGAGGAGAACAGCCAGCGCTGGAAATACGGACTGAAATTTAATTTTTTTACATTATCTCCGCCATTTAGAAAAAAAATGAAAAACTGGCTTGACATATGAAATCTATACAATTTTCAAACCTGCTTACAAAATTTTACGAGAATCGGTTGAGAAATGCTACCTGTAGAGGAAAACAGACAGCCCTGGAAAGCCGGACTGAAATATGTATTTTTAACATTTCTCCGTCATTTTGAAAAATTTCCAAAAACTGGCGTGACAAAAAAAACTATATGATTTTCGAACCTGCCCACAAAATTTCACGAAATTCGGTTAAGAGATGCGACCTGTAGAGGAGAAAAGACAGAGCTGGAAAGCTGGACTGCAATAGGTTTTTTTTTACATATCTCCGCCATTTCGAAAAAAATCGAAAAAGTGGCGTGACAAAAAAATTCTATATCATTTTCAAACCTGCTCACAAAATTTCACGAGAATCGCTTGAGAAATGCGACCTGTAGAGGAGAACAGACAGCGCTGGAAAGCCGAAAAACCTGTTTTTTTAACATATCTCCGCCATTTTGAAAAATTAAAAAAAACTGGCTCGACAAAAAAATCCATATAATTATCAAACCTGCTCACAAATTTTCACGAGAATTGGTTGAGAAATGCGACCTGTAGAAGAGAACATACAGACATACGAAAGAATTTTTGCCCAAGCTGAAGCAGAGACGCTTCGCTCGCACTTCGTGCTCGCTCGGTCAATAAAACAACAAAAACTATTTAAGACACAGACAACACACAACAAGAGACAGACAACAAAAGCCATGTAAGCATGGCTTTTGTTGTTTCATATATTTTATTATCCTTCTTCTCTATGTACACCTATTTCATCCAGCGAACTAAAATTTATGGAAGTGTAAACAAATATTGCTTAAAAAATGGCACCACGGGGCCGAAAAAGTACAACCCGCTCAGCTTTAGTCGGGCCGGGCCAGCCACGCACCCGGTGACTGACGACATTAGTGATCTTTCAATAAATTGCAGTTTGTATTGTAGAGAAAAGATAGAAAGAGAGAATTTATTAGAAATGACGTCACTTATAATCAAATGGTGTAAAAGATCAAAGAAGGCAGTAAAAAGATGCACAAAAAACTTATTTTTCGTTTAAGTCTAGAAAATATCTATTAGTATACAAATTATGGTCGCTAATAAGCATCCAGTGTTCAGACGCTTTGTGCTGCATAATTAAATGCCGGCTTTTTTAGCTCTATCCACTTAGTTGTACTTTTCATGTGGTGCCATTTTTTGAGCAGAATGCTTATTTCATAGATTTTAGTTCGCTGATTTCATCTTAGTAATTTGGCTACGCTCGGGATTGAAGCAAATCGTATAAAAATATATAATTTTAATACCATAGCGATCTCTAGATATACTTTGCACCAAAATAGCCAAGCCGTTATTATAAAATTTGGTAACCAATAATATCGAACTGTACCAGATGTTGGCCCTCCCACGTTTTATGAACGTCTTTATACCATGACGTTTGAAGTTTTGTCACTATTAGAATATAGGGGATAGGTTAATGCCATTAAAATTTGACGTCCCTCTTCGCTTCAAAATTCATATGGAAAGCTACACTATAATTATAATTATTAAGAATTTATAATTTGCCGTTCTGTATATCGTATTCTTCACATATAACTATCATGATTGCATTAACATAAGCATGCGTTCCTAAAACACCCGGTAAGTACAGACTTAAATATTACATCCTACTAATCCTACTTATACACCGTCATTTTGTAGTCATTTTAATTAACTTAAGGGAGTGCTCTTCTAATGAAAATAATCATTTTTGCCAAAGAATGTTTTTTGACCCATGTTTCTTGGGAAAAAATGTTTAGTTTCATTGGTACAACACACCCTTAAGTTAATTAAAACGACTACAAAATGACGGTGTATTATAAATGTGAAAGTTTGTGTGTTTGGATGTTTAGATGTTTGTTCCTCAATCACGCAAAAACTACTAAACGGATTTGGTTGAAATTTGGCACACAGATAGTAGATAGCCTAGATTAAAACATAGGATACTTTTTATCCTGATATTCCCACGGGAACGGGAACCACGCGGGTGAAACCGCGGGCGGCCGCTAGTATTATAAATGCGAAAGTTTGTGGGTTTGGATGTTTGGATGTTTGTTCCTCAATCACGCAAAAGCTACTGAACGGATTCGGTCGGAATTTGGCACAAAGATAGTAGATAGCCTAGTATAAAACATAGGATACTTTTTATCCCGATATTCCCACGGGAACCACGCGGGTGAAACCGCGGGTGGCCGCTAGTAGTATTATAAAACATGAAGAAAATATAAAAGAAGAAAGAAAATCCGAGAGAAGCAGTTCACATTTCTGATCCACAAAGATAATCGTTTAATCCCACATCGCAGTAAGTAATTGGTACAATTGATCGCTAAATAAATCAATTTTAACTGGCCACTTATTAAAACTGTTATGATGAACTGACGCGCTAAATCAGCCGAAATAACAATTACTGGAACACACACCGAAGTCCCGTTTGCCAATTATATTTAGACGTTAGAGAGTAAAGGAACATTGAAACAAACTAGCGCAAACTAGTTTTTAAAACTCAATCGACTGAAGTGACGCCCATGAAAAAATCGAGCTACTTACTTATTTCCTGATTGAACTTTTCTTGTAAGTTAAGTTAAATATTTAAAAAAATCGATATCAACGTATCAAAGATATTATAAGTATTAGTATAAAAGAAATGATGACAAAATATGTTTGGGTGGCAATTCGCTCGATGCTACTTCAGTGTCCAGCTAATTATTTCTTATTAATTCTGAGAAAGCTAACGAGATCCAAATAATATCAATTCTTGTACCACCGGTTATGATAATTGGAAACAAACGAACGACAACAATTAAATCTTATTCATACAAGTCCAATGCCAAGTTTAATTGGTCGAAGAATTTGGCCTCAGGCGAAGAACGCTGGTGCAAGACACGTCTCAGGATACCAAAGTAGCGGAGAGATAAGAGAAAGGTGTTCCGGATTTCAAAGCTATTAAAACACTAGAAATGGGGAAACATAAATCAGTGGGATAAATTAATAATGCTGCAAAAAGCGGGATTTTCATTGAAGTTGTAAACTGTATTGATTTTCCTAATGAAGCGAAAATATTGAATGTAATGACATTTTAAGAAAACATTTTACTGACTCAAAATCAAATATTTGAAGCTCGCTCGGAGCTAGGGGGACAAAACGTGACATACTTTTGGTTCTCTGATATAAGCAGCTAAATCCTTTAAACGGCTAACACCAATACTACATTTTTACTTGTTAAAGGTTCATTATGACATAGTTAATCTCATTAAGTGATGATGAAGTCATGATGCTCAAATTATCTTATTAATTTTCATAAGCCGGTGAATAGGCTTATGTTTAGAAAGAGGATTACAGTAAATTAAAGCCTAAATAGCACGTAACTATCTGTCTAAAGTCTAAACTATAGACGTCACCTGAGAAAATATTTTCTGTTAACTTAGTTTAGTACTTATTAGCTTACTTTGTGTAATCTGAAATCGAAGTGTTGACGCAACAAAGTTTGCTGTGATCATACAAGTTGACACATGTGTGAAGTCACGTAACCATGAATGTATTGTAGTGGCTAGAAAAGATAAATTGTGATAAAGATATTGCTGTTTTAATACATAACAAGTATCGGAAATGTATTCTACGAATTCCAACAGAACCACAACAATAAAAAAACAATGTCACTTGTTATAGGTGTGAGAAGATTGCTTTTATGGCATGGCACACACACCTTCCTGAGTTCTGTTTTGCCTCAAACATTGATAAAATCAGTCTCATAGGTAGCAAACATACTACCTGAACAAACTTTACTTTATAATTTTGTATTAACATTAACTTGCAATGGCGCTACATGCATGACATGTCTTTGACGTCAGTCGTCAAAAGAAATACGTGATAAATAACCGCGCAATACAAACAATGGGGTGATTTCCTCGATCGAACTTTATTTAAAGGTGATAAATTTTATTAGAACTACAGACGTGAGACGTGAGCTCACTAGTTACGAAATTATTAACTTGGTTTCGTTATAACTTGAGTATTGCCAATTTTTTTTGATAGCATACATTACTATTTCTACAAGTATGCAACCGAGCGAACGCAATCTACAATGACTATCAATAATTGCGTTTATCAAAAGATAGTGCTAACAAATGGCAATAATAATACAAATAGATTTGCAATATAATGTCGTCGTATGACGTATGTCGTATGAGTATCAAGAAACAGAATATTCACAAACAAAGAAATAGAGATGATTATTGCTGAGCTAAGTTAGATACTGCCACGGAATTGTACCGCATATTATGAGAACAATGACTAAGAATTACTAATATTAGAATATACACTTCACGCCATCCTGTTTGTTCAGAAAATGGGTCAGTTATTAATACAAATGCTACAGTATTTGTTGCTACTGCACTTTAGCTGTTAGACGGTGCAACCATGGAAGACATCTCAATTCTGACAATGTAATTAACAAACGAGGAGAGTTTACAGAATTATATTAATCAAATATACTATTCTATTCTAAATAAAGGAAAATATAAAATATGCCCTCTCGTATTAGAAGGTGACAATCTGTAAGAAGAAATAGTGGAGACTATATCGTCAGAAATATAGTTTTTACGTTTGAAATTAAATTTCGATATTTAGAAAGATAACCATAAGGCAATTTAAAACATTAGCTTGTAAGTTTCCCCAAAATGTTGGGTTACAAGAACATCGGAAAATAATAAAAGAATGTTAATTTTATTTCAAGACGGGGTCAATAGTCGTGCTAGAATAACAGTGACATTTCTTACACAAAAATGTTAATTCAAGTGCCAAGAGATTTACATTTTATGAATGGACAGCAAATTATGTCTGTTAAATATATAGACCATACGTTTTTATAACAGAAAGTATTATAGTTTCGCTTTTCACGGCAACTTTGTTTAAACTGCATAACTTGCAAAAATAACAGGTTTTGCAAGTTTCGGTTGTCGAATTGAAAAGATCATAATAAATTTTAATCATCGACATCGTCCTACTTTCGGTTATATATCTCATTTTAATATAAATATTTTATGGGCTGTTTTAAGACGCAGAGATGCTGCTGCTGACAGTCGAAAAGAGCAGAAGTTTTAACTACTTTTGGTATTTCATTGCAACCATTTTTTACTGCGAAGATATTGCAGAAGCAAATAATATCAATGACGGAAATGTTTTGTATGAATGAATCAACCACTTTACAATATTATTTGGACCTCCTTCAGTTCGAAAGAAAGTCTAGCCATTGAAACATTTTTCATGGAGAAGAAATGTGTTCCGCAAGGTGATTCAAAGGTTGATGACGAACGATAAATACTTCGTGTTATTTCTAGAATACCAAATGGTAAAAGCAATGGGGTCAGGAGCTTAGGACGCGCTAGTAATGTTTGCTATTAAAAGCGCCAGTAAAGCGTCCATAGCAACAGCAAATGTTTATTATAGAAAATACAATTTTAAAATAAAACCAAAATAATAATAGGAAAGAAACTGAAAGAATAATAGGAAGACGAAAAATGTAGCAATGTTAAAGTTTTTGATGAGTAATTGATAAACAGGTGCAGCTATATGACCTACACTACAGCTGAATGGTCATTTCAAGCGTTTGAATGTGTTGGGTCTGTGGCTGTCCCACAAATTAATATTTACATTTTACAATGAAGCCACTTCTAAAATAAAAATTCGTGGTTTGTAAATAGATCTATGTCACTATATAACAGTGCATTTCTCGGAAAGGAAACTGTCCCACCATTAACGTTTCCTTTCGGGAGCTTTCGACGGCCGTCACTCAAAGCTCTACGGAAACGTTTCAGCTACTGACTTATATGAAAGCCAAAACACAGCAATTTATTACAACGTTGACAAAACAGCCGATTTTGTAAAAACAAATGAATTCAAAACAAAACACAGCGAGACGATATCCGAATACTTTTACATGAATAAGTTGAAGATATGAGCGTAAATTAAACCATTGAAACAATGAATCCGTCTATTGTACGGGACAATACACTCCATCCATATACATGTACTATATGTATGAATAGTCACAATTCATCTACTTTACTTGCAGACAAAGAACTCTCTGGCTTTCTAATTACTTCAAAGCCATGTGTTTAGATTTATGGGGGTTTTTAATTTACACCAGCGCCTTCCAAAGTGGTCTTTACGTCAATCGTTTTAAGGACTATATGTCTGACAGCTAACGTCTCAGTTAAATCATCAGTTCTAATGAAACAGTCCTTTCCGAGTACGTCTTAAGTTGCAAGGTTGAAAAGTTCAGTGTCGTTAACCTCCGTTTTTGTTTGCTTTCACTAGAATATATTGCTGGAAAGCACGCGATTGTTGAATTAGGTATAAGTACTAAGTGCTAGATTTCATTAACTAATTGCTAGGTAATATTATTGTACGGCTTATGGTTCACCTAACGACGGACTTCAGTATTTGTTTGCAATTGTAATTTCTTAACGAAGGTTAGTGGTAATGAACCAAAACTGGACATCAACACCTAAAACAGCTCTAAAACCTTTATTAGCACCGGTTTTATATACCTTTATATTATTACAGATATAAACTTAATTGAATTCTTGAAAATTAACGACAGCTTGCCGAAATGAAAGTAGTAGTAATGAATGAGTAAAACTAAATATACTTGAATGAAATCAAGAACGCAGTAAACGAATTTAGTATGCAATTACAAGACAATATGTTGTATTACTGACAGTAAACAATATTGGAAACAATACTTGAATATTCAATTACGCATACATAATCATTTTCATCGATCGCAGTGCCTTCAAAAGGTATGTAAAGTCATAATTACAAGAGTGACCAATTACAGTTATCTACAATGTGACTGGAATGATATTATCAAGCGAGGGTGTTAACTTGTTACTAATGTGCTTGCCTGTTTTGAAGCAATAAGCAAGACCATTTCGTGTTTAAACTTTAGTAATACGAGTTCTAGCATCACTTCAACTGTTTCAGGATAAAATTTCGATTGTAAACATGTATAGTGCGAATCACGAAAGATAAGAATATAATCACGAAAGACAGAATAATATTTCATATTCATAACAGATATAGTAATTTTATCTAAATATATAAAATATTATTTTGTCTTAGGTCTTTTCTTTATGAGTAATGATGCGAAGATGGGCGCCGTTTGTGGTCATCTTTCGTGATCCGAACTATACGTTTGTAGAAGGTGGTTAGGACGTAGTGTGTGTTTCGATGTCATCCCAAAAAACTTTTAAGTATTTTTTTATTGTTTTCTTGTTATTGGATTTGAATAAGCAGTGATTTTTAACATGTAGCATTGTCAAAATAAAAACCTAAACATTCTCTTCATAATTTTGTGTCTGGGTTTAGACCGTCATCTTATGTATGTACGAGTGTCGAGTCGCCTGAGTACAAGTCAATAACAATGAGCGATAATGTCTATTAAATAAATCTAAGTCTATAGCATTGTCTTTTAATAAATCTAAGTCTAAAGTATTGTCTTTTTAAAGGCCGCAGGGCTGAGGTAAACTTGAGTGGGGGAACGACAACATTTTACTATGATCTAAAAAAAAGACATTAACGACCGCTTTACGCGTTTAAGTTTCAGTTAAATACCTGGCAATGCGATACTTGCGTGCAGATCTCACATTATTTAGTCATTACGCATTTTTTCAGCAAACTGTGTCAAGAATATTTTTATATTTGTTTCTAAACTTTCGCCTTAGAAAAAATCCGGAACAAATAACAATAAAAAGTGAGTCTATTTCAGTAGATTTATTTAAACTTAAAGTGCCTAGTGGCGATATAAAATAAAGGAAGAAGGAAAAATATTTGTTTGCAACATAGATTTAACATTTCACACACAGTAGAACCCAAACTACAGACAGAACTAAGAAGAGAAAGAAAAAAAAACAGGCCAAAAACGAAGAGATGGCAAGATAAAGTTAAGAACCATAAAAATGAGTTGGTTGTCTAATGAACAATGTAAAATCTAAGCAAGAATTAGAAAGAACGATACTCGCCAATGGTAATAAAAATAGGAAATAATGGAGTTTCAACTTATCATTAGATCAACAAAGCCTGTTTACGGCACGTGGTGGTTGCGTGTCTCTTTGGGGCGCCACGCCTCTATAGTCCTCGTGTCCTTTTTACTGTTCATTTTTAAAAGGGCACTTGTCAATCACAAAGTGTCGAATTTTCTTTTATTTCTAGCTTTGGAGTTGTTGAATTGAGACATAAATACCGAATTTTCTTTTCTAGCTTTGGAGCTATTGAATTGAGTCTTTGAGTGAGACATAAGTAGGTATTCTATTTTGGCTTTGGAATTGTTGAAATTGAGATTATTGTTTGGTCAGGTTTGAGTTTTATTAGAAAACAGTGTTTTTGTCTTTGAAGCAGTAAAATGATCCTTTATATTACGAGTAAATTTTCGGTTTAATATTTACAGGTTTTTTATAAATACGTTTGAAACTTTAATTTTTCATGATTACACATTACTTTATGATAAATACTTCCCCCTAACTTGTAAAATAGTTATATTTTCTGTTAATCGTTGTCAATTATTATGCCTAATTTTGAACTGACACCTGTGATTACATCAAATAATTATGAGTCAAATTTGGGGTGTCAATCTAATGTAAAGCAGGGGAGCGGTCAGTGACCCACCCTCTCTATAAGCCTCTATTTTCCTGATGGCTTTGATTTCGCCTTAATATCACCATAAGGTTTCACAGTTTCACTGAATTTATGAGGCTAGTCTGTACTAATGCTCTACTTCTATCGAGTCTAATGGACGGTTTACATGGTATGGTATCAGTGGCAGGCGAATATAGCTTTTACTTGGTGACAATACCTGTCGCTAATACAGCAGTAAAAAAGCACATGGGTTTATATTATGCCAAAGGCCAAATTCATAGCGTGATTAAAAAGCCCATAATCTAGAACTCAGTTTAACTCTAGACTTGAATGATGATGATGATCGTAATGATGACCTACATTAGCCTTCTACTTCTGATACAAATTCGAAGCAGCTACACGCTACACGTCTAATGTAAATATAATAAAAACATGTAAGTATTAAGAACATATCGTCCTGTATATCATTTGGAAAAAAGTATTAGTATTTGTTCAGGCCAAATATTTTGTGCGGCACCTTTGTTTCACATAAAAATGTTCCCATTATGGCGTGTGAATGTATTATTTACATTTATGGTCTCTCTCTTCGATTACGCTCCACTCCTGTACATTCAAGTCCTAGGTTTTATTAAGGCTGCCAATAGAAAACGCAGTAATACCGATTCACATAATCCGATTATGCTGAAAGCGTGGCGGGTTTTAAATAAATAATGTTTTATGAGGGCATTTCACGCTTTCTTCGGTTGCATTAAGTAACAGATTTATTAGTGTTAGTTTTAGTGTGATTAATTGAATTTTGTTCTAGATTGGTTAGAATTCATTTACTGTTTTTAGGCAAACACGGTTACTGAATGTTAAACTCTTTCTTAGTATTCTAAGCCTCTTTAATACGAAGGTTAGGAAGATGTTTTGCATATAATTTTAAAGCTGTTTCCTTAGTTGGTCCCTCATTTGTAATAGTCCTTGTGAACAGTTGTTATTGTTAATCGCGTTTACGTTTATTTTTGTTACTCGGTTGAGTAGCAACACTTTTTACAATAAAATTAATGTGTTGGATCTTTTAAAATTGTTTTTAGAACTCAATTCATTTCCTACCTTTAGCTACTTGTTATGTTTATGTTAGTCTACTCTGGAATTTATTTTTATTACTGCTTTATTTTACACTTGAAGTTTCAGTGATAAAACCGTGTTACTACCCCACAAGGCCACTGGGAATTGAGCGGTGGCCGAAGTCGACGTAAATCTTGCCATCCGTCTCGGCTCCCGCGCGTTAATCACGCCACAGGTCGACGAACCACGGCCAAAATGGCCGACGTAATAGAATTGCCAACCACCGGCCGCTGTGATTTCAAAAACGTGCAATGGGAGCGGCAGAAAGCATTGTAAACGCAGGAAGAAATCGAAGTTTTTCAAAGCGATCATAATGAAAAATGGTTTTGTGTGAAGTGTAAATCTATGAGCTTAGGGTCTTGGTTGAGTATTTGAGTATATTTCACGGTATGGAAGTCAAGTTCCTACATTCAAAATTTAAAAAATAAAAACAGTTCGCCAAACAGAATGATGAACGTCAAGTGAACATTTGCAAATTGCATAGCGCAAACGTTTTAGAGTTATTTAAGTATCCTGCCATGACTCTAGGAACATTAACGTCTAAATCTAAAATTATATCTCACTACAATGGTCGGATGTAATAAAAAATGACCGGTGACATTTATGTGACTTTGACACAGTGGAACTCATGGTCAAACTTGACAATCGGTGACTATGTTGTGCATTTGATGGATGTTTTACATTGTTACCTGACCAAAAATTACATCATATTTCACAACAAAAACAACAGAAGTGTTGATAAAAATATCATAAATTCCATATAAGTGCCTGTCACTCATTAAATAAAATTAAGTAGGTACTTATATGAAAATTTTAAGTATATGATCTCAGCAACATGATTTTCCGAAAAGATTAAAGAACGAAATCAACATCAACAGACCCGCTCGCTACAGAAATCAATATGTTTATCGCACCGATAACGTTCGATAGTAATTTTTATCATATATCATATAAAACGCTACTAGACAATATTATGCGAAGTATCAAAGATATGAACTATACATATAAATGCATTTATGTCATTTAAAAATCAATAAGTCTATGTTTAAAATTTAGTTTTTCGGGAAGTGTGTAATCTGAAAAGGAAGGAAGATTGAAATAACCTACCTTACAAAACACAACATCCGTTAATTTGAATGTAATCTTCTACTACTAACTACTACTAAGTTATAATAATTATAAACCATGCATTTAACTAATGCACGGTAGACGATTCTTAAATAGACTAAGCGTGTAATGATACTTAGCGCGTCCAATAATAAGTCAACGCTGTAAGATTTACAAAAATCTATTTGGTCCCCCTACCCTAGCCTTCTACAATACTCACGAGAATAATAAATTTCTTCCAGCAACTGCTTTCATTTCATTAATACCTTTTGGTAACGAATTTCTATCATTACCAAAATTTACAATCACCAATTTAATCGGTTCGGGTGAGACTAGTTTACAATTTTGTTTCAGTGACAAACGACCTTCGATTTAGTCGGCGTCTGATTAGTTCCGGTGTCACGGACGAAGACCTACCACCACTGATCACATTACATCAATGGCAAGGCAACACCGCGTTTCGAATGATTAAAGTCCATTATGCACGATTTTCAATTGTCACTCATTACGTAAAAGCAGCCGGCAATAATTTCAGGTACTACTTCACTGTTTTGTTGCAAAACAAATCATGCTACTATCACATAAGGTGCTTTGATGTTTTTGTTATTTGTGTCTATATTTTAATTACCTAAATAAGATGTAGTTTTAACAGTTAGCTTCTATTTATTTATTCTAGAAATTGAGTGAGTTAGTTACCTTCCCTAACAAATTCGAATTATTTTTTAGATAATTTCACTTGTTTAAGTTTTGATAACATACATTTCATAAACAGTGAAAAGTTATGGAATTGATATAATATAATAGAAGCTATATTTGCAATATACGTATAGACGTTTTAAAAAAGGATTGATGTTTCCAAGTTTCCAATTATGTAATTCACAAAGCATTACTTATTATTTATTATATAACATTCACAAATAATAATTATTTTCTATAATCGAATTAAAGTTCATGCCTTTTAAACTGGTTTTGCTTATTAAGATGAAATTAAAATTAATAAATTTACAATTTCCGACGATTTGGTAGTCATTAATGAAATGTTTTTTTTAGAAAGTGATTGGAAGTTCATAATTTCGTATGAGCCGTGTCGTGACGTATGTGAACTCTATGATGAAACAGTTGTAGGCGTGCTTTGTGTGTAACATAATCAAAGTTTGACAGTGAAACTCATTGTGAAGAACAATGAGGCCACATTCTACCCTTTGAGACCAGAATTTGAATGACAGTTAAAACAAAAGATAGACATTAGGATACATGAAAACAAATAAAAAACAAAAACTTATACTACACTCTATAAGGAATAAGACCAACATTACAAAACGTTAGACAGATGAACATTAAATGGAAATAAAGATGATTTTAATAAAACTAACAGTAAAATTATGGAATGTAAAATACCCAGTCAAAATATTGATCAATTTCTTTCCATCACATGTCATAAAGCAATATGTTGGATCTGAAATGATAGAATTGCGTGTCGATACGGAAACATCAAATCTACTGTCAACAGTTTCTAGAGCTTATTAAAAACAATGTTGGTTTGTTCCACATTTAGTCCGTGTTTAATGAGGCCCAGAAGGAAGCAGGGGAGGGTCGGAATCGAACACGTGTCCAACCGTTTCCTGCCGCTGTTTACTAATCTGTAGAAGGGCTGAACTTTACGGTAAAAGGGACTTTATGCGTGAAGGCATTTGTAATAATTTCCCTTGAATCAGACAGGCTTGACATGCAATGCAAGTGCAGTATTACTCGCTGTGCCGTTAGAGATATAGATTAGGTATTAGGCTATTAGGGTAAATAAGAAAGTAATTATCAATGATACTCATAAATCGCAAAGTACTAGTGACAATAATTCACATAAAATATATTAATAATATTTAATTTAACGAAGCATTGATTTTGAATAACTTTAAAATTAAAGACAATAATCTTGAACAGACTGCGTAGGTGATGGATGTAGCTGAAACAAATAATCTAGTACTATAAAATGGATTCACGGTAGGAGTTAATCAAAGGAGTTCGTTAGCGAGTGCCCAGAAACAGTAACATAACAACGGATACAAAGACCACAACCAGATTTCGTTATAAAACTGTTGGTACGAGAAATTCTGCTGAAATATGGTAGATTACACAAGCTTTCCATGTCAAAGATCAAAGTAAAGTTAAATACTGTTAACTCTTTTATATAAACAAGGGCTACTAATATGAAGGTGCACATGATATTCCCACAAATTTTAATAGTTAATGTTTTGGTATGTACACTCAGGTCACTAGTTTCTTTACATTCTCTATGACTCAGGTCTCATAAAGTAACAATTTTTTTGTCTAGGAAACTATCTATTTCCTAGTTTCAAGTTTGTAAGATCCTTAGACGGGGCTTACATTTGGTAAGTTTTATGCAGTGTAAAAACTTAACAAATAAGATATATCACATTACATTACAAATACACAGTTTGTATTGAAAAAAAAACCTGTTATTCATCGAACACTAAGATGCTAGTCCTGAACCGTATTTAAATTAAAAGGTTGAACCATCAGCGAGTAGCATTGTCTTCATAGGCTCTGACCTACAAGACTTGAGCATTCAAATGCTCTAAGTACTAAGATCAACAAAACTGGTATCGAGAGTTTAAAAATATATAGTTTCCAACATGACAAAGGCAATAACTATATCAAGCAACCAAAAAATTTTGAGGATCTTGCTGCTTGGTGTTTATCGACAAATGAAGACTCCATAAGTTCTACTTCATGAGTTGTCGATCTTTGAAAGTCCAATTTTGGAATGATTAGCGCTAATTGTTCGACAGCACAAAGATCACACAGTTCTTGTAGCCAGTCGTGATCTGAGCCGTAGCCTTGTGCCGCGGTCGTGACATTGGCCAGTGTCAGTGCACTATGACGCATAATGTTACTACAATTCGCTCACATTACTGAACATTTATTACTCGGGAATACGTTGTTCTGGTCTACGCATTAATGCATTTTATGACGTAATATTTCTGCCAACTTTGCTTGTAGATTGTGTTGTGGGCTATAGACGTTTCAGTTGGAACTTGCGCTTTATCTCTATTTTCGAACTAAACATTACTAATGAATGAATATGTAAGATTGTCCTTTCAATTTTAGCATTACTAAAACAGGCAAAATTTATTAAAATTGCTTACTAGTACTTCTTAACTGAATAGGTGCTACTATTGTGTATTCTATGTAAGTACTATAAACTTCGATCAACAGATCCAAAGCACGGGAAGTAACAAGCAAACTAAGTAACATCCTATACAAACATAATACGTTACTGGCAAGATCTCGTTTCGAATCCCGACCGCTCCCTGCATTCCCAGTTCCCACGACGCGTGGGAGAGTGCACGCTCCTTTACGCATATGCCACGCTTGCCCAGTCTTTATGTTTGTCATAGACTAAATCTTTGACCTTATTCTTATTGGAGTAATCAACCTTCATGGACATCTAACCATAACTTTATTTAATCTTTATTTTTTTTTACTTATGATCTAACTAACACTATGGCCAGCCATACAGTTAGTCAACCCTTTTATTTGCAGTCAACTTTAGGATTGATAAATGATAGTAAAATACTTACGCTAAGCAACAATTGCTTACATATCTTCTTTGAGGGTATATTTACCTGAAACAGAAAAAATATTGTTAATAAAGCTCTATATCAAATCAACATAATAATGTATATAACTGAGGTGCAGTAATACTTAATGCATTGATTATATTGTCGATATCTAGTGATATTTGATCTGATAACCGAGCTGATAAACATGCCACTTCAAACTTACGTTTATCTCGGAGAAATTTATATCGGGTTTTTATAAAAAAAAAGTCATTGTTTTTTCAAACTGACATATTCAGGCAGGAGACGGAGAGGTATAAGCGATACTCGTATAACTTTGAGGATTATATAAAGACTCTCATATTTACGTTAAATCTAAGAACAATACTTCTTGATTTGAGTTGAGATGAGACTTGTCAAATACGTAACTTTACACAATGTGACAATAATAGGGTATAATTGGGACGTCAAGTAGCTTCAAATTTTAATGAGCTTCATTATAAGCATAAACATCTATTATATGATTAATTTTTTAACCTTTACTTTGTTATTTATCCAAGCATGGCAAAGGTCGGGTTTCAAAAGAATGGCCACGGTGAAATTTAAGAATATGTTTCTTATGCTTCTTAATTCTTTGGAGATGGTGAAAAAGACGAACTAAAGCGTTGTTATGACATTACTGAGTCAATTAAACTTTCATCATTAACCGTTTTTTATAGTTCCTTTGTAAGCTTTTAAATGATATAAGATATATGTTTCGTTGCGCTGAACGTGCTCTTCACGCAATGTTAATTAAATTTTATAGCACAAGGACGCCACGCGTTGTGCTAAATTAGAATAGCTTTGTTCTCAATAGTATCTTTTTCCATTAGTGAACTAAAGACCATCATGGCATAATCAAGTTATCATAATATCAAAACAGCTTCAATATTATTACCTCATGGTGAAACATTACTGAAGTTTCCAACTCATTCATCAAACACAATATTACAAGTATACGGGATTACTCACAGCATCGTGAGTACAACTGGCTAAATTACGACAATACCACAATCAAATCTTACGCAAAATCCTTATTAACTCTATAATAGCGTAGGTTTAGACTGAGTCATTTGTGCCAACACTGACGGCTTAGACAGCTAAACATAGGCCGGGATAATGCAAACATTTTGATTCTGTCAGTACATCCACAATCTGTCTTTACATTTCAATTTGAATTCATCAATAACACGTTGAGATAATTTTATCGTTTCATAACGATTCAGAGTATTTATATGAAATGGACATACAACTGAAGCTGCACAGAAGAATTCAGTTCATCTATCGAACTGTATTGGGATTAATGAAATACAAAAGCCAGAAACATAAACAATGGAAACAGTAATAGTAAATTTAAATAATTCAAAGACAGAGATGTCAGAAAATCAGCCTCTTGACCGCTGTCACTTAGACCACACGGTACACTTGTCACTGTCGCATTGTGATGTCACATCCTTACTGTAGCGTAGACTGTTTAAAGGCCCACCGATGCATGGAAAACAGTTGGGGTTGTATAGATAAGTATAGCACATTACATTTTTATTATTTTAACAAGTGAAAGAGAAACATGAATTTGAATATCATCATAATCAGTAATTCGTTTCTTTTCAGATTCACTCAATGTTAATTTTTCAGAAGGAGTAAGTATAAAATGCTATTTATTTACAAATCAAACTCCTAATTTAATAAATGTTGGAATGTAATAGAGTTTACAATCGAGAATAATGATAAATAAAATAACAATGGATGAAAAACAAGCGGGATTGTCATTGAAGTTTTCAAAACAGTTGCGAACAACAACAAACAAATGAATGAGTGACTGCAAGAACTAAAATTTTTCGCATTTTCATTCATGTCTTAACTTATCACATGAAAAGTTTTACAAACAAGATCGAAGTTTAAGAAGTTAGTAATGTTTTATTAGCAACAGTTCAACAAAGGCGATGAATCTGGAACAAGTTGAATTAGTCGAATTTATTAACAAAACACATGCTTGACTAACCCCTGTGATTCCGTAATATAAAATAATATCACATTCCTTAGTCGGTGTGATTTGGGTGACTATTAATGGAATCTTGAAATAAAGCTGCAAAAGCGAGTCTAAAACTTAGGTACTTTAACGTAAATAATTGCATTGGAAATCTAATTGTATGCAACGGCAGCTTCATTTGAAAGTAACAGGCACTTTCAAATGTCTTTGGAGATTAATTAACCTGTTAGTCTTTGTACAAGCTTGCAGCTGATAATTAGGTGGGTCTGTGCTGAATCCATTGATGTAGGAAAGCCTAAGAAATATTGAGAGTTAGAAGTAAAATTGTATTAAGGTGATAAATAGTTTGGTATTAGACTTTAATTGGAGTCAATAGGATTATTAATGATTTCGATCTTAAAACTATTGTTATGAATGAAAGTCATAAAGGCAATGTCAATAATATAATATAAACGTATAAGGTACCTACTAAGTTTATACACAGAGTACCCGAAATTTTGTGTAAGCTGCAATCTATCTATATATATAAAATTCAAAGTCCTGACTGAGTGAGATATCAACGCACAGCCCAAACCGCTGAACCTAGAGACTTGAAATTTTGCACACAGATACTTTATACAGTGTAGGCATCCACTAAGGAAGGATTTTTGAAAATTCCATCCCTAAGGGGATGAAATAAGGGATGAAAGTTTGTATGAAAGTCCCTCAGTTTTGAAGCTAGGATCTTCAAATTTTGTGTTTAGGCTGATGATTGAAAATAAATAAATACGTGTCTCAGCGTTTTTCAAAATTCTACCCCCAAAGGGGTGAAAAGGGGGATGAAGTTGTGTTTAGAAGATAATCCTTCATTTTTGAAGTAGAAATCGCTAGATTTGTAATTTAGGCTTATGGATGGAAATCTAACGCAACGCATATTGTATTGGTATAATTTCAACCCCCATGGTGATGAAATGGGGGTGCAATGGGGTAAATAAACCTAAAAATCGATATGGATGTCGTTATTGGGGTTTTCTGGGATGAAGATTGCGAAAATGACATTTATTTTGAAGTCCAACACGGTCGACATGATTTAACCCCTAAAGGGGTGAAAATTGGATTTAAATTTGGTATTGAAAACAATATAAAATAGACATTACAACGTAAAACTTCGTAGGAGCATGTCTTAAAATAAATAGGCAAACATATATTTTGTGGTTTTGAAAATCAACCCCTTAGGGGGTAAATGGGCTAAGTAAACGTAGAAATCGATATGGATGTCGTTCTTGAGGTTTTATGGGATGGTGATTGCGAAAATGACATTAATTTTGAAGTCCAATTTAACCGCTAAAGGGGTGAAAATGGGGTACAAATTATATATGGAAAAATAATATAAAATAGACATTACATAGTTTACAGCTTAAAAATTCGTAGGAGCATGTCTAAAAATAAATAGGCAAACACATATTTTCTTATTTTGAAAATCATCCGTTAGGGGGTAAATGGGGTAAGTAAACATGAAAGCCGATGTGGATGTCGTTCTTGAGGTTTTATGGGATGAGGAATGCGAAAATGACATTTGTTTTGAAGTCCAACACGGTGGACATGATTCAGCCCAAGGGGACGGGGACGGACACGGGAACAGGAACGGGAACGGGGGCGGGGACGGAAACGGGAAAGAGTAAAGAAACGGGAACGTGATACTCTTAATATCTCTGGACCTAATTCTGATTATTGTAATAAACTAGCTTCCGCCCGCGACTTCGTCCGCGTGGATATTAGAGAAAATCCTTAGGGAACCTTCAACCAGGATCCGACCAACCGTTTTATACGCGATTACGCGGGTCCCCACCAAGCGCGCAGCCTCGTGCGAGGCCTGTCACACGTCGCAAATGTTTTGCCTCGCGAGGCAGCGCGCTTGGTGGGGACCCGCCTAATCGCGTATAAAACGGTTGGTCGGATCCTGGTTGAAGGTTCCCTAAGGATTTTCTCTAATATCCACGCGGACGAAGTCGCGGGCGGAAGCTAGTAGTCTTATAAAGCTGTATTATACATATAGATTGCCAAAATCAAAAGTACTCGAAATCGGCGGACATGGATGAAGACTATGATAAGAGAAGATAAAACGAAAGAAATATGTTAGGATTACCTAGCAGAAAGAGCTCTTGCCTCCTCTATATGAGAGAAAGACATGACTTGTAGATTGCCAACGATATCAAGATTTGAAAATATTAGTAAAGTGGTAGGTACTCTAGAGGCGGTATTATGAAAGTTTGAGAAGAATCATTAAAGTAGGTACTTGGGTTACATAACTTTCTTAACAGTTTGTTAATTTTTTCCGACGTCTTTGTCAAATGACCCACTAACCCCCGACTGGCTATTGAATACCCGATAATTGTTGGAGGCAAGGATAAAATTGCATTAGCCCCATTTCTTAGGATATAAACCCACACAGGCTTCAGTTTAATGACGCATTGAAATTAAAGATAATGAACCTTCTAATTAGGCTTTACATACAACCTGAATAGCCAGTATGAGAGTCTGTCCCATTCAAATGTTATCCGATTGAAGTTAATTAGATCCCATGAAGAGTATTAGTAAGGGAATATAATATCACAGTGAGAAAGCATGGATAACCTAGCTAAACACAATAGGGATGTTGACTTATGAATAAAATAACGAAATACTAATAAAAATCGTAAACATATCAAACTTTTGGAGTAGCTTGTATATCTCTTGGTTTTATAAATTGCGTATTATTTGTTTTATGACCCTTCAAAGTTGGGTGGACAAGTCCATTTAAAAAGTATAAAATTTGTTAAAATAAATAATACATTTAGTTAGTCCGTAAAATTTATAGCAAATTTGTCAAAGAAACCATGTTGATAAACACAATATTTGATATAGCTGCCGAACAAATTTCCTACGCGTTGCATACAACGTAGGAAGGCGTGAGTGCGTGACGTCATAACTTGGTAGCCGTTAGTATGGAGCGTTTTCGGGTGAGTCCAATTTTGTGCATTTCAAACTGTGATATCTGGGGCAGTTTTCATGCTAGCGAAATAATTTTTATACAAATGTTTCTTTTTTTGAGGGGTAATTTATGTAACATAAAATAAAAAATAGTCAACATGCCTATTGAATTTTCCTAAAACAACTTTCAATTGTTCTATTTTAATTCCATCCATTTTGTTTGATTGACAATCCTTCATAATTTATGAGTCATTCTTTTGTTTTTGAGACACTCTGGCTCATTAGACACGGCATATTATGGAATATATTATTTAATATCCAAACTTCATAAAAGTAGCTCAATAGTTTTCATGAAAAAAGAACACACTCCACTCTAACTCGCTTCTTGTTAGTGGTAACATAACTATCTCCGTCACTAAATCATTTTCTTTCTCTGCACTCTTTAAGATTCATATTTACTTGGATTGCGTAAAACTCTACACCATAATTACCCTGAGTTGCGCTAGCAACATTAAAACCCACATCTTGCTTTCAAATTCAAATCACAATACAGTTAAAAGTTACATATTTTAGAAAATCGCCGACAATAACAGCCGAAATATATCAATTTTATTAAAAGAAACTAAATGCTTCTCTTTTATAACAAACTTACGCGTTAAATTGGAAATTTAACTAATAGAAAAGATGGCACTAAACAATATTCTTTGTCACCAAATCCATGTCGTTCATTCGAAAGAAAGTCTTCGAAATGAGTACGAGGTTGCAAAAAGTTATGAATAGAACGGCGCACCGGTTCCATCGGATGTCATCACTCAAACCATAAATATTTATTAGGAATAACAAGCAGCGCTTCAAGCAGATCCTAGACTAGAATAGTTTATAGTCATCGAGGAACTATCTTCTATAACAATCTGGAGAAATTGCGTGTTGCTGCGTCAGACGAATGAGCAGCGATTTGTCTTGCTCGGCATATTGCATGTACCCGCGATACAGATAAGGGCGAACATAAGACTTTAGTACTCCTTTTAATGGATTGAGCAACACTTCGTTCCGCAAAGCTATTAAATTGACATAAAGAAATTTACATGCTCGATTCTACGTTTAAAGTTACGTCAAAGGTATGAACTGTCCACCACATGCTGGTGATTTTTGAAAATCGTGACAATAACAAAGATTTAAACTCAATTCTTATTCATACGTAACCTAAATACGTAATTCTATAGAATTACTCGTACCTATAGGTAGGCATTGTAGATGTAGATGGCATTACAAATGTTTTTGAATGTACCTTTGTATTTAAAAAATCCGGTAATTATGTAAGTTACTATACTACGAAAAACAAACAAGATGATCTTATTTACAAGAATGATCGAGCGCTATTGCTCATATAACATTCTAAAAGAAAATCATCCTACCATAAATCGAGGTGCATAAAACAAACATCTCTACTTTTACAATTTCACTTTCATTTCCTTATAATGAAACAGCACAAATGCAAATGATCGATCCCAGACATGAATGCACTTGAGCACACAGCATCAATCATTACATGCGTAACTCATAACTAGTACCTTAAATCCGTAACTAGCAATTTCACAGAGAATTTCCAAGTGTTTTCACTGAAATCGCTAACAAAATAATGACTAGGCACCGCTGCGCTCCTAACACATTACTGTGGCTCTCTCTGGGCTTGGGTTTTATTAAATCTAGAGCTATATTATTGTGGTTCGCTTACGGCGACTAGAAATGACCTGTAATCGGCTGTGATAGCCAGTTCGCGGATCCACGATGACAGAATGTGATGGAGCACTTGGGTATTCTATATTCTATGCAACTTTCGCTAAAATTGCCGTACCTTCAAACTCACATGACATTACAAAAAACAGGCTCGAGTAAAACTTACAAAAGTGAATATGAAAGCCCATGAATAAATTTATAGCAGCCTACAGGGATTATAGTAAATAGGAAACTATTAAGTCGTCGTTGATCGCGCCCGGAACATCGACAGGACTGATTTATGGGTGCGCGCGCGCCGCGGCTCGTGTAAAAATAGATTAACATTATACGCTGGATAGTTGACATCTTCACTTTGTGACAACTATCCGGTCTTTTATATCCCAAATTTGAAGATAACAACAATACTACAAACATAGCAGATAAACATGAACAGACTAATTTAATTAACCTTCAACATATATGTATTAACCCGGAAGTACTGTAAAAACTAAAACATACAACGATGTATCTAATAAGATGTCTATTCAATGTCAATTCGATATAGTAAGGGTAAGTGGATTAAACGAGAACCTTCGCGCCACACTACATACATTGTGTAATTTAGAAGATAGTAAAAGAACATTATGTAAATGACCGATCCAAAAATTAATGAATTATTTAAGAGCTAACGCCGTTTTACGCAATCGAGTCACGTACAATAGGCATCAATAGTAATTGAGAGTATTAAACAATGGATAGAAGGGAATGGCCGTATGTATGTATGTGAGCTAAATGAGCGTGCATTGTAGACATCAAGCCGGAACAATTAGAAAGCCCTTCAAAACGTCAATGATTCTTAATGAGATTCTTACGTGCGCGGTTCAATGTTTGCTAGAAGGGTGTCAAAGTCAAACCGAGTAAAAGCTTTCAAGATCCAATGCAAATATAAACAATTCTACAATCCATAGAAGGAAATAGAAGTAGACTGTATAAATAACTAGATCATACAGAAATCAAGTCATTTAAAATAATAACTGTATCGATACTCGCCTCCGTTTCTATTGTCTTCAACAAAATCACTAGCAGCAACGGAGTAAATAAAACATAGACTTTAAATTAAATTAATTAAAATGTGAACTATTTCTTTCATTTTCAGGTTAACTACATCGAATTGTACTTTGTTATAAAATCCACTATCTTCTGGGAGTAAAACAATTAATGGATTGAAAAAACTGTAATCATATTCTTTGTTCTATTTATCTGTTATTTTTAAGACTATTTCATGTAAGCCACTAGCTTTACTTCTATATATACGTTACGGAGTTCATTTAACTTAATTTTGCTAAAAACTTTAATTAGTACTACACTACTTTATGATTCTCACGCAATTCAAGGCAAATTGGTGGGTGGTGTGAACAAAACTTATTAAAATGGACAATATGAACTGAATTATATGTACCACCAATCTTAAGCATAAACCAGCGACTAAGCTTGTTACTTTGTCACATAAGTTAAATCCTGACATAAGATTTTAAACAATTCACAGGATTTAAACGTAAGCCAAATTAATGTCATTCATTGCTACTATGAATAGTGTAAGTATGCCTTTCATAGTCTCTTATACGGCTTTCCCAAATTAGATTATCCCATAGAATACTATATAAAACAATTAAGGTTTGAACAATAACAAGAAACTGTTCTCACGATCGACGTGTATAATTTTTACTCGAAGATTTATAGCTGATAACAAAACGCAAGCTTCATGTTTAACGACACAACACTAGTCGATTGAGATAAGGAACAAACTATTTTAATTCATACTATGTCAAACCTGGGAAATGCTAACAACCTTCATGTTTCATCTTTTTGGGCCATCACAAGTGAAGAATTTTCCCTGAGTTAGTTATAATTTGATTACCCATTGTGTTTTATAATAGCGCGAATCTATTTTAACTTTATCTTGTCGAACAATTATAATTCAACAAAACCTTTCCCATAGGCACTGTTCTGCCCGAGTACACTATGGACGTTATAATGTTATAATCGACATTATGCAGAACATTATAAATCTATCAATGGTACAATTCCCCTTCGTACGGAATGGGGTCTACCTTGTTTATTTTCTGTCTAGGACCGAGTTCCCTACGATCACCGGTATGTTTATACAAGATAGTATAAGGAGTTAACGTGAGTGACATTATCTTATTATTCATATAGAGATACAGATCTTTTTATACAACACACAACACAAGTTCCATGACCTAAGTGAAACAAATCCTATTTTTAAATTCAGTACTTCTACAATTTCCTACTACAACTGAAATACGGAATGCAATATCGTTAGGAACTTCCGTTTGTAAATGGTGTCGCTTTTCCACATTGTAAAGAAACAAAGGTATCAGTAGTGTTTTATCGAAATCAGCCGAAATGCTCACTGAATCACGTTTCCTGTCGACCTGACCGACCTATCTTTACAAAAACCTCATAGGTCTTTCGACTTGGATCCACAAAAAGTGACCCAGTCTACCAGTGGACTGCAACAGAACATAACGGTAGATCGTGATTACATTTCGACTGATGCCACTTTCGGCAGCTATTGTTACACGCTTTTTAGTTCGCAACAGCGAATGATGGTTACAGTTCAAAATAGAGACGAGTGGTAAACTTGAATCACTGCGTGTTTTTAAAATATCTTGTCTCGATTCATTTCTAAATTCGTAATACAAACTACTGAAGGACTAAGGCAATAAACTTATAATATACAAAGGAGTTTCAGGAGTATGACAATGTCAGATAATTTATAACAGTTTATTTTATTTTCCCTCTGATATAACACAATCACAATTTATTACGATTACACTATTTGAAAGCATTTGACAAGTCACGCCATATCAATAACAACTTGGCGCCAAGTGTTAATGAAAAAGAACAAATAAAAGCAAGTAAGGGTGTTTCCGAGCGAAAAGCAAAACAAATTGCAATTAAACGAGTGGCGAACAAGTAGGGCGTGAAGAGAACGTTGCAACAGCCGGATCCGCCGAAACCTGCGCGTGCGCGTGTACTACTAACAATACAACTGAAATGACATTATAGAAACTTATACAACATCGCATCGCCTGGAAAATCGAAAAAACTAGAGAATGGGTACCAGCCAGAAAATTTTTGAAAAGTAAATCCGTTAATACTATTAATGTTGGACATTATTCAAACATATGACTAAGCATTCCAAATCCTAGAAAATCTTATCACTGAAAAGGAACAGCAGAATCGGTACGAAATGATAACTCTTAAGACAAAACGTCTGATTTCCCCAATCGACTATTTGGAACTCATTCGTGACATTGGTCTCATGAAACTATTCCGTTACTATCATTATTTATTACTGCAAAACATCATTCGATCAACAATCTCCATATATCATAGAAACTGACAAATACAATTTTGGGTTAGTGAGTCAACTAGCCAATCGATTGAACGCGAGACGATTGGTGTGTGATCAAAAACTGATTTTGTGGCACGCGCCGCACTCGTATGATTATATTGCACTAGTTAGATAGTACACTTGCCTGCAAAACTAAGTACTACAGAGGTCTATTTTCATACAAACGAGGTAACTTTGAAGCTTTGGTTCTCCGCCCAGGATTAAGCGGGATGTGATCTGATGATGGCCATCCAGGAAGTGAATGGAGAAGATTCAGATCTCCATACACACCCAATTGATCTGATCAGCATTCTAAGAGCTGTAAGGATTAGAGTTATCAGTTACAGCATTTCCATACATTTTAATGCTATTTTTGTGGTTTTTTTAAACATATCCAAACAGCTCTTAGAATGCTGATCAGATCAATTGGGTGTGTATGGGGATCTGAATCTTCTCCATTCACTCATTGGATGGCTATCATCAGATCACACCACGTTTAATCCTGGGCGGAGAACCAATGCTTCAAAGTTACCTCGTTTTTATGAAAATAGACCTCTGTAGTACTTAGTTTTGCAGGCAAGTGTATTTATATTTTCTCTTTTTCGCATGAAATGTAAACTTATTCTAAATGGTAAGATAAAAAGATGCTGCCGTCATTATTTTTAATCCAAATGACTTTTATTTTAAATAAGTTTGAAGCAGTCCATCTCACCAGATTTCATTAAATGATCTCAGTCATGTTAAGAGTGGTCTTGGTGATAGCGGTACTTCTAAACAAGCTTGGAATATATTACAGTTGCGTACAATCATAAAAGTGTACGATTTTATCGTATACCTGTCCATGAATCTTGTTGATGATGGAACACAAAATTAATATGCTTTTTCTAGATTAAAAATAAAAACCAGCCGAGTGCGAGTCGGATTCGTGCACGAACTCTTCCATACCCAAAAACTTAGAGCATTCAATGTTTTAAGCCCAAAAACGGCAAAAACGTAAGCCAAAAACATCACGTTTGTTGAATAGAAGCCCCCTATAAATATTTATTTTATTCTGTTTTTAGTATTTGTTGTTATAGCGGCAACAGATATACATCATCTGTGAAAATTTCAACTGTCTAGCTATCACGGTTCATAAAATACACCCTGGTGACAGACAGACAGACGGACAGCGGAGTCTTAGTAATAGGGTCCCGTTTTTACCCTTTGGGTACGAGACCCTAAAAAAGAGGAATCAATGTATCTTTTAGGACAGCCAGTAACGAAAATCTAACGTTACTCCGCATTAAGTAATAGTTAGTGGTCAAGTTGTCAGTACAAAATCTTTATATTCATCAACTAGCTATGAAGAGAAGGCCTTGAGCAGTTCGATACTCAACGAACATTTAATAGAATATAATTATTTAATAAAGGACTTACCTAAAGATCTGTATCATCCTGTTAACGTGGAAAACCCTAGAAGATCTCGTGGCAGCAATGGCGATGGCGGTGGCTCCAATAAAAAAATATTTATGAAAAAAAATCTCAAATAGGGATTTGTACTTTTTAAGGCACTTTTAAATCACTTTAATAATAATAATTCGTTCGTTTATCTAAATAAAAGGATTTCGTGTCCTTTTGGTATTCAAGCTATGTTATCGATAATAATAAATTCTCATGCTAAACCATTAAAATAATGTTAGTCAAAAGAAATATGTTAGTTATATCAAAATACAAGGATTATAAGTTATTTCTAAGCAGTAAAACCAAATTTGATCATAACTACATTAACGGAGCGTATCCTTGCCCTAAAAAGGGAATAAAAACAAACATGCGGGCGCGGCGCCTCTAACTTGCTATTAAATTCTTAGTCTTGGGACAATGGCTTTAAAGTTCATAATTAAAACAATAACCATAAAGGGGCATGATTGTCACTAGGGGGTAAATTTTACAGAATTGATGTACTATATAAAATATGCGATGGTTTACGTGGTTTTAGTAAGAAGTTAATATGAAAAAAAAAATCTCCTCTTTTATAAGGTAAAAAAGTAAAAAATGAGTAAACTCGATGTTGTTTGCATCGGAGACAACAGCAATAAAACTGTAGAGAAACGCTTTGAGCGATGTAGTAATTTGAGTAAAAAACGGCGCAAATTGCTGGTAAAATGCAAACGTCTTTTTTGACCTACATTTTAAGACACTCAAACAGACCATAAAGAAACCAAACAAAGCTAGTTTTATAGGGTAATTCAACAGCAATATTTGGTACATATTGCAGACCCCATAGTCTGCTATGATTTAGTGAAAGTGCGGTCGATTATAACCCTAGATGATGAGCAGGTTAATATCTGACTAATTGTGCAGAAAATAGCAAGCCACACAACATGCTGTTAACAATAAACTGTGGTTTCGGTGGTGAGTCATTACAGGCGAGTTTCATACGTAGTCGCGAATTATTCAATTTCTCTAATAGTTAATCGTCAGTGGACCGTTTCTTGCGTTGCGATACATATTTACGCGATCGATAAACGTTTATAGAGGATTTTGTTTTGAGTAAAATTTAATTAACTACATGCATATTTTTTCATGGAGTTCACCTGAGAGTTTGGAAGCCTGCCATATTCGTTATGCAATAAAGACTCATCATGTTGATGTCTTTGACTCACAGGAAACACTACAGCGATCAAGTTCGCAAAAACTAGTCAATTGGCAATGAGTGGAGCAATTTGTCCCTCAATTGCAATTTTATGTCGATCCAAGGAATTGACGCTAAGAGAAGCAAAAAAGTTGGAAATGAAGTCACGTTTATAAATTAGGCGGAGCGTGCAACAAGTGGCAAAGAAACGAGAACTACGAACAAAGATTTACGGAGATAAATTAGAGATAAGCGTGAGCGTGATAGATAGACAACGGAAGATTTACTTGAAGTGCGAACTGCTAAAGCGAAGATACAAATGTAACAAATGTTAGGCTTCAGATTAAATTACACGCGTTGGCAACTTCGCTTACAGAATTGACAAGTTGTTTATATTAAGTAGGAATAATTACTACTTAGAAGTGGACGCAGCAAATGCACCGTTACTCTCAAGTTACGCATAGGTCACGGTCATTTGAAATTCTTACTTCCAAGTTGGAATGAGTGCAGAAATTGTAGACCAGTAATTATGAAGTTGTTGCGTCTGCAATAGGTTTTTGTTAGTCAGCGCTAGGTGTTTACAAGCAAATGTCAGTTGTTGACCGGTTACAAACGTTAATTGCAGTTCGAGTTGGTCGTTTACGCTACAAGGTGCAGGATTCGACGTAACCTCGCAACTGAAAGTCGCAGACTGCATTGACTCCGTGTTAAACGGTCAAGGTGAATCGGTTTAGTGGTTTCTTAGATTTATTTTTGAATTTACTAAACTATTCGCGTACCTATTATGACAAAGGCAGCTGCAACTGATAGCTGAATCACAAATGACATGCAAAAAGATAGCAACGATAATGTTAGTACTGACACTGATATGTCTGACAGAGAATATAATTTTATCGATATAAATATTAGTTCATACGTAAATTGAGACGATTTAAAACCAGATGTAGCCTTGGATGGGGAGTGAATACTAACAGATGCCTCAAAATTTGTTCATAAGAAAGGCGCCCGCATTCGTAAGTCAGGATAACCGCACCCGCACACTCGCAAACTGGTTTCTGTGCACTATTATTATTAAGGGCTCGTGCCAATATACACGAAGAAACGTGCTCAACACAATACAGTCAACAAAGAAAACATTGACAATAAAACATGAGTCAATTACAGCAAACTTTTATACCAAAAGGACACAAATGCAAGATGCATCAAAAATCCACTAGCTATTTTTCATTGGGCGTTCAGTTCTTCAGGAGTTATTCCATGCATACACTTGCACATCCAATTAAGGCACTCGTCTTAAAATCAGACTAGAAAACAGTTTGAGAAGCGTTTAAGTAAATTCACGATTTGAGCACAACGGACTGTCTGCGCTAGTCGGCCATGCGCGGAGCCGGCGACTTGCAAACTGTTCAATTCTGTTTCGAACTAAACATCAACGGCCACGAGGAGGGCTCCCTCCTCCCCGTCTCTTTCACTCGCAGGTGTCGCTTCACGAAGGAGTGAGGCAGCACGAGTTCGCTTCTTATCGCAGGATAAACTTAACAGCGACGTGAATAGTTGCCGACCATTAGCCGGAGTGGAACGAAGCGATCGCGTTTTTTTATGTATTTGGCAGGATTTTTTTCTCGGTCGAATGTTCGGAGTAGGGTCGTGGCAAGTCGTGGTGTGTTGTGGTCGTCTATTTTTGTTATCGACAGGCATTCGAGCGTGACGAAGAGAGTTGCGAGACAGTTTATTAAAGGAAGTATTTAATCAGTGGCGGCAAGTAGGCAATTGAACCACATTACTAAGTAGGAACAATGTTTTAATACAAGTTGAGGACTTTAGACCCGTGAATTTCGGTGAAACTTTGTTAATCGATGTTACTTTTAAAAAAAATGAGAAATAGTTACAATTTCTTAACAGAAATAGTCTATCAGTCAGATCAATTGACTAACTTCGGTCACCCATCCCTTGACAGGCCATCGCAGGAGTTGCTTAACATTTTTGATCTCTGCACAGTGTGCACGTACGTCAGATCTCGATTCTTAGTTTGTCATAGTGTCACGAGTGGTAACGGTGCCCCAAATCGGTTATCTAATTAGATTTGTTATCCATCATACAACGAAAGGCCTACTTTCTGATGTGATTCTGATAAGAACCCAAGTAACTTTATATGGTTATGGAATTTTGTGCTAAAATCTTAGAATAATAACAACCTAGAACGATAGTTTCTTACAAAGCGCTCTGTCAAAAACGAGGCAAATAAAACTGCTAGCTAAACCAAAATGGCTCAGTTTTCAGATTTTTATCTTTCATACTTTACCTAATCGTACATATAAAAATTAAAAAGTTTCAATTTTCCTACTTTTAGAAGATTAGTAACTAATCTATTTTTATTACTGGATTTTAGTTAAGATTAGGTAACTGAATTTAAAGGTAGTAAATCTGCAAACAGAGCCATTTTGGCTCAGTTTTTTTTCTTCACTATACATACAAGGATACAACATACAAGGCTAGATTATAGTCAAACTTATCTTTTTGGTTTAAATAAATAGCTCCCTTCTCTACAAGAAAATTCATAACCTTAAACCGTAATAAACAAATAAACAGAAAGGAATACTTTTGTATTTATGACGGTGATTAAAAAATTATCAAAGTCTTCAAAACAACGCAGATTATTTTTAATGGCAACATAATATTGACTAAATAAAAATAAGTAAAGCCGTTGGCCAATGGGCCAATTTCAGTTTCATCATAACGTCGAAACCGTCCGTCAAAGTATAAAGTTAATGGCAAACGCGTGAAATTAGACGCACAGTGCGTTACGTTAGGAAATCTATTGTGTTCTTTAAGATGTTGTGTAGTGCAGGGCTTTTAACCGACCGACCTATAAAATAGTGTGGTCAAGTCCACTTTTGTTGAAATTATGCAAGGACTTCTTTTATATAATCAAAGCTAAGGACGAGATTCAGGATTTTTGCAGTAATCGTTTGATTTGTTTTATTTAAAAAAATAAAAATAGTACCTAAGTACTTGCTTCACTAGATGGTCGAGTCTACAGTTTTTTGTCATTTTAAAAAGCCCTTATTGAATTCGAAGCGCGAGCAAAGGAAGCGTCTCTGCTTCAGTTTGGGAAAAAATCTTTCGTATGTCCTTCCGCATTATTTGCACAGTATAGATTTTAATTAGTTGAAAAAACTAATATCTATTCTGTGTTATTTGTTTTTAAAAAACATACTTTGAGTTACGTTTTAACGCGAGGTCTACAGCTCACGGAGCCACTAGTTTAGATATCTAAGAAGTTGCTATTCTTCTTTCTAGAGAAAAAAAATAGTTTGTGATGTGGGCAAATATCATAAAGAAGTAAGAACCTTTTCAAATTGCTTTCTCGATAAAAAAAAACATTCCTAATAGTTCTACAAACTTATTTTCTGTTGGTCCAAATGGCATACAATAGTAACAATTAAGGGCCATTGAAACGCTATAATTTATTACAGAGTAACTTTCTTATAAAGGCAATTGTCTTAAATAAGGGTTGCCACGTGTGCATATTTAGATAGACCATTAATATTAATTTCGTTCAATCAATTTAGTACATAATCAAAGTTATCAATGAAGAAAAGGGTATTTGAAACGTAAACACAAAAACGTCCTATTTTCGCTAGCTACGCTTTTTCGAACCCCTTGCTTTTTACATTAAAAGAACAACTAATTTCGACTGTATTACATCAATATTTAATAAAAAAAAAACTTAGATTAATTAGGTGCATCGATTTCAATGTAATGTTTAAATGCACTGCAAGAAAAACATCAAATGTTGTTAGTTTAAATGTATTCTTCACATTTCATGTGCTGAATCACACTTTTATGTGTAAAGAAATACTCTAAAATCGCCACCGTTATAAAGTTATTTACATAGACTAAGCAATGCATTTTCTTCGGCATACAAAAAAGAACTAGACACTGACAGCCCTGACAAGACGGTCTCTCTGGATCACAACACAACTGACAATGCGATGCACTGATTTACGAAATACTTACTTAACTTTCACTCCGGCCCTTCAGACAAAAAGCTATTGAGAGCATCGCATTTTGAATAAGTATATAGATCTTACGAACGAGCAATTGGAATTTGATGTGAAACCACAATTTTCTTTCATTGGATCGCTGAATATTGTCATCTCATTTACATTCCTAATGATTTTTCGAAAGGAATAGAAATAGACCGATTTGTAATTGAGGAGGATATTGAAGTACCTATACGTCAAATCACTACATATTATAAAACGAAAGTCCCTCGCCGCGTCTGTCTGTTCGCGATAAACTCAAAAACTACTGAACGGATTTTCATGCGGTTTTCACCAATAGTTAGAGTGATTCCTGAGGAAGGTTTAAGTGTATAATAAGTTAAGGTTTCATGTAAATTGGCAGAAATATGTCGATAAATTGTTGAAGAAATCGTCAAAAATTAAGCCGTTCGTCTGGAAGCATTGGTTTCTTTTTGTGTGTTGTTGGAAGGTCGCATTTGGCAAAAAAGGAAAGAACCGAAGCGAAGCGAGAGCGGGTCACTACGCTAGTTTTTGATATAATAATCTTTGTTATGATGAACTATGACAAATTATAAGATTCTCTTTCCCCTAACCTTTACCATTGACTGTAACTTTTCCATTTTACCGATAACATCATTGTAATGTAATTCTGTGGATTGGCTCCGCTAAACAAAGAAGATTCCTTTTGTGAAACAGAGGCTAATTTATCTTTAGATGATCACATTATAAGTCTTTCAAGAATTATGGTACCACCGTGTTCCTTTTTAAACCTTAAAAAGTAAAAGCGATGACGTCACGATTTACTCTTTGTGCGCTTGCGCCTCCGGCAAAGGGAAAGATATAATTGATTTTTAATGGGAAAATGACTGACCGTTCCTTGTTGCGTAATAAAAGTATTTGGAGTGAGAAAGCACGATGCATACATGTTCATACAAAGGGTTAGAACTTGACACCTCACAAGGTCAGTACCCAATCGATGGCGAGGTTAAAATCACGTCTGTATATTGTTAATACAAGATGTATATAATGCCATAACTATTATTTAGGACAATAGTTACTTTAACATAGATTCAATAAACACAAACAATCCACCAGTTCACAATGCATGGAATACCAATAATGCAACATGACATTTTTTAATCTCTTAGGTACACGGAGTGACTACACTGTTTTTCGGTGGCAAAAGGTCTATACAAGCCGATTTCCATCGGCTTACCTGTTAGAAATCCCACCCCACCAATCCACAAGCAGATCATAACATTTTTGTTGAACGGCTTACCTTCGCCAAATCACCACTCGCCACTGCTGTCTTTACTTTAAAATCTTGACTATAATTTCAGACAAAGACAGCAGGTGAAAATAAAATTGACTGTCGCATCGTCGTTAAACAAATGGAACACCATTCACGTGGGTAATTCCCACAGGTGTGTAGGTAGCACAAAGGTTCACAACAGACAGAGACAATACGAGACAAATGGTTTAGTCGACAAATTAAGAACATCTTAAGAGATGGCTGGTCGCAGCCACACAGTCCATATAAGACAACGAAGTAACACTATGTAAATTCTATTCAACGCAAGTTACCATATCGGTCGTGGCAAACATCTGCTGGGGATACAAACTGTTTTAATGTGGATTAAGAAAGTGATTTCGAATGTATATTGAATGCAATACAGGTTTAATTTCTTTAAAAGGAGTATGAGGTACAAACATTGTATCTAGATGCGGAATGTTAAGAAATAAAGTTCAAAAGATCGATCAACCATTTGAATTGACGTCTTCTAGTGCAGCAGGCACTAGGCAGAATATTATTGTTGTATGTAGTAGTAAAGTGGTCAGCAGTTGATGATGTCTTCTGAATTGCACTTGATAATATTACTACTTCAAGTATTACTCGAATTAACCTTATATTGTCAAGTTTTCCAAGTATTTACATTTAATCAACAGAGCAACATCAAACTTTGGGGCATATAAAAAGTTTTACTTATGAATATTCGCTTTCAGTAGCGACTATTGCAGAAAGACACATTGAGACATCAGCACCTCAACAGATAAATAATATTGGAGGCAACTAACTATCCTTCCTTAAACAGTGTAATGGACGTTATCTCTTCATTTATATCGAGTTACAATTACTTCTAGCTTCCCGCTAAGTCAGTGCTGAGTAGGCGTATTTCCGTATTATGCTCGATAGAGATTGCAACAGAATTATAGATTGGATGTGAGACAAATTACTATTTTCTGTAACAACTTTTTCTATAACTGTGTCTTACGGAGAAAACGACTCTACTGAGGCAATTTAAACACAACATGATGGATTTGATATCACAGATGTTTCCGTATAATAATTACTCTTCACGATAGCGTATGGCAGACTGCGTCATCCCAAACCTCCAATTTTATGTTTCTCAGATGACGATGATATCAAAACAAAAATCCAGCAATAAACAGAAGCCTACCGTTAGCGAACAACAAAACTCTAGTTCCATACTTTTTCGTCACGCTAATTTAATCTATGAGCTGTTGTGAAATGGCTTTTTAACAGTTAATTACGACACCACAAAACCGAAACTTCGACAGCGGAACTTCGCTTTGATGGTCAAATTGTTTCCCAATGCGACGCTAGGGAAATTGTGCCAAATTCACCAAAATCGAAGAGTCGGATTTCTTTAGACAACAATATTATTTTTGGGCAATTGCCAATAGACGGGTTATATAAATGGGTTTAGTTATCAAAATAAATGAATGGTTCCAATTTTTATGAACTCAGTTTCCAAGTGGGTTTTCCGACTAAAACTTATTTTCACACTCGTGAAATACTCGTAGATTTCAATGAGAACAATCAATAGTGAATGAAACTGTTCACTCGCGATTTCTTCGTATAAATTACTATTGTTTCTATAATGTATTGTTACCCGATCGTTTCGCTTCACCCTAAGATTCTATTCATATCTCCCGTGTTTTATCTCCCAATTACGCTTCTCGAAGTTCAAAGGTGTAACATCCATAACTCGGTGCATTTCCGTGAGAGCAGAGTGCACGCAAGATACACCCACTTCTGCACCCACGTGGACCTTAATTGATGATGCACCATCTCGCAAGCCTTTCGTTAAAGTAAACAGTTCCTACTCTGTTAATAGTTCAGAGATCTCATGATTGATTCGTAGAATCACCGTTTAATAAACGAAAATTTCAGACTTTCAATTTAAGTACTTGATTTATTTAGGAAGTCGATTGCTCGCAGTCAGTAGCTTTGATAAATAATGAAATCAACGAAGAATAAAGTTTGTTTTCGTAAGATGATAATTATTTACCAAAACATAGCTGTAATATAGCGTAGATAAAGAAAGTAATAAGTTTTGATATTATAAACTCTAGATTTTATTAAATTATTGTTTTCAAAGAGAAGCAAAAAATAAGTATTAAAATGTACTTACATCTTTTGATGTAAGTACTACTACGTATCCAAAGAATATTTTTGCATCAATGTTGCTGACATTCTATTGCTTTGCTACTCGCTTTGAGAGACATGCTTCCAGAAACAGTCTTACAGACAAAACAATGTAAAAAGCAAATCAAGAACCCCACGAGCTTGCAGATAAAACTAACAAACCGATGTTCTCGTTAGGTATACAACGGATTTCGTTAACAAGATCCGAACCAGTGGTTACAAAATAAACGTAATGGTCATTAAGCAACCCTGCAAGGTTCTTATTTTAAGGACACAAAACAAAACAGACCATAATATATGTTTTTATGTTTATTTCTAATTTGTCTTATCCGGGGTTCTATCAATTTCTATAGAAAAATTCACTCAAAGAACCTTGAAAAACTGACTGAATGAGAATGATCTGTTTGGTTTATTTATTTATAGATACCTACTACGTCCTTGGAATTAGCTACCAATGGATCTTGTCAAATTTAGATTGTGCGTATTTTTATATTTTTTTACTTTACTTCTATTTGGATTAGATTAGAACTGGCGGCTGCCCGCGACTTCGTCTACGTGGACAGTAATTCCTCTATAACTCGTTATAGTAAATAACTTTTCCGCGATGAAAGGTACCCTATGTCCTTCTCTGTATCCCTGACAACATGTGTCAGTTGATCAGTTGAATAGTTAAGACGTGAAGGCGTAACAAACAAACAAAGAAACTGACTTTGGCATTTAATAATTAATACTGAAAGTTTTAAAGTAAGTAAGGATATCATTATATGCGCACAGAAAATAACATTGTTCGCAGACTATTATGCAATAAAGCCTTTCTAGCGACATTCCGTAATCCAAATCCGTATCCTTCTCCTTGTCAATAGTTAAAACAATGACAAAGAAAACGGGAACAAAAATTTTACCTGCAACAGCGTGAAACCAAGTTAGGCGTTAAATTCATTCTACTCGACGTATTGTTTCGGAATTCCTCGCCCGTATTTGGACACAAACAGAAACACAGGCAAGTCTAACTCGATTTAGGAATCAGTAAGAGTTACAGTGTGTAAATGGTCAAGACTCTAGCCTATCGCCATCTAAATAAAGCCACTAACTTATTTAACAACAAACAAACGCAGCAGCTGGAAACTGAAAATAATTTCTGCACTTCTTTTTGAAGGTTTTGCTTGTTGTTGAAGCAATTTACACGTTTAGGCGCAATTACTAATTCAATAATGTCCAGTGGTCGCAGAATGTCCAATTCGCAAATTGTCCATCATCATCATCCTCCTGTCCTTATCCCAATTTTTTTTGTAGTGTTATGTCTACACAAAATAAAAATTTGCGCTCGTAGAACGACCACTATTGGGGTCGGCGCAGCATGTAATACATACTGCATTAGGTTTTGGCAAAGTTTTACGATCGGCCGCCTGCCTGACACCAACCCTCCTTGGGAATGCTGTTGTTGACAGTTTCCTCGCTGCTATTCGAGTGACCCTTTGTGCGATGACCTGCACCGGGTCCCTAAAACTTCCCTCTATCGCCTTCTACGATACCCACGGGATGAGATTGGACAGTCCTATTCTTAACCGGAACTGTGCGCAAATTGTCCATTTAGCAAAATGTCACTTTGTCAAAAATTTTATTTGCCTCTTAGACTGATCTAGCATATCATTCTCCGTCTACCTGAATTAGTGCGACACCCTAATTTAGTACTACAGTGTTCTGTTTAGTAACAAATTACGTTTCTCATTATCCATCCATAAGGAAGGCTTGAGCTCCAGCAGAGATGACATTAAAATAGTTGATGATGGGTGTTCTGTTCAAGTTGTATTCTTGAGGTCATTAGCATTTCCTTGCAGTCACCACCGAAGCGTAGCTTGTTTGCACTGTGGCTGCATTACATAAGCTGTTGCAACAAGTGTAGTTGCTAAACTCATTTGCGACGCCCATTGTTGATTGTCGATTAAATATAGGGATAAAGGTTTAGATTTATATCGGAACTTACGGTATCTCTAAGTATGTCGCTACGGGTGGTATTGATGTTTTTAATGTTGATACAAGGTAATAGGTCTAGATAGATATTTCACGACTGTTTGTGATGAAACGAAAAATATTGGTAAAAAAGACAAGTCAACTGAAAAGATGTAAACAAGATTAAATATTAAAGGCAACATAATAACATGCAGTCGGAGGCATGCATAAAGAAAGTGACGTTATGAATGATTTGAATTATATGCCTCCGACATGCCTCCGACTGCATGTTATTATGTTGCCTTTAATTATTTAATCTTGTTTACATCTTTTCAGTTGACTTGTCTTTTTATGCAGGCGGGTTTTTTAATTTTTTTAATTTATTTTTTTATTTATATCTTTTTAGTTATTAATTATTATATATTACAGTCATGATATACCTTTTTGAAATCCTTATAAAAAGCCCTTTAATTTGACACCCATATGTATTCTAAAAAAAAATTTGTTTTCCACTACGTATAACAGCACCGTACAGCCGCCATGTTGGTTTTTTTTAAAACGCCACCTTTTTAAGAACACTTGGGCTGACAAGACAAATCTAACGATATCTTAGTCATAGAAATCCGTTCAGCCGTTTGAAAGATATGAGGTAATAAAGAATATTACATACAAACAAGATACGCGCGAAAAACATAACCCTCTTGCAGTCGGGTAATAAAACAGTCCCTTGTAATGAACGACACTGCTTATTTTGCGTTGTATATTGAGTTGGGTCCATTCATTTTTTCTAAAATTATTAATTCTTTATAGGTATTGGATTAGAACAGAATGTACATACATTTATGGTAGACGACGTATTAGTAACGACAAGTGTGTTTTTGAAGACTGGGAGTTGGGTCCATCTATTTTTTTTTCTTTCTTCTTTTTGTTTCTTCATATTGTATTAGAACAACATGTTCGAATTAGTATCGACAGGGGTGTTTTTGATGACTGTTAGTACTGAAGAGTTCAGGGTTTCTAAACAGTTAATATCATGCCCAACGCCTGCACGAGGCCAGATGTTCAGATTGCTGGTGCCAACCACCAATTTAAAGGTGCCATTTGGAACGTACAAGCTCGCGGTGTAATTGTGCGGATCGGATCGATGCCGTGTCACGGGGGCGATACGGCCTGGCGCGCTGAGCGTGACGTGGGTAGTGCAAGTTATAAGGGTTCAGCCCCCCTACTCAAATCATTCTATACGTTTGAACGCTACGCTTACTTTTAAAGCTTAAGTATGAGCAATTGACGCTTAAATCACATGTCGTAAACTTATGTAAATCACAGACTTTGATGTATTGTATGGAATAGACTAGCTAACGGCACCAAAGTTTATAGTTTAGTGCTTATTTAAAATCTTTGATAGAAAGCGTAGCGTTCAAACTACGTTGGCCATTTGATTACGAGCTATTGTGGCCACTGTGTTAAAATTATAGATCTGGAAGGCCATTCTGAAAAACGAAGCTAGTTTCATTTCCATCTGTTTTAATTTCAAGAGCTAGGTACTCAGCTTAATTTCTTAATCCTTATTCTTAGGCTGGCCCCAGACCTACCGGTTTCATTTCTTTGCTTTGTTGTTCTACCATGGACCGCCGGCCAAGAGGCTCATTTTCAATCTATCGCATATTTTGACCTGACCACATTGGCAAGATAGCCATTAGTTTGGTGTTATCAAATATCGTCGTCTGGGGTGCGATGAGAAGTTTTAGTTTTCGTTTTAAAAAAAAACTGCTGTTTTATACAAAAATTAATAACGAAATTATCAAAATGTATGAAACAGTTCATTTTTTTTCGCGATTTCAGATTTGGTCCCATAGTAAAAGTTGTTCAGTTTTATTATGGTCCCTATCTACCATATTCAGTTTTATAAGGCTTTACCAAACATCTTGTATAAATAAGCGATCGAGTTATTTTTAACGATCGGAGTCCATGTTCAGGGTGGCATATCTCCTAAAAGCTTCCTACTTCGCAATCCAGGCGATGATATTTGATAAAACCAAGCTAATAGCTATCTTGTCAATTTGGTCTAGTCCCAAAATGCGATAGATTGAAAATTGCCCTGGTTGGCCGGCGGTCTTTCAAGCAAGGTAGCACAGCAAAGCAAAGAAACGGAACCGGTAGGTCTGGGGCCAGCCTTATTCACAAGCGAGGGAATAGCGTCAACAGTGCAGAGTTAAAACCACAGAACGTGTTTACACGATGATATCTTTGCCTAAATGATTTGATAAAGTTCAAAAGTTAATATTATTAGTAAAGTTCATAAAAAATAACTTTTTAATGAATTCTGTTCGCAATAACTGCTTATTTATTATATTTATCTAAATGAGAAATACTAAGCACGTAGCTGTACCATAACTCATGCAGAACGCTTATCTCTTTTAACTTGCGGCAGATCGTAATTATGGGCATTAGAGATTCCGTATCCGGCGATAAACCCCGGCCGGCCAGTACACCGATGCAGATCCGTGCCGTATCCGTTTCTGAATGGATAGACTTACAAACTCGTACAACATGAAATTTACAGAAGATATTTTAAAACTCGTAAACATGACAGAAGATATTGAGGAGCTCGGTGGCGCAGTGGTGTAGCGCCTGGCCCAGCGATTTCGGAGGTTAGGCAACGTTCGCAAGGGTCGGTCATGGGATGGGTGACCAAAAATTTATTATCTCGAGCTCCTCCGTGCTTCGGAAGGCACGTTAAGCCGTTGGTCACGGCTGCATTTGCAGTCGTTAACACCCACCAATCCGCATTGGGCCCGCGTGGTGGGTTATGGCCCGTCCTCCTTATCCATCCATAAGGAAGGCCTGTGCCCCAGCAGGGCATTTATGCTATAAAGATGAAGATGCGATACCATCCTGCGTTCTATTTAATCTAATATAGGTACTTTCCTACTTAAATTATGGCTTTGTTTAAATGATCACCATACTAATCTAATAACCTAACCCAGAATTAGTAAATGTACACCAAATCTTCTTGGGCGGTTTAGGATTTGGTGAGCATTTACTAATTTGAGAGAACAAAATGTTAGAACAAAAAGTATTAAGGGTCTATGATAGGAAAACATGGTTTGCGCGGGCCATATTTTTATATAGAAAACGTAAAGTTGTAGCCACAAAACAAACATACTAAAGAGCAAGCTAAAGAGATAATCTAGTAGTTACGTTAAATTGCGAGTAAACCTCACAGATGATTGTAAAAAAAAAACAGAATATCATCAAAAGCGCTTGTCGCGGGTCATATTTTTGGCGTAAGTAATAGCGGAAACGTATTGAATTCTACACCAAAATACACTTTACTTACAATTCGAATAACTTTTTTTCAAGAAAGATAATTGTGCTAAAGATAATGATGACAAAACAACGAAAAACATCGAAAAAGTGCAGAAGTGAGGTTATTTTCTATACTCTTTACACGTAAATAAAGACAAAGACAAATGTTTCCGCATAACAGAGCCTTAATTGTCTTTGATTATTAAATGTATATGAATTTTCAGCGGCATAAAACCTCTTTGCTGTAACTAAAAAAATAACTGTATTACCCGGTTAAATTGGGAAAGCTCTGTTTACTCGCATAGAACTTGCAGTAAGGGTACTTAATTAACTTGGTAGGGATAATTTTTTAAGCAACTAGTGTTTTATATCTAAAAGCGATGTATTAGGGGTCACTTTACGAGCAAGAGTGTTGAAAAATTATTATCAGACGTAACACGTGAGTGGTGACAACCACTACTGTGGCATTGATAAGGCACGTAACAATATTCCGCGAAATGTTTTCAAAATACGTATCTTGTCTGGTTTTTTGTTCTGGTGCTTAATATTCGGTTCGGTGTTCGTTTACCAAGTTCCGAAAAGCGTGAAGAAAAAATTCAAAGATTTGAAAATGTTTGTGTACTTAAGTAAATTTAAATTGTCAATGTAATTACGACTTAACAGTTGCGTTAAAGATAAAGTCTTAAGTATGTAGGTACATTATATATCAATCATCATAATATTTTAATAGTCGAAAACTAACAATGACGACCGAAATAGCATTGGTGCTTTAATAAATGACTTAAAGAGAAACCTTCAAAACATTGCAATGATAAATGTCTGATATAAATAATGTTATACACAACAAAGACACCTTTGAATCAAACTACGATACAAAACTACAATGGTACAGAAAGCACCACCTAAAGCGTGACAGTATAAGCTTTTATACCAAAGCGGTAAAGGCTAATGTCGTCTTTTTTGCTCTTTTGGCCTGATATCCCCCATTGAATTAACCGTTTAATCTATGTGTTACAATCGATAATCGAAACACCATGACAATATCGATAATCGACCACACAACAACTATTGTTCTACAATTATACCTTCATTATAATTGGTTCGTTATTAAAGTGTTGTAAAACTGTTTTTGTTGTTTCTTAATAGTTTTGTTTATTCCAATGCCCACATAAAGCCGAGATACATCCTACTAATATTATAAATGTGAAAGTTTGTGGGTTTGGATGTTTGTTCCTCAATCACGCAAAAACTTCTCAACGGATTTGGTTGAAATTTGGCACAAAGATATACTTTTTATTCCGATATTCCAACGGGAACGGGAACCACGCGGGTGAAACCGCGGGCGGCCGCTAGTGGATAATATAGCACTAAAAAGTATGATTATGTGCAATAATATGTGTATTTTAATTGTAATTAAATGGAACAAATGAAAAATTAACGATAAACACTAACTTTGAACATACACCGTCATTTTGTAGTCGTTTTAATTAACTTAAGGGTGTGTTGTACCAATGAAACTAAACATTTTTGCCCAAGAAACATGGGTCAAAAAACGACAAAAAATTTTGGTCCTCCCATACTAACTAGACAGCTAAAACATTGTATTTGTATGGGAAAGTCCAAAATTTTTGTCGTTTTTCGACCCATGTTTCTTTGGCAAAAATGATTATTTTCATTAGTAGAGCACTCCAAGTTAATTAAAATGACTACAAAATGACGGTGTATAGATACTTTTATATACAAGATGTCTTTGTAACCACTCTCCAAATAAGGATGTGTTTAGTCCATGAAACTGATCAACTTTCTCCAACACGTGTCGAAATATGCCAAAAAATTTTGGTCACCCCATGCTAAACTAATCACGTGACCTCTTTGATTTGTATGAAAAGTCTTTTTTTTTACATATTCGACTCTATGTTTCATAGAGAAAGTTGTTACGTTTTATGGACTGAACACATCCTTAAAATTTGGAGAGCGGTTACAAATACACCTTGTATATTTATTTGAAATATTAATAATTTTAAAAATATTGGCGCCATTTATTATTCGAGCAAAAGTTGTAAGACATAAAAATATAAGACTAAAGTTAGTATCACTAATTCAGTAAGTAAATAAATAAATATTTGACAACATCATATACATTGCTCCAATCCCAAAGTAAGTAGCTACAGCACTTGTGTTATGGAAATCAGAAACAACGGTGGTATGACACACACCCAGACCTGAGACAATATTGAAAAGTTCATTTTCAACATTGACCCAGCCGGGGATCGAACCCGGGACCTCATGAGATGGTGACGCCTTGAAAACCGGCGTGCGAACCACTCGACCACGGAGGTCGTCAATAAGTCTCAGCATCACTCATCAATACATTTTGTATCACATTTATTATCGCGGCCCAGTCTTATTCCACCTATTATAGAATTTATAGAGAGATAAACAACTTTCAGAAACATTCATTTGTAAGGTTATAAAAATTAACTGCAGAAGTGCACACATTTTTTTATCCTTAAGATAGTGTTTACCTACGTTTCTATAAAAAATATACGATAAGTCGATTTAGTTGCAAGCAAGTGTAAACCTAAGCTACGCTAAAAAATATATGTTGTTTATCCAGGGTTGCTAGATAGGAATTTCAAAATTCCCCTAGGCCGCATTTAATATTTCTCCAAAATTATAAAAGTATGTAGAGAAGATTAAAAATTTCCCCAAATACGATTTCTTTGTTCCACAAAATGATACGTTTAGTATGAAAATGAGATTTTATTTTTCCCAGTAAATAAAATTTTCCCTAAAATTGGGAACAAACCCTTTTTATTTCATAATTTTGGAATGTTTATTAAACTTAAGCCTTAACCTTAAACCCTAATCTTACCTTTACGTACTCCCAATATAGATTAAGCAACATACCTGCAACAATAAAACATAATTATTATTATTAACAATATTAGATAACATCATTTGGAACAATCGCTTGCCCAACGGCTGAGTGCAGTGGGCGAATGTGCGCATTACCTTACCTACAACATAATTATTAACATGCTCGATGATTGAGTATAGTTACAAACACGTTTCATGCTCATGTCAAGTAACATAACAATTTAAGTCAACACAAAATAAGAAGCCCGTTTTCACAGATAAAGTGTTCAAAGAAAAATATTGTCTACCCCAAAGAAATACAGTATAATTTTCGAACATAATTTTTCACTAAAATGGTATTTTTCTTGAGCTTTATTTCTTTAGCATAAGTAACATTTTACTTTAAACACGTTAACTGTCAAAACGGGCTTCTTATTTTGTGTTGACTTTAATGAAATTGTATTTAAAAAAAAAGGTTAGTTTAAAAACTACATAATCATGGAACTGTCTCACTCTTCAAAAAAATTTGAATTTATGTCATAACTAGAAAAGTGATGTAATGTTGAAAATCAAATAATGCAAGTTTATTGTGACCGCACCGCCCCTTTTAACGATGGTTGTATGTATAGCGGATGTATGTATGTAACTTTAAGTTTGAATTAAAAAATAAGTGGAAAAAAGACAGTGTAGGTGTAAGCTCCGCTGAAAACGATTTAAGCCGGTTTGGAAATTATTATTTTTTGTCGAGTAAGTTTTTGAAATTTATTTGAAAAAAAAAACAACTATTTCGAGAAATTTACAAAATTAGAAGCGCCATTTAGCTGTGAATACACCAAATAATACACCGTTATTTTTTTAAGTTTATCTAACAATGAAATGGGGATTTCAGACCACGTAAATGAACAATTTTAACACAAAAAGAAAATGATTTTTGAAAAAAAAAATCATCTGCTCCTTACATTATAGTCGAGTCGATGTTGTACTTTTCTATGGAACAGTAGATTTTTTTTCGAGATTCCGTGGTGGGCCCCATAGTAAAAGTTGTTCATTTACGTGGTCTGAAATCCCTATTTCATTTTTAGATATACTTAAAAAATAACAGTGTATACCAAACAGCACGTTTTAGATTATTTTTAAACAACATACATGAGCTACTTTTTAAGACGAGTTTTACAGCTTATGGAGGTACTAGCCATAGAGGAAATAATCACTACGTTTGTACTAGCTATTAGTAAGTGAGTAAATATGCAAATATATAGGTAATATCCTATATCCCTTTTTCATATTCATACTATAAACCACATCACTTAAAGGCGAGGCGGCGGCGTCACAATCGCGCTCTCGAACCATGAATTATTATCTCATACGTTATTTATCGCAGGTTCGATTCCGGGTTCGGTTTCTCCTGTCATATTGTCCGATGATACAACCCGCCTGCGCTCGTGATTGCATGTGTTAACTTATATGTTAAATAACGTTATACATATACGTTTGTGACGTAATAATCCGTAACGCAAGAGAAAATGCCACTATCTAGCTAGTTTATTTAGACGAAAGACTATTTCCTGAATCGTAAAACTATGAAGATTTTAAGGATATAAAGGCTGAAATTTTAATATTTTGATTCCCGCAATACCATGGGGTGGTTCTCAACTTATAGGCTAACTCCGATATCGCGGAAAAAATCACCTGTTCCATACATTAAGTAGTGTAGGAGGTATTGCGCTTTTGTATGGAACATCTGATTTTTTTTCGCGATATCAAAGTTGGCCGCATAGTAAAAGTTACTTGTAATCATGTTTGGAATCGCCATACTGAGAAAACTAAATGATTAAAATTACAGCATGTAGGTAAGTAGGTATGCAAAATTGAGACTAAAGCTAGGGTTTCCTAGGGGATCCACATATTGAAGCCTTGTCAAGTAGACTTTGTCTTATGGACTGTTATTGTGGGGCTCAGCTGCCAGTATTGAAAATATTTTCTATACTGGCAGTACTGCAGATGGTAATGATGATGGGGACTTTCAGATTTTTGTAAAGCTAGGGTTTCCTAGGATGACGGTGCAGTCATATTACGGCCGTCATTTAGCGGCGTAAAACGTTGTCGATATAAACAATACGGCGCGGTTTCTGACGTTACGGTGTCGCCATATTGTTTACGAGACAACATTCAACGCCGCTATATTATGGCCGTAATATGACGGCACCGTTATCCTAGGAAACCCTAGCTTTACTAAAATCTGAAAGTCCCCATCATCATCACCATCCCCGGTCGATATATTTAGATTCTGCAGATAAGTACCCTATTGTTAGGGATAGTGAAATTTAAAACAACTATATGGCTGATGCTGAAGAAAGGCAGAAGTCACCAGCTCCATCAAGTGAAACTACCTTCTGGTCAAAAGCACATAATGCCCATTCATATTAATGACATAAATAAAACATTAATGAAACTAAGGGTAACAAAAACGCCAATCGAATAAATTTTTTCAGGAATAAGTAAGAAAAGGTGTTAAATTTTCTTCTTCGTTTCAAGTTTTCTCTTTCTCTGATTGTATTAGAAAGTGTTAACTATGATTACATTTATGTCTAGTTACACAGTAATGTCGCATAACTACCTAACTACAGATATAAAGACGTGTGAATGAGGCTCGGAATAATAATGTCACGTTTGGCGAATGCAAGAAGATGCAAATCGACGTCTTGTTACTTGGTCATTAGGGTTGGCAGCTATGGAGAAACCAATAAGTAAGAAATTCACGTAAAATATAATACCCAATAATGTCTGGTAGTCAGCCTAAGATGTACGTTTAGTAGATCTTAAAATGTTATCCTTTAACTAGTGGACAAACTTACACAGGATGATTATGCAAACATTTAAAATAAAGGAAAAGTAACGGTTAATAGTGTCAAGAAAACTAATAAGAACACTATAACGAACTTAGCCAACAGACGAACCTATCTATGCATTTCCGTTGGAATTGACAACCCTAGTAAAAGGCAGAAAATTTGTAAGCCCGCGTGGGTCACAAGATCAGGGGAACAGATACCCGCAGAGCCAGAAGACATATTGAGTACTGCACAACATATTATCACCTGCTTCGGTAAAATAAATGAAACGCCATTTGTAGAAAACAGTTACTTATTGGAGCAAAGATAAACCACGTGAACAAAATAGTAGTAGTAGGATTCATCTATGTAAGTATTTCCGTTCGAACAGACAATCCTAGTAAAAGGCAGAAAATTTGTAAGCCCACGTGGGTCACAGGATCAGGGGAACAGTTACCCGCAGAGCCAGAAAAGTTATTGAGAAGTTGCTGCACAACATACTGTGATTTGTGATTATCACCTGCTTCGGTAAAATAAATGAAGCGCCATTTGTGGACAATGATTACGCTTATTGAAGCAAAGATTTCACGTGAGCAAAATAGTAGTAGAGACAACCCTAGTAAAAGGCAGAAAATTTGTAAGCCCGCGCGGGTCACAAGATCAGGGGAACAGTTACCCGCAGAGCCAGAAGAGATACATTGAGACGTTGTTGCAGAATATACTGTGATTTGTGATTATCACCTGCTTCGGAAACGTGATTTGCGTATCACATGATTTTCCTCTCAGTCGGAATCTGTCTATGATCCCGTTTTGAAAACTGCCATTCTTGGTTTATAGACAAAGCATGAAGATTGCTAAACAGCACTGGTTAACGCAGAAGGAATTTAAAGTAAACTTCTTGTAAAAACCGGCCAAGTGAGAGTCGGACTCACGAAGGGTTCCGTACCAAAAAACGGCAAAAAAAACACGTTTTTTGTATTAGAGCCCCCCTTAAAAATTTTGTTTTTTTTTTAGTATTTGTTGTTATAGCGGCAACAGAAATACATCATCTGTGAAAATTTTAACTGTCTACCTGTTGTCGTTATTAATATCGAGCAAAAAACGGCAAAAAAAAGATGTTTGTTGTATGGGAGCCCCCCTTAAATATTTATTTTATATTATTTTTAGTATTTGTTGTTATAGCGGCAACAGAAATACATCATCTGTGAAAATTTCAGCTATCTAGCTATCACGGTTCTTGAGATACAGCCTGGTGACAGACAGACAGACGGACAGACAGACGGACAGCGGAGTCTTAGTAATAGGGTCCCGTTTTTACCCTTTGGGTACGGAACCCTAAAAACCACTTGTATTGTTATTATAGTAAGACTTTATATTGAAGAAATATTTTTTTCATTTTCAACTCCCAGCAAACAAACTGATTTTCATACAAACGCGGTAACTTTATAGCCTTTAGTAATTCTCTGTCAGGGATTGAACGAGCTGTGATCTGATGATGGCTATCCAGAAAGGAGGAGATCCAATCTATCGCAATCGCTTTCATTTGACAAATGGATGTGACAACATTGCTGCATTTTTGCATTTTATTTCTTCTTAAAAAAAACAATGTACCACATACAGAAAGCGATTGCGATAGATTTTGAAATTAGACAATTAGCCCCCAGATCGCTATATACAACTAATCTGATCAGCATTCTAAGCTGTAAGGATCAGAGTTCTCAGTTTCAGAATTTTCATTCATTTTAATGCTATTTTCGCGGTTTTTCAACATATCCATAAGCTTTAGGTACGTCCAAAACCATGATTTCACTGCATGCAAGTCAATTCATAGAACTCTTTGACAATATACCTAGAGAGCTAGTGTAAGTGTGTAGCTGTACTTACTGTCGAAGACTTGTTACTTTTTTAAATTAATTTATTAAACGACGCAAATACATATGTATGTACCCAAATTCCAAAAGGAATGAGATTAGGAAACTTTAAAAAAGAAAGTAAAAGTTTAAGATAAGTACATATTCTATATCAAGTACATAATAATAATTAACCAAAAAATATTTTAGAGGAAAGAAACAAACATTCTTGATAGATCATAGAAATCTTTATCTGCCTTATCAAAATATTTTATAGATAATAAGGCAAAGGAAATTCTCGATTGAAAACTGAAGCATAAAATAGGAATTTCAAGATGCGGTCTCATCGAGTAGAGAAATCCCACAGAAACGCCATAAAGCTAACCAGGCACCTCACTATGGAACCTAAATCACGTGCCATAGGCCAACTTTCCTTTGTAGGCTTGGTCAAAATTTATATTATACTGTTGTGAAAGGATGTATACGGTTAAACATTATGACAATTGCATATTAGCACTCATATGCTACCTGGAAAGCTACGATATCTAAACTTGTATATGTATAGTTAATCTTACCTTCATTGCTCATTACTTGTCGCTGGATATAAAATTGTTAAAGAAGCACATGCTTCAAAACTTAATTTAAGCCTAGTCTAGATTAAACTGATCCCACAGTCAAACCGACTAGTTGGTTTTGTGGGACTATTTTGTAACCCCATATTGTACCCTCTTTGTTTATAATAAATAAATAAAATAATAAAATACAACAAAATTACTAAGGAGTAAGGCGGATTACACACTGTCATACGTCTCATTCCGTCATACAGGAATTTAGTAGAAAAATCACAAGCATATATGCGTCGTTAGTGTCTCACAGTACACCATCCGTGATTTCTATACAATGTGGCAGTTTAAACACATATTTAGAATCTGCAATCACGCATAATGTTTAATAGTGTGATATACTTAGAGTTATGAAATCCAATCTCATTGCTGCTAAGTTGGAAATAAAAAAACATGAGAGATACTCTAAGATGATGAAAGTAATAAAAAAATCATAAGAAGCAGCGTAATAATGTGAAAGCCTCGTAAACATAAAGATGGGGCGATATGATCTATTTCGTAACATTTGTGAGTATATTAAGTAATTTTGGTATACCTGGAATAAATTGATATAACGGAGCAGCGGAGTTCACGGCTTTCTTTTTTTTTAATTTACGGTTAAAAGGTTTAATAAAATTATCCTACTACATAATATATATTCAACAACAATGAAATCACGTATATTTTAATAAAAACTGAATCTTGTCGAAACGAAATTTCTTTTTTGCAGATTTTCAATTAATATTTCTATAATGACTTTGAATACAGCTCCAATGTAAGTACGTTTATAACAATTCTGTTATTGTGGAATATCAAAAATTGTTTTGGTTCATTTATTGGCCGAATACTCAAACGCTACTAACTTTTAGCGGCTCTTAAACAGCATCTCAAACGCTACTTAACTTTGAGCGGCTCTTAAACAGCATGCTGTCTTTGTCATATCTTTGACATTTAATGCGACAGGACGACGTTTGAGAGCCCCTCAAAGTTAATTAGCGTTTGAGTATTCGGCCAAATATTCGAATACAACCAAAAAATATTTAAGATTCTTAGAGTCCTCTAATTTTACTTCTTCTTCTTCATGTCCGTAATTCATAATCGTATTCGTCTTTTTGTTTTTGGTATTTTAGGGATCAAAATTAAATGCACCGTTAAATAACTAAGTTCAATTGTCGCATGACTCATGCGATCCAATCGTGAGCTTCATTACTGCACAACCTTCAGCATAAATACATATACATGAGATCTGTTTGAACAACGATTACGTAAAAGCTCCACGAAACAGTGACATATCCCTAAGGACCGCATATTCAGTTCCTTTAGAATAAATTAATTTTGACAGCACAAATAACAGTTTAACTCATAATCTTATGAGGTATGTAGAACTACTATTGGCTACAATTTTTAACCGACTTCAAAAAAAGGAGGAGGTTCTCAAGTCGACGGTATTTTTTTTTTTTTTTATGTATGTTTTAACATAGCTTCGTCAGTTGTTACCCGATTTGTACAATTCTTTTTTTAACTCAAAGAACATAGTTCGTGTGTGGTCCCATAAATTTTTTACAGAGATTTGGCAATAGTTTTTTCATAATCCTGAAAAATATCAATTATTTAGCTCGCCATCGCACGAGTTTTTATGGAATTTCGGACATAACTTCTTTGTTTATGAACCGATTTAGATGATTCTTTTTTTATTTGAAAGGGTATACTTCAAGAGTGGTCACAATTTAATTTCATTGTTATTGGACTTCGAACTTCGAAGATACATAAAGGAACTCTTCAAAATCAAATAGTATAAGTAAAGTGATTTAGGTTTTGGTAAGTTTATGGCAATCCAAAACAAACCAAATCATGGTTTGCGATGCAACGTTCTGGACTAGACTTGGACTACGATGACACAACGGAACTCCTCAAAAACAAACAGCGTAAATTTGGAAATTGAGTTCTGGGCATTTTACCATTGAAAATATTATAATATAAAGTAAAAAAATATTTACACGCTGCGCTTACATACCTACCACTAAAAAGTTGAAAATAAAAAAGCTTTTTAAAAAAAAAGAAAAACCGCCTTCAAAAAACTGAAAACAAAAACAGCTTAAAAATTAAATACCTCTAAAAAGCAAGAAATAATATTCGAATCATTCGTTACACATATTAATATTAATAAAACACGTCTAATGAAGTCGGGTGGGGCTTTAAGAAAAAAATGAAGTTGTTCTCCAGCCCCACCCGACTTCAATAGACGTGTTTTATTAATATTAATATGTGTAACGAATGATTCGAATATTATTTCTTGCTTTTTAGAGGTATTTAATTTTTAAGCTGTTTTTGTTTTCAGTTTTTTGAAGGCGGTTTTTCTTTTTATTCAATCGAAAGATAACGCATGATTACCTACAGCTCAAAAGTTCCCCTTCGGACTGTAGGTTCCACTCCACTACATTGTTCCATCAGTGGGTCCAATAAGATTTCCAAGTCCTCGTGTCCCCACTGCTAAAATATCGGTGGGTCCAATGGGATTTCCAAGTCCTCGTCTTCATGTTCTAAGATTTCGACGCTAAGCTTTTGATTTCTAAGGGCATTTTTATAATTTCCTGGAACTGCGGCTTTTCGTCAAAAGCCGCATGGTGATAGGAAAACATCCAATGTGTGTTGAGTTGATAGATTGACCCAATTGAATCGACTATAAATACCGAAAACCGTTAATACCGTGCACAAACCGAACAGCCGTAAATAAACGTTCGCAAATCAACTGGATATTTCTGCGGTAGCCGGTCCAACCACAACAGGTGCTTGTTAATTAACCGCCGTTTATCTAATTAACAGTTCTAGTGGCTATCGTTAATCTTTTGTTCAATGAGATGAAGGTTCAGACGGCTGGATTGTGGCTTGATTTATCTATTAGCATAGTAGTTCAATTGATTTTGCTTCTCTATCATGAAAAGTTTTGAAAAAAGAAACAAGCTGTAATTTACATAAGCTAATCGAGATTTTACCAACTCTATAGACTTTACCATCTGTAAATTTTTTTTTTAATCCTATTAAATATTAACACTGCCATTAGTTGTACGTCTTTCTTTGCCTTGTCTTCTTAGTATCAATGTATTTGCATGTGAGTTCTTCGAATTATTTGTGAATATCAACGAGTAGTTCATCTTAATACGTAGGCAAGGCAGGCAACTACAAAATTGGACGAAATGTAAGGAACATGCTCACTGATTTCGTGTTCGTGTAATGTAATAGCTCCTAACACGACAGCGTCACAGTGATAGGTTTCAGCAGTTGAACGCCGAAAGCATTTTCCTTATGAGGCAGAAACAATAAACATTGTTGCATTTTTATGTTCATAACGTACAGTTTCAGTAATCAAAAGATTATTTTGCCATCTTCAATATCAGCAGTGAGTTCTCCTCTCTCTTACAGCGAACATTTATTATTACCTCATGAGAAATATTCGACGAAGCAGTAAACAATGTTGCGACGAAGCTTAACTCATAGATCGTGGTAATGAAACCGAAATAATGGCAGCGCCTGCGACGATCGTGCCACGGATCTGAAGACGTCGTCACGACCCGACGCGACGATGACATACGGACACTAAAATGACAATATCTCTTGAAGATCCGGAATTTTCAAGCGATATCAAATGGTTACACTAAAACACTTGAAACTTTATCACCCTTAAGGTGCTTATATGTAAAAAAATGGCGAATAGATTCGGAATTGCTTTTATCCAGTAGAATTTAATCTAAAAAAAAATTCAGAAAATCTAAGTCAAACATACTTAAAAGTCAATAGTCTAACATTGAATAATAACAACCCGAAAACTATAAAACAATCCATTATTTTATCGGATCGTAATGAAACTAACGAATCGAAACGATCGAAATTCGTTATGAAACTAACTCAAATAAGTAGTACCTACAATTTTTGGCGCACTAAGAAGTGTGCATGAGTCAATTTTATAGTATTTTTAAAGGTAAGAGAGAATGATACTGCAATAATGGTTAATGATAATATCGCTATGAGCGAAGCGAGAGTCCCTAGGATACGGCACATACAATCAAGTTGCATGCAAGTTCTGTACATAATTTGTCCACAAATTAAATTATCCTTTTTTCTTTCTTTCAAAAGTCTACTAAAATAGTATCAAAGAAAAGAACCTTAAGAGAACAAGTGAAAATGTCTAATAAGCAATACCATAAATAACAACTAGAACTGGTAATGAAGCGGGTAAAGCGACGATCGTGCTGATTGCGAGGGGGTATCACGACGAGACAACACGGGACCGATAGCTGCGCATTATATTATAAATTGTAAGTTGTTGGTAATGATGGGTGGCGGAGTGAAAAACTAAGCTAACTAAAGAAAGGGAACTAAACTACATTTACACGACTATTGAACCTCTTATAAAATCCCTTTGGAAGAAGTTTTCAGTAACGTCAAATATGTCGTCGACGTAATAAGCCACCCGATGAATGAAAAATAATGATAGAAGAAAAACTTTCGCAAATTATCAAAATAGATATTTTCTTAGACAAATTCCGTCCTCTACTTCTGACTAGCGCTTGGTGCTTATCCCAAGATTAGCCAACAATAAAGATGTCAATTAAGTTAAAGGCAACAATCGCAAATTTGAAGTTATACTGAAGAAAGTCACGACAAGTTAAAGGTTTCGTCATAAAATTAACATAAAGTTGCGGATGTATTACGGTAGAATCTAACAATCGAGAATTTATAGAAAGACATGGAGATAAGAGAAAAGCTTTCGAGTGAGGTCAACGGATAACTTTCAGCTAAAACAGGTGCAGTACCATCAGTACTAAAAACCTTTAGGCAACTTTTTATGGAACCTTAGCAACGCATGCTTTTTATATCTTTCAAAAAGTTCTTGAGAAAATGTTCTTTTTTCACGACTCCATCCATAGTTTTAAACTTTTTTAGATTTTATGCATTGTCAGGGGTTAGTGCATTGGGCCGGAATCCTAAGAGTGCGGGTTCGAGTCCCGTCTGAGCTGCCACGGGTGAGTCGATTTTTTCTAATATTTTTCAATTATAATTATAATCCATCCATAGTTTTTAAAGTTTTTATTTCACAAGAAAGTATTTCGTATTTTTATGTAAATCAAATTTATATTGTAGCTTTAGGCAGTGCGATAATTTTTTTAGGGAGGAATTAACAAAATATTAAGTTCTGGAATTCAAAGGACGACCAATCTCAAATAAATTAGTGGCAGATGGGACGAAATCAATTGGCATAAGCACAAAAGTACGTCTGTTACGTAAGATCAGTAGAATGAGGAATCTTTTTATACAGTAGATACTCCTGCATGTTCAAGGAATAAAATTATTATTGAAATATTTAGCTAGTTGAATGGCAAATAGAAATTCACGGCTTCCTTATTTCCACAAATGGCAAAACCGATTGCCCGATTGCCAATTGTTCGTAATGTTTGAATTTAGTTGTGCACTCAACACCTCTTGCTACGAACGAACTTATGCAAAAAGAGACAGTACACCCGTTTTCACTGTCTTTTCCTAACAACAACTCGACCAAATTTAGCTGTCATGCAGCTGTCATTCGCCTAATTAATTAATTTGCATATCTTGGTCAAGTTTTAGTCAGGAAAAGACTTACACCCAATTCACAAACATTACTATGAGGTCTCACAGTGCCTACGGACGCACACCATCACACGAATACCTAAAACAAACGAACCATCACAGAGTTCATTTCAAGGCTTCGTTCCTTCGATCATCTATACCTGTGGATATTGCATGACAATGGTATTTGTGGGACACTTTTGACTCCCGCAAAACGCAGCCCACTATGAAAGTCCCCCAAGACTTGTCATACAACTTGACATTTAGTGTAGCGTGATTTGTCAAACGGCATGTGCCACATTTCCGCTTTGTTATTGTATGACGTGTTACATCCTCAGGTATAGATGATCGAAGCTTCGTTCGCATAGGCAAGGGTCGTTTGATTATTGTTCTTGAATATTGTTGTTAGGCGATTCTTAAAGATTCTTCTCTTTCAATTTAGACGTTTTAAGAGGGACTGCTGCCGTAAGTCAGCAGGCTGGAAATCGTACCGCAAAATACAAAAGAAGTCAGCTTATGACCGTTGGCAAAAAACAAAAACGTCTGGGCGCGGTACGATTTCCAGCCTGCTGACGTGCGGCTGCAGTCCGTTTTTTTGAGACTTCTAAATTGAAAGAGCCCTTAAGTTTAGTGCAAACGGTACCTACTTAAAAAGAAACAAATAAACATCTGTTTCTCAACCAACAACATGCCCACCATCGTCCTATTCCCACATTAATGAAACAACAAAAACAAATCAAGAGCATGTCCTGGCCGGAACAGTTTGTCATTACGGAGAAGTAATAAGTCGTAAAAGTGGATTAATTGGGGCTCGACAGGAAACGAACACAATAGTTGAACGACGGATATTGGTTCGGAAAGGGCCAGACCTTGCATGGTCGGTATGCAATGGGAGCTACGAAGGTCAATTCTATGTAATAGAAGTAGCTGATCAAATAGGGAGATATTGTTAATCATTTGAATTTTTAAAAAAATAACTATTAAGTAACATGCCCGAAATGCAATGGGTATTACCTATTGTTGCGAAGGTCAAATTGTATATATGCCTACCTAATAGAAGCTATCTAGTTAAGCCAAATGGTACTGGAAGATATTGTTCATAAATTGAAGCTTTTATGAAATGATAATCAAATTAACATTGTCTAAAAAGATAAATCTTACATTGACCGTTTAGGAATTAAAACTGTATTGTACTTCACAAGAAAATGGGATAATAGAATCTCTGCCAAGAACCTTCGGTAGTTGCCCCTTTGAACAAAAACGTGAACGTATTTGGTAGTTTCTGTTATTGTTTAATCTCTGGATCTCTCTCTTCCCGAAGTAGTATTACTTCGGGAAGTTAATATAATCACTTTGTAATGAACTTACTACCCGAATGCCTTAGATGTGCCGAAGTGTAAACATTTTATACTATGTATAAAGAATTCACTTTTTGAAAAATATCAAGTAATGTGTCAAACATACAGAAATAATTTAACAACTTAATGATACTTGATGATTTAAAAGTTAAACTTTCACCAAAACAATCATAAACATCTTTTCAAAAGCTAAAATGACAGGAAGATAAGAGCAGCACCTCATTCGACCTTTGAAATTGCTAAGCCTAAGCCCATCAAATGTCGATTATAACAATACGATTTAGATTCAAGCCTCTAGAGTCGGATGCTGGCAAAATTGCTGCAATCTCGAAAAGGCGGTAATTCTGAATGAAAATAAACCTAGATTTAAGACTAGCAACTGAAGGCAAAATAATTGCAAGTCGAAGGTAATCACTAGTTTTCTGTAGGAAATTATGAGGGGCTGTAAAATATAACGCCTCTGACTAAGGAAAGGAACGACTTCAGAAAATATTAATTGTTAAGGAAAGCTTACTTATAAAACTGGTAGTTAAAGTTATTATACTTATCTTACAGAGATGGTTGCGTGAGGTATTTAAGTTTGCCGACAAAAGCATTTCCGTATCCACGTGGTAATGTTACCTAACAGTTGACTTATGGTTGAACTAATAACGATCGAGATAAAGCTAGCCCGTTGAACACCGCTAGATTTATTGAGAACAAAGATAATATTGCGGTTAAACAAACGATAATCGAATCAGAGCCAGTAGACGGTGAAAATGCGAGATAACGATCTGACTATTTAAATTTACTTTGGTGTCGTATCTTATAGACTTCAATCTTGGGATCACAACCGATATTTTATGATTCTGGGTCAGTATTACACTTGGATTTGATTTAAATAGAATAGCAGTAGATCTCTTTACATGAAAAGGATCTAATTGGATCACGTGTATCAAAGTAAATACCTCAAGAAAAGGAAAAAAAAATCAAATCAATATTTTGCAACATAATCTTTTTCCACCGACGAAGGCTAGATTTAATAACTAGGTACACTGTTATTTTTATTCTACTATGTGCTCAAAGACAATACCTACCCCATCCAGCAAGTGAGCGGCGTAAAGCATGTATTGAAAGTTTTGACAGTTTAGAGAAAGAATAATATAAACTAGACTGTACCATACGTCCCTATTTCATGTCGTTAAATACGACATTATCTTAACCGTTTTACTTCTACTATGTTTAGATTACTCCGAATAATACGTAACAATTGTTATTTATAGAGCTTGTATTCTCTTTCCGTGAATTGTATCAGCTAACATCGACGCAGTTACATTACTCGAGTAAACGATATGAGAGTGCAACACATCAATATCCCTTTGAGTTGGATAATAACTTAAAGTACTATTTAAAGTAAAAAAATATACAATTCCATGTGTAATCCTTAATAATAACGATAAAGAATTTCCATAAACAAGACGCTTAAGGTATAACACCAAATAACAATTCTAATAATATCAGGAAGCCTAGATAACTTAAGTGAACCCAGTATCTCTAAGACAATGTGAAAGTTTAATTAATTATCGGTACTAAACCACTTAAAGCGCACGATAACACCAATGAGCTTTTCGTAATAACAAAGTAATTGCAAAATTTAACACCTGGAAACAAAGACAACTTAATAGACTCATTAAATAAGGCTCTACAAAATTTCTCCATAGATAGAGTTGCCAATGCCCAGAAAGAAATGAGGACATTTTGAGGAGTTTATGATAATAGAAAGCTATTTCAATACACAGATGATTTCCCACTGGGACAAGTATTGTTATATTTATACAACTAGCATTTGCCCGCGACTTCGTCCGCGTAGATATTAGAGAAAGTCATTAGGGAACCTCCAGTATTCTGAGTGACAATTTAACAATAAGAATAATGTTCTTAACTTCAAGCATTATCCAAGAATTGAATAAATCCAAAAGTAACGTGATAATAACATTAGAAACGTGAAAGGGGTGGTGTTTGCAAAAACAGCTGAACGGATAAGAATGAAATTTTGCACGCACATAGTTTTATAACCTGGATTGCCTGGTTACCTGGATTTATTGGTTAAAGTTTCCCTAAAAATTTTCTTGAAGGTAAGGTTAAAGGTTTTCTTATGTTAACACGGACAAAGTTACGTGCGATAGCTGGTTTAAAATATCTGATTTAATCTAAGTACCTACTTAACAACATTAATACATAATGGTTTCAAATTTTAAAGACGGCAAATAAAATGTAATAAAAGCCTCTCCCATATAAAATACAGACATAAAGCACTAACTTTAGAATACCCAACTACAAAGCATTCGACGGATGATTTAACATTCACACCATTCTCTTATAGATGCTAAAAGCAATTCTAGAAGTCATTACAACCCGACAGTTGATTGAAATCCGTGTAACACGTGCAACGTAATAAATCCGACGCAAATATTAAGTGAGGGTGAAAGTGAAAATTGAAGCCGACTCCATAGGCTACGTTCACAGAAACAATGAGACGGAGAGACAAAAAGTAAAAGAACAAGGAAAAGTACAAGAACACATGAGTTGATTTATTGTATACATTTTCATTTTTCAGTGCGTGAAGTTGATTTTCCTCAAAAAGTTGAAAATCTTACTGTTTTGATGACGGTAATCACTAATCACGGAGACCCAAACCAAAACCAACGTTTTGATGGAATTCAATGTTAATTGAAATCAAAGTAACACATTTTATACACTTTTAAACTTTCGCGTTGCATTTTATTAGATTTGGAACACAGGTTTTAACGCGATTTTAACTAAAGCACAGGTGTTGAGCACCTACCTTTTCCCGACGTTTCGACCGAGTTGCATCGGCCGTGGTCACGGGCTGACTGGAGCTGCGGTGTTACGCCTCCTCCTCTGCATCGGTGGAATCTTCATCCACCGTCGAACAGTTTTTCCAACTACCGCCACACACAATACGTTGGAAAAACTGTTCGACGGTGGATGAAGATTCCACCGATGCAGAGGAGGAGGCGTAACACCGCAGCTCCAGTCAGCCCGTGATCACGGCCGATGCAACTCGGTCGAAACGTCGGGAAAAGGTAGGTGCTCAACACCTATGCTTTAGTTAAAATCGCGTTAAAACCTGTGTTCCAAATCTAATAACACATTTTATTCAAAAGTCGAAATACTAACATGATAGTTCTGAAACAACTTCAAACAAATATTTAACAGTCAAAACTCTAGCCAAAAAGGAGTAAATATTAACTTTTGCCTCAAGTTCACAAGTAATGGTTAAGAATTTCTCAAGAAAGGAACAGTGCAAAGATCCTTTATCAAAATTACCTATTCTGAAAGTGAATAAGTCTTATTGCAACTTGTGGTTTACCAGACACGAGCTCACTCGAAGGTCGACCTCCAGATGAAGATGCTAACCGATAATTGAACCCACAACCGGTCGAACTGACCCTTCGTTTTACAACAACGTGTAAACAAGGGAAAACAGAAATACGCGATGGCATCATCAATACAAGTTTCTTTTTGGAGAAATTGAGATACTACTGCTGTTGAAAGACGAGGCGTATAGTTTATGCAAGCTTGAAGATTATTAGGCATATCAATTGATTATGGTCGTTGTAACTTGATTAAGAAATAAGCTAGCTAGCTAGAGACTGTTCTCATGAAGGATGTTTACTATTTGATTGCGTATCCCAATTTCAAAACTGTTATTAGGCTTAAATTGCCTTGGCTATTTTCTCTATGACAAAAATCTCAAAATATCTTTCAATAACGAACTCTGGACATTATACCGCTATCCTACACCGTTTTCCTAGTAAGCTGCGATAGCTTTAATATGGTTTCTGCTTTCTGCACATTACTTCAGAGCTAGCCTAAAGGCCTGAGAGCAGGCTTTGTGAGATTTTTGCCAGTTCGCCACAATTCCTTATCGACACTGCGTAGAAACACTTTCCCACACAGCTTTCTAAATCCTTGGAAGATAGGAAGTTAGACTTGCGAAGATTAATTGCGTGAGATTTTGTAGTGTCATTTAATATAATTTTTAGCACGTAGCTTGAGCACTTCAAGTTGTTGAAAAAATAGATTGAATCTTAGAAGCAGTCTTGTCTCAGTCTTTGAAGTATCAAAGAAATAAACCAAACCTCTTGACGAAGCTTCAGTCAAAGAATGTTACTAAGCTAGTTCTGTTAATTGGATGTTTACATGTCTGGAGTGCAACATAAATAATCTTTACACCTCTTGAACCACACTTGACGATAAACTCAATTTTTGCTGCTTCAATTTCTTCGTGCCAGATCTCAAAGTGGTTTTAACTGGAGGTTTACGGTGGCAATTATGAAATGACAATTCGAATACAATTCTAGTTGTTATCGGGGTTAACACCTGCGGAGAACCACTAGTGCAATATGACTGCACTAAACTGGTGTCTGACATTATTAACACGTTTTTTTGTTTTGTTAATATATTTTATTTGGGAAATTAACAGACAAATAACTGAATAAATAAGACTATGGATAGTCCAATGCTAATTAAAAATATGGTACTCGTATCGTATCGTATGTATGCAATTATTACCAATATAAATTTTATTAATTCTTTATCTATGTATACTATTATAAAACTGTAATCCTTACTAATATTATAAATGCGAAAGTCCGTTTGTTTGTTTATTTGTTTGTTTGTTTGTTACGCCTTCACGTCTTAACTACACAACCTATCGTTATGAAATTTTGCATACACGTTGTGAAGGGTACAGAGAAGGACATAGGGTAACTTTCATCCCGAAAAAAGCACTGTTCCCGAGGGATAGCAAAAAAACTTTCCACGCAGACGAAGTCGCGGGCGGCCGCTAGTTTAATATAAATGCAGTATTGATACGGTTATTTGAAATTTTAAGAACATAGTTCTGAAGCTGTTTTTATCATCAGGCTATATTGATTAGTCATTTAAAAAATGTCATTGAATTCCACAGGTGCGAACCGGTGAACTGTCTGTCCGCCGCCGGCCCACGATTACGCTTACATGTCATAAAATTAATGTTGTTTTACAGGCCGATTCATCAAAAACAGACATTTGCAGTCGCAGTGCCACTGGCAACTAATTTACGTACGATCGCAATGAGCGTGACATGCGCCAACACCATCGACAGATAAATTTTTGATCATTTTCACGTTTTTTTTTCGAGAACAGCTGGCAAGTATGCCTTTGTTACTTTCCCACAGAAAACAATGAAAATGGTAATCTACAAGTTTCACTAGATACAGACTGCCGATTCAGCAACAAATATCGCAATACGCGCTGCACGTGTGTGCGCCAGCTCATGATTTTATCATTACTACAACAGTTGGCAGGTATTTCTTTATTATTAACTCGTAGAGAAAAAACAAAAAATTTTCTTCTACAAGTGCCAATTCAGTAGAGACAGACTACTGTTGCGATTGCAGTACCACTGGCACACGATCATATCGCACGTCGACGCACGATCACAATAGGCGTTGCACGTGTGTATGCCAGCTCATGCGTTTGTCATTACCACAACAGTTGGCAGGTATATCTTTATTATTAATTAACCCGTAGAGAAATAATACAAAAATATTCTACAAGTGCCAATTCAGTAGAGTCAGACTACTGTTGCGGTCGCAATGCCACTGGGACACGATCATATCGCACGTCGACGCACGATCACAGTGAGCGTGGCACGCGTGTCACTGTTATATTGGCTATTGCCAGTGTAACTGGCAGATAAATATTTAAAATAAGTAACAATAAACAAGTACACATTTTTAAGACATTACCTAATTATGTATTTTCTAGTAATGTTACATTGTAGTGTAAATTACCTATATTAACAACTTTCTGTAGTAAAATCATACATAATTAGCACCAAACTGAGCATAACTTGTAAGTATCTTAAATAATAAATAGCTTGGTACTTTGTCTCTAACACAAACGCTTATCATTATCCTTTCTAATTTCGATTACTCGGAAATATTTTAATAGGTGACTTTAACGTTGTTATTATTTTGTTATGTATATTGTTATATGGGGGCAGCGAACTAAAACTACAAACTGTAATTTGGTAGGTACTGTAAAGAACGCTAACGTCTGTCACAAGGCGGCGAATTTATAAAGGCTATACTATTTGAGTCACTAGGTTTTTTTCGTACCTATGTAATGTTTGAAAATATCTCGACAAAAGCTAATCCATTAGAGTCAACTTTTTTACTAAGATAGATTAGGTTTTGTCGAGTATTATGCATAAACAAAAGCTCATCTATTAGAGTCTGACTCGTGACTCAAATAGTATAGCCTTTGTAAATTCTCCACCGGGCGCGTGGCTGGCCAGCAAGGAATGATAACGTTATTTTAAAATTTAACGTTATTTCTTACTTTTTTTGCCGTTAATTTTAACATTAACGTTATGTCAATAAATAACGTTAATTTAGATAACGTTACAATGAAATTAACGTTATTTCAGTAAATAACGTTAATTTTAACGTTATTTCTTAAATTTTTTACCGTTACTTTAAAAATTAACGTAACGTTTCTTTTTACCGATAATTATACCGGTACGATTGTACCAAGTTTAACGTTATATTTAACGCTAATTTTACCGGTATAATATTTTTAACGTTATTTTTACCGGTAAATTTGCCGATAAAATGTTTTAACGGTATTTTTAAGGTTATTTTTTTTATCGTTATTTTTTTAACGGTATTTCAATCCCTGCTGGCCAGACTAAAATCTGTGCGGGTTGTAATTTTTTAGCCCCGTGGTGCTATTTTTTAAGCAATATTTGTTTGCAATTACACTTCCATCGATTTTAGTTCGCTGATCATAGGATACCTTCTCACTCATATCTTCAAAACTCTTATAACATGAGCAATGATGACGCTGGTTTGTATTATATGTAAGTAGCCTACTTATCAGTGGCGAAGGGTCCATACATGCCGATTCCTATCGGCTTCCTTTTTAGAAATCCCACCCTAGAAATCCACCATACAGTTAGGAGAATGTTTAGAGAAATTATTGGTCCGGCTTACCTTTGCCATATTTCGACTCCTCGCCACTGCTACTTATAATACTTTTCGCACAGTATCAAAATCTCTTTCGGAATAATATCGACACGCGTGACTTTCTCCGTAATCACTGGCATCTTGGCGATTGTCATCTCACGCGTGACGTCACGCACCGACATATTGTGCGGGTTCCGAATATTACTGGTCTATTCCCATCTAACACTACATTTTTCATAATCAAAATGCAACGTAATCCACACTTACTTCAAAACATACAACTTATCATAATATTTTTATAAAACTACAAAAAAGTTACTCTCTCTGTCTGTTTTATTGACAGTTAAATAATTTTTGATGCATTCTGGTATTGAATCGGACCTTGGGGAAAACATACTTGCGGCCGTTTGCACTAAACTTAAGAATCGCATGACAGCTGCAGACAGCTAAGTTTATAACACCGTTTTAATTTGGTCGTTGTAGTTAGGAAAAGACTTAGGCGATTATTCAGTTTAGTGCAAACGGCCGTTAGGCTTCTTTCTAGTAATTCTGAAATTCCTAACTAGAACGAAATACCACGCGGTCGCGGAAGAAGTCAACGACAAAAGCTAGTCATCAATATTATCACATTTTCCATTTTTTTTTTATCGTAAACGTATTTTTTATCTAATTAAGCAGAAAAAAAGTTGTAGGATATTGAATTCATTTCACTCGAGTCGTGGGGTAACGTATTATTCAAGTTATTGAAAAATTAAAGACGTAAAAAGGATCTTATTTTTTTCAATAACAAACTAAACCAAATGTAAGAGTGGCAGACGGGAGAAGAAAAATCGTAATGCGTTGAATATGCGTTGCAACTTAATAGATTTCATGGTATTTTTTATACTTTTAATTAGGAATAGCAAACGAATGACGCAACCAGAGCCGCATTTCTTTATAATTGGTGGTTTTTCAAGGGAAAGTATTTCTGCACTGCACCCATAGATAGAAAATAAATGGGTGAAAAATTCGTACTAAAAGTTACATGTCCTTTTTAAATTATTTTGGTTGGAATAAGATTTTTTTTGTTTCACACAACTCAAAAATTTTCAGTAGTTACCTACAAAGTTATTCCAAAACAACAACCAATCAATTTTACAACGGTTTTTTTTAATTAGTGAAAGAAATAGTTCTCGATGGTTTACTTTGGAAAATCGCTATTCGTACCAATATATCAAAATGTCAAAATTTATATGAAGCGAAATAACGCGGGTGGCACACTTGCTTTATTAAATAAATCTACCGCAGTCTATGGCGCCCGAGGGGTGAAAGCTACCGAATGATAGCCCATCGATAAATACATTTATCACGTCTTAGGGATTAATTAATCAACTAACAGTAACTGAAGAAACAATATTGGAGTAATTGCTAGTTACACAATATGCATACTGCTTAAGGTAATTATTAACTTTTTTATTTGAAATGTGACCACACGCACTTATTTGAATAAAGTGTGTTTTTTTATGCACAACGGACTTCACCTCACCTGATGTTAAATGACGATAATAGGGCAGGTAATAAAAGCACACTACACCCGGAATCCTCACCACTGAGGAACTATGGCTATCTATCTGACCTCTAACTGCCGGAACACAACAATTTTTAAATTGTTGTTATGGCGTCAGACTTAGGTATGTAAGATAGTAGTAGATATCCAGGTGGACTTGAAATTAGCCCCACCACCAACCAAACTAAGCACAAATTTGAAGGCAGTTGGTTAAGAAGTAATACCGCATACTCGAAAAAGAGTCTTGGGTGGCAGGCACCATATTTCTTTGCTATATCAATAAATCCTACACCGTTGAGTCCGTTCCATTCCACATAGTGATTAAATTTAAACTCTTTGGTGGTATGAGCCCCAGGCGCGAAAGCTACCGAAGTACCGATCTCGCAATTGATAAATTCATTTATTATCACGCAAACCCTGTGGTTACTAATGTTACTATTTAATCTCTTAAGACAACTAGTTTTTGTGCACTAATTATTACCGACCCATTTGCGATGTGGTGAAAAGATGTTGAAATATATTGATATGATTGAACGCAGTTGACAGATTCTGAACTCTTTAACCACAATGAAACTGGTTCTTTGGTAAATATCTAATCTAATAAAGCGTCGCAAATGAGTGTCTATAACGCCTCGGTAAGGAGTTGATCAGAATAATAAAATAAAATGACCCACTTTTCTGTAAATTTTTTTAAGCTTAAAAATTATCTCTACAAATTTGAACATACAACTTTGCTTGCCATTCACTTCACCTGATGTTAAGTGACGATAAAGCCGAAGGTGGAGGTGGAGGAGGTGCAGTGGCACCCGGAATCCTTATCACTGAGGCTGCGTTCGGACGATTATGCACGACCCGACCTCAACCTGAACTCAACTCAAACTCAACTCGAGCTCAACTCAAACAGAGCCCACTCCTTGAAATACAGAGCTTACAATTTTGAGTTTTATTGTCGATGCAACTGCACACGCCCCGCGCTCAACCGAACTCAACTCAAATTCAACCCGAACATTACCCAAACTCAACTCAAACTCAACCCGACTCAACTCAAACTCACCTCCAACTCACCTGAACATTACATAGGAGCTTATTAATGTGTCATAAGACTCAAAATTGTAAGCGATGTATTTCAAGGTGGGCTGCGGTTAAGGTGAGTTTGAGTTGAGTCCGGGTTGAGGTCGGGTCGTGTGTTATCGTTTGAACGCAGCCTGAGGAAGTGGCTATTTTCACCTCTAACTGCCGGAACACAACAATTTTTAAATTAATCTTTGGGTTTATATTTCGAAACTATGTGGTCGGGTCGAGGACTTAGATTACCAAGTCTAGCCATAAATGAAGATTTCATTGCCGGTTTGTTAAATTTTAAACTAACTGTACTGTAGTAGCGTAGAGTAATAAAAATAAGGCCAGTAGTCATATATGGATCAGAATGTTAGGCTATGAAGAAGATGGATGAAAGAAAGTTACATAGCAAACTAGCAGAGAGGAAAATGCTGAGGTGGATGTGTGGTGTGACGCGAATCGATAAAATTAGGAGTGAGTATGTGAGAGAAAGCTTGAAAAAACCACCAGTGATAGAAAAGTTGAAAGGGAATCGTCTGGCTTGGTATGGATGGGCATGTTATGAGAAGGGATGTTAGGCTTGTTACTGGAAGAGTAACGGATATGGATGTTGAGAGCTGTAAATTAAGAAGAAAACCGCAGAAAAGATGGATGGATTGTGTGCGGAATGATATGAATGTGATGGGGGTGGATGAAGAAATGACGAGTGATAGGAAGGAATGGAAGAGAAGGACGCACTGCACCGACCCCAAATAAATTGGGATAAGGGTAAGGGGATGATGATGTAGTAGCTTAGAGTCGGTTATGGGTGGTAACAGACATCATTTGTATCACATACATCATAGCCAGAACCCGGATAGTATCTATATGTAAAACACGGAACAATACGTTTCGTGGTAAACACAAATGCAAGACCAAATAAGTAATCTCCATTACGCCAGAGCCTAGCTATCGATTGCAGATAATCAGATCCTCTTGTCACACAAATTGTGGGGTTAATTCTGACATCGTGCGACCCGCGCTTTCTCGCGTCTCAGTCGGCCGCGATATAAATAACTATCAGATAAGGGGGCAATTTGTGCACCGATAGACAATCGATTTAGATGCACTGATGACCTCTCGAGTGTTGGCACAGTGGAGTGATAGGCGGTAGAACATTACCGCAGCGGTAGAACACAATTTTACTTAGTTCAAGTAATAATATTTTTTCACATTTAAATTACCATTTAAGACAATAGAGGTGTCCTCTAGCCCTGACTTAACAATAGAAAAGCAAGTGTTTAAGAATTGTATTGTCTCGTAAATGTGACTTGATGTGCTCACTGAGGTAAGTATATGTACTACACTTAGGGTTGCCAGACGCCCGGGATTTCCGGGATTGTCCCGGAATTACGTGCCTTGTCCCGTGTCCAGGAATTACACCTTACTGTCCCGTATTTGTTGCATTTTCCATACTAACATTTTCTTAATTTATTAAACAACCATGAACGCTAGTCGCTAATGTTTTAAAACTTTATGCACAAATGTTTAAAACTATTCGTAGTTGTCTTGTATAAGATGGTTATTAATTATTCGATATGTGTAATATCAATAATTGATGAATATTTCATAGAAGAGACGAAGTTCATTAATGTTGATTGTTTAAAGTTTTATTTCATCAATAATGAAAAGCGAGATTCCAAAAATATAAATTAAGATCGCCCGACGTCAAACCCCCATTGACAAATTACCAAATTATTCATTAACTAGCGGCCGCCCGCGGTTTCACCCGAGTGGTTCCCGTTCCCGTGGGAGTATCGGAATAGAAAATATCAGGCTATCTACTATCTGAGTGCCAAATTTCGACCAAATCCTTTCAGTAGTTTTTGCGTGTTTGAGGAACAAACATCCATACCCACAAACTTTCACATTTATAATACTAGCGGCCGCCCGCGGTTTCACCCGCGAGGTTCCCGTTCCCGTAGAAATATCGGGATAAAAAGTACCTATCTTATGTTTTAATCTAGGTTTTCTACTATCTGTGCGCCAAATTCCAACTAAATCCGTTTACTTAGTAGTTTTTGCGTGATTGAGGAACAAACATCCAAACATCCAAACCCACAAACTTTCACATTTATAATACAAGGTGTTTGGTAAAAGCCTTATAAAGCCGAATATGGTAGATAGGGACCATCAAACTGAACAACTTTTACTATGGGACCAACTCTGAAATCGCGAAAAAAAAATCAGCTGTTTCATACAAAAATTAATAACTAAAATATCAAAATGTATGAAACAGCTGATTTTTTTTTCGCGATTTCAGAGTTGGTCTCATAGTAAAAGTTGTTCAGTTTGATGGTCCCTATCTACCATATTCGGCTTTATAAGGCTTTTACCAAACACCTTGTATAAGTAGGATAGGATTAGTAGGATATCGTGTACTTGAGTATGATTTTACTGTGTTCATAAAAATAACTAATGTATAAGAGACTCGAAGCATTTTTTACAATCATAAAATTCTTCTGTCATTACAATAATAAAAGAAAGTAACAAAAAACATTTTTTTTTTCAATACCAATATCACATCTCTTAAGTTGACATGAACTTTTAGATTAATAGAAGTGATCAGTCATTGGCCGAGATACGGAATCTCAAGATCGAAATCTCTCAAGATGACCTCAAGGGCGCAAGATGTGAACGATGTCCGTTTTGGTAGAAAGCGAATGTAATTGAGACGAGCTTCCGGCATAATCTTAGACGATAGCAAAAAATAATATTTATGTTAGTGCACAATGCAATAATTAATTAGTCTATGCTGTAATAGCTACCGCTATGATGTCTTTATCGGAGCGACATAATGCGTAAAATTATGACGAACGAGGGTCTTTGTACTGAAAAAACCGATATAGAACTCAAATGAGCCTAATATTAGGTACCCTAGCGAAAACTTTCAGGGCATAGTCGACTCATACTTCTAAATCTATCTGAAGTGCAATTTCCCATCGCAAAATTCATGAAAAATTTTGTGTTTTTTTTTTCTGTCAGACAGACTGAGTCTGTCTTAGTTGCATAGAACCTAAGCTTACAGAAAAAATATTAAAATATAATTTTATAAGTAAATCTGCAATGTACAACTGAAACCCGTGATATTATCGAGTTGTTACGCCTTAATTGCTTCTCAATGAAAAATCAAAATCTCTTCAACTATGCATTTGCGACAAGTGGTTCCATAGAGAAAGTTGCTTATTTCTAAGGGTTGAATCATCCCTTAAAGTTTTCGCTAGAGTGCTACTAACATCCTGTATAGTGATATATTATTTGATGATTTATATAATTGAAATATCAAAAATTAAATTTATATTCTTAATTGAAAATGAAATGGATGTCGAAATTGTTAATTTCTGTGATAGGTAACAGTTTTCTTCCATTTGTCATCTCGACTTTCAAAAGTTTCGAACGGGATAAGTGGTGTGGATATAGACTTGAAAACCAAAATCTATATATATAAAACTCTAAATTGATTGATTCATTCATTGTTGGGATAAGCGTGGAGCCCTAACGGCTGAAGGTAGAGACACCATTTTTGGAGGGTAGATACCTTTGATGGTGTAGGTGAGCACTAAGAAAGGATTTTAGAAAATAATTTGTATAGGGCTGAAGGTAGAAACACCATTTTTGGAGGGTAGATTCCTTTTATAATGTATGTGAGTGTGAGCACTACGAAAAGGGTTTTGGAAAATTCCCGTTATACTGGGTGCTACAGGGTGTTCCAGTTTGTACTTGAATTTTTATGACAAAATGTGTGAAATGAGGTCTACAGATAAATTAAAACCTAGGTACGAGTATATTGGCAATCCGTGACTTTCAAAATAAATGCAAATCTATCTTAATCACGCGAACGAAGTCGCGGGCAAAAGCTAGTAAGAACATAAAAATGTAATTTATATGTAAGAGTTACTTTATTGGACAATCAAGAAACGCAAAAACTCTCTTCAGTTTAGCATTCACAACACAAGAAATTACCGAGAACAGTGAACCCAGCCTCCCGTTATTTATTCTTGTCATCTGTCGAGTTGCTCTAACGAAAGTAATCTAATCAGAAAACGGCTAACTTTCTACAATAATCAAAGTGGCATTTAAATTCACTTACATACATAACACACATTCATCTTGTCGTCTCTCAAATGCATTAGAATTTGTTCTGTACCGAGCTGCAGTGATTTTAACCTAGCAATTTAGAATTGTTAAGCCGCGATTACATACGCCGATTTAGCACACCAATTTAGGCCGCGTTCCGAATCACGCTCACAACGCTGTGAGCGCGAATCCGACCAAATTAAAAAGTCACAAAATATTACACAAATAGGGTATTTGTGTACCTACCTAATTTAATGGATTATACGCTAACAGCGCTGTTGGCGTGATTTGGAACGCGGGGTTAGAGTTGCCACCCGTATTAATAAGTTCAATTTTTACAGTGCATTTGCACAAATAACAGAAAGGTCAACATTTATTATGATTTTTTATTTTAAACTCTCATCTCCAATCTTAAACAATGTTTACTTTTCCGTTATAGTGTAAATTCAATTTTAAAATCGAACTTATTCTACAATATTTTATTGTCAAGTACGAGTGGCAACCCGAAATTGGTTCCTAAAATCGGCGTATGTAATCGAGGCTTTAACTTTCTGTTAGGAACACAAATATTATCCTTTTAAGGCGCTTTCATGACCGAAATTGGCGCCGGAATCTTATTTAATATTACAATATTAAATACATAATTTTTATAAAAGTTCTCGTGAAATTTTTAGGGCCCATAGTACATTTTTAGATGGAATCATTACATTCCCTCGTAGTTCGTAGTCACTGCTAGAAGTAGATAGCAAAACTGTTAAATTGGCCGTTTTTGACACATTTTCTATCTACTTCTACGAATGACTACAAGGAAATGTACTGATACCTTCTAAAAATACTAAAATATGGACCCTAAAAATTCGACGAAAAGTTTTATTAAAACCCTATTCTATTAACAACTTATTAAATAAAAAAATAAAAACCTCTGAGTGCGCCACTCTCGGTAGGGGAATCAGCCCTTTTGCGTTTGCCATGCTCCACTGATCTAAAGAAAAGTGAAAAATGCAAGGAAAACAACTATCACGTCTGGGGGATACTGAAACGATAATATGTTGGTTTGATAAACGATCAAACGAACTCTACAAGGATGTAAGTAGTATGTTCGTTCAGTATTGAAAGACGCCTGAATGCGCCGTAGTACCTATGCAGCTAGTGCGGATCGATTGTCATGGAGATCATTGAGGGAGGCTTATAATACCTACGCAATAGTGAGCCTGACTGAGGTGATGATGATGCGATGATGCTTAAATCTTAATAGTTTTATGTTAATAAAAATAGAAGGGTTAGTAAGGTGCACCGGGGCTATTGTAACTAAAATTTTAAGTTGTTTAACTGTGAAGTTTTATAACTGTTACCTGTTAACTACACTGGCCTGCAAAACTAAGTACTACAGAGGTCTATTTTCATACAAACGAGGTAACTTTGAAGCATTGGTTCTCCGCCCAGGATTAAACGTGGTGTGATCTGATGATGGCCATCCAGGGAGTGAATGAAGAAGATTCAGATCCCCATACACATCCAATAGATCTGATCAGCATTCTAAGAGCTGTTTGGATATGTTTCAAAAAACCACGAAAATAGCATTAAAATGTATGGAAATGCTGTAACGGATAACTCTTATCCTTACAGCTCTTAGAATGCTGATCAGATCAATTGGGTGTGTATGGGGAGGTCCCCATACACACCCACAGATTCAGGTGAATCTCCTCCATTCACTCCCTGGATGGCCATCATCAGATCCTAGCTAGGTCAATCCTTGGCGGAGAACCAATGCTTCAAAGTTACCTCGTTTGTATGAAAATAGACCTCTGTAGTACTTAGTTTTGCAGGCCAGTGTATTTTAGTATACATTTCGGATGCATATCATTGTATATTTAATACAGAATGTTTTAATATTAATTAAGAAACGAATAACTTGATATCTAGGAGTCAAATATATGATTAATTTGTTGAAGGTAGAAATATTTACATTTACCCCACATAGGGGGTAAAAGCAACTAAATGCCATAAAACGAAATTCGAATAAGTTTTACGAATAAAAACTAAACAAAGATAAAACTCAAAACAAATTTTACAGGATATTCAATTTTGTTGCCAGCAAATAAGGTTAACTTTCGATTAAATCAAACTTTTATTTCTATTGGGGGTAAATGCGACTATTTGTAGGGGAACTAGTGTTGGGACACCTGGCAATGCACCTACATTTTTACGAGTAAAAAAGGACACTGCAAATTTTCACCGCTGACATTTATTACGTATAAAGGTTGACTTCCGTTAAAATCACAATGACATATTTATATTGTCATCTTTAATAACATAACATTGCACGTATAACTATATTTATACCAACGGTACCATTAATGGCACACAGTTTTATAATCAAGAATTACTACCTATAATAAAATTGAGATCAAAATTAACAAGATAGGTAACAATCAACTTTGGCAATATTATAAATAATTATCTGAGTCAAATAAGTGTATTAATCGATAATAACTATATCGATACAAGACATCACTAGTGATTTCGGTTTCATACAAAATATCACGGGGCTATTGCAACTAGTCTAAAAGTTGCAATTACCCCATGTATCATTTTTGATGGGGCAAATGTGACTATGCCTTTTACTGACTATAAACAGAACATTGGATCAATAAAATACAACAAATGCTACTTACGTTTATCGTTTATCACAAACACTATCGATAACAAACGAAAAACTCAATAAAAATATTTTTTTCGTAATAAAACACTTGCATCCGAGTCGAAGAGATTCAAAATGGCGGTTTGACATAATGCTTTGTCGTTCGCAAAGTTTTGATCCTACTAGCGATATCTGTGGGTTATAGTGACAATTAATCATTGCAGCTTAAGATCACAGATGTCGTTTTTCACCAAAAGTCGTTTATAAACAATTATTTAGATTAGTCGCATTCGCCCCCTAGTTGCAATAGCCCCGGTGCACCTTATCATGTAGCCATTTGACTATCACACGTTTCTATCAGAACTGCCCTCCTACTCAAATGGCCATTCTACTAAAATTAACGCTAATAGAATAGAATTACAATGTATGGGAATGACATAAGCTAAAGCTCAGCTCTTGTCAATCCAATACAATTGTTATTCTATTTCACTGGCATTAATTTTAGAAGAATAGCCATTTGAGTAGGCCTAGCTAGGCCGTCTGATATAGTAGAATAGATCACATAAAGCGGGGGTCGGGGTCGGTAAATTTTTTGCATCTCTTGGAAAAACAAAGAAAAACAACGTTGAATTCGCAAACAGCGAAGGAACTTAAACTGTAAAATACAATGTAGCGTAAAACGGCAACAGTATAGAAACCAGCCATCCATTGCGTTTCGGAGTCGTGCCTCACGGAGCCACAGCTAATGATCGCCATAAATCGCGCGCGATGGAGCGATGCCCTTAATTAGGCTCGTTTCATGAGCGAGAGTGCTTTCTGTAGAGCAAACTCAACGAAACTAGCTTCGATTTCGAACAAGCTACGAAGGAATTGATCTTACAGAATAGGTGCCTGGTTTGCCACTGGGTATGCTTATGATAAGAGCGCGTAGTCTGCAGCGAAAAGCTAAAAGTGTCCACTTTTAGCATCGTTTCTGATTTTATTAGACAACTTACTTTTGTCTGTAGGATTAAGAGGACGAAATCAATTGACGACGCCCATGGTCACCGGTTTTCATGGTTTCGCCAACTCTGAGGCCTTCAGGTTCAAAATGTATCTTTCCCATAATGTACTTACCTCGGTTTTAAAAGATACCTTTCTTGAAATGTCCACTTCCCAAAAAGTACCTTTCCCTCAATGTACCTTTCCTAAAATGTACCTTTCTCAAAATCTACCTTCTAAGAACAAATAAAATAACTGATTGGTTAGATTTTAAATATGTATAAAATAAATGAGGTCTCGGTTGGTCGGCCGGTCGACTACCATACTATGTTTCAATTATTAGTACTTGGTCAGATTCGCAAAAGGTCGGATTCTCATTTCACCGGAACACAGTCAAGAAAAGTTAACTTGATTATCACTATTAACTCCGCTCTTTGAAATCAGCGCAATGTATATTGTCCATGTTTCGAAATTAGCCATTTTTGACGTCCCCACTGCTGGGGGCCTTCCTTATGGATGGATAAGCAGGATGGGCCATAACCCACCACGCGGGCCTAATGCAGATTGGTGGGTGTTAACGACTGCAAATGCACCCGGGACCAACGGCTTAACGTGCCTTCCGAAGCACGGAGGAGCTCGAGATAATAAATTTGTGGTCACCCATCCTATGACCCTTGCGAAAGTTGCTTAACCTCCGCAATCGCTGGGCCAGGCACTAAACCACTTTTGTCTTATGTTTATATTTATATAATTGGGGGTCTATACCCCCCCATTTTTTTTTTCTATAAAGAAAAATCATGAATGAAAGAGACCTTTCTCTTTCAATATCATAACGGCCAATTATCCGAGGCGTCGCTTTGACGGCGTCTGACATAAACATATTGTTGTGGACTTGTGGTCCCTCCTAATGGCCAATACTCTAATGGGTTTAGCCTGAGGCTTCAAAAGCATTTTTGACAGTACTTTCAAGCAAAATACCCCTTATGTGTACGACATACAGCTTAAGAAAAATAGCATACGTTTTTCATCAGAGACAAATTTCGACTCTGCTGTTGTAAGATAGGGAATATTTTGCTGTGAATATGTGTGCCATGGTTTCATATTTTAATTGCTAACTTCGCCCACTCTCGCGCATCATTAGTCGCTAAAAGTCGTAGAACTTTTCCTCGTAATGAAGACTTACTGAAACTGAGAGTGATGTTTGAACAAATTGGCATCAATCATGTCATCGCAAACGTAATGGACGCCATTAATCATAGGTTTGCGTCATAAGTTTTATATAATCATTTACACACCTTCCTTACCCCTTTCGTTGAACGCTACAATCATCTACTTGACAAGCGATTCCGTGTTAAATATCCCCTAACATCTTCAACAACAATGTTCGTTGAATCACTTTTGCATTGGCTACAACTACATGACCATCCATCACCAAACCGATCATCATCGTAAAGATCCTACTGAAACACTGTGGAATGCAATAAATGATTTGAGTATTGTGTATCCTTGGCCTCCCCTATGCCCAACAATGGGCACCCTCGTGCGGTTGACATGATAATGTGAGAATGATTTTACCATTGAAAATGGTTATCAGATGCAAATCGCCTGAGAAGTATTTTTGGCCATAGCTCCGAGGATTTTGGAAGGATCGAGATAGGAATAGTACCAAAAGCTGAGGAATTTATCGAGGGAGACACGTGTGAAAGTTTGAATTTTGAAAATCTAATGGGAAATTATTTGGAATTTTGCAAAATTCGGGTTTTTGGGGGGTGTTTGTTTACTATTGTAAATACTTCGGAAGAAACCTAGTCCTAGGGTATAGTTTATATTACAAAATGGCGAACATAATTTTAATACAGTAAATAATTGGTCTCTTTAGATCTGGAATTGTAGAAAAACGGGTGTTTTCGGACATAAAAAGTGATGTAGCTTCTATGATTATTGACCGATCGTCATGGTAATAGTGTTAAAAGATGCAGAAGCAGACGAGAAGTGCATTCGTTGGAATTTTTAAAATCGGTAAATAATGTTTCGGCCGCGTCGAGGCAGGCGAAGGTTAAAATTATGCATTTGATTTGATTTTGTTTTTTCGTAAATTTTGTAGGGATTCATTTTCAATGCCTCGATTCTTGCGGGGACTACAAAATTTGGGAATTTTTTATCGTTTGTCATTAGCACTCTAGCGCCGCCATTCAAACGAGAATGATAGTGCGACGAAATCGTGAATTATCTCCCTGTAGACTCCGAACAAACTTTGTGGTATTTTTTATCACCATAAGTGATAAAAAATATCACAAAAGTTTGTCACATCACCTAAACAATATTTTCTAGCCTGTTGTCTTTAGTTTAATGGACTTTTATTGCTAAAAGTAGCCACATTCCGCAGTGCAGGGCAGCGCGGCCCTTCGTGTTCGTTCGTGGTGCCCAAATGACTAACAAACAAGTCAATTATAATATTTTATTTATTAATTAAATTAAATGTGCAACGATTAAAAATAATTTGTACGCTGCACTGTACTTCTTTACTAGCAAGCAATGGTGAAAATATTTTTGTAGAAAGCGCCATCTGTCAAAAAACACATGAACTACACAGTCGTAGCTGATGAACGTTTTCCCATACAAAGCGCCATCTATATTCACAAGTTGAAACTTAGTTGCAACTATGTTTCGCTAGATGTCACTATGGGTTTAATATACTCCAGGGGTGCCCACATGCAATAATTTTAGTTGGTCAATGATTATCCTGTTGTAGCGAGTGACAGTATCATCATACCTGATGCTCGTGCAGCTTGCGGCGCAGCTCGTGGTAGGGCGCGGCGCGCGCGGCGGCCAGCGACGGCGGCGGCAGCCGGCCCTCCATGCCGTGCAGCCAGCGCCGCAGGCAGCGGAGCTCGTGCCCGGTGTCTGGTCAAAAAATACAAACATCTATTCAGTTAGGGCTCTATATCGGGTCATTCTGAACTTACCATCCAAATTTCAAGGATGTGTCCAGTCAATTAAACTAAACAACTTTCTCTAACAAACATGTGTCGAATTTTGCCACAAAATTTTGGTCATCCCATACTAAATTGATCACATCGTGATCTCTTTGATTTGTATGAATAGTCGTTTTTAGGGTTCCGTACCAAAATGGTAAAAAAGGAACCCTTATGGTGTGACTCAGTCTGTCTGTCTGTCTGTCACAGCTGGATATCTCGAGAACTACTAATGGTATCAACTTGAAATTTGGAATAGTTTAAGTTGACATTTGCCCAACTATTTTGCAAATAAGAAATAAATAAAATTAAAAATATCTTTTTTACAACAGGGGCTGAAAAGGGGTCTTAAAAATTTGAAGTGGGGCAACTAGGGCATATGGGGTATCATATGAAAGAGCGTCATTTGCACGTTTTCAATCATTTTTTTCTTTTTTTTTAGGCCGCATAGTTTTCGACTTATAATGAAAATTGTAAAAAAAATACCGTTCCCCCCCCCTTATCTCCGAAGTTTGCAAAGATAAAAATCTGAAATAATTCTATGTGATAGCAATTTATATAAAGATTACAGGAAAAATAAAACGATGTCTCAATATAGCACACTTTTTTAGAAATGATCAAATTTCTAAAAAAGTTAACATTAGTTCCACTATCGGTCAAGAGATGGCGCTGACCTAAAACTGTAATACTAATTTATTATTCTACTCTGCAGTGTGGTTTGATGGTGCAATTATGATGGTATGGAACCCTCAGTGCGTGAGTCCGACTCGCTCTTGATTTTTACATATCTGGCCATGTGTTCCTTAGAGAAAGTTGTTCAGTTTCATGGACTGAACACATCCTCAAAATTTGGATGGTGATTACAAAATGACCCTGTATATCTATATTGCTCAGCTAAAGTGGCAGTGGGCTGTACCATGGGCAACAGCGTCGCTTAACCACTGCTAAGGTTAAAATCGCTTGCACGCCGCGCCCGCTGTCACATACGTTTAGTTCGTGCAGGGGCGATACGCGCGCACACGAATTTTGTTGCAAACTGGTTAAGCGACGCTGTTGCCCATAGTACACATAGCGAGAAGAACCGATGTCCGTTGAGGCGGAAAGGTTCTGGAATGGCAAGCGCGCACCGGACGACTCTCCATGGGTCAGGCGCGGTCCGAAGGGGGGGGTCACGGGGGACATGACCCCCCCCCCCCCCCAAAATCGTAAACGTCAAATAGAAATTTTCTATTTGACAGCAGTACCGACAGTAGGGCGATGCAAGCGGTGTGATTGCACTGGGCGCCCTCGTGTGTGGGGCGCCGAAAACGCCCGACCACCGACCGGTCGACTATCAGTCGTATTGTTGCCTGGTGATAGCGACCAAGCGACGAATGAAACTGGCAAAAAATCGCACTGCGCGGCTATTTTTTTAATATAAACAAGCAGGATTAGTAGATGAAACTGACTAAAAATCGCGCTGCGCGGTAGTTTTTTTCTGTAATAAGCAAAATTAGAAGTTTAGCAGACGAAACTGACCTAAAACTGCGCTGCGCGGCCATTTTTACGGTTCCGCACCAAAATGGTATTTACTATAAACAAGCAAGGTTACAAGATTAGTAGTTGAAACTGACTAAAAATCGCGCTGCGCGGCCGTTTTTTTTTACTATACACAAGCAAGATTTGTAGATAAAACTGACTCAAAATCGCGCTGCGTGGCGTTTTTTTATACTGTAATAAGCAAAATTAGAAGATTAGCAGATGAAACTGACCAAAAACTGCGTTGCGCGGCCATTTTTTGCTATAAACAATTAACAAGCAAGGTTACAAGATTAGTAGTTGAAACTGACTAAAAATAGCGCTGTGCGGCCGTTTTTCTTTACTATAAACTAGCAAGATTAGTAGATGAAACTGACTAAAAAACACGCTGCGCGGCCGTTTTTTAACTAACAGGCAACATTGAAAATCTTGGAATCGCATATAGGGGGCGCCCGTAGAAATATTACCCAGGGCGCTGGTAGTGCTAAAACCGGCACTGCTTCTATAAATTTACAAAATTTATTAGTGACCCCCCCCCAAAATTTCAGGCTGCGACCGCGCCTGCCATGGGTAGGCCCCTGACAAGGTGGACCGACGATCTGGCGCCGCTGGATGCGGGCAGCGCAGGACCGATCGTCGTGGAGATCCTTGAGGGAGGCCTATACCAAGCAGTGAGTGTCGTGCGGCTGATGATGATAAAGGCTCTATAGACCTCAGAGTGGGACCCTTTTTATGCACAACGGGATAGTGTTTGGCCTTCACCTCACCTCACCTCACCTAATGTTAAGTGACAATAAAGCTGAAGGAAGGCGTACTACACCCGGAATCCTCACCACCTGAGGAACTGGCTATCTTACCTCTAACTGCCGGATCATAACAATTTTTAAATTGTTGTTATGACGTCAGACTTAGGTAACATAGTGGTAGCTAGCCAGGCTATATCAAGTGATATAACGTTTCAACGATACTCAATTTTTCAAAATCCATTGCATATTTTTTTAGGTAGCTAACTGTAATATAAAACATTTTATCTACTCTCATATCGTAAAATTCGAATTATGAATTTCGAATCGAATTTATATTGACATACTTTATACACGCAATACCGAAAAAAAATTAAAATGTTATTTTATAACATACCTTCGCTATACTAAGCAATGTTATAAAATAACTTTTTTCTCATTACGATACAGGGCAAATCCTACAAGAAGGCAGTGCCGTGATATTAAAAAGAAACAACGATATTTCTACATACTTTCCATGATTAAAATGTACTCTATGGTGATCGATGACTTATCGTAGCGATTAGTCTTTTGGAATGCACTCATTTCATTATTATTTTTTTAATTAAATACGCGCCATTTTTAGATTTTAATTTTTACTTTTGCTTAAAAATGTCTTAGTAGTGAGTGAAAATTTGACTCCACCCGATATTTTAGATGCGGCGACGGAAAAACGTCTTCCTTAACCCAGGTAAGTAGTGCCAAGAGAAACTACAAACTTACTCTTTTTATCATTGATATTTTGTTTTGTAGAAGTTTTGTAGGTTCAATCGGTTCAATCACAAATTGTATGAGATTAGATAAAGTAGTGTATGAAACTGCACATAACTAGGTATTAAAACACTCGTGTGATACTATTAAAATATTATATATAGTAAATACTATTAAACACACACTCATGTTTTAATACCCCTCATTATGCGCCAGTTTCATAAACTACTATTTTACAAACAAATGTATAATCAGATCTATAGTACCATTAATTAATAAAAAAATGACAGCTAAACGTTATAAATCGCTAACTCATATCGGGCTTCGGTGGTCATGCTCCAAGCCTCAATCGAGCAGCGGACGACCGACATGAAATGTCTCAAATCGGAACGAACTAAGGCCCGTATTTATAAACCGCTCTTAATACCGTTCTCAATAGCGATCTCAGCTGATACGCTCTCAAGTTGTGAGTGGTGTTTAATTAATAGTCAGATATCAAGAGCGTATCAAATGAGATTTTTCTCAGCTCTTAAGATCAAACTTAAGAGCAGGATCTTAAGTTCACGGTGATTTTTGTGCAGTAACATGACACTTTTGAATTAAGATTGAATGATTAACGTTTCGTTTAAGCTGTGTAGAATAATTAGCTCTAATTACAAAAATATTTTTTTTATAGTTGATCTCTCATAAATTAGTGCAAAACATTTTAAACAAGTGGTAAAATGTAATATTTATTTATATTACTTTATTTACACATAAATAAAATATCACATTATTTTACTTCGTCATTTCAAGAAGACTGGAAATTTTCGATTATGTAGGTATTCTGTGGCTGTATGGTGCAAATGTGCCTTTGCCTTTTCTGTTTCATGATAAAAAAACGGAAAAATTTGCGGGATATTGTAATCTAATATACATTTCGTAATTTATGTAATATCGTAATCAATATCATCATAATGATTAACTTTCTTTATTAGATTTTGAAAATCTATAGTTTTATCCACGTTCATAAGTACAAACGCATACGTAGCAGTTCAAAATAAAATGACACCACTCTCTTTTTGCATCGGGGCTAGCGGGGCGAACACGCTCTCAATCATCATCTCAAGAGTGATCTCAAGTGCAGAGTTTTGTTTATTAATATGAGTGATCTCAGTTGATACCATGAACTTAAACGTGTACTTAAGTATGATCTATTAATTAGAACAGCATCTCGAGTGTGATCTCAAGATAGCTCTCAACGTTGAGAGCGGTTTATAAATACGGGCCTTAGTTCGTTGTCAAATCGTTAGATCGGAAGCTAGTACTCGGTACAGGCCTGGCACAGTGTAACATGAATCATCCTTTTAGAATAGTGGTCTTACCGACAATGTCGGAGCCATCTCCGTCCCTGTGCGGTTGTTCAGGGCTAAGCAGTAGCCGCAGACCTTCCCACTTCACGTTCAGATGTTCCATACGCCAAGTCACCTGGACAAAACAAGCAGGTTAAAAGACATTCTGATAAACTGATTCTTTATTGATTGACCGAGAAGCGCGAAGCGTCTCTGCTTCAGCTTGTATTGGGCAAAAATTATTTCGTATGTCCGGCTGTCTGTTCTCCTCTACCAGGTCGCATTTCTCAACCGATTCTCGTGACTGTGAACAGATTTGAAAATTATATAGAATTTTTTCATCAGATCAGATTTTCAATTTTTTTCAAAATATCGGAGATATCTTAAAAAACATATTACAATCGAGCTTTCCGGGGCTGTTCTCCTCTACAGGTCGCATTTCTCAACCGATTGTCGTGAAATTTTGTGGGCAGGTTTGAAAATGATATAGAAAATTTGCCAAAGCCAGTTTTTCGAATTTCATCAAAAAAAAACACCCATTAGCGCCATCTACAATAGCTGCGAATATATCTACCAAACAACAAAATGTATGGGAAAAAGTCGAGCACGTAATGAAGAGAGAATCCGATAGTCGCGCCGGCCGCGCCGCCGTTCGCTGGTTGGCGTGGCTTGAGTTACGATTTCGTTACCGTTTACTAGGCGCAGAACGTCAAAAGCGCAAATTGTCAAATGATCGCAAAACGTCAATAGAGCAGGACATCAAAAGAGCAACAGTGGGTCTATTGCCCAAGTGTCGTCGACTTCGCCGTCGGCTTCATTTGACAGATGGATGAAAGACATTGCTACTTTTTTTTGGTACAAATAAAAACTTACCAAAGAAAAGTAGCAATGTATTTCATCCATCTGTCAAATGAAGCCGACGGCGAAGTCGACGACATTTGGGCAATAGACCCACAGGTCCAAAGCGCATAATGTCCAAGGAGCAAAACGTCAAAAGATCAGAATGTCAAAAGAGCAAAACGTCCAAAGCGTATAATGTCCAAGAAGCAAAATATCGAAACCATCTTATTATAAGATTTACCAAACCACCATGATATAAAACTTATTTTGGTGAATTCATTAATAAATAAATCCTAACTAATATCCTTACTAATATTATAAATGCGAAAGTCCGTTTGTTTGTTTATTTGTTTGTTACGCCTTCACGTCGTAACTAATGCACCGATCATCATGAAATTTTGCATACATGTTGTCAGGGGTGCAGAAAAGGACATAGGGTACCTTTCATTCAGAAAAACGTACAGTTCCCGAGGGATAGCAAAAAAACTGTCAACGCAGACGAAGTCGCGGGCGGTCGCTAGTAAAAAATTTTTTTTTTTTTATAACTACACTTTTTAACCGTCTTGGCGCATAATGTCCTTTTCTCAAAATGTCCTTTTCTCGAAATGTCCTTTTTCAGAAAGTACATACATACATACATACATACATACACTCACGCCTGTTTCCCATGGGGGTAGGCAGAGACTATGGATCGCCACCTGCTACGATCCTTGCACACTTCTTTCGCTTCATTCATATCCATCAATCTTTTCATACATGCCCTGCGGTTTTTGTCACTGCGTACACCAGCCTTTTTTATAATAACCTCTATTTGGTCCGCGTAGGTTTTTCTGGGACGCCCTCGTGCAATCGTTCCTTCCACATTCGCACAGTATATCTCTTTCGTGATTCGCCTTTCATTCATCCTCTCTAAGTGACCAAACCACTGGAGCATTCCTTTCTCAATTCTTGTCACTATATCATCTTTCAGACCACACCTTTTGCGAATCACCTCATTGCTCACTCTATCACTCAGTTTTACTCCACATATTTTCCTCAACGATCGCATCTCTACCGCATTTATTCTGCTTTCATTCTTCTTCTGCCATACCCAAGATTCACTTCCATACATCAGTGTCGGTACCAGCACTCCGTTATGAATAGCCATTCGCGCCTTTGCAGAAACGGTTTGGCTACTCATAACCGAGTGTATAGCACCACTCACCGAATTTCCTTTCTTCACTCGTCTTTCTATGTCTTCCTTTCCCAAAATGTCCTTTTCTCGAAATGTCTTTTTCTCAAAATGTCCTTTTTTTTATATGCATTTTTTTTAACAAATACATATTAACTAGCTTTTTTAGTTAGTCGCTTATCTAAATTATCTTCAAAAACACAGACATGCAATGCATGTCAATATTTATTAAGTCTAATAATGTTATAAAATAATGAGTAATGTAGTTATATAATTGCAGAAATATGATGGAAAGAATCAGAAATAAAAAAGAAATGAACCAGTCTCTTTATTTGTAGTCAAAAATATTATTAATTATTTATCATTATTAACAATTAACTTTGTATTAATTACCAAACAATATCTTTCTTTTGTTAAAATCATAGTTTTCTTAAATACATGTTTGAGTGTAATATTTATTTGTTTAAAAAAAATATTGCATATTAAAAGGACATTTTGAGAAAAAGACATTTTGAGATAAGGACATTTTGAGAAAAGCACATTTTGAGAAAAGGACTTTTTGAGAAAGGACATTCTGAGAAAGGACATTTCGAGAAAAGGGCATTATGCGCCAAGACGTTTTTAACCGATACTAGCGCGGTTTTATTGAAAGTACTTTGGTAATTAGCTGGTATTTGGTTTGATTTTTTTATTTTCCAGACTTTCGGCACCTTTGCAGCTGCCGTGGTCAGTGTGACCGTTTTTTTTATTTATTTATTTACTAGCGGCCGCCCGCGGTTTCACCCGCGTGGTTGCCGTTCCCTTGGGAATATCGGGATAAAAAATATCCTATGTTTAAATCTAGGCTATCTACTATCTGTGTGCCAAATTTCAACCAAATCCGTTCAGTAGTTTTTGTGTGATTGAGAAACAAACATCCAAACCCACAAACTTTCACATTTATAATATTAGTAGGATGAATTCCAATTCACCAAAATAAGTTTTGAATCATGGTGGTTTGGTAAATCTCATAATTAGAAGGTTTTGACATTTTGCGCTTTTGACGTTTTGCTCCTTGGACATTATGCGCTTTGGACCTTTTGCTCTATTGACATTCTGCTCTTTTGACGTTTTGCGATCGATCACTTAACATTTTGCGCTTTTGACGTTCTGCGCCTAAACCATAGACTTATAATTTTTTTAGCTACGTAACAAAACATACGTATATTGGTATATCTATTCTGTGATCGTGCCTCAAGTAGTATTCATTTTCGACAAGTTCTTACTAAAACTACAGAATAGATATTAGTAAGTACCTAAAACATAAAAGCAGTAGGTAGGTACACACAAAAGATTTTTGTTTACATTGTCTGTGGCAAAATTATGGAGACACGATTTTTACATTAAAATTAGCAGAATCGAGGCCCTATCATGCCTCCATCACTCGCTCAAGGTCGCGAGATAAGCACCTACCGCTAGCCGTTCGTTCGAACGAACAAGTGAGCAGAGGATCGCCACACGCTCGCGCCGTACAAGCGAGGCATCTTACTGCCTGTGTAAGTATTGCCTCTTTATAATAGTAACAATGTCAAATCGACATTAAAAAACAAATAAAAAATTTACGTTTTTCACATTATAATATTACGCTACCTACGCAGTTCATTTAAAAGAAGAGAACCTTAACGTTGCGTCATTAGAAAAGGTAAGAGCACGCGATATAAAGAGAGGCAACTACTAGGTGAATATAAACTGTACTGCAGGCCGTGGCGCGACCTGAATAGGGAATATGCATCAATTTTTTTTTAAATCTTAATCAAAAGTATAATGCGTGAGAAAGTTAACTGTAATATTAAAACTTTTCTCTTGCGTTTTTTTCTCGTGATATAGTTACTTGAAGTTAGCGCGCAGCAGCACCCGCCGAAAACGCTCCATACAAAACGGTGACGTCACACATCACGTTTCAGGTGTGTTTCGGCGCGTTTAATATGGAGTTAGCCAATAATCTTCAATTATCTCCCTAAATTTTGCGTTTAAGTACATATGTGTCATACAAAATAGGAGCGTTTTACCTACCATTAAAACGCATATTGTGTCTGAAGCCTTATTCGAAGCCTTGGTAAACAGATTGAGAATAGCGAAGCCTTTCCGTTTCCCGTTCAGCATCATTATTATAGGTCTATCTTACCAAATTACGTCACATCCGTATCCGATCTCACCCCACTATGTTCACCAGGCGGCCATTGCTGGTTTTCCCGCTCATTGCAGTCTCAAAATCTGAAAAATACTTTACAACTAATTAGCATTAAATGCATACCAGGCAGCCCTTGAAGGTAGGCTTCGAATAAGGCTTCAGACACAATATGCGTTTTAATGGTAGGTAAAACGCTCCTATTGTGTCCTATTCGCCGTTATTCGAAGCCTTGGTAAACAGATTGAGACATTGTTTGTTATCGCCTGGTGAACAGGGACAGGACGCCAATGTGACACTATAAAGCATAAATAGTTTATTACTCTTAAAAATTATTTTAATTTAGATCAAAAGAAATCTTTCTTTAAAATTAGTAAAGGGAAGAAAAAAAAAATACAAAAACATAACAATTAAAACTGAAACAAAGTCCATTGACAAATCAGCTTTAAATAAATTCTCATAAAATTTACTTAAGTAATTATTTAACATACATTATCTAACTCATAATATTTTAGTCATGTTATCGTTTAATATGACTGCTGGCTGACAGTGCATCTCTGCTTAAGTCGCGTCGATCGCCTACTTCAAAATTATCTTGGACAAGACAACGTTTTCTTCTCAGATTCTTTAATTACAACTGTGGTGTCAGTTGCTGCACAATTATTTCACTTAAAGATACAAACCTTACTAAAAAGATCTTTATAAAATCCCTAACTGGATTTAGATATCCTAAACCTTTGTGAACGAGATCACAAAGTTATTACTTCTATATCAGATCCTTGATTAAATTAATTTAACGTAAACTGCGAACTGAACTCAATAAATACCTACCCAAAAATAAACGTTATACGACTGACTTAAGCCAAAGGTAACTTTTTTAGATTTAACCTTTGGTGTTGATTAACTTAGGCCGACTAGCTAGCTAGAGAGCACACAGACATGTGTGCGCCACTGTCTGCGACATCTTGTTGTGTCACGTCTAACATAAATTTTATGTGTAGGTGGAACAAGCACTAGTATTACACGTAAGTGTTATATAAATTGCTATCGAATATTAATTAACATTAACAAGTCCCTTTGAATTTTTACACTTAATAAAACATTTAGTATTCGATTGGTCAGCAGTAGTCAGCACACAGCAGCTGTGTTAGCCAAAAACAAAACAAAAAATAAATAGTTAAGTAGGTACATACTTATTTAGCTAAGTACTCACTACACTTAACTGTAACATTTTTAATTATCATCGCAAAATTAAATGACATCTTAACATTGGGAATCAAAATACTAGGTATAGACAAAATAATAAATGTAATAGATAAAATCAAAAGATGTATTAAAAGAACAAATATGACAGTACTGCATATCAAAGAAAGAAATATGACTTTAATTATTTCAACATGTCTTTACTTTCTGTAGACAAAGTTTCGTCTTTTGTAGGTAAAGGTAAGTAAATAAAATATTTTATTTTTATCAATCTATAAAATAAATATTTAAAAGAAAATTAAATCAATTAAGTTTCTAAATGTCATGGTTTCTATGGCCATCGGAAAAACTGCACGCAGCATAAACTTAATACTTATATAACATTCGTTTTGAACTTGAATTTCTAACAATATAGCAAAAATGTTGCATATCAACAATGATAGTAATAATAATTACAATTAATATACTTGCATTTAATTATTCAATTAAAATCACATAAATACTTTGGAATCATCCACCAAGAAGATTACCTCTGTTATCTAACAAATCAAGTATTAGCACCCGGATAAATAAACAAAAGCCGGGTGCCAGTGCTGCCCCATGGTAGTTAAGCTTTGATTAGGAAAGCATATTTAAGTAACTTAATCGCAGACACCAACCAATATAACACCAGATCGACAGTGTTTACAACAACTGACTTATGTCAAAGTGCAATTAGGGGTATTATTTTAAAATGATTTCCAGAATACCTATGGTACATGTATGGTAGCTAAATAGAAGTGCTTTCATATTCTACTGAAATATTCAACAAGTACTTAAGTAAGTATATAACAAAATGTTAACTTGATATCTACACCGTGCTAAGACTATAATCAAAATATAGAATGATTCAATCAAGGTCTGAGTAAAATCTAGATTCCCCAAGAATTAAATAGGGTTTATATCACAACAAAACATTTACAAGTTAAAGTGATTTTTAAAATTCCTATCTATTAATGTACACCACAACGTGGTCAAAGTACAATAAAAACTAGCACTTTATGTATTTATGTACATACACATTACACGCCCCCGGCAAATCGGATATCAATGCACTTTGTAATAAAACCAACATCATCAGACTATCTTCATAAAATTTAAAATGTAAAACAAGCACAATCCTTGCAGTGACCACTTCACTAAACCCACAGCTTTAAAACTAGCTAGGATATCTGATCTGTCCTCGGACTCATGAGACAATATTAGTCTTCAAAGCATACAAATGAATTTAAAATTTTCAAACAAAACATAATATCTGCTACACTTATTTTGGTTACAGTGTATCCAAAAGGGACATCACCAGTTAGGTTAGATTAAAACTGTGACCTTTTGGTCACAAAACGCCAAAATAAAGCGCGAGCCGAGCGAGCGCATCGAGTGTGCCACGGCAGCGGCCAGTGAAGCACCAGAACGCAACTGTTGGTAAACCTCCTTTGCGACACCCGGACTTAGCTAGCACCCGGTTCGATATTTTTAATAAAGAAACATTTTAAATAACTGGAAAATATATTGATTGAAATATTCAATCGTAATAACTTGTTTTACCAGGTCCACGGTTATAAAAATAAATATTAATAAATAACTCACCAAAGAAAATTTCAAAATGTCATCTTCTGGTTGTTCTGTAAGCAGCAACTAGGTAGTGGTTGTTAGAAACATGGTGCCCACCAGAAGTACGGGAATATCTTGGATGATCCCCTTTTTAAGTTCCTCCCCCTCAGGGATTAAGGACAGTATTTACACAGAATAATTAAATAAAATAATAAGATAAAATGAGTTAAAATATGTACGGTGCTCATCAAAAGCAACCGAAATATTTTTTTTTTTTTTTTTTTTTTTTTTATATCAAAACATCAACCGACGGTGCTCAGGAGCGACCGGCCGAATTTATGTTAAACCATAATAAATGTTTATCGAATGTAAATATATTTATTGATATTACATAACTATAATGACGGTGCCCATCAGAGGGTGACCGAATTTATGTTAAATAGTAAGATACTTAATCAACGGAATCCATCAGGAGTGACCGCCAGAGTTCAATCAACGGTGCTCAAAAGCGACCGGATAAATCCAAATTCAAAATATTGTTATAACTCACACAGCTCTTAACATGTGGGGCTTACTACCATAGAGGAAGTAAACAGCATGTTTTAATTACAAAATTATGTGATACAACTTTCATAAACTTGTGTCAACGGTGCCAGGAGCAGCCGATAGACCTTCCCCGGTTCAGTTGCGGAACAAGCTGGAACCGAGGGGTATAATAATAATAATAGAAAATATCTAATTACTATGATAACTTTTGACTTGCCTGCAATTAAAAATAGATTTCAAATTATTTAAAACAGTTCCCACAATTAATTTTATTGATAGAGCTGTACCTGACAAGCATATATATCAGTATCACACATATATTCAATCAAAGGTTAAAACAGGTTTTTTTTTTTTTTTTTTTTTTTGGGCCGGAACCTTCGCTGGCGTACGCAGATAAGGTCCTTTAAGTTTCATCACAATCAAATTAATGGTTTTGGAAAACATACAAATAAAAAGCATTCATTTTTATTTATACACAAGAAAAGATTAGTACGCTCATTTTACTGGGAATTGAACCCGGGCCATTTTGCGCATTGATAGCGTTTACTGCCGCTGCATCAAATACTCCATCAATTGTAATATTCCGCAATCAAGTCAATATCTGACTGTTTAAATGTTTTAATTAAACACAAATTTACAGGCAAGATTCTTTTGTAAAACCACTTACTACTTATTCTTGTTCAAAGTGCCTCGTTACGTATCACTAATCAGATTCAAAGCAGTGACTTAAAATAAAAAATAAAAAAAAAATATACTCGTTCAAACGACTACGGCTAAACAACATCTCTCAATAAAATAGGGCACAATGGTTAATCTCAACACTGGTCAAGTAAAACTATGAGTCGAACGAAATGACACGGCAATGGCCGGATAGTGCTAGGATTCAAGCAGCATACACTTTCTCATATTTTTAGAAACACAAGTATTTGTGCACTCAGCTCACATTCAACACAATATAGCTTTACCAAAAATGAATAGGAATCGTACGAAACTTGTTTTGCGTAACATAAAAATTTTCATAAGCATTAAATTTGTCAAAATTATAACGTTTTTAGGAGATCGCATAGGCCAAAAGCGAATATCACTCATGACCGGCAATTTTACGAATGTAAGAATTAACAGAAATTATTTTTCAACATATCGTGGGTAGAATCATATCATTATTAAATAATGGAAAAATTTCACTGACCTTATGGCGAGGCGTTAGATTACCTCAATCCAATTCAAATCACGCGTCATATTTACTGTAGATCCATGCCCTCGCCCTCGTTCTCTGCTACTCCACGAACATGACGACGAAAACGGAGACGACACAAAGTCGGACCCAACTAACACTGATTTTACGTATGGTTTTTTGGAATTTCTACGCACACGCATTTTAAATAACCGAAAATAAATCGTAAGATGTTACTTTTCAACAAAAATATGTAATATAAAATCTAAATTCGAATTAAGAATTTTACGAACGCTAACAGCGTTTGACCTACTTTAGAAAACTTTAAAATTCGAACGCTAACAGCATTTGACCAACTTAGGCAAAATTTTTAAATTTCGAACGCCAACAGCGTTTGACTAGATGTGAACGGTTGCGAAAAAAGGACGCCAATGAGCGGGAAAACCAGCAATGGCCGCCTGGTGAACATAGTGGGGTGAGATCGGATACGGATGTGACGTAATTTGGTAAGATAGACCTATAATAATGATGCTGAACGGGAAACGGAAAGGCTTCGCTATTCTCAATCTGTTTACCAAGGCTTCGAATAACGGCGAATAGGACACAATATTGTTTCTTATTCGATATTCTATCTGACTGTAAAGTGTATTATATCCGAAAATGAAAAAAAAGTATCGTTATTTTCCCCTGATTTCATCGTGTGATAAAACTAGGATTATACGTTTTTTTTATTTTTTTTCCTGTTCCATCATGTTTTTATAAGTGTCCGCAGCGATCAAGCTCAAATTCATCAAAATCGGTGACTTATGCATATTCCCTATTGCACTTTATTGTGTCGGAGCAAAAGTCGCTATTTATTTAAATTACTATGCGGCGTGCTGCTTCTGAACTTGTACTATTAGTTATTCTGTGGCCCTATGCGTAAGCCAACAATAACAGTAACCTAGCATGTTTTATCTAAGGATCGTTAATATTAAACTACCTCCGCACTAGCTTCAGGGATCCTCTCGAGGATGGCAGACGCCTGCTCCATGAACTTCACGCGCCGCGGCTCCACAGATATTAACTCCGACATGCGGCTCTGTAAGAAAACAATTTGTTTGTGAAAATGTGACTTGTTTTACCAATAATAGGGTATTTTCCAAATTCTTTAAAACTGCTTATATTTAAAGATTGAGACGACCGATTTAACAGAAAAATATTAAAAAAATAATTAATGTCTTTTTTCTTCATTAAACCAATAATGTTAAATTTATTTTTTGAATAGTTTTGAATTTACCGCCAAAACGCTCGGTTCGACGACGTCACTGTGTGACGTCATCTTTGTGTAAACAATAGAGTAAATTGTTACACAGACTACATAGGTGTTAAAATTGTTTACACAAAGTTGACGTCTCACAGTAGACGACATCGAACCGAGCGTTTTGGCGGTAAATTCAAAACCATTAAAAATAAATTAGACATTAATTGTTTTAATAGAGAAAAAAGACATTAATTAATTTATTTTTATTTTTCCGTTAAATCGATCGTTCCAATCTTTAAATTAAAGCAGTTTTCAAAAAAATGGAAAATACCCTATTGTATTCAGGTGTACGTCATCTGGCCGCCGTACCGGCTAACGCATCGAACTTTGACAAGTCTGCCCGACTTCAAATTAAAACAGATACCTAAATCGAGCCCCAATCAGGACAAAATGGCGAACCCCAATTCATGACGTCACACGAACATCGATATCTTCCAAATAACTTCGGCAAATAGTACAATATAGAATTCATTACTTCGATTTATCTGTTTTAAGTTGAACCTCGGCAGACCCGCCGAATTTCGAAAAATTTGCCGGTAGTGCCCCAGATTGGCTTAACGGGGATTTTTTTAATTCTGTGAAATGGTGTAACATGGTAGTATAACGTTATCATCACGTTCTTAGAATACGTGATAAAATGGAAAATAATAGCTTCCCTGCATGTACTTTAGAATAGTTACATGTTAGTAATAATATATTTGGAATTAAGATGAATATTTGACCCATGAGTGTCTTTAATTCTGGTCGCCATGCTAAGTCCGTCGCAATGGAATATTTGGAGAAATTGCTTTTTGGTGGAGAATATTATGTAAACTAAATAAATTTTAAAAAATATTAAAAACACGACTGCTCTGCCAAAACAAACTAAACAGTTAAATAACAAGAGTCATTGCAGTATGAGGATCATTTTGTGGAACAATTTTTAATCAAAGAGGTCCCCCGAGGCGAATACACCACCGAAAATGGCGCCCTCAGAGGTTTTTCACCAGTCAACTTAGCCACCACTGCTGGTTACGAATGTTTATAATCCTACCTTGACTGCCACTACTTTCTGCAGGGCAACCAACATTCACCGACAGCAATCCTATTTGGAAGGGGAGTCCAGAGATGCAAAGGCAGAACGGTCATCATCTTGCGTTTGAAAGACCCCATAATGTTGATGGAACCGGGTACTTATTGTCGAACTTCAAAATCTATCGCAATCGCTTTCATTTGACATTTTGACAAATGGATGTATCAAACATTGCTACATTTCTTTGGTAAGTTTTTATTTGTGTTAAAAAGAAATGTCAATTTATCACATTCTGAAAGCGATTGCGATAGATTTTGAAATATGACAATAAGTACCCAGGATTGACCATTCTTAATTTCTAAGTGGAAGCGTAATCCAAAGATAAAGGTCATACATTTATGTTACGCGGACTAGCCGTCTCAGAGAACCGATCTCGCAAGCACTCGTTGTTGGAACATCTCTAGCGAAGGGAGCACAAATAACCCATGAACTCGCCATCCTCAGCTTTCTGCTGGATAGTGGACAGGTTCTCGGGACTAGAATAGATCTCCTCCTGGACGTGGGTCAGACACTGGCAGAGCTCGGTGAACTCTGCCACCAGCTGGCTCAGAGACTACTGCCTTTTGAAAGGCCAAAAGAGTAGCAACAGGCTTACCATTCTCAACTTCCTGCTGGACAAGTTCTCGGGACTAGAATAGATCTCCTCCTGGGGCCCTACCGCCTAACTCAAAGCGATAGCCAAAGCGATAGCTAGACTCTATCTGTCCTTGTCAATCTTGTCATATCATAACACGATGACAAGGACGGACAGTACACTGACGTCATAAACCAAAGCCAGAGTCAAAGCGAGAGAGTTAGGCGGTGGGCCTGCTGGACGTGCGTCAGCCACTGGCAGAGCTCGGTGAACTCTGCCACCAGCTGGCTCAGCGACTACTGCCTGTTGAAAGGACCAAAAAAGTAGCAACAGGCTTACCATTCTCAACTTCCTGCTGGACAGGTTCTCAGGACTAGAATAGATCTCCTCCTGGACGTGCGTCAGCCAATGGCAGAGCTCAGTAGACTCTGAATATATCAGTAAACTCTGACACCAGCTGTACCCTACTACTGCCTGTTGAAAGGACGAAAAGAGTAGCAACAGGCTTACCATTCTCAACTTCCTGCTGGACAAGTTCTCGGGACTAGAATAGATCTCCTCCTGGACGTGCGTCAGCCACTGGCAGAGCTCAGTAAACTCTGCCACCAGCTAGCTCAGTGACTACTACTTGTTGAAAGGCCCAAAAAGTAGCAACAGGCTTACCATTCTCAACTTCCTGCTGGACAAGTTCTCGGGACTAGAATAGATCTCCTCCTGGACGTGCGTCAGCCACTGGCAGAGCTCAGTGAACTCTGCCACCAGCTGGCTCAGCGACCACTGCCGGTTGAAGCCTGAAGTTGGGTTCAGCAGCCGCGGCCCGTGTTGCAACACTGACGAGTTGTGCGATAACAATTCGCCGTTTGCTTCCTGGAATGGAAAAGTTTGTATTGATTTTGATGTTGAAAGTTATAAGAACCTACAGACATGTATTCTGTGCTACAGATTAAATCAATTCTAAGGGTTTATACCATTTCTCGCTTATTAGATTTCTTCCACTCATCACCATCCTGAGCCATTTTTATGTAAAAGATTGATAGAAACAAACAGTTAATTTAAGATAGCCACTGTTAAAGGTTCGCTTACGACCCTTAATCTTCGTGCATAATTCAATACATGTCAGGAGCTTATTAAATTCACTTTACCAGCGGAGGATGAACTTTTACATTTCCTTTATTATGGAAAAGCGATTCATAATAAGTGAACAATGTATCTTACCTTACAACTGTCTATGATCTGGTTGTCCATGATATAATCATAGTGGTGCTGCAGCAGCGGCCAGAGGTCGTCCCCGGCGCTGCCTCCGCTGGCTGCTGAGCCCCAGCTTCGTCTCCAAGCCTCGCGGCATGGCTCTTTCCTGAAATGAAATATCGCAAAAATAAGAGTAAGTGTAATTTACTCAATGAAACATGGTAATATGGAATTGGTACGGGCGTGATGATATCCCAGGTGGGATAGAGTTGATATGTGCATGATGATATCCCAGGGGGGGTATTACAACCTCTTAAAACTTGTCAGGTTTATGAATTGCTATAGTTGCATCTCTTTCTAGCTGTATAGCAAATAAAAGAGACGCTCTGATATCCATTCAGAAAACTGGCAAGTTTTAAGAGGTTGTAATACGGAGGCAGGTTTTTTTATGATGGATAGGCAAGAGCTTGACTGCTATCACGCCTGATGGTAAGCGATGATGCGATCTACGATGAAACGCGCTTGCCTAGCAGATACATATTCACTCGCCTCGCGACTTGAAGGCCCCTAGATTGTACCTATCGGAAAACACAGACTCAGACAAGGAATTCCACTCTTTAGCGGTACGGATGATAGAATCAAAACGCTTAGTGCGTCTTTGGAATTTCCACCAAAGAAACTGATTGGTATTATAAAATTATTCGTTTTCGCGCTTGACGTAAGAGATTTAATAATCAGAAAGGACAGAATGGCATAATTGTTTGCAATAGGAACCTTGGTCAAACAATCAAGAAAGAAGAAAGAAAGAAAAACAGTTTATTGACCGCGACAGAGGAGAACTAAAAAATAATACATTCTTATAAACTAGTTTGTGCGCAGCCAATTAGGCCACTTCCTCAGCAAGTCCTTTTGCCTCCCCAGTGACAGAGGTTTATACAAAAAAAAAATTCAACTTATTTATCTATGCTTAGTTCCAAATCACGCCAACAGCACTGTTAGCGTATAATCCATTAAATTAAGTAGGTACACAAATACACTATTTGTGTAATATAAGAAATTCATTAAATTAAAATCGTAATCAATATCATACCTCTTTTTGGTAAGGCTGTGGTAGGGCCTCTCGAGTTGGTCGTATCGCCCACCAGGCGGCGCTGGTGTGGTGCCCAGAGACGACAACGAGAAGCTACTCTTCATAACAGAATGCTCGAAACCTGAAACGGATTAAGTTACACAGTGAGAATCTTCAAATTCAAGAATAGTGATATTAGTGATCAGCTAAAGATGAATATCTTTAAACAGATTTAAGAAAAAACGAAAAGGTTTTACAAAGAAACAAGAGAAACAAGGAATGATTTGGATAACATAACGTAGTGTTTATTTTGTTACTGCCTGCCTAGCATGACCGATTTATATCGCGAGACATAGCGTTTTATCACGTTTAACTGTCACAAAGACAAAGGAGTTTGACAGTTGAGTGTCGATAAAATGCTATATCACGCACTATAAATCGGTCATGTTAGGCAGGCTGATTTTAATCTTTGTTAACTATAGAAGGAGATTACATGGTCAGTCTGGCGCCACCAGTCCATTCCATCAGTCTCCAGACTGATGATCCATAATTTCTAAGACTGATGGAATGGACTGACGCCAGACTGATCATGAAATCTCCCTCATAGAAAGGTTTGGTGAAGAAAAGTGTATCCCGAGCATTAGCTAGACTTTCAAAATCTGTCTCGAAAACTATTGTTTCTGCGTCTCCATAAAATATTTAATCAAATGGAATGGACTTTCAATAAAAATAAAAAATAAACTCAAATATGATTTTTACGTTGTAAGTATGCCATAGAATTTAATAATACTCACTGGTAGTCATCTTGCTTGTTCTTCTTTGGAACTTCTAATATAATCAATTTGATGAAAAATCGATGTTAGCGTTCCAACGACGTTTGTACTGTCTCCTCAATTCCTTATTCTTTGTACTAGATCTACAACATCCGTCTTCAGTTCAAAATTACTGTCTAAATTGCTTCGTGTTAAAAAAGTGCTATGGGGACTAGATTCGTTATATTAAAGTTATAAGTACAATAAATATTGATCTTAATCATGTGATCTCGAGGACCCATGAATTTGAAGATTGCAATTTGTGTTTTGGTCGGTTCTTCGGTGGTCACATTTTGGATAGCGAGGGCTTGCACCCCCTCTGTCTGCTTGCTTGTCTAAGCGGTGGCGGTCCTGAAAAGAAGAAAGGAAGATATTAATAAGAATAATAAATAATATTAAACAACATCACAGACATTGCGCTAATTCCAAAATAGCTGAAGCACTTGTGTTATGAAAATTAGAGGCATCGGTGGAACTACAAACACTTAGACCTGAGCCAATATGAAAGAAAAAACGTTTTCTATATTAACCCTGCAGGGGATCGATCCCGAGACCTTTAAATTTGGAGAACTTTGGTGTCTCGAATACGTATATGAAAACTGATCTCTGGTCTGGTTTTGTTAGCAAGATACAACAATGACCCTAATATTTCTCTATACAATCCATGAGATTTTGTATTGACTTTTATTTTCGGATGTTTTACTTCATATTTTTAGATTTTCTCTGTACCTATTCCAACTTGCGCTTGCGTGCGACACAGGAAATGCATATAAAATGACCAGTCACAATGCAACAGTATAAAAATTCAAGGAAACGGAATAATAAAATTGCTCACGTCCTTGATTGATGGTGTAGTGTTTATTCCGAGTAAGAAATTATGAACACTAAATATGGTCATGTTAATGACGCCTAATCCACGTACCTAAGTAATAATATACTTAGGTGTGACTCAAACCACCTCGGCTCTAGCATGACCACTGAAACGCTTTGACTGTCAAAAGACAATGGAATTTGACAGTTGAGTGTCGATAAAAGGTTATATCATGCGAAATATAGTGTTTCAGTGACCATGCTAGGGGGACAGAGTCCTTAAACCTTAAAAAATAAACATAAACCATATATGGTTTATTATATAATATTATCCTAACTAATATTATAAATGCGAAAGTCCGTTTGTTTGTTTGTTTATTTGTTTGTTTGTTACGCCTTCACGTCTTAACTAATGAACCGATCATCATGAAATTTTACATAGACGTTGCCAGGGGTACAGAAAAGGACATAGGGTACCTTTCATCCAGAAAAAACGTACAGTTCCCGAGGGATAGTAAAAAAACTGTCCACGCAGACGAAGTCGCGGGCGGCCGCTAGTATTATTATAAAAATATCTGCATTATTTTAGTTGAGTATTTAAGTTAGGACCGCGGAAATAACATATTGTGCTATATAATTCATAGGAAAAAGAAAATTATAATTTAACTTTACTATTACCACCAGAGTTAGATAATGACATAGACATTGTAGTCCATATCGACCATTGCGTGTAGAAGTGGAAAAAGCTTATAATCTGAACCCCAACGTAATAAAATTCAAAATAGAATGGCATATCCCTACATCCATCAGCAACCTGGTGGTAAGGGCTTCGGGCATCGGCGTCGTGTCAACGATTTGTCGTGTAAATCTGCAAATTGGTGTGAAACCGTCAAGGAAAATTGCCAAGACTTTCCACGTAACTATTTGCCCGACGGGAGAAAACAATTGATTTTTGGAACAGAGAAAGTGCTTTATGGATCAACTTCAAATATTTAATGATATTGTTCATAGAGCAGCAAAGATTGTCTTCTTTATTAAAAGCTCTCGCGTCCATCCATGTGTAATCTCACGATCATCTAGACCTGCCCCCTACATCATCATCCTCCTACCCTTATCCCAATTTATTTGGGGTCGGTGCATTGCGTCCTTTTCTTCCATTCCTTCCTGTCACTCGTCATTTCCTCATCCACTCCCTTCACATTCATATCTTTCCACACACAATCCATCCATCTTTTCTGCGGTCTTCCTCTTACTTTCCAGCCCTCAACATAAATATCCAGACCTGCCCCCTACCATAACAATAAAAGTCTCAAAGGGCCAGCATTCTATACGTTAGAACGCTACGCTTACTTTTGAAGCTTAAATGAGCAATAGACGATTAAATCACATGTCGCAATCTTATGTGAATCGCAGACTTTGATGTATTGGTATTGTATGGAATTAATAAGCTTGCTGCACGTAATTTTATAGTTTACTGCATATAGTAAGCGTAGCGTTCAAACGTATAAATGTTGGCTATTTGAGTAGGGGGGCAGGGGGTCTATACTATACGTATGTCTATAATATCTGTTGGATTTTGCTATATAGTTAATAGTTATACATAATAGCCGAAATCAAGGATTAACTTTGATGAAAATGAACGTTAGGAATAAAATACAGCATTTGAAATTGTTCATTCATCTCTCATTACGTGTATATGTTTATTACAGACTAATTTATGTCACAAGAGTTTCGAAGAATTGAACCCGGAACTTCACAATGGCCTTTCGTGCCTGTTCTCGAATGTCTTTTACTTATACGATCACTATCACCTCACTGACTTCAAATATCTCTTTATCTACATCATTAGTAAACCTATGGTGATCGATTACTAAACATCGTTTGTTTTATATAACACTTTTATCACTAACATCTACAACACCATTGTTATCCTATTTGAAGTATAGTCTTGTCCTTTAACTTTCACTTATTGTTTGTTCTTTGTAAATCTATGAAGATTATAAGAAGACACGCATATGTTATGTCCAAACGTTAAATGTACTAGTCGTATCATTTTTATTATCTCCTGATAGTTACGAGCTCATGTCAAGAATTTCTCTTTCAGAATCTCCCAATGATATTGAATGAGGCAAAAATATTGGTTGATACCCAAAAATTTACACTAAGATCTGTCACTCAACCGATTCTCGTGAAATTTAGTAAGCAGGTTCAAAAATTGGATAGTTTTCTTTTTGTCAAAACAGTTTTTCAAAATGTTTTAAAATGGCGGAGATATGTAAAAAATAAAATATTTCAGTTCGGTTTTCCGGCGCTGTCTGTTCTCCTCTCAGGTCGCATTTCTCAACCGATCCCGGTGAAATTTTGTGAGCAGGTTTGATAAATAATTATAACTAGATTTTTTTTGTTGGGACAGTTTTTCGAAATTTATTAAAATGACGGAGCTATGTAAAAAAAACATATTTCAGCCCGGCTTTCCGGGTTTTGTTCTCCGCTACAGGTCGCATTTCTCAAGCGATTCTAGTGATATTTTGTGAGCAGGTTCGATAATAAATATAACTGTTAAGTCAAGCCAGTTTTTCCAAATTTATCTAAAAAAAATCACCAATTTCGAAAAATGATCAAAATTAGAAGCACCATCTAGCTGCGAATAGCTCACGTACTGTGTGCTTTGAAAACTTCATGGCGACATTTAATTTTTAAACAATTTGAGCCACTTTTTATCGCGAGGTCTACAGCTCACGAAGCTACTAGTTTACGTTGTTACTGTTTAATATTCTTACTGCCTGCCCTGCAGTGCGCAAAAAAGAGCTTCAGTAGCTTAGCATTTTTAAATTATTTGTATATTTCATATTTTTATTTGATAAAACCTAATCAGTTTACATAGCAGTGGGGCCCCATTTTTTAATTTGCCCCAGGGCCCTTAGTTACCTAGCTACGCCACTGGTCACATACTTAATAATAGAAACATAATGTTGGAAGGGTTTGGTAATGATACCGACCGATGCTGAAGGTACGAGTAAATGTCAAATAGTATCAAGACATTGTGTTATATCAAAACTGGACACTGCAAATTAAACAGACACCTATTTCATATGAAATTGAGTGATACTGACGTTTGCAGAGATTGCAATGAGGAGCAGGAAACGCCTAAGCACCTCTTATGTGATTGTGGACCCCTAATCCATAAGCATAGTATCCATCTGGGGCGACACGTAATCGACCCGGAGGAAATAAAACTCTTGAAGCCAGGGAAATACTAGTATCCTGGACGCCGCAGGGCTCAAAGAGTTACTATAATTAGGTGGTGAGTCATAATAGATCTTTTAGGTCGCAGTGACTACAGCTCTATTAGAGCTGCAGAGCCCCTAACACTCAAATAAAAATTATGTATCAAAACTGAAATAAATAACACTAAAATAGTAAAACTGACAATTGCAATAATACCAAATAATAAAGTTTTGTACAAAACCTAAATAAACAATTCGTCAAGATACTATTATTTGATAAGTTGAATGGGCTTCATTAAACCGACCAATAGATTAATTGCGTGATGATGCCAGTGTAATGAGCTATAAAACGGTAGCTAATGCTTAGACTTGATAAGCTATAGGAGTTATAGGGCTATTAAATTTAATAGCTTTTTAGTATTCTATTCTCAACAAAAGGACTGGTTAAAATAATCCTGGTTTAAAGTTTTAATTTAGAATCAAACTTATTAAGTTTGTCCAGACTTTTATCATTTTGGCGTATCAGATCACCGTATCTTTACCATACAGCGCTGGTTTGGTTGAAGTAATCAACGCACGCCCAACCAAACTAGCGATGTATTGTATGTTAAAGATACGGGTGATCTGATACGCCAAAATGGACTAGTCTGGAAAAAGCTTTAGGAGACGATATGGTAACTACATTTGCAACATTTTCATATTTCACCAGAAGGACTATGTAAGAAGGTACTTTATCTAACTAACCTGACATCAAATTCAAATAAATAAACAAAAATGATACTTACGAGAAAGTTTTATCATGAACAGCCCTTTTTACAACATATTATAAGTATCAACTATAATAATCTTACAATACATTTACTTGGCGTTTAAGCTTTCTAATAATCTGCAGGCTGCATGCGATAGGTCAAATTAACCCTGCAACACACCACTGGACAATATAATTTGTCAGCTCTCAAAATAACGGTTACTACCGGTACAGATTTATAGGGTTAAGATAATGTTTACGAGGAATTAGGGCTGCTAGCTAACTATGTAACCTTCGATGATGGAGTTCGAAGTTCCACTTCGAAGTGGTGAAGACATTAAGAAAATAAGCAAGGACTAAGTAGTTATATCTGTGTTGGATGATTTCATTCTGACTGAGGGCTTAGTACGAGTTGGTTTTTTGTTCTTACTTCACGTTGCGAATAGTTAACTATCGTTTTCTCTCTTTCATTCGTTTACTCACTCGCATGATTTTCTCTCTTTCACTCGATACTATTCGCAAAGTGAGGTGAGAAACACAACTCATACTAGGCCCTCAGGTTCAAAAAACTTCTATTAAGTTTGATTTTCAAAGAACAGACAAACCTATATCGAAACAAAACATCTGTTCTATAAATTTCATTCTGAAAAATAACCAGATTAAATTTTTCGTAGAAACATTAGTTTACTAATGTTTAAAAAGAAGAGAACCTAAAAATTGCACCAACTCAATTTATTTGATTGGATCGTTTTTTTAAGATTCAAAATCAGAGGGCCTAGCCAAAGTAACATTCGCTAATCTTCGTTATTGCTTCGCTTTCGAAACATGTAGGGAATAGGGATTGACATAAGGTTTCGTTAACAATCGAATTTTAAAACGTCAAATCCATACATGTTTCGAAGCGAAGCGATAGCGAAACTTTGCAAATGTAACTTTGGTTAGGGGGCTGGATAAATATAGTAAACCTATCTAACTTAATGCAATTAACATATAATCCAAAATCTGTGTTTAAAATAACACTTGCCATTCTGTCAACCAGTACTAATCCATTTAATTTCGTCGGTTGCCGGCCCTGTGGCGTCTGGCGATGGCCGATATTGTCGGCCAATATTAATTCCACCCAGTATCGACGATATCGGCCGAATGACGCAACGCCTCTGGTTAGCGTCTAAAGCACAGGTAGAAAAGAACAGAGACTTTGCATTTAAACCACCAATATGTGTGACACACCCAGCCTGATATCAATTATGTAGCTTCGGCTGCTCGGACGTATACGTAATATAAGTACGTAGTAGGTAGGTACGATCGGCAACTCACGTGCTTTACCACTTTGCAGAAAAATTCTTGTGCGCGCATCGCCCCTGAACGAACACGTGTGTTAGTGATGGCGCGGCGGGGCGTGCAAGCGATTTTAACCTTAGGAGTGGTAAAGCAAAAGTGTTGTCGATACTACATTAAAAGAGACTGAAGATAATGTTTGAAACACTTCGATCAATAGATGATGTTGAAGTAGAAGGTTGAATCAATACAAAGTAGTCTCCAAGCGATATTAATTTTGAGATGAATCTGTCACTAAAAAATCATGATATCCTTTATATTGTAAATTGGAACTAACTAAGTATTGTAGTTAGTCAAATCTATGTCTTCAGAGTAAAAAAAAATAAGAATATCTAATAGTGTACTAGTGCGATTACTGTCAAGGTGTGCCTCTGTCCGACTATATTCCTCTGCGGTCGTAGATTCAGATTTCAGGTCAATCTTTCGGCTATTGTGTGATTTCCGACGCGAAATACAAGCATTTGTGCATACTATAGTGGCGAAGGGTCCATACAAGCCGATTCCCATCGGCTTACCTTTTAGAAATCCTACACCACCGATCCACTATGCAGATCATAACTTTTTTGTAGAACCACAGAATAAATGATAGAATTTCACCCCTCGCCACTGGTATATGTTACGTTACCGCTGGCACAGCCGTGACACACTCTGTACATGAGAGTTCGAGCGCCAGCGACCTTGAGCCAGAGCGTGGAAGCGCTAGGGTTGATACCGAATTTAGACTTGTAACAAAGGAGATAACATAGTATGTTAGGAAATATAAACTTGTGCAAGGACATGTTAATGAAAGATAGGTTTGATTTATAGTAACTTTTTGTAATCTTTAAATTATATTAGGTAGGGTATATCCTACTAATATTATACATGTGAAAGTTTGTGGGTTTGGATGTTTAGTTGTTTGGATGTTTGTTCCTCAATCACGCAAAAACTACTGAACGGATTTGGTTGAAATTTGGCACACAGATACTAGATAGCCTAGATTAAAACATAGAATACTTTTTATCCCGATATTCTTACGGTAACGGAAACCACGCGGGTAAAACCGCGGGCGGCTGTTAGTACATCATAAATTGCAACTCTTATCCTATATTTTCTGTTATTTATAATAAATTTATTAATCTTTAACATGTTAATGAAAGATTTGATTTGTATTTTTATTTATTTATTGTCAATTTTACCTACTTGCGAGTTTACGAGTTTAATCGTCGGATATCCTTGTTTTCAGAGCTTTTTTTATAATTAAAGTAAGGTAAAAGGAAGGGTAAGGGCATGACTAATATTTCGTATATTTTAACTTTTAAAATACGAAGATACTTTTATCAGGATATTGTTTTTGGTTGTTGCCACAACAACAAACACAACAATAATGCCCGCCGCCGGGCATGATTATCTAACAATTAAATAATGTTGCGTCGCGTCGCGTTGTCAGTCCGTGAGAAATGAATGCGGTACAATGCGGATTGCGATGGGCCAAGAGAGCGGCGAGCGACAGTAGAACCCTTGGCCGGGTAAGTCGGCGACTAGCGGCTGCACTCCCCGCGCGCCGCGCGCTGCCCCCGCACGCCTCCAGACACGCACACATAGCCGCGAGCGATTTTACGAGCATACATGCGCAAGTGTCGTTTCTTTTCGCGTTAGAGTATATATTCTGTGCCGCTGGTACCCTGTATTATAATACAGGGTAAGTACCATGGTATTTTTATTACGGAATCGTATGATAAATAATAATAACAACAATAACAATAAAGTCTAATCACTAGACTACATGAAATAAAATAAATAAATTAAAAAAATATATTAAAAACACGACTGCCCTGACAAAAACGAACTAAAAAGTTAAACAAGTGTCATTGCAGTCGGGGGACCTTTTTATGGAACAATTTGTGATCAAAGTGGTCCCCCGACTGCAATGACACTTGTTTAACTTTTTAGTTCGTTTTTGTCAGGGCAGTCGTGTTTTTAATATATTTTTTTTAATTTATTTATTTTTATTTCACACATTTTAGTGACATGTTATATAGTTTTGAAATGTGCTCATCAAGGCCTTTCATTTGATGCCCATATTGTAATAATAGAAGAAAAAATTTTTTTTTTCACATTTGAAAATGGCATCGTACCGTCGCCATATTGATTTTTTCTAAAAAAAATATAGCCAGTGTCACTCGGGATGCTGTAAGGATTCTAACGATACCCCATTTATCCAAATCAGTTCAGGCATTTAGAAGTTATGGTGGAATAAAGAAACTCACATACCCACAAACATACATGAACCCTGAACACATATACACTCTTTTTGCTTTGGGCAGTCGTGTAAAAATGGCTACAGTCAGATAATTTTTCGAAGTTAGTCTAGTCTATGGTATGGTCATGGTCCACATTATCCACTGCTTGTCTGCTTGTACGCTTAAAAATATATTTTAAATGTATTTTTAATTTTTAGTACTACCTCTTAGCGCAGGAAACAACCTAAAACATTATTGCTTTCTGTATTATTCAGAAACTGCCATTCAATCAATTTTTATATTATTTACCTCTAAAGATTATTATTTTACAAAGCTCTTGTTACGGTAAACTATCATACTTTCGAAACTTTTCTGTTCGAAAACGGTACGTCAACGTTTTAAATACCAGATTAGTTGTTTTACATAAATTTGTTTGAACATAAACTTATTTTACTTATGTTTCACTTTCCAGAAAAACGGTAACTCAATTATTCAATCACTTTTTTTTCTTTTGACAGATGTTTTATTAACCATAATTTTCTTTTCTAGAAATTATTATAGATCGAAGTAACTTTTGTTAGATTTTTCTTTTGACAGATGTTTTACTAGGCAACCTTTCATAATTTCGAAACTTTTCTGTTCGAATTTCAATTGTTCGAAAACAGTATGTCGAAGTTTTAAATATCAGATTGGTTGTTTTACATAATTTTGTTAGAACATAAACCTATTTCTTGTATGTTTTATTTTCCTGAAAAACTGTTACACAAATATCAAATCACTTATTTTTCTTCTGATAGATGTTTTTCAAACCATAATTTTGTTTACTTGAAATTACTAAAGATCGAAGTAACTTTTGATAGAATTTCGTGTTACATAATATTTAATTTATTTAGAAAATTCGGGTGTATTTTTTGTAACCCTAATATCTTGCTATACAGAAAAAGTTTTAATGCGAAGACCATTAGGTTAGGTTAGGTTAGTGTTTTGACCACGCGCAGCGGAGCGAGCGAAGCGAGCGGGTCTCCATAATGCTTGCATGCATGTTGCATGCTTGCTTGCATGCTGCATGCTTGCTTGCATGCTGCATGCTTGCTTGCATGCTGCATGCTTGCTTGCATGCTGCATGCTTGCTTGCATGCTGCATGCTGCATGCTTGCTTGCATGCTGCATGATTGCTTGTATGCTACATGCATGAATTTTTATTACAATAATGTAACTATCTGAGATTGCAATAATAATTTCTTAGACGTTTAGTAGTTAGTACCTATTTCTTATTTTTAATTTCGAATTCAAGATAGGTAAAGATTCTTTGTCAGATAAAGTGTTATATTTTAATAATATTGGAGACGTTTTTCTGTATACTAAATCATCTACCAATAATAATTTCGGCCAAACGTTGAGTGGGATATCAAAACATATTGAATTTGAAAAAAAATATAAGTGAAATTCGGAGTTTCAATAATTTGCCAATTGTGTTTTCGGTAAAATGAAATTTATGGAAAACAAAAAAAAGGAAAACTATTTCGGTAAACTAGCATTCGAACAGAGAAATTTATAATTTTAGATACGTATAGGATTCTTATTATTTGTCAGATAAAGTGTTGTATTTTAATTATATTGGAGACGTTTTTCTGGATACTAAATCATCTATCAATAATAGTTTCAGCCAAACGTTGAGTGAGATGTCATAACATATGGAATTTGAAAAAAAATATAAGTGAAATTCGGAGTTTCAATAATTTGTCAATAGTGTTTTCGGTAAAATGAAAATTATGGAAAACAAAAAAGAGCAAAACGATTTCGGCAAACCCAAATTCGCACATAGAAATTTCGAATTTAAGATAGGTAACCCTTGTTACGTTTGGGCAGTAATATAGCACTGCCAGTTGTTTGACCAAAGTAGGAAAGTATGACTGAATAATGTGCTCACCAAATATAACAAATCTCATTATCGTTAAATCAAATGTTCATTCAAGAAAAACAGTTAATCTCACTTTCATTAATAACGTATGAAAGGCTAAACAGTAAATCGCATAGAAATCAAACGGATACACCATACATCCGAAAGGCTAACATTACGCACTGACAGTTGTAAAAGATGGATGGTTTAGATGCGCATGCGATGAAAGTGAACACCATAAACTTTATCACGATTACACCGTGCGAAATTCATGGTAAAGAGCGCAAAAAACCTAACACTTTCCCTGCACATAAAAGTTAATTACAAAATGATTACTGCCTAAATTAATTTGTGAACCTATGGTGCTCGAAAAGAGGCTATGGTTTTGTTTAACATTAATTAAAGTTTCTTGGCAAATTAGTTACGCCATTGTTGATATTTACTTTCTTTACGATTAGTGAAATGTTGTAAAAGAATGGTAACAGTAGTTTTTTGAGCCCTTCACATTCTGTATAAAGCCATAGATTACGGCTTTTCTTTACCGTTATGGTAAAATTAATGAGTGATTATTTTTGTTATCAAAACACAAGTAGGTATCTGTAATGTAATCAAATTTAATTATAATAAAATCAATCTTAAAAAACTATACACGACTTGAGCCTATTGAAATATCATTGTATCGATAAATATAAAAAAAAATATTTTAGTGCTTAAGTTTACCTATAGGTTTAGGCTTCTTTATAACAACCTAGTTCATATTTGTTTTATTTGAATTTATCTTTTCAGTGTCTGTTTCCAGAAAATAAACAATTGTCTTTGCTACCTGTTAAACACACCCACCACACAGAAAACTAACATTCAGCGTTAATATTTAATAAGACTATCTTTCTAAAATCGACTGGGAGGCACTATTTTCCGAGTTTAATGACATTAACCAGATTGTTACGCATTTCTACAACTTGATTAGAGACGTAATATCGAAATTTGTACCCCAGAAGAAAGTGTGCAACTATGGAAAATTTCCACCCTGGTTTAGCAAATGTTTAATCAATAGACTTCGTGAAAAGGAAAACATTCTAACTAGATACAAAAAATACGGTAACCCTTTGGATAAGATCGAGTTGGATATCCTATCTAAGAGATGTGAGAAACTTGCTACTTCTTGTTATAACGCGTACATGAATGATTTAGAGGATAGGATATCTAGAAATACTAAAGCCTTCTGGTCTTTTGCCAATAGTAAGCGGAAAGCACGTAGTTCATATCCTACCACTATGACGGATGGAGTGATAACAGCTAGTGACGGACCAAGTATTTGCAGCCTTTTTGCGAGCCACTTTGCGGAAGTTTATACCGATAGTACATTACAACAAACTTCATCATATCCCATATGTCGAGATAGTAGTACTTTGTCATTCAGTGGCCTCCATATTGACTTGAAAGCGGTTTTTGATGCCTTGAAGTCCTTGAATACTGATAAAGGCGCTGGACCAGATGGTATTCCACCCATATTTTTGAAAAATTGTGCCTCGAATATTGCTGTACCACTTTACCTCATATTCAACGCTTCTCTAGTTAGTGGGATATTTCCTGACGTGTGGAAGATCGCCAAGGTGGTTCCAGTTCTTAAGTCGGGCGATAACGACTTGGTTACTAATTACAGGCCGATCTCTGTTCTTTCAACGATGCCTAAGGTATTCGAAATTTTAATTTGCCCATATATTTCTAAGCATGTCAAGCCGCTTATCACGGACCATCAACATGGCTTTGTAAAATCCCGCTCAACGGCCACAAACTTGGTTTCTTTTGTTGAGAATCTTAAAGAGGCCATTGATGCTCAACAGGAAATAGATGTAATCTATACAGATCTTCGTAAGGCTTTTGATAGGGTGCCTCACGAAATATTAATAAAGAAACTGTCAGTTTTTGGTATTCACGGAACTTTGTTAAAATGGTTTAATTCATATTTAAATAATCGTAAATTTTTTGTTGTAATAAATGGATTTAATTCGGGAGAATATGAAAAAGATTCGGGAGTACCTCAAGGTTCTAACTTAGGTCCTATCTTATTTAATATTTTTATTAATGATATTGTTAAACATATCTCGCATTCTATTCCATATTTATATGCCGATGATTTGAAGTTAGTGAAAATTATCAAGACGAAACAAGACCCCTTACTGCTTCAGGAAGATCTGAATAGCGTGAATCATTGGTGTGACGTAAATAGAATGCAATTAAATGTAGACAAATGTTTTTACGTTAAATTCACCAGAAAGCACAATAACATTAAATCTAATTATTATATTAATGGTACAAAAGTTCAAGAGGCTGACCATATGAACGACCTAGGTGTGATTATCGATAAAAAATTAACATTTGGTGCTCAATTAGAAAGTGTCATAAAAAGAGCTTCTAATATGCTTGGATTTATTATTAGAATTGGCAAGGGATTCCGCAGGTTGCAAACAAAAAGGCTGCTGTACAATTCTCTCGTCCTGAGCATTCTGGAATACTGTAGTGTTGTATGGAGACCACACTATGCGTGTCACTCTCTTACCCCCTGGCCACGAAAACGGCGGCGGCGGCGAGAGGCGACGATTGCGGGGCGGCGAGCGGCAAGAGGCAAAAACAAATGTAGGAACATGTACGAGGTATGCCACGCTTACCGCGGCAGCGGCGAGAGGTGACGATTGCGGGGCGGCGCGAGTCGAGCGGCGCGCGGCGGCGGCGAGAGGGGCGGCGAGAGAACGAAACAAATGTACTGGCGAGTATGGAGGCGGCCACAATCCCGAGCGGCGGTGAGCGGCGCGCGCGGCGGCAGCTCTTGCACCGAGCGACCAAATCAAACAGTTTTGTTTCTGCCGCGCGTGAATATGGAAACGGAGCAGTTTATCGTTGTTATTTTGAGTTTTTTAGTATGTAATCGAATGTTTCTGTACCTGTACGTGTACTTACTCATTATAAAGAGTATGAAATTTGCCAAATTATTTTGATTTTTTGGGTCAATCAACTTTTATTTGTCCTATGGTTTTGATAAAAAATAAAGGAAAATTTTAGCTTATAATTAAATAAGTAATTAAACTTAAGAAATAAAGTATCTATCATTTTGGTAACATAAATAAATATATTATTTACATACTTATTTGTTCGTATTGTATAGGTGCCCAGTTGAAATTTCATACAATGAAAAGAGACATCGATATCAACTGGACAACCGTTAAAATACGAACTAATATGTAAACAACATATTTATTTCTATTACCAAAATGATACTTTATGTGTTACATTTAACCCAAACCATTATTTAAGTATAAGATAGTTTTACAAAAAAAATATACTTCCTTCTATGTTTGGGGACAGGAAAAGTGATAAGACACTTAAAGTTGATCGACCCTTTTATTGACTGGATGTACTCCTAACATTAGAATATTTTTTTATTTATTCTTTTGATCCAAATCTTAATTTTCCATGAAGGCGGGCTAGTCAGTAGGTACTGCCATTTTCAATAGTGCCATTTTAAACTTGTGTTCAATAATACTAAATAATATAGGTATGTACTTTCTTGAAAAAAATCGACTCGTCACCAGGATTGTCTCAGGCGGGAATCGAAGCCGTGACCTTCGGAAACCCGGTCCAATGCTCTTCCAACTGAGCTACTACTGAGTCACGAATGTTTTATTATTATATTATTTATAGCATTGTGTATGCTCAAATCTTAAATTTAAAAACTGTGTAAATGAGGCCACCGCTGCCGCCGCCGCCGCCGCGACTAGGTGAGCCGTGACATACCACCGCGCACCGCGCCTCCTGCCGCGCCTCCTGCCTCTGCCGCCAGTTTTGCCGCGGCAGACGTGGCCAGGCCCTTAGGTTGGAACGTATTCAGAAAAGATTTCTTTGGCATCTGGCTTACTCATCCAACAAGTGTAGGAAAGGGTTCTCATACAAAAATAGACTAAATCATTTCAAATATACTTCTCTGGAAAACCGTCGGATGATACTTGATCTCACATTTTTGTATAAACTATTTAATAATAACATAGACTGCCCAAGTTTGCTTAGTAAGTTCAGATTCAATGTAGCTCGTAAGACACCTAGCAGGTACAAAATTCAACCGTTAGTTCCACCTTCACGCACCACGGTGATGGGCTCAAGCTCTTTTGTTCCCAGAGCAAGCAGACTTCTGAACTGTTTTGGAAAGTCCACAGATATTCATGCTGTAAGTCTTAACACATTTCGTAGGAACGTGCTGGAAACCATAGTCCTTGTATAATGTAAGTGTTGGTATAAGATACACTGATAATGTACACAGTATTAAATTTGTCAAATTATCTATCTTTTATATAAAACTTTAGAAATAAGTAGGTATATTAGTTACTTCTTAGTTTTTCGTTTTAGATGTAACTGGTAGCAATCAACTTTGCATGCGGTGTTTGCCTTAAATTAATTGTGCATTTAGCTAAGAACTACGATGTATAATACTCATTAATGTAATAATGTAACAATTGCTGGTAAACCAAATAAATAAAAATAAAAAAATAATAATAATAATAAGAAAATGTATTGATTTTGTTACCGTAACCGTAGCCTTGACCGCAAAATATCAAACCAGAGTTATACTGACAACCAGACTGACAAACTTATGTTTACTCTCTCTACGATTGAAAACTAAATGATGACACGGGTCTCTTACTGATGTCACATAACGTAAATATAATCTTAAAATTTTGACCGGAAGTGGAAGATTTTCTCAAGCTTCCGGCCAATTTTATTTGCGATAATCTTCTGATCCTCGCTCAGCACAACTTTTCCGACCGTGTGCCATGCAATTCATCGTGATGTCATATGACGTAGGCAATACTGTCGTGGGCTTACGGACTATTATTATAACTTTCAATAAAATCTAAGTATAGTTAAAGTACCTATTAAAACACAAATAACTTATATTTAGCTCAGATTTGCAGGAAAAAAAAAAGAAATTCTTTGAATGCACAGTAAATAAATTAGAAATGTGTCCCAAACCAAAGATGCATGTTTGTTTTGTTTGCATTTTACTGATATAACAATAATATTTAACTAGACATAAGTGTTAGAATGTAAATCACACAACTGTCATGTCTCGCTGTCTCCTATGCAAACAGACCGATGTTCTCATGATGCGAGGACAATGGGAAATGATTTTACAAAGGCTTTTTTCTGATAAGTTTAAAATCTATTACGGTCTGAGGAAAGAGCTGAGAGCAATTTTCTGAGAATTCATTTAGATTACCAATTATTGTCACTGTTCTGTTACATAATCATAACTCTATTTACTAGACAGATGTAGAAAGATTTTGTTTTTTTATTAATTATGTAATGAAAAATATTTTAAACAAGGGTAGGGAACAGTCGTTAGTATTTTTTGTTTTATAAAATATATACTCGTTTTACCAATAACTTTGTCATACTAGCACACAATACAAATAGTAAATGGTAGTAGCTTCTTCAATCGTCTTTAAATTATAATTACAATATCCATTTGTATGTTTATTTACATCATACTGCTCGGCAACTAGGATTTACTAGTATAGTAAGAGGCCGTGTAAGTTGGCATGTGCAACACAGTGCATTGTTTAGATAGAACGTTCCATTTTCAAATCACTTTACAATTCAAGCATGGTGAATGCTTTAACTGTAAAGTACACTTTACAATTCAAGCATTTAAAACTCCTTAGTGAACCAATCTCTTTTCTTATATGATAAACTGTGGAAACTTTTTACTGAAAAAAAAAAACAATAAATATGGCGGCATTTCATTTCCGTTCAAGCTATGCAAAACTCCTTGGATTTTGATTTTGATTTTGATTTTGATATTGATATTGATTTTGATTTTGATTTTGATTTTGATTTTGATTTTGATTTTTTTATTATTTTTTTTTTTATTTTATTTTTTTTTATTAAATTTTTATTTTTATTTTTATACTTTTTTATTTTTATTAAATTTACCTCTCATGAATGATGTAAAGTAGTATGCTTACCTCGGTTGTAAGTAGCTATTACACCCTCGATCCATTAGCGCCCTTTGCGAGCTGCGCTCGCACGGGCGCCAAATTGGATCTTGTTCTGTAATAGCTCACTTACGTCCCTTGTGTAACAAACTACTATTATCGTATATTAGCAACTAGGTATGCTCAACACTTCCGCAATTTTTAAGCTTAGCATTAATTACTCAGCTATAAATTCCACATTATTGATGTGATGCATCTCTTAAAACTTTTAACTTGCACCAAAACCGACTCACTCTTATCAGATCATGTTTAATTGTGGTATGACTTTCATCTTACGATTTAGTCACTGATAAACAGTAATGAGATGCTTGTTAAGTGTCAGGAAGGTTTTGCCAAAACTCCTGAACAATACAAGCGGATATTAGAGAAAGGTTCCGCACGCCATAACATTCACTCTTGATGGGAGATTACGGCGGATAAACAATCAAATCTTAATAAATGTATGTGACGGTGAAGAAAGTTCTTTGGAAAGAACTTTCGTTGGTGCTCAATCTGATGGAGATTTGTGCACCATAAGTGAAGTCTACAAGAGATTGGGATTAATGTAAGTCATTTTGTTATGTGATATGTGCCACAACAGACCCCCTAAACAAATGGCCAACATACTATGCGTTTGAATGCTACACTTAGTAGCTTACTATTAAAGCTTTAAAATAAGCAGTAAACTATAAAATTACGTGCCGTAAGCTTGTCAATTCCATACAATACATCTAAGTCTGTGATTTACATAGGTATTGCTCATATTTAATTTTAAACATAAGCTTTAATTAAGCGTAGCGTTCAAACGTACAGAATATTGGCCATTTGAGTATTGGGGTAGGAAACGAAAGAAAAACATCTCTCGATAAGTTTCTTTCAGTTTCTTTTCAATAAGTAATGTATGTTTGCGACTGGAGATTTACGATCAAAGGTTCGTAAAAGTACTAACTGGCTAGTACTTTAGATTAATTAAATGTACTAACTACATTTAGTTAATCAAAAGAGATTAACTAAAAATGTATTGTAAGTACTTTTATGGATCCATGATACAATCAAAAGTTTCTGAATTTTGATTCATTTTAACAAAGATATAGGACACGTACTAAATATGCCTAGAATTATGAAAATTGTAACACAACACAACTCAACAGATAGTGTCCACGTTTTATGTTAATAGAGTAACCTATCGCAACCAAGATTTACACAACACTTCAGCAAGTTAATTACATATAAACATGGTTTATCAATTTTAATGACCCAACGCGTGTGGTTATGTTATTCACACTTGATCGTTAATTATGTCATTAAAGCAGTGTAGCACTCTAACAGGTGTAATGAATGTGAAGGACAGGAACTAATTAAAAGTAAATGAGAACATAAAAATAACAAGTCACAGCACTCTGCTACCATCTTGTAGTAACAATTTTAAAGTTTTGTGAGAAAATAAAATAGGCTCCTGTAGCTTTGATTTGAGGGTGGTCTTTTAAAAGATTTATTGGATTTAATTGAAATTAAGTACTTTCATTATAAGGTCAATATAATCGTTTCTACATAATGTAAAATATTATATTAGGTATCATATTTGAATATTTGCTCAGAACAGCTGTACTTCTAACTACTAATTTGACATTCGTAACTGGTTTTTCTCCTCACAAAATATATTGTAAGGTCAAATAAAGTCCATGGAGCCAAGAAACTTTGGTGCCACATTTTCACGTTTGGTGTAGATTACATACATTGACAAAATAGAAAACATTAGAGAAATAGTATATTTATTCTCTAAACATGACAATTATATCAATCGTCTAATCACGCATGTGTATAAAAAGATTTTTAAAATTGCAACCGCATGTGACGATTCGCAGCTTTCATTTGCGCAAAGGTGTCAAAACTGTCAATCGTAACTCGACAAGTGACAATCGAACTTCACATAACCGTGATACCGAAGTGATACCATATGGTATCTATCACAGAATAGTGATATATATCACAGAATTAATATTATCTAGTGTGATACATCAGAAAGTCAGTTCGCAATACAAGAAGCTTAATTGATAAAATTGCAACGCTGAACTTTAGTTACTTTTGTAACCTTTCTACCACCAATATTTTGCTCTATCACGAAATGCCTCGCTACTTATTTGACTATTTTATTTAAGTAGGTATTTATTTTGAATGAATATTGTGTAAAATACTTTGTGGTAGTTAAATGTAAGTCGAGAGAGAGAGAGAGAGACTCAAGAATATTGATAGTTTATATTAGTATTGGACTCATAACACACATTATTTAAATTGCCCTCTTATATTTGCTAATTTCTGAACAAGAGCCTCTTCATTTACTTATTAGTATGTACTTTTATTTATTAAGAATAAGAAAAACAAAAATTGATGACGATGAGGCTCTTGTTCTAAAATTAGCAAATATAAGATGACAATTAAAATAATCAGAGTTTTTTCTGGACCATTCAGTTCCATTAGTGACGTCTACTACGGTAAGTAGACGTCACTAATGGAACTGGATCATCTCTATGGAGACGCAGGTTAAACTGAGCTCAATAAAAGCTATCAAATAAATCCGAAATAAAAAGACCACTCTTAAAAATTACATTCAATTTTGTTGAAGGAGATAAAAACTGCTTCTCAATATCAGTTACGAAAATAAAACGAAGAAATTTTTTATTCTTGGATCGAAATCTCTCTGAATGGGATTCCGTTCCGAAAAATAAGGACGTAGCGGCGGAAATAAAAACAAAATGATGATCTTTAATCAATGTATTTTATTTAATTTTGGGATCTGGGTGCGGCAAAACGATGTGTTACGACTTAAGAGCAGATAAAATTATAGGTCGCTATCATTAAATTGTTCAAACAAAACGAGACAGTTAAAACAGTTTAGATCACTTCTGAGAATCAGAGTTTAGGATAACAGAAAAAAAATGTACATAACGCGCGTACCTAATAGGACCATTAGAAAAGATACTCATGCGTACTAAATCCATGCGCATCAAATCTATTATCTCGATAATGTTACTTTTGTAATGGCTGGCATACATGATACATACTGTAAACAGCACTTATCTCGTGCGCCAAAAACGATACCATTTTCTAGATTAGCATCTTGTGTGTGGAACAACTATTTTTTTATAACCACACTCAGTAGCTGTGTTCAGTCAATCATAAACATCGTCGATCATCTCAGAATTCGCGATAAATAATGTTTAAACAACATATTATGCAGTACCATAAACAGATCCGGACAGATGTCCGCCTCACGACTTAGTTTCACTGTATCTACACGGATGAGCAGGTGAAATTGGATATGAATGGCACGTCATAACTATTACTGCTCTTCATCTGTTACGTAAGATGGTTTAACTCTGCAGATGAGCTTGATCGGGTCTAATCAATCTAAACTATCCATGGTAGAAAACGTCTGGACTCTGGAGGTACCTAAATGACCTTATCTAGAAGTTTGTTATAAACATTGTTCGCCCCCCAGCAGGCCTATTTTGTAACTCAACTGACAGCTTAAAATGATCATCACTGATCTAAGTTTTAAGAACATGCTGGGTTTTTGTAGAGTCATAACATTGATTTTTACTGTAGCAGCAATGTACTTACAACTTAGATCAGTGATGATCATTTTAAGCTGGCAGTTGAGTTACAAAATAGGCCTGCTAATCCAATGAATCAATCCACAGACAGGAATTGATTATTGGATCTTTGGCCAATTTTTTATTAATATCAACCGTTACATAGCAACTAATCTAGATTAGGCCTACCCGTATCTGTGGATTGATTATTGGGCCTGGCCGTTCGTTAGACACAGCTTTTCCTACTCTGCTATAAACGACTGTGGAACTTTTTGTCTCTGTCAATTTGTATTTTGATTACGCCTAATCCAGATTAGTTGCTAAGCAACTGCGGTTATTTTTTTATTAATATCAACAGTTACATAGCAACTATTCTGGATTAGGCCTACCCCTATCTGTGGATTGATTATTGGGCCTAGCCGTTAGAGACAGCTTTTCGTACTCTGTTATTAACGACTGTGGAACTTACTGTCTCTGTCGATTTGCAATCGTAGTCCAGATTTTCTTAATGTTTTCCCTTGACGCCACACATCATACTTTGCACTTTCGCAGAATTTATAGATAGATATTGTCATCCAATTATTGTGTAACTGTTTCGTTCACAATGTATGTATACCTAGTAGGTATGTAGGTATACTTATCACTACTTTTTTATCATCATCGATAGGTTTAAAGTCGAGTTACTACAACTAGGGTTACCAGAGGCAGGAATTATCCTGACTTGTCAGGAACTTTAGGCATCTGTCAGGAAAACAGGGAAAAACTGTAGTTGTCAGGGATTTTTGAAATCCCAAAAAGTGTTAGTACTTATTGAAAACACATAATTTATTAATCATTTTGGTGAGAAATAGTTATCAAACGTCAACTAAATTAAGAATGTAGATGTAGGTGTACAAAGTGTCATAAAATTTACTGAAAAGTCAGGAAATCTCATTATAAGATCTGGTAACCCTAGTTACAACAATACCCCACAAATTATTTAAAAAAAATAAAAATCTCGGTCAGTACGGTGTTGGAGTCAATGACTCGTCCCAATTTGGATGTGCCCCGGCGGCGTCGAGCCCTGCAATTATCTACGCACCGTCCGTCAAAGGACTTTGAATTGGAGGACTCGAGAGTACAGGTGGATCTTCGAAAGAAAAAAATCGATAGTTTTCCCCTAAGGTGTTTGCCTTTAATCTATCACCATTTTATAAAGATATAAAGGAGATAAACAGGAGCTGTGCTAAGTTTTTGCGGCTTGCGTCATGCGTCTTGCGGCCCACGCGGCCATGCGGCTGTAATTTGTATTGTCGGCAGGGAATGATAACGTTATTTTTTAATATAACGTTATATCTTACTTTTTTACCGTTAATTTTAACATTAACGTTATGACAATAAATAATGTTAATTTAGATAACGTTACATTGAAATTAACGTTATTGCAGTAAATAACGTTAATTTTAACGTTATTTCTTACTTTTTTACCGTTAAACTTTAAAATTAACGTTATTCCAATTATTAACGTTATTTTTAGCGATAATTTTACCGGTACTATTGTACCGGTAAATTTAACGCTTATTTTACCGGTAAAATATTTTTAACGTTATTTTTACCGGTAAATTTACCGATAAAATGTTTTAACGGTATTTTTAACGTTATTCTTTTTTTATCGTTATTTTTTTTAACGGTATTTCAATCCCTGATTGTCGGCCGTGTCGCATACGGCCGTGACGCATCGCTCGGAATTCGAAAAGGGTTCCATACTCTAGTACAGCCGCATGGCCGCGTGGGCCGCAAGTGATGCATGATGATGCATCAAATGACGCATGATGCAAACCGCATCGCTCCTAAGGGTACCTTTCTACAACCGTTAACGATATCCAGATATTTAAGATCGGATTCGAATTACTTTAAATATATTTGACTTAGCAGTTAGGTAGTGTTTATTGAAAGCTGACTGCATTTCACAAAAATATCAAAGATTTATAGTTTACAAGTAAAACTAAGGAAACACGAAAGTCGTGCCTCGGCACGTTTAAAACGGAGTTTCATTTCATTACATTGTCTTATAAAATAAATAAACATAAGGCGTGTTTCTAACGAACTTTCGTTTTCGCCTTGTGTAGTGGGAATTCAATTTAGATCTCATACGGATAAGCTTCATGTTTTACTGCATATTGTTTCTGGAATTAAGTGTGATAAAAGCATGGCTCTAACCTTACATTAAAACTATTGCTCCTCAAGATCTTCCATGTATGGATAATATGAGTAGTTCTAAACTTCTTTGGTTAATATTTTTAACAGAAATTGTTTTGCATCTCAAAAGTTTTCCAAGAAGAGAGATTCACCATCAAAGTATATTTTATACTCTTGATTGCACTAACTAAAACAAGAAAAAAATGTGTGCAAAGTTGGGCTAATCTCTAAAAACGATATCTCTTCCAGCCAGGGATTGAAATACCGTTAAAAAAAATAAAGATAAAAAAAATAACGTTAAAAATACCGTTAAAACATTTTATCGGTAAATTTATCGGTAAAAATAACGTTAAAATATTTTATTGGTAAAATTAGCGTTAAATATAGCATTAAACTTTACTGGTACAATATAGGGTAAAATACTAGTGATTGGACAGCTAAGCGGATTTAGCCAAATTTTCTTTTTTGTTTTTTAAACTATAATTTTCTTCGACAAACGGATAGTGTTGTATGAAGCTGATGAAAGTGCTTCTTGCAATTTTATATTGTTTTAGATTATTAGACTGAGTGTGTTAATTAAAATAAAATATTTTGTAAAATATAGTAAAAATCACAGTTATTGGACAGCATTTCCAGTTATTGGAAACAAATTTGACAGTGATTGGACAGCATACCTGAACACACTAATTAGCCTTTATCAACCATTTCAAGTGTAGATAGGGATCTATTTGAACAAAAATACTAGACCGATGAGGTCTTGGATCGTCCAAAACTTGTAATAAATCTCTTTCTTCAAAATATTCACGGATTTCGGCAAACCATTTGCGAATATCTGCTTCTGTGACACAGGCACTAGAGAATGTTACGCCTTCACTCGTCCTTGTGCCAATGGATGGATGCCGCTTCAGAAATCCCCTAACCCAACCTTCTCCAGGATTATCAATGAATGGGTTTGGTCGTGGATGATCGGTTAAAAATCTTTTTACGCTGGATTGAAGGTCTTCTTTTTAAAGTGGAAAGCCTTTTTTTGATAGTTGTTTGATATAGTTTTCGAGACAAGTTTCTTCTTCAACAGTTAGGTAAGGCGATGGTCCTAAAGTAACCTTTTTTTCAGGATATTTTAGAGTTAATTAAAGTTTTTTTTACCATTAAAATTCTTTAAAGTTAATTAAAAATACTTAAAATTGTATATTTTAAAACTACCGATCACTCAGTGTCCAATAGGTAGGGTTTTGTAACTTAAATCATAATTTAGGTACACAATAGGTTACTAAATAGAAAGGCATTAAACAAATTTAAACATCATGTCCAATCACTGGGTTTGTATGAAAATGATAGTGATTGGATGGCGTCCAATAATCGTAAAGAAAGCTACAAAAAATATGAAAAAAATATATGTCAATAATCAACTCTCAATAGATACGAATAAAGCAAAAAATTTAAAAAAGTATTTTTTGTAAAAATCCAATGATTGGACGAGCTGTCCAATTACTAGTTATGAAACAAAAAATATTATAGTCATTGGACACGCTGTAACATAAACTCAAATTGAAATTCACGAAGATTAGTCATGTTATTAACACGTTTAACATCTTACCTTCACAAAGATGTGATGTAGCACTTTATAAACATTCGAAACACTTTTTTATCCCCGACTTGTCAACTCAATCCTTAAGAAAATGAATAATTTTTGGAGAAAATTTTAACAAAACACACTCGCCACAGATTATGAAATATTTTGCTCCTTACGCCACCTGTTGGTAATTTTGCATACTAAAATAAAACTCGGAAAAAGCGGGAGATTCAAACAGCCTGATCGAATCATTCGAATAACGCACGCAGTTCTTATAAAAATGAATTAAATTCAAGGTGTCCAATCGCTAGTCGTGCCCAATCACTAGTAAGTTACCCTACCTGTAAAATTATCGCTAAAAAAAATAACGTTATTAATTGGAATAACGTTAATTTAAAAGTTTAACGGTAAAAAGATTAAGAAATAACGTTAAAATTAACGTTATCTACTAAAATAACGTTAATTTCAATGTACCGTTATCTAAATTAACGTTATTTATTGACATAACGTTAACTTTAAAATTAACGCTAAAAAAAATAAAAAATAACGTTACATTTTAAAATAACGTTATCATTCCCTGCTTCCAGCCAACCCAAAACTTGTTGGAGAATCGAAAGTATTACTGATCAAGGGAATATCGTCGTAATATAGCGTAAGAATGAATACTATTTTACAACTGTCACGACAAAAAATACTTAACCTTTTTAATATAAACACTTACTAATATCGGCACGATAGATACGAGTTCTTGCAACTAATTAATTATGATGGGAAAAGTTGCAGGAAAAAGAAGACCTGGTCGCAGAAGAAAGTCTTGGTTGCGAAACATTCGGGAGTGGACGGGAATAACAAGTGCCGCCGAACTCTTAGCCTTGCCAAGGACAGAACAAGTATGCGGAGCTGACTGCCAACCTTCACTAGTTGGAGAGGCACCATAAGAAGAAGAAGAATATTAACACCCTGTATAGCGCCACACTGTAGGGCAAGACGAATCCTTTGGATGGACGTGGAGTAGACCAACATAAAAACTGTAATGGCTTTTTTACCATCTGGAATGCGACGAAGATCTATTACCCTCATTCAAATTTTTTGGAGTGATATTAAATTGGTATCTTTTTTTATTTAAAATCCGTGGTATGCACTCTAACTCAAGAGAATAGTTTATGAAAATTTTTACATTTAGTGTGATATAGAATAGATTACGATTAAAGGCATGTTTCACAATTTACGAAAAGCACTTTTTTCTGGTTTGGTTTAAAAAAATTACCAAATTCTCTGTATTTTACGTAACCTGAATTAGTAGTACTTAAGTAAACAAGGTAGATAGTAAAAAAATGCTACAAGAAAACATTTTGTTTTTATACGGTCGTATTTTGTTGACTCTCAAGTTTTGGAAAAAACGCACTTAATTCGGCTAAACTTCTTGGATTACAAAAACTTTTACTTTCAACACTCGATCCACTAATTGAAGTAGCCTTGTTAGTATAATAAACAGTTTCGCTTTTTAAATGTTGATAATGATTACTACTGGAAACTTTAGATACATTAGGTACTGTTTTTTTATCATTAGAGTCCCAATTTAGAAGCCTCATTTAAAGAATCAATAACGCTTTAAGCAGGTTCACGTTTTCCGGATATTATTTTCATGATATCATATCTGAAACAATTTCATACAAATTCTATTCCATTCTACAGAAAATTCTCAATCATTATCTCAAAACAAGCAGATATTAATAAATTGCTTGAAGCATAAGAAAAAAATGGGATAAAACTTTACACTTTCTGTTTTCTGGGCAGTCGTGTAAAAAAATATCATAATTCAGTGCCGCTGTCTCGGTGTTTGTTCGTGGAAATTAAGTCTGCCGAATTAAAGAGCCGGGGTTTAGTTAAACCAAAAGATACTCAGAAGATACTCGTAGGTCCATCCAGAAACTGCGTAGGTAACAGGCACATTAGGTAGGTAGGTACACTAACACTACCTAACCTACGCTACAGTTTATTAACAGTGGATTAACAAAAACTTCTTTCGCATTCATTAAAATACATTGCATGAGTGTTAGTTCAATAAAAAAACCAATAAAAGGTATTAATTTTACATCCAAAAAAGCGTGATATACACAAATCGTTTTATAGCACCCCCGCAATAAAAGTAAGAGGGACAACAGATACATCGGTGACGCAATACTCGTAACAAGCAGAAATGCACTAACATTAACCGTAATAGCGATGAAAGTTTGGGAAACGACTGTAAAAATAAACGGTATTCGGTAATATGTAGCGGAATTTCTAGTATTCTTCGAAATGGACCGGAAGCTGGAGAATATTGTTTTGAGCGAGCGCAAACACTTAAACTAGGTACTTACATCTACATAAACAAATGTCTAGAGTACAATCAAACTTTAAGTTATACTTTATTTTTATTCTACGTATTGGAAAAATTCACACGCCTGGCTAGTGTAAAAAAATAAATAAAATTAAAATTTATGAACATACCAGCGGCCGTCCGCGGTTTCACCCGCGTGGTTCCCGTTCCCGTGGGAATATCGGGATAAAAAGTATTCTATGTTTTAATCTAGACTATCTACTATCTGTGTGCCAAATTTTAAACCAAATCCGTTCAGTAGTTTTTGCGTGATTGAGGAACAAACATCAAAACATCTAAACATCCAAACCCACAAACTTTCACATTTATAATATTAGTAGGATAAAAGAAAAATAATTATGTATAAGAAATTCAATAAAAAGCATCCGTCTGTCTACCTAACAATAGACATAATTATGAATATACATAGTACTTAATAATTTTAATATAAGTACCCCACTAAATGAAATAAAATGGTAAAAACTACAAGTCTTTCTAGAATGCTATTTACTTACAATCAAGCAGTAATTATAATGAGTATTCTGTGTTACATAAAATAATTAGGCGCATTTTTTTACCGTCTCATTCACATAAACTGTACACAATTTAAACATATTTGTATACGTTACTTAATAGTAAACACGAGGTGCAAATTGATTCGTGTACTTTAATAGTTCCATTACACAGTATAGGTAGTTATTAATATCTCTCTCTAGTGTAGAGCTGTAATTACGGGCTTTAATTGGGAAATTGTTATATTGACTATTACTTTGATGAATTGCTTAGACACTTCGAGCTTTATGATACACAACATAATTACAATAATTAAATTTCTAAAATAAAAATAATTTTAACCTATTAAATCTAAATCTAGTTAAGCTAAAAATCGCTAATATCACTACCAACTAAATACAAAACTATGAAATGTGAAGTAAGCTGTAAGCACAGAACACAGAATACAGTCAACTGTAAGTATACTGAAGCCCGAATCTGTTTTACTATTTCAGAAGTTAAAAATACATCTTGAAAGCCGTTTTTATAGCATTCTGGCACAATATTATAGATATCTAGAAGATATTCATCACAGAATGTGATAATTCCGAACGAATTCAATATAAGATCGCTATTTATACCATTTTCACACCCTCCAAAAATTTATTAGAACGCACTTCAAAGATTTGCGCGAAACACTTACCGAAACTATCGCGATTTTATATAAGGTTCTGTTAGGGCGAGTCTCTCAATTTGGGTTTTAAAAAAGGATTTGAAATTAAACGAGGAATTAGTAGTTTCGCGAAATGGCAGCCGTCACGGAGGATGGAATGAGACTGAGGCGCTCGGGAAGCGAGCGCGTCCAACTGGTCTCCCAGACGCTGGATCAGCAATATTATCCAGGGTCGTCAGCAACTAACTATACATCAAAGGGATGTAACACCTCCCCCCATGGAAAAATAAACTTCAGGATCAATATTCTGAAGTTTATGACTAAGTAATTCAAAGTTAAAATAATTACATATTTATTTTATTTATTAATAATATTTATTTATTTATTTATAATATATATTTATTTATGTATATAATTATGTATTCAGGTTTATATTTGTCTGCGTGTTTTTGGAGAAGGGGGAGCTTTTATATGTTTAGATTCTACTTCTATATCTACTAATTCTGTAACTTCATGTTCTGATTGTTTATCATCTTGTTTTGTAATTTTCTTTTTAAACATTACTTTTGGAATTTCCATTTGTCGGTGAAGGCTGCCAGTTTTATTTATTTTCCTAAATATTTTAAATACACAAAATGAAATTACAATTATAATGATAAATATTAAAAGCGTAGAATAGTGTGCCCCGTATTGGATGAAATGAGGTTTATTTATTATTTTATTTAAATCTTGTATCATATCTTTATCTAAATTTTGTGTTAGGGGTAAATTTTCTAAATCTATGTTATTTAACTTTAACAAGGGAACACTATTCGCTACTTCTTTAAATTTACTTATACTACAACAAGAATCATTAATTAAATTAAAATCTAAGTTTATGGAAGGTATGGTTACATTCAAAACATTATAATCGGGTAAAAGTCTAGTACTCTTGCAATATGCTTTACAATGGATAGGTATGTATACAATTCCGGTGCCTAATAATTTTATATCAATCGGTTCTGAGTGAAGACAATCTATTGTTAATTTACTAGATTTTGACTGTACAAATATCCATCTATTATTACGAATTGGTTTCCAAATATCCAATTCGCCATTAACGAATTCTGTTTTACAATATTCCGGAAGGGATGAAACTACTTTTGATAACAATTCACTTTCACAATTGGGGTTGGCAGATGTGGGAAATATGTTCATTATTTTACATAGATAATTTTGATGGTCAATAGTTTGACAAGAATCGATATCATTTACATTACAATAGTGGGTCTTATCTTTAGTAATAGCGATATATTTGCTACTAGGAATTATAACACTGAATGAATTTGGATTTGTTACATTATGAGGCATTGGAAAAGGAATACTATTATATAAATAAAATTCAAGCGGATTTGTAAGAGGAATTGTAAGTATAAACATTATTTTCTTATTTAAATAATAACTAATTAATTTTGACATATTCATAATTTTATGGATAAGTTTCAATTCCAGAGGTACAACAAATTCTAATTCGTTAGGTAAATATTTATAATTATCAGTCAATTCTTTGTACAATTCTTGTGGTGTTATTACAGATGGGTGAATGATATTCACTCTACTAAGTAAAATAGCATTTGTAATATCTTCAATTTGGAAAGACAAAGTAAGGATGGATGCTTCTAAGTTATTATAAACTGTGTTTAAACCGGACATTACTGACAAATGATCTGTTCTATTGGATAAATATTTAAGTTTTACAGAAAGTTTATCGATAGCTAGGTTTAGGTTATCTTCATTAGATTTCAATCTTACAATAGTTTCATTAAATCTGGTTAATGTAGATCTTGTGACTAATATGTGTTCTTTTACTAATGAAGCTATCCTTTTCTGATCATCTTGTACATAATTTATAGCGCTATCGTATTTTTCCGCATCATCCTCATCTAGGGTGCCGAATATATGTTTAAAAGCGGTACCTATTCCGCCAAACCAAGCTCTGCGTTTCAATCTGTCATCAATTAAATGGGTTATAGATGAATATTCTTTAACCATATTTTTATAATGGGTAATTAGCGGTTCTACTATATTTTCGCATTCTGATTCGTCAAATTCTTTTGTTTTATTGCAAAAGTACGTAACTGTTTCTAACACAGAATTTATATTTTCAATGTGTAATTGTATGTGGGAAATATCTATCGGGATGACTAAGTTTAAATTACCGTTTTTGATTTTAACCTTTCCCACATAATCGAAATACAAGCCAGGACTCGATGAGATTTGTTCTACAAAACTTGTTGCTACTGAGGTTGGCACACTGAAAATAAAATTAAGTTATATAACGACTGTTATAAAAACCTAATGCTATATTAATAAAACTAAGGATATAGAAGGTTAATTATAGTATAATAATAAAAATGTAATAGTAACATGTAAAATAGCAGAATTACTAAAGAATAAAATACGCTATTCCTAATCTTAGGGACTACTGGGAAAGACGCCTGCTAATTTAATTTCGTCAAGGTGATGTTTCACATGGCGCCTATTTACTAGTAAGGTTACAGTGTTGTTTCCGTGAACGGCAAGGATTTTGTAAGGACCTTTCCAAATCGGAGAGAGGGCCTTACGAAGTCTCAAATGGTTTTTCAAGTAGACGTAATCACCTACTTTGTATCGGATAGATCGAGTTTTTGCATCATAGTAGGATTTGGATTTTTCTTTTGAATGTTGTATATTTTGATACGCTTTTTCCCAAGACAGTTTAAGGCGATGTTGAAGCATTCTGACGTAGTCAGGATATGTGGTGAGGTCTTGGCTATACAGGGAATCGGGAATGAAGGCTTTATGCCCAAACAATAATTCGTATGGTGAAAAGTTGGTAGTGCTGTGGGTAGCGGTGTTGTAGGCTAAAATTGCTGTGTAAACGTATCGTGGCCAGTCATCTTGATTATCATTTACATAGGATTTAAGGTACTCTTTAAGAGTAGAATGGCTCCTCTCGAGAGCTCCTTGAGTCTGGGGATGATATGGAGTAGACCACAGCTGTTTGATTTTCAGGAAGCTGCAAGTCTTTTTAAAGAGATCAGCTGTAAAATTGGTACCTTGGTCGGTGAGGATAGTCTGAGGAATTCCAAACAGAGAAATAAAGTGTACGAGGCAATCAGTGGTCTCTTCTGAGGAGACACTGCGGAGAGGATAAGCTACGGAGAATTTCGTGAGGTCATCTTGAAGAGTCATTATATATTTCAATTTGGCAGGGCCGGACTCGGGTAAAGGACCGACGATGTCCAAAGCTAATCTTTGAAAGGGGCTGGTACTGGTAGTAGTGATCTGCATTGGAGCACGATTGAGTTGTCGAAGGGCTTTATTCTCTTGGCATGAAGGGCAGGCTTTGACATAGTTTTCTACGTCACCTTTCATACCTTTCCAGTAGAATTTCTCTTTGATACGGTTAAGCATCCTGTTGCAGCCTAAATGTCCTGCAACGGGAAGATCATGATTTTCTTTTAGAATCTTTTTAATTTCACTGAGAGTTGGATAAATTATACTATCGTGATAAATATTTATTTGTATATTAGTATTGTGGAAGATGTACACTATCATGTTATATAATTTTGCAAAAGATAGACTTTGGAATGGATTTCTAAAGTCAGAAATAGCAATTTCGGAAATGTTGTCTTCGGTTGAGGTTAAATGAGTTTTAATGTTTTTAAGTGTTCGGTAAATCTCTGGATAAGTGCATTCATCGAAATGGTGTACTTTAGGGAAAATAAGGTAAGTACTTTTGTTATCATTGGTTTGAACTTTTTCGAAAGAGTACAATTGTTTTTCTTTGTAACGTGTTTCATCTGTCACTTTTCCTAGGATTTCTGGTAAGTACGGATTGGATTCATCTAAGTCTATAGACGTAGGGATTAGGATGATTTTACAATGGGTTTTGGTGAGGGACTGGTTATGTTCAGTGATTTTAGTGTTAAATTGATTGTTTTTATTGTTAATTTCTTTCAGGAATTTGGAATATTCGTCGTTAGTGTAGGTATCATCGGGAGCTGGAGGAGAGTCGCGAGCTTGCGCAGGTGAGCTTTCAGGATTCAGTGGAGCTTGTTCAGGTTCTTGGATTTCAGGGTTTGGAGTAGCAGATATAGTAGGATCTTGGGCTGAAGTGGAAGGTGTCGAGTCGGGTAAGTTTTCTTGAGTTTCAGGATTTGAAATAGCAGGTATGGCAGGATCTTGCATTGAAATCGAAGGAGTTGGATCAGGTAAGTTTTCTCGACTAGTTGATGCTTGCGCATTATCAGATTTTGGAGATTTTACTTTGCTAGATTTAGTAGGATCAGTGGGGCTGTAGTTGAATGGGAAATCGTCATCGTCGTCTAACAAGTCTATTTGAGGTAAGCTGCTGCTGTCGTAGTCAGGAGTAGCAGGGAGATTGACGCCAAGATCATCGAGAGTCAGCGGGCTGAATGGAGGTTGTATGTTGTCGTTGTTGGCGTCGGTAGATTTAGGGTTAGTATTTTCTTTTTCAGGTTGATTTGGAATGACGGGGTTTACGGGATAACGGGAAAGAGCATCTGCGGCTGAGTTAAGTCTACCTTTCCTATAAATGATCTCGTATTCATATTCTTCGAGCATCAGACGCCAGCGCTGCATCTTGCTGTTAGGGTTTTTGTGATTGAAAAGCCACTTAAGGGGTCTGTGGTCTGTAATGATTTGGAACTTTTGACCATATAGGTATGGTCGGAATGTATTGCATCCGAAGACAATTGCGAGGAGTTCTTTCTCCATAGTGAAATAGTTTACTTCGTTTTTATTTAGAGTTCGGGATGCATACGCGATAGGATGATCTTTACCGATGGGACCCTGGGATAAAACAGCGCCGATGGCGTGGTTAGAGGCATCACAGGTAAGTACGAATGGTTTTGTAAAGTCGGGATAGCAAAGGACAGGTGCAGTGGTCAATTTTTGTTTCAGAGTGTCAAAAGCGACTTGTTGTTGGTTTTCCCAGTTGAATTTAGTATCTTTCCTCAAAAGTTGAGTAAGGGGTTTGGCAATTTTGGAGAAGTCCGGAATGAAACGACGATAATACGAAACGAGGCCGAGGAATGACTTTATGTCTTTAGCGGACTCTGGAGTAGGAAATGCGATTACGGCCTTGATTTTTTCGGGATTCGGTTTGACGCCTTGTTCAGTGATTATATGCCCCAGGTAGCAGACTTCACGTCTTAGGAATTCGCATTTGTCTGGCTGTAATTTGAGATTGAAATTACGGATTCTTTGGAAGATTTCTGATAAATTACCGATGCTGGATTTTAGGTCGTGTCCATAGCAGACTACGTCGTCGAGGTATACGAAGCATCTAATGCCTTGGAGACCAGACAAGACTGTGTTCATTAACCTTTGAAAGGTTGAAGGGGCGTTTTTAAGGCCGAATGGCATCCTGGAGAATTGGTAGTGCCCTTCAGGGACTGTGAAGGCTGTTTTAGGTTTGTCGGCTTCATTTAATTTAATCTGATGAAATCCAGAGGCAAGGTCTAGGGTAGAGAAGTATTTGCTATTACCGAGTTGATCCAATATCTCGGTAATTTGTGGAAGGGGATATGTGTCACCAATTGTGACGTCATTGAGTTTGCGGTAGTCAATTACTACGCGCCATTTTTGAGTATTGGAAGCATCGAGTTTCTTGGGTACCACCCAGATAGGTGATGACCAGGGGGAATCAGAGGGTTCTATGATGTTTTGTTCTAGCATTTTGTCAATTTGTTTTCGTACTTCAGCTTTATGGACTTCAGGGAATCTATAGGTCTTAGTATGTATTGGGATGTCTGTTGTTGTCTTAATTTCATGTTTGAGAGCATTTGTATGGGTAAGATTTTCCCCTGGGAGGTGGAAAATATCGGAATAGTCAGAGCATAGTTGTAAGAGAGCGTTCTTTTCCTCTTTATTTAGGTGTGAGGTGCGTAGTTGCTTTAGAACTTCTTCTGTGCGTTTAAAACCGTTATATGAAGTGTTGACATGATTAATTCCTATAGGTGGGTCTACGAATTCTGAAGAGTCGAAAGAGTCGAGAGAGTCGAGTTTAAGTTTAAGATCTGATTTTATGGTAACAGGTTCTTCAGAGGTATTGACAACGGATATGTTTACTCTATTGTTTTCCTTGACATGGACAATACAATTTGCAATCAATAGATTTTCTGATAAATTTTGATCAAGGATTAACCCTTCTTTTATCTCAGGGTTAGAGACTGAGCATTCGATGACAGTTTCGGTTCTGCCAGGGATTGTATAATGGGGTTCCGAGAAGTAGATATGGATGTAAGAATTCTTTAAAGTAAGGATGCCGAAGGTGAAGTCTATGTTTCCTTTAGATTCGGTCAGAAGATCGTTACCGATAATACCATCATAAGGGAAATCTAGGTTGCTTACTACATGGAATTTGTGAGTGAGACGGTATTTGGGATTTTTGTCACTAAGTGATAATTGTAAATTGAGTGAGCCTAGAGTTGGAATGACATCGTCTTGTGACGTTGTTGTAGTAAGACCTTTTAATTTGAGAATCTCCTTCTGGAGAGGAAGATTGGGTTTGAGAGTGGAATCTTTGACTAGGCTTATAGAAGAACCAGTGTCTATAAGGAGGGTCAGTGGAAGTACTGTCGCTTCGCAGTTAACAATTACGTAAGGCAATGATTTTATTGAAGGGTCAGGTGTGATTTCGTAGATCTCTTCAGATTTTGTAGTTATGGATTTGGTGGGTTTGGTAGGATTGCTAGATTCAGTGGAACTGGTACGTGCTTCAGAGGATTTGGTAGAATTAGTATTTGTTTTAGTACATTTAGGAATGGATTTAGTAGGTTGAGCGGATTCAGCGGATATTGTGGATTTCCTTTTTACAGATTTAGCGGATGCAGCGGATTCAGTGGATACAGTGGGTTTATTTTTTATAGATTCAGTGGATACAGTGGATTCAGTGGATACAGTGGATACAGCGGGTTCAGTGGATACAGCGGTTTTATTTTTTATAGATTCAGCGGATACAGCGGATTCAGTGGATACAGTGGATTTTCTTGGAATAGTGGTGTCTTTATTAAGATGGCGTCTCGGGCGACACCTAAACGAGACGGGTTCTAGTTTAAACCTTGTGACTGGTCGTAGTGGTCATCGACCTCGTCATAACCTTGAGGTTCGGTTTCGTTGAAGTTGACGCGGCGGAACGGGACAGGACCAGAGGATGGTTGCGAGGACCGGAACCTATTATTATATTCTCGCTTTCGGCACTGCTCAATAGAGTGACCGGGAGCCTTGCAGTACCGGCACGTGATTGTATTGGAACTGGTAGGAAAATTAGGAGCGGAGTTAGGGTTGCGATTTTGCGGGGCGGTTGAGAATGGCCTTTGTGGCTGGAAGGGTCTAGTAGGATTGTTCATTCTTGTTGGGCGATTATCGCGTCTAGCTTCGGGAATGCTCCTTTTATATAAGGTTTGTTGGATTCTTTCCTCTGAAATTGCAAAGTTAGTGGCTTCATTTAAAGATCTCGGTGATTTACATCGGACTATGTTAGAGATTCTTGGGTGTAAACCCATTAGGAAGTGATGGAGGGCAAGTTCCTCCATAGCCGCGGTACGGCCTGGGAGTTCTTTAAGTTTACAGTTACTAAGTGAGATTTCGGTGAGTAATTGTGATAACAGTGTTTCGATTCTAAGAGCGAATTGGCTTACGTTTTCGGCCGGAAGTTGTTTGCTCTCTTGTAGTTCCATCAGAAGGTGTGAAGAGTGTTTGCGATCACTGAATTGGGTTTTTAAAAATTCCTTGAGTTGTTCCCAAGTTTGAAACTCTTTTATTGAGCAGGCAACTTCCGCCTTTCCTTGGAGTTGACATAAGATATATTTGAAAAGAATGGGCTTCTGCTGATTTGATGCTAATTCATACGCATTATTGCAATTGATAATAAAAGAATTCAACGTTTCTCTACTGCCATCATATGGTTTTATAAATTTTAAAATGATATTTAAATCTAATGTTTCAAGTTGAGGGGTGGAAACTTTTTTCCCTCTCTTTTGTTTTTCTACAGGGCTAGGGGCCCTTTCGTCATCAGTATCGGCGGGCAAATCGACATTGATGGGTATTTGCAGAGTTGGGTCTGACTTAGTTTCAGGCATTTTAACAAAGATATAGTATTCTTCAAATTAACAACGAAAACGAGATAGTAAATTAATTTAGCACAATATGAATTTAAGTTCTTCACTTATAACAAGATTAAAGTCACTGTTTACAATAGTCAATAAGCAAAAATACGACTCACAGTTCGTAGAACACGACAACGGTTAAAGCTGCGATAAGATTCATTACGATCGGCCGGATGCACTATGACTTCGTAGAAATACTGCAACAATGTTGTAGGCCACTGATGATGTAATCGACGGACGGCTGCGACGATGGTACTGATTATGGATCTGGGTTCTGGATTTTGCAAGGGTTTGTTGCTCGTAGTTTATGCACTGTTTACAGGGATAAGACGATTTTCACCGGGGAATTGCACTGCTTATAGAGGTAAGTTCACACTGGACACGGAGATTACTGGATGCAGGGATGAGATTTGTGTAGTTTACGCTGGACACTGGTAACACAGGTAAAGTATATGCTTTCTCTCACTGGACACAGAGGTAAGTTTACGCTGGATATAAAGGTAAGTTCACACTGGATACGGAGATTATTAGGGATAGAGACGAAACTCGTGTGATTTACGCTGATTATACGTTTTTCTTTCACTGGACACAGAGGTAAGTTTATGCAGGATATAGAAGTAGATTTTTACACTGGATACAGAGTTTTCACTGGACACAGACACAGAGGAAAATAGAGTTTGCATATACGCGTAAATTCACGCACTTTTTTATGGATTTTAGAACTTTGAAACGGAGACGGACCGAGGACCTTTTAAGATCCCTTGACGCTGCCACCAGATGTTAGGGCGAGTCTCTCAATTTGGGTTTTAAAAAAGGATTTGAAATTAAACGAGGAATTAGTAGTTTCGCGAAATGGCAGCCGTCACGGAGGATGGAATGAGACTGAGGCGCTCGGGAAGCGAGCGCGTCCAACTGGTCTCCCAGACGCTGGATCAGCAATATTATCCAGGGTCGTCAGCAACTAACTATACATCAAAGGGATGTAACAGTTCGAAATATTTTTTGGAAGTAATCTTTTGTCGGCAAACAGACATAAAACAGACACGTAATATTCAATCAAAATCTTTCATATATCACACACGAAAGTAAAAGTCCGAGTCATTAAGATGTTTGCTTTGACTGCACAAAGGGGCGTAATTACAAAATACCAACCAGTATGAATACCGCGATCAAGTCTTATCTTACTAATGCTGTCCCATTGTTTGATGCAATTAGTTGGTGCTGGACACAGGTAAGTGTCGAAATGCCATTCAACTTTACACTTTATTGACAATAAGAATTTTTGGATTAGGCAATGAGCATTGTCGCACCTTTAAGGAGGTAGAGTTTGGGGTCATAAACGTCATGTAACGATTAAAACCTTGACCCCCTTATTAATAGACGAAGAGTAAGCTTATACTTGTACTATATTTATTCTGTGCTTATACCTAGTTTAACCAAAAACTTGGCTAAGGAATATAATGCTTTGAGACGTCAAGCCTAAGGAGTAATATTGCTAAACAATTTTTTTTGTTAAAAGTGTTAAAACGGGTGCAAACTAAACTCTTCGTTATTTAATAAAGCCGTGAGAGTTTTCGTCTTAAATTCGTCATTCAAAATGGGGCGTTGCGTTTCTAATCAGAATAAAAACCTAACAACACTAAGCCAACAAACGTACGTATCGATCAACAAAACAAATTAGCTATGGAAGAATAAAATATTTCTGAACAAAATCCTGGCATTGAAAAATTTATATTGGGAAGTATTTTGCGAAATAACCTAAGTTGAACTTTGTCGAATCTCTATTGTCTCTAAGTAAGCCTTTTATCAAACTTTATGGCTAGTTCCGACTATTAGTGATTCCGAAGCAAGTTGTAGCAATTCTCAAGTATGCTGATGATGAAGCTACTGGTATTTCTATTAACAGTTTGGTGTACAAACTCATTATCTAAAGTGTAAACAGAAACTTCCTTCCTAGAGTACAAAGTTCAACTAAAACAGCCGAAAAGCTATTCTTTTAGACAACAAAGCACTCCTACAAGGGGGACAGCCGGCATAAATTACAACAACAGTTATATACAACGGTTCGGCACACGCAATCCGCACAAAACTTAAATAAGCAACGACGTTTTGTAAAACTGTGGTACTAGGGCTGCCCTTCTTCAGGCATATCGGTTTTTTTACTCGTCTCTACTGGAAAAATAACCATTTTAAGGACTAATAAATTCTGTCATTTGTCACATATGCGCTTTTGTTTATTAAAATAAGCACAGGTAGGGTACTTGTAGTATGTACTTACTCGAATGTACAGTCTTAAACTTTTTCTCTTATTCCCACGAAACGTCAAACATCATAAACTTTAACAGCCCATGAATTGCAGTACATAAAAAAACCGTTTAGTTTGATAACCGAAACAAGCTTATAAATTTTATACACCCCGTCGTTGATTAAGTCCATGAGAAATTTAGCGAGGGTTAAGGCACAAAAGCATTGCGAAAGGTTATCTCATATTTAATTCAAGGTAGAAAAGTCAATTTCAGAAACTGTCTACCCTAACCTCGAATTCACTAGTTCTAGGGTTACAAGAGGAAAGCAATATAAATAATTCTGATACGATCGCAGTACTGCGCAAATGAATAAACCAAGTACGGCCAACGCCGCTTTTGTCTCAACAAACGGGAAAGTTCTACCAGTAGGTATGTTGTAACATGTCACTTTTACAACACTATGGAAGACACCATTGACAATTTGAAGATACGTAATATGTAGACACTATACAAGTGACATACTTTTGTTTTAAGGAAGAAAATACTATGTCACGGAATGCGTGCGTGCGTCCGCGTCAGAATTTTACAACACGGCAATTTGCCACTAAATTCTGAAAAAAAAAACAGTTTTTTATGACGTCTGGGAATAGTAATGATGAGAAACCTAATAAGTACTACTACAATACAACCAGCTTTTAAATCTTTTAAGCATTTTTGAAAGGTCACCTTCATTCATCTTTACTAATATTATAAATGCGAAAGTCCGTTTGTTTGGTTGTTTGTTCCGCCTTCACGTCTTAACCACTCTACCGATCATCATGAAATTTTGCATACACGTTGCCAGGGGTACGGAGAAGGACATAGGGTACCGTACATAGGGTACCCGGGTAGTAGGGTTTTATCCCGAAAAAATTTTTCGTTCCTGAGGGATAGCAAAAAAACTTTCCACGCAGACGAAGTCACGGGCGGCCGCTAGTTTGCATATAATTAGCACCTAATTACCTATTAGTGGATTTTATCTTTCAAGACAACTAAAGCTAATGCAAAAAAACCTTCCAAATGTACTTGATACGTCGATCAAACCTCACACTTCATGGGAGCAATGAACGGGTATAAAATAATTTAATTCAAAACCAACTAAAATTCCCTTCCATTCCACTAAACAATATTCTTCAATTTACGTCACAAAATTTTTATAGTCCTCCACAAAACCTGACTTTACCACCAAATCTCGACCTTATCGACATCTCATTGGTGTCAAATTACAATGAGGTGTTTTTTTTACACTTATCGAATAGACAAGGATTTGCGTGACAATTGGCTAACACGCGACGACATCTGTCGAATTACAAATTAGCATGTGCTTTGGGAAGATATCGCTTTTTCATGGTAATTTCGGAACACGGAAAAGTTCAATGTCTTTTAAAGCTGTAAACTGTTTTTTTTTTACGGCAAAAAACGTAAACGTTAAACTTTAAAATGTAACCATTACCAATGTGTAATATAATAATATACTTGACAGATAATTTCGTAGGAATAGGGATGTTGACTTATGAATAAAATAACGAAATACTAATAAAAATCGTAAACATATATCAAACTTTTGGAGTAGCTTGTATACCTTTTGGTTTTATATATTGCGTATTATTTGTTTTATGACCCTTCAAAGTTGGGTGGACAAGTCCATTTAAAAAGTATAAAATTTGTTAAAATAAATAATAATTCGTAATTAATAATAATTAGTCCGTAAAATGTATAGCAAATTTGTCAAAGAAATCATTTTGTTAAACGCTGCCGAACAAATTCCCTACGCGTTGCATACAAGGTAGGAAGGCGTGACGTCATAACTATGGAGCGTTTTCAGGTGAGTCCAATTTTGTGCATTTCAAACTGTGATATCTCGGGCAGTTTTCATGCTAGCGAAATAATTCTTATACAAATGTTTCTTTTTTTTGAGGGGTAATTTATGTAACATAAAATAAAAAAATAGTCAACATGCCTATTCTGATTCACTTTTTGGATTACCTAAGTACATCAGAATTTAGTGCACTAAAGTAGGTTTCTGGGAAAAAAGAAAAATCTTTTGTCTCTTACTGTTATAGTTTTATGTAAATAGATAAACAGTCTAATTGTCAGTAGCACAATAAACAACGTGTAACAGAAATTATAGCTTAACTAGAAATGGTAGATAGAAACCATCAAACAACAACTTTTACTATGGAACCAACTCTGAAATCGCGGAAAAAATCAGCTGTTTCATACATTTTCATATTTTCGTTATTATTTTTGTATGAAACAGCAGATTTTTTTCCGCGATTTCAGAGTTGGTCCCATAGTAAAAGTTGATCAGTTTTATGTTGATCATGTTGATAATTTTTACACACGCATAAATAAATATACAAACATACGCACAACACACACACACACTCACACACACACATACACACAAACACACTCATCCACATACACAAATAAAATAACATAATGTAAAAACCTTTTCTCTATAGCATAAGGAAATTAATGTTAAAAAAAACACTATTGTTGAAATTGTTATTATTTATTTGAGAAGCCTGTCTCTTATAACACAGGGTAACCTTATATGAGAGCAGTTCATATTTTGCTTTGTTATGTGTTTTCCTGAATAAACTGATTTTTATTTTTTTATTTTATTTATTTATGGTCCCTATCTACCATAGGTTTAGCTATAAATTCTGTACACATTGTATAATAGCTCAGTGCTGACCGTGGCATGTTTCTCGTGAACACATCTTCGTGGTTATTTTTATATAACATAACAACGCATATGTTACGGGCAAGTGTCAATACAATAACAATATGCCTGATTGCGGTGAGGGCCTTTATGCAACTTGTGTAACCTGAACGGCACATCTCATCACTCGCATATGTAAATGATCGTACACAGTTAACTATTAGTGGCTCTGTAGAGCTAGACCTCGCGTTTGGAACATTTTTCGAAATGTCTGAAATATGATTATTCCCCATATCTCAGTCATTTCAAAAAAATTCAAAAAATTTACTTGACCTAAAACCATATAACTAGTGGCTCCGTGAGCTGTAGACCTCGCGAAAAAATAAAATAAAATGTCGCCATGAAGTTTTCAAAGCACACAGTAGGTACGTGAGTATTGCAGCTAGATGGTGCTTCTAATTTTTATCATTTTTCAACATGGGTGAGTATATTTTTTATAAATTTGGAAAAATTGGCTTGACTGAACAGTTATATATAATTAGCGAACCTACTCACAAAATTTCACCAGAATCTGTTGAGAAATGCGACTTGTAGAGGAGATCAAACAGCCGGAAAGCTGGAATGAAATATGGTTTTTTACATATCTCCGTCATTTTCACAAATTTCGAAAAACTGTTTCGACAATTTTTTTTTATATATTTATCGAACCTGCTCACAAAATTTCACCGAGATCGGTTGAGAAATGCGACCTGTAGAGGAGAACAGCCAGCGCTGAAAATACGGACTGAAATTTGATTTTTTTACATTATCGCCGCCATTAAGGAAAAAAATGAAAAACTGGCTTGACATTAGAAATCTATACAATTTTCAAACCTGCTTATAAAATTTTACGAGAATCGGTTGAGAAATGCTACCTGTAGAGGAAAACAGACAGCCCTGGAAAGCCGGACTGAAATTTGTATTTTTAACATTTCTCCGTCATTTTGAAAAATTTCCAAAAACTGGCGTGACAAAAAAAATCTATATTATTTTCGAACCGGCTCACAAAATTTCACGAGAATCGGTTGAGAAATGCGACCTGTAGAGGAGAACATCCAGCGTCAGAAAGCCGGACTGAAATACATTTTTCTTACATATCTCCGCCGTTACGAAAAATTTAGAAAAACTGTCTCTACTTGAAAAAATCTATATGATTTTCGAACCTGCCCACAAAATTTCACAAAATTCGGTTAAGAGATGCGACCTGTAGAGGAGAAAAGACAGAGCCGGAAAGCTGGACTGCAATAGGTTTTTTTTACATATCTCCGCCATTTCGAAAAAAATCGAAAAAGTGGCATAAAAAAAAATTCTGTATCATTTTCAAACCTGCTAACAAAATTTCACGAGAAGCGCTTGAGAAATGCGACCTGTAGAGGAGAACAGACAGCGCTGGAAAGCCGAAAAACCTGTTTTTTAACACATCTCCGCCATTTTGAAAAATTTTAAAAATCTGGCTCGACGAAAAAAATCCATTTAATTTTCGAACCTGCTCACAAATTTTCACGAGAATCGGTTGAGAAATGCGACCTGTAGAAGAGAACATACAGGCATACGAAAGAATTTTTGCCCAAGCTGAAGCAGAGACGCTTCGCTCGCACTTCGTGCTCGCTCGGTCAATTATAGAACCTGCTAAAAAATTTCACGAGAATCGGATGAGAAATGCGACCTGTAGAGTAGAACAAACAGCGGGACAGATATACGAAGTATGTTGCTCGTCAGGTCAATAAGAGAATATAGGATTATACATATTCTGTGATATAGGTCTGAAATCACAAGTAGAGCATGATAGATATAACACAAATAGAGATGTATGAACTTGTAGATATGAAGAACTATGAAAATAAAATTTCTACTCTACTCTCTAAATTCACGGTAAGATAAGAATCAAAATCCAAATTAAAAAATAGGAAAATCCTCGACATTTCTGTAAGTCAAATCAAAAAGAATGTTTTTTCATACTTGCAAAAATGAACAAAAACTCCGGGATTGTAGAAAAAAAATATGTTTTGATACCACAGAGAAAGCAATAACTACGTAAGATAATTTAACGTAGATTTATATATCTTTTCTACCTTCTGTTTTTAACAAGTAGCAAAATATACCACTTGTTTATTCGCAACGCGCATTTATCGGATTAAAAATTCTTCAATGATGCGGAAATAATCAATTACATATTTGCGAGGCTTAAGTTTTGTGAATAGAATTACTAATGTGTTGCATAATGGTTTACGTAAGAGATTAAGTTTTTTTTAAACTGTCGATAATGTTAAAATCATCTTGGGATTGTAAATAATTTAAAGTAATAAATGGCCAACTCTCATAATGAGGTACTTAAACGAAATGTACATTATTCGATTGAAAGGTTAATCGACAACAAGGAGGCAACTTGGTCATTCTCACTTTTATATTTAGTAAATTTTTTGATAATTAAAATTATATAAAAGATGCTTTTGTCAATTTTTTTCTTCGCCTTGAACAAATCTATACAAAGTGTTACAAAAAACAACTAAAGCTGAATATGTAGCTATCAGTGGCGAGGGGTGAAATTATGGCGAAGGTAAGCCGCTCTACACAAATGATGAAAAATGTTATGATTTGCATAGTGAATCATTGGGGTAGGATTTCCAAAGGTAAGCCGATGGGAATCGGCTTGTATGGACCCTTCGCCACTGGTAGCTATGGACCATTAAACTGAACAACTTTTCTCAAGAACCAACGCTGAAATCGCGAAGAAAATCATGTTTCAAAAATTTCGATATTTTCTCTATTATTTTTTGTATGAAACAGCAGATTTTTTTATACAATAATTTTTTATATAAAAGGCCGGGAATCGAACCCGCGACCTTTGGATAACCGGTCCAATGCTCTGACCGCTGAGCTACCGAGTCACTAGTGGCATCGTAGAATTTCTTCTAGTCTATCCTGCTCTTACGCTGTAAGCCAGCGTTATTTCACCAATGTGAGGAATTACCTCGACATTCAATTGAAATATCTTTCCAGATATTTTGACAATTGATAAAGATGAAATAGCTATATTTTCTAGTAATTAGCAATGTTTTCTTGTATATTATTTTAGTATTATATAAAAATAGCATTGTGAATGCAAAAATCTCAAATTTAAAAGCAGTTTTTTTTTCGCGATTTCAGAGTTGGTCCCATAGTAAAAGTTGTTTAGTTTTTTTTTTAATTTATTTACGAACCACAAACAAGTTTACAATTCAGCTTAATTTAACAATGATATATAATTTTAAAATCATTACTTATTGTAAACTCAACGGTGTTGGTTACATCTTAAATATAAAACTTAAATGAAATGCGAGACTCAAGTACCTAACTAAAACTAAGGTGGTAATAACTTTGATGGTCCACATCTACTATTCGCGACATTAAGGGTTTTTTGTAACACGTAGTATAATATGAAGAAATCCATCCTTTTCACACAAAAAAGGGTGAAAATACAAGAAAACCTTAAGAAAACATTTACCGCCATTTACCTTTATTTATTTTGTTTCAGTTATGTTGCAGCTACAGCCTGTCTCTCTCATACCATACTGTCAAATGATTCAATTGACTTCAAAAAAAGGATGTCCCATTCCGGGGTTTCACAAAACGAAGTTCATAGAAAAAAACTGATTCACTAACGTGATTCATAAAATAAAATCAATTCTCACCACGTATCCAATCTCGAATGACCACACGGTAAAAACAGATTTCTTATAAAAAGACAAATTGCTTTAGCTTAAGACATATTTATTAAATCAAGAAAATGATCCTCTCCCTATAGACGCTAGACAATAATATCTTCGTAATAGTAAATAATATTCTTAAAAATATTTAGTTGTTACAAGAATAATACATTTATTCCCAGACACGTGTTCTTTCATTCAAGACACCGTTATTTTGTACAGTCAAGTAAATGTATTCTTGATACGAAAAATCTTATATATCTCTTATATACTAACCTTACTTAGAGTAAATTATAATTTTACTCATAATAAGTAAATGTTTAGTTGGCCTAAGTAATTACTGATTTTTGATGAATTAGTAAATGGAGATTTTGTGTATTGAACGAAGATGTATATTTTCATGTTGTTGTATATTAAGTGGAGATAATTGGCGACACCAATGACTTCCTTTTCCTTGACTTCCTGACAAAAATCAAGGTAAAATGTTCAAAAGAGGAGTGGAGTCCGGGAAGCCGTTCCAAGTAGGACGCGACACCCAGATGTAACAAACCTGATTGAGATTGACATAACAAAATTAATTCCGACTACTTAAGGAACTAGATAAAAATCTTAACACCGCGGGTCAGACCATGATGTCAACAAACCCACTAACTTAACTCTAACTTAAGTCATCTTATGTTAAATACATTGCTTTCTTACATTATTATTTTTTTTTTAAGAAGATAAGAAAAATACTCTCGACTTCAGGATAATAATCTTTGTTGAAGGATAAATTTCTCAAAGTAAAAATGTTATCGTGTTTATCGAAAACTATGGTTACGTTGTTTCAAAATTTTAGTATTTCTCTGTTTAAAACAAAATTTCCATAAGCCGAACAAAATCATTTCTCAGAACAAGCAATACAATTTTGTTTTTGTTAAATTAAATATATAAAATTCGTATTCCAACTGATTATTAAATTATTTTGGGCCAAAACTGCATGTCTAAAAGTTAGACCGAGTGTTTTGATTGAAGTAAATCTTTACTCAATTGTATAATTTCTTATGCTAGACCTAAAACGAAAAAAAATATATAATGAGCACACATTTTATCTTAAATTAAATATTATGTACTTCATAAACAATAAACTTTCTCTTAATCGAAGAAAATGTTTTTTTGAAAAAGGTAGGTATATCTAAATCCAAGTAACTTGTAGTTGATTTAAGATGATTTTAATTTGATGCAAGAAGATGGACATTTCTTGATTTAAATTAAGTCAATTTTATTGATATCAGGTTTAAATAAGCCTTGAAACAAAAATATTTCTCTTAATCATTAAGAAAAATATTGTCTGAGTGAAAGATAAGCACTATTTTTGTTTTAAAAATATTGCATTGGCCTAAGTAAATATATTTTTAGAATAACCAAATATTTGAAGAAATTGGTCTTTCTTATTTAAAGAAATCCTTTTTTACTGTGCAGACCGTTATTATGCGATAAACCAACAGAGGTGATAAACGGACCGACATATTGACCAGAATTGTTATAAAATAGCTGCGGTTATGATTCATCCATGCGCTTGCGACTGACCGCGCAACGGGTTTGTAAACATCGGTACAGCTGGTGAAACCGTAGGTGTTTAAATGGAAAATTATTGTATAGGATCTTAGCGGTAGAATCACGTGCTAATTATTTCATTTTCTCAAACATACTTGGAAATTAGAACATTATTTTGAGAAACTTCTTCGAGCTAGTTGGCTGGACATGCCCAAAACACACCTGTAATGTAAGTATGAAAATTCAGATTTACCGTGTTTAGTGACCCGCAATGTTAGTATGAAAACTCACATTTCTTGTGTAATTCGAAAATGGAACAAACTTTTTCAATGAAACACGGCAGCCAAGGAGGTCTGTGTGTGACTCATCACTTTCGTTCGTCCATCAATGCTTGTGTTGTATGCCACTGCAGTAATGTAGTAACATGATTAAACTAGGGACCAATCCGAATTGAAATGGGATTACTACAAATGTCTGATTAGACAAAATGTTTCTGAATCACTAACTACAAAGCTAATAAGCATGAATTTTCCAAGAGCCAAATCCCTATCAATAAAGACAACTTGGTACAAACGTGTAAAATGTTAGGGTTTGGTTATATTGATTTAATTTTTTATACTGCACGCAAATGTAAATTTTGTCGTGATAAACGTTTGAGCGTGTTTGTAACCAGTAAAGTAAAAAACTTACTAATATTTCAATGACCATACAATTCCTATTTGATTTTGAGGAGTTCCCTTGTTTATCTTCAAAGTCCAAGGTCCAATGCCAATAAAATTAATAGGTATGGTACATCCGTCTAAATTCATATAAAATGGTAACGAAAACGTATTATCAGGATTTTCTGAAAACTACTGGACAGAACCCATTTTAAAATTTGAACAATGGGAACAACTTGGGAACAAACCTGATGTAAAATCATTTCAATCGGTTGAGCTAGACGTGTTATGATTTAATAGATACAACAGCATTTATTATAGATAAAATTATATAAATAAATAACACCACCATATTTTTGTATTTTGAGAATTGATATTACAATTCTTCCTATTTTTCTGGCAACATTGCCTCGGTTGTGATTGGTTGGTGATCGACCAATCAGAAGCGAGGAAAATAGCGGCAAATTACTATTGTCAATGCAGTGGGGAGAACCTTGGTGGGAAGCCAGCCGGTGGCGGAGCGGTCAGTTGCGCTCCAGTTGTCGACTTGTAAAGATCTAAAAGTAGAAACTGCTAGTCATAGTACCTATCTACAGTAAATTATGAATATTATATTGAGTTATAAGAAATAAATTGTTCTCTCGTACGGTTGAGTTTTTATTTCGTAAAAGACGTCTCACTCAAGTGAAAATACATAGAAAAAATATATACGCGAGAAACGTTTAATTTTCGACGTCGTCGGTTAAAATATGAATTCCTCGCAAGGAACGAAATAAATATACAATAATCTGTGACATGGGATAAGTTTATCGTCCACGACATAGCTAGAAACTGGGCACTTTGATCACCTATCTTAACTGTAGCCATATTCATAATAAAAGTGGGTAATCAATATGTGCTCCCCACCCAACGAACACCACTTCCACAGCGCACATTAGATCTTGGTATCGTTGCTTGCTATCGACTTAACGGGTTACGACACATACTACTTACGAGTTTGTTCATAATTTTATGAGATATGTTTTTATACTTATTCTATGTTGATTCCATATGTTGGTAATGGTAAATATTGATGTTATTCTGTATTCCACAATAAATTAAGTAACTTACATACTTTCAACTTGATTTTCAGTGAAACAAAGTTGCTCGCAATCGCAAACAATATTCTTTGAAAATGCAACAAAATAAAAAATACAGTTGAATTGAAAATAATAAAAAAACTACTTCCTTAGTGTTCAACTTTTTCATAGCTCTTAATTTCACGATTTAGAAAATCTTTTTGGACCAAATAAATACAACGATCGTAGGTTTAAATACTTATTTACCACATTAGAAAAACCCAAAGTTTAACTATTTTTCAGTAACCTAGTACTTAAAACATAAAATAATACGTAGTTTACATACATAAGATTGCCATTGAAACATAATTCAAAGGAAACAAAGTGCGATCACATTTCAAGAAGTTCAAAGACTGCGCAAGTGCATAAAAGGACACCGGACACTTTGCCTGGTGAAATACTGTGACAAACAAGATGACGGAGACAATATGATTTCTGGAGCGGATAGCGTTAAAATTAGGCCACATTAGACCGTTTTGAATGCATTATTTTATTAAGAAAAGAAGGTAAATATGATTAATCAGATTTAAGGTCTAGTGAGAATGGAGTGCGATTGTTAAATATGTGTAATTTGGTTTAATACCTGAATTCAAATCATTGACACATACTTTAATACATCAATGCTCGCGCGGACGCTGGCGTCCGGATAAAAATAGAAAATATGTTGAAAAAGTAACAGAATATTATTAAGAGTTCTTTTAATTTCTGCCCAACGTCGAACAGTCAAGTCAACGTACGAATAAATAAGCGGCAAATGCATTCAAAGAGCGTTCTGAAACCATTAGTAGCTCGGCCGTTTTACTTAGCAAACACAAACGCAACGGTTACCGAACTATAGAATTACAATGACCACTTTAAGTAGAACGAACTAACTTTACCGATTGATTTAAATTTTAAACAGTTCGTTTCCCACGACCAATATAGGCTTAAAATGCCAAACGAATAATTGATACAGTCTAGCTAGACAAATGTTGTAAATTAGCAACGCCCTTCGGCTTGTTAAAACAATATTCCTCAAAAAGCACCGTCAAAATGGAAAAATAGGTTAATTTTGTTTTAAAAATAAATATCTAATACTTATTTGTCATTGCTCAGCTGAACAACAGAATAAATTCATAGGTACCTAGGAGCCTAAGTGGAAACATTTCTGAAGGGTTCCGTACCAAAAACGGCAAAAAATCACGTTTGTTGTATGGGAGCCCCCCTTAAATATTTATTTTATTCTGTTTTTACTATTTGTTGTTATAGCGGCAACAGAAATACATCATCTGTGAAAATTTCAACTGTCTAGCTATCACGGTTCATGAGATACAGCCTGGTGACAGACGGACAGCGAAGTCTTCGTAATAGGGTCCCGTTTTTACCCTTTGGGTACGGAACCCTAAAATCGGCCGCGCAGCGCGATTTTTAGTCAATTTCATTCACTAATGTTGTACTTTTTGCTTGTCTATAGTGAAAAACAGCCGCGCAGCGCGATTTTTAGTCTGTTTCTTCAAGTAATCTTATATTCTTGCCTGTCTATAGCAAAAACAAACGGCCGCGCAGCGCGACTTTTAGTCAGTTTCATCCACTAATCTTGTACTTTTGCCTGTCTATAGTAAAAACAATCGGTCGCGCAACGCGATTTTTAGTGTGTTTCATCCACTAATCTTGTACTCTTGCCTGTTTACAGTAAAAACAAACGGTAATAATAAAAAAGTGTATAAAAATGAACGTAGGTAGCTAAAAAACTGACTTTACTGACCATTTTTTGAAAAAACTGCCTTTTACTGACCGAAGCCAAAAAAACTGACTTTTAGTGACTTTACTGACCAGTTTCGACCCCTGCACAATTTGATGTATTATTAGATTTCGTGCTTAACAAAAATTATGTGATACTTATATGCAATGATAAAATGTAATATGTGCAATGATACTTTTCGTCATAATGTCTTGTCTGCCACCAATAAATTGATTTATAAGTAATTTATTTGAAAGTATAACAAAGCTCTGAACGAAAAAGCATACAAAGTTTCCCTAACTCCAATTAATTATAATAAAACTACAACAATTCCCAAGAACTTAGTCCATAAAATTAATGCAAAGTGATTTCCGTGATTAAACAAAGGTTAACACAAAATGGCGCTAATTAAACCCAAGTTCCATTACAGCTTTAGAATTAAAATGTCAGGTTGTTGACTCGCATACAGATTAGGTTAACGATTTTAGTTATCACTGATACAGTTCGATAACCGTAATGGTTGTTTTATCCTTTCTAGAAGCTTTACATTTAAAGTAATAGCCTCTGGTTGGAGTTTTGTCCCAAACTATAATTTAATCAGTGGCAAAAGAAACTCCAATCGCTAGAAGAATATCCTTCATCATGGCAATGGTATCAAAGAATATAATCATCTATCATCAACAAGAAATAAAATAGTATTAGGATTTACTAGTGATTTTATTATACCTACAGTCAGTTGAAGCAATATTAAAAACTAGGAAATAAATTCAAAAGGTTAAAATACTGAGAGTGGTTGGTTAAATTTTCCAAAATGACTGTTTTACAAGAATATACATACGAATACGAACCGAATACGTAAAAGTGGACAAACGCCGCCGTCAACAAAATTTGTTGAATTCTATCTATTTAAATTATTTATTATGCTGCGGGCTGTATTAATATTTGGAACAAACAACAAGCAGTTTTTATCACGTCGACCCCGGCATACCCGTGGACTAACTGCATTCACATAATATCGCATATTTTAGTTTTGCTCCGGTGTTTTTTATACCAAGGGTGGCAAACAATCCCAAGGCAACACTTTATTGCTTATCTCTGCTATTGCTAGAAACCTATGAGATCTAGCGTGTTAGTGATCTAATTTCTTACGGGGGCGATTTCACGACTTCCGTGATTTACCACGACGAGAAAGTTTCACATCAATGGGTGAATCACATGAACAATGCGTGTTAAATTTTATGTGAAACCATAAGTATTGAGTTGAGACTTGTCGCTTTTTTACCCACTTTAATGGTTACCTAAATGGGCTCATTCAATTTGATTATAGCTATAAGGCTGTTCTAATTGGAACACAGTTGATCTATCACTATCAGTGTACTTATTTTTTCTCTGAGGTAGGTAAAATACTTTTTTTATACTTTTTCATGAATAACATTTTAATACATAGGTCTGTAGGTAACTCGTTTGAGAACCAATTTTTGCAACTTGCAACACTTTAAGGTGAATACCACACCGAAACGCCCTCAGATAAATTGTTAATAGAAAAATATTTTATCAAAACTTTTCGTGGTATTTTTAGGGCTCTTAGTCTAGTATTTTTAGAAGCTATCACTACATTCCGTCATAATCATTCGTAGCAGTAGGTAAGCAAATGTGTCAAAGACGGCCACTTTTAGCAGTTTTGCTATCTATTTGTACTTCTAGCAGTGACTACGAGGGAATGTAATGATACCGTCTAAAAATACTAGACTATGGGCCCTAAAAATCTTTTAAATTACGATCAAAATCATCTAGCAAATAGAGTGACATCTCGATTTCTGTGCGATCGAGTTACCTAACTAGCTCAATCTGTATTACCTCACCGAGCGGCGCCGGCGCCGAGGCAGCGTTTGCGACGAAGGTCACGCACCACGGAGCCTTTTAAAAATGGAAATCCTAACCCTGTATGTGCAAGCGAATTGATTTTGTTTTGTGATTTGAATTCGGAATTTATTTTCGTGACATGGAATGAGGGATTTCCAAAATGACAAAAAAATTTAGGCATCACCGTACATGGCGTTGATAAACAGACAAGTGTCAACTGTAGAAAACGTAAGGAAAAGGTTCTAAGTGACACTTGGAAAATCCCTCTAGCCAGACTTCGTAGCCGGCTTTGATACGGGAAATAAAAATCCAGTTTCGAAGCTGGCTTTCAAACGGGAACAAAACAGTCCACAGTAAAACAATAAACCAGTTTCGTAGCCGGCTTTTTATTCCCGTTTGAAAGCCAGCTTCGAAGTGAGATTTTTATTTCCCGTATCAAAGCCAGCTACGAAATCTGGCTACGAAATAGTCTGAAGGGCCATCAGTGTCAGTAAGCGAAATTTCTTCTGTTTTGCGATTTGTTTTTGTAACTTTAGAACAAATAACTTATTTATTTTCTTTTGTATAAAATTCAATTTCCGAATTCCATATCGTGAGTTACCGAAATAGGAAGTGACAACACGAATTCGTACGCCATAGAAGTTTTTATGAAAAGTTGTAATGCAATCTTTATTGCTACTTTTCTTCATTTGTCATGTTTGAAATTATTTTGCGGAGTGTTCATCAGACACGTGAACCAAGGTCGAGATATTATGAAACTGCTAACCTTCTCGGAGACTTATCTTGATGAGTCAAACCACAATAATTACCTGTAACAAAAAGAAGACATTAATAAATTATTCATTTAGATTAGATAACTCCTCATGGAATGTATAGTTTTAGTTCACAATGTCAATACAATGCAGGTCCCTCAGTTGCCAATCCGTCATTTTTAACCGACTTCAAAAATTTGAAAAGGCGGAGGTCATCAATTCGTCGCGTATATATATATTTTTTTATATGTATGTACACCGATTACTTGAAGACGGCTGAACCGATCGAAATGATTCAAACGTTATAACATGAGGTTTGTTCCCAAGTTGGTTCCGTTTTTTGAAATTTTGAAATCGATTCAGTAGTTTTCAAGTAATCTTGAAAATACCGTCGTTTTCGTTACCATTTTATACGAATTCAGACGGATTTTTACCCATTACTTTTTTGTTTATAAACCGATTTAAATTATTATTTTTTTGTTTGAAAGAAGACACCTAAAAGATGATACCATATTAATTTCATTGGTATTGGACTTTGGATTTTGAAGATACACGAGGGAACTCCTCAAAATTAAATAGGAACTGTACAGTGATTGAAATATTGGTAGGTTTAAGGTAGGTAATAACTGCGAAGGCCCAACGGAACTCCTGTGCAAATTGAGTTACTCGGGGTATACCATTGAAAAATGTGAAACATTATAACGTTTTATTTTATAAAATCATCGCTTACATACCTACCACATTTTTTTTTTAAATAAACAAGCTTTTAAAAAAAGCACAACCTCCTTCAAAAACCTTTTTTATAATTTTTTAAAAAGCTTTTTTCATGTGAAGGCAGTACAGGGTAAAATCAAAGTCATTAGCAACTAGCCTATTTACAGGGTAAAATGGAAATCTTTGGCAATCTTTTAACTAAGTATCTAACCGCGATATTGATATCTGTCTGACAAAAATTTCTTGAATCAAAATTCAAGGTGAAATAAATATAGAAAACACAAGAAGTCTTAAGTAAAAATTTTAGCCAGCCTTTATTTTAGTAAAATACATAAAGATTTCTTTCATGTTAACTAAAATAACATAGCTTTAATTTAAAAAAAGTCTTTGAATGTGTGGCTTTAAAAAGCTCTACGGGTTTGAAATTGCATATTACGCAAAGACAAAAGACTATTAACAGGTTAAATGTCTGCAGCTTGTTATAAAATTACATTAATTAATGCTTCTGGCCATACATGTGTTGTATTTTATAAACTTCCGGAATAACTTTCTAAGAGCCAAAGGCAACAACGATACGTTCATATCGATTTAAATAACAACACTTATCGATTTTTTGACTTTCATAATTAAGTTTTATCGCTATTAAATAACAACTAAAATGATCTTATTACGATAACTAAGCATTCTCTTATATAAGGGCACATGTATCACAGTCATGTAGCAAACACAGTAAAAATGTGTTTGGACTCTTACGCTCATATCATAATGTTAGCCATAAGAATAATGTGTTAGCCTTAGAATAATAACACCTAGAAGCCGTGTCCGCGTATGCAAAGTGAGGCAACTTATACTGAGCCAGAATGGCTCAGTTTTCAGATTTATATCCTTTATATGTTACCTAATCGTAACTTAAGTCCAATAATATAATAATTAATCTCTTTAAGGTAGGGAAATTGAAACTGATTTGTACTTATTAGGTATGATTATGTAATATGGACAATAGAAATCTGAAAACGGTGCCATTTTGGCTGTTTTAGTTGCCTCACTTTTGACAGCGCGCTTTGTAGGGAATTATCGTTCTATGTGTAATTATTCTAAGGTGTTAGCCTTTAAAACAACAGATTTCAGATAAGATTTATTTTTACGTAAGAAGTTTACAGAAATGTTTTGAGCAAAAACACAATAAAAATGTGTTTGGACTTTTATGCTCATATCATAATATTAGCCTTTAAAACAACAGATTATAGATAATATTTATTTTTTTACGTAAGAACAAGTTCACAGTAATGTTTAGAGCAGGGGTCTCGAAACTACGGCCCGCGGGCCAACTCCGGCCCGCGAGCACCGACAATCCGGCCCGCGAAAGCAGCCCGGATCGTACCAACAATACTGTAATTTATAGTATGTTGGTAATGAGGTAGCTAGGTCCTGGCCCTTGGGACTTCGTGGAGGAGTTAGTCTGGCCATTAGGCTAAGAAGTTTGGAGACTCATCGTTTAGAGCAAAAATACAATAAAAATGTGTTTGGACTTTTATGGTAATATTAGCCTTTAAAACAACAGATTTCAGATAAGAATTTACGTAAGAACAAGTTCACAGTAATGTTTTGAGATAATAAATTTATTTGCCTGACACTATGACCGTGTAAAATAAAACAATCGTATGTAAGTACATATATATAAAAGCGACAGAATACTATATGACAATCACTGAGGAAATGCTACCTAAGAGATATAGACAAAATGAAAACTGAAAGATGTGATAGTATTTTTCTGACATTATGACCGTGTAAAATAAAATAATCGTATGTAAGTACATAAAAAGGGCTGTTTCCTCGTGGCCCAACTAAAATGCCAAACTAATTTGGCCACGAGGAAACTTAATTCCTTGTAGCCAAACTTCAGTCATAGTTTAAAAATAACACACACTGTACATGTTTATTTTTTTCTAATAGGGACACAGAATTATATAATAGTATGGTGGGGACACTAATTTATAAGAGATACCCCCGCAGATAAAGAAAAAGTACCAGGATCACATAAATCTAGAGAAGTTTAACTTTTATATATTTTATTAATAAGCCGTAACGCGAATCTGTCTAACAACGCGTTAGGGATGTTTTAGGTATGTACTTTTAAGAAATATATGCCCAGCCAGACTCGGTGGTACGTATATTGTCTACAGAGTTTTTCCTCCATACAGGCGGATGATAAATTAAACTATAACTACGGTTTGGCTACAAGGAATTAAGTTTCCTCGTGGCCAAATTAGTTTGGCATTTTAGTTTGGCCACGAGGAAACGGCCATAAAAAGCGACAGAAAACTATATAGAATCACTGAGGGAGTGCTCCCTAAGAGATATAGACAAAATTAAAACTGAAAGGAGTAGTAAACTGTAGTAGAAGAATGATAACTTGTAAAAAATGCAAAGGTTGAAATAAAATGTTCAATAGAAATAGGCAAAGCACCAACGACACAGTAAATAAGTGAATTCGAATGAAAAAAAATGGACGAAGAAAAGGAAAGAAAAAGAAAGAGAAGGTTTCAAGTGACTACAGTGTTGAGTGGCAACAAAAGCTGACGAAGAATCGGCTATCAGTAGGTACTCGTTTACAATGTCATAAAATTGATCTTCTCCACATATTTCCAAGTACAGCACATAAAGACTTGTCTTCTGGAATGCGTTGTGCCGAACATGTGCAAATCAAGTAGCATGATTCACTGTGCGACAGTCATGACAAGTTTACTAAACAACGACGGCCATTATGATCGGTAGAGGAAACGACGCGTGTATTAGTTTAAACAACCTCATTGCTGCCATCCTGGTGCTTGAGATTTAAACCTATTGAATTTCTTTGCTTGATTCTGTAGCAAAATCTGATACTTAATGATAAACTTAGTTTACACAAAAGTTACGAATAATAGACGTTATGTTTAACGCAAGTTAGTAGTAGGGGTAATGCGTAACGTTTGGATTTTTTCAGTATACTTATTTAGAAGAGATTTCTACTTAGCAATAAAGCCGTCTGTTGAGTGCTTTCTGTTTGCTCTTGTCTGCAAATGGCCCTGTCTTGTGTGTCTGCAATAAAATGATCTTCATTGTTATTATAATAAATGTTTGATTCGAATCAATAGAGCAGAAGCTTCGCTAATATTCAATTGAATTGATTGTTCTGTTTCTTTGCTACGGGTAATCTTTTTATCGCATAATATGGTTTAAAAGACTTTTTCCACAATATGGTATGAATGTTGTAATAAACCCAAGCTTCACTAAACCTATATTAGACTGGATGGATGGGATAGTTAATTAATTTATAAAAGAGCGAAACTCACACTAGTGCACCAAAAATTTATGAATTGGGAATGTTAAAGTTTTCAGACGCGGGTTTTTTTTGTTGCAGAAGTATTGCATCGTCTGTGGTACATATCAAGTAGTAAGGCCAACGAACTGCGTGAAAACGGTACCGATACAGCATTGGCCAACAATGTTTACGTGATACTATTGTATGTATTACCAACTGGTAACATTTTGCCGTTTGCACCAAGTGGATTCTTAGAAATTCAACTGCAGTCAATATTAAAAAAGTGGATTATGTCATTTTCAATTTCAGCAGAAGAGATATACCTAGCACTGGTTTTACTTTACAAAATCTTTTTTTTTTCTTCGAAAGATAATGAATTTCATTTTCTGCCTTAAAATATTTGAGAGCCGTTTAACAACAATTTTGTAATCTTGTCTAAGATAAATTAAGAAAATGAAAATACTACATTGTAATTTTACCAGACACTACAATTTTCCAGAAGAAGTCGTTACACCATCGATTTGCAATCCAATGAAAAACTGTCACTTCTATGACACACGTAAGAAACCGTAATATCATGTTTAACAAAGTGCCAGTTAATTTGCGAGTATACTGCTGAGTACATTTCAGTCCCCAGGCATAATGTGCTGTGAAAGTTAAATTATCATCTAGTTTGCTAGCCGGGATATAAAGCCTATAACCCCAGGCAAAGACGGCGGCAACCAACATATTGTTTCACGTTACGCAAATTGCAGACTGTGTGCTAAATCGAAGAAGGCATGTTTTGAGGGTTAACAATTTAATGTTATAATAGTACCTAAGTAATTTAAAAAAATCTACAGGTTTCACACTACTACTTAATTCAATCCCGAGATCCAATTTTTTCCTGAATCAAAAACAAGTTTTTGGCATCTCAAAAAGTTACCGAACGATTTTGGGAATTCAAATTGCCCTTTGAAGCCCTCCGGCAGACGCACATTTTTTGCATATGGTCCATCCACGTATCTCTCATATCTGCGAAACTACAGGCAAATGTCACAATTTCATAAATCGGGGCACTATACTCGATCATGAAAACATAAACAATATTTTTCACAAATAATTGTCAAAGTCATCATCGGTTAATGGAGTCGGATCTTCTCTGCATCAAACCTTAGAATAATCTAAGCATCAAACAAACGCAAACATTTTTACAGTCAAAATCACGGATTGTAGTTAAAAATCAGCGTCATAAACATAAAATAATACCCTACATATTTCTTGATCGGTGCGACTATAATGACTTCCACTTACAACGAATCTGACATAATTTTCTCACTTCCTCTAATTTCCATAATCCCTTTAAATAACTTCGACTTAATTATAGGTGCTTATGCTTAAATATTATTTAATGCCGGTGGATGTAATCGGCCTGCGGTAAACTTTCGTTCTAAGTTGCTCAGAACTTATAATGATGTGAGTTACTTAGCCTGATATCGTCTAACTAATTGATTACTTGATTTTTTGGGTTCCAAATTCTTCTTTTTTAACTAGATAGACATAGGTGTACATTAAACTTTTGTAGTGAGATACAAAAATACTTTATTGGAATGTCTTATGTTATAAAATCAAGCACAGAATTAATGTTAGCACAAGTAGTGCTCTACAAACGCACGTTGTTGTAGTGGAGTGCATTAGATTTCCATACTAAATTACTGTGGTTTGTACGTCTTTTTGACATTAGACTTTTTAGTCTGTGATCGAATCTCTTTTTCTATAAAATTAGTTAAATAAACTAAGTAAGTATTAAAAAATCCAGTGTTTACCTACGAATCTCAAACAGTATTGGCTTGTCGTGTCCTAAGGAGGTTTTTGAAACACACACGTTTTAAAACTCCCAAGAATTAAGATTATTAATATAATTGAAAAATATTAGAAAAAATCGACTCACCCGTAGCAGCTCAGACGGGACACAGTGCATGGGGCCGGAATCCTAAGGGTGCGGGTTCGAGTCCCGTCTGAGCTGCTACGGGTGAGTTGATTTTTTCTAATATTTTTCAATTATATTAATAATCTCAATATAAAAATAGCATTTTGAATGCATAAAATCTAAAAAAACTCCCAAGAATTACTTAAAAAGGGTAGTAATTATTTACTTAATAAGATTATCATTAAATGGGTTTTATAGCCCAGTAAAAATCTACATTTAAATCGCAAAACACGATGTAAAGCTGCATTTTTGGTATGTTATTTGAACCAATTTTTGCAAGCAAAAGAAAGTTGTGCTAGCTGCGTTATACGTGAAAAACTGTTTTTTTTTCAGTTTTTGCAGTTTTATTAAAAAACTATGATCTTTTAACATTAGTTGCTAACATCATTTTGAAAGTGTATTAAACTTCAAACAATTAAAGCCAACTTTCAGCTCTGTATGTCTAATAGTTTTTGAGATATGATGCTTGAAACATTGACACTCACCGGCATATCTAACCGCCTACACCGTTATTTTCATACAAACATGCTCACTTCACACTTTCACAGTTTCATAAATATAAAAGTATACGCATCTCTGCAATGGTTTGTATGTTAAAGAGTTAAGGAAGGTGCTCATTTTTCGAATAAGAATGTCAAATAAGCATAGACATCTCTCAATTTCGCCAAAAATGCAATAAAGCAATGCATAATTTTAATACCATATATCATTGTAAGGAACGAGGAAATTGGTTTACCTTTTCCTCTTTTTGGATAAATTGAGAGGTGTCTATACTTATTTGACATTTTTATTCGAAAAATGAGCACCTGACTATTCTATCAACATACAAATCATTGCAGAGATGCACAACCTTTTTTATTTATGAGACTGTGAAGTGAGCATGTTTATATGAAAATAACGGTGCTACGTAACGTATAACGCAGCTAGCACAACTTTTTTTGCTTGCAAAACATGGTTCCACACTCCCTTAAGGGGTCCAAATAACATACCAAAAATGCAGCTTTACATCGCGTTTTGCGATTTTAGGAAAAACATTTGTAAGAATTTACTGGCCTATTTAGTATCATTTCTAGTAACGATGTAAACAACGGATCCAGTATTTTATATGGTAATAGAAGCATGAAAGAACGATTGCACTTTATTGCTGCAACCAGTTGCAATGGCGACCGACAACGCCCTATCGCCCGACCCCGTCAACCTGTCGCCTCGCGGATTTAGTTAATTCCCAACAGCCGCCAGTCGTTTGACCCAGTTTTGTTAGACTAAAAGCGAACGGAGAGTGAGAACTGAATATTAAGTTACTTGTGAGATTTTAATAATATTCTTGCAAATAATTGCATATTTCTACAAAAATATTACTATATAATAGTGACACAAATCTAATAACATTATTAATAGGTAATGTAATGGCAATAAAAACGTACTAAACAAAAAAGTAAATTACTAAACTAAATTAAAATAATGAACAATAACGAATTTCTTTAATTCTAAAGACAAAGCTAAAAATAAATTGAATAACAAACAATGTTGCAGTTGCCCGCTGGTAGTCTGGATGAGTTTCGCAATATTAAAACTACATCTCATATTCATTGCAATAGGTAAAATTGCACATAATCTGCAACATCCGGTTGCATAGGTAGCGCGTCGATATAGCCGCACTAGAGTTGCTACAGATCTATAGACGAACATTAAACCATCTCTTTTATGTATTTAAAATTATTAAATTTAATCAAGTTGCTTTTAAATTATAAGTCTCATTAGAGATTTTACAACCCTAGCAAATTAACTTCTGACATTTCAAAGTTTTATTGTACTATTTATTTTATCTGTGGTTTTATTACCTTTACACGATTTTTTCACTGTGTGTGCACAGTGTGCAGGCAGGCACACATCAGAAAAAATATGCACATCTGGACAGGAATTAACGTTCATTCAAATGTTTACAAGAATTAAAATTATTTCGCGACCCACGCATAGCAGTAACTTGAAGCCTATGAGAAAAAACACGATAATTATAATGACCAATTAAAGTTTACCTTTTGGGAATAAACCGTTCCGTTTAAAACGATAAGTCCGAGCTTAAAGTTCACTTTGTTCCCTCATAGATGCAACTAGGCCAGATCCGAAGGCATGCTTGTGAAATTAACGATGGACCCAGGATATGGGTCGCCGGTCAAAATACCGACGCTCGCGCAGTTTATCATGGCGGTGAAACACGCCCCGGTTTAATAAGCTCGGATTAGAATAATGAATGAATCATGTACAATGATGGGATAAACCTCCAGATTAACGGACTTCGATTAAATGAAATGTTCTCTCTAGAATTTCGAAAAGGAAATTGTAAGAGACTTATTTTTAGGGCCCATGGTCTAGTATTTTTAGAAGGTACCACTACATTATGCCCTCGTAGTAATTCGTAGAAGTAGATAGCAAATGTGTCAAAAGCGACCACTTTAAGCAGTTTTGCTATCTACTTCTAGCAGTGACTACGAGGGAATGTAACGGTACCGTCTAAAAATACTAGACTGTGGGCCCTAAAAATTCCACGTAAAACAATTTGTATTAGAATTATAATATTAAATAAAATGCACCACGGCGCCACCTTCCCTCATGGTGCCAACTCAATACAAAACGGTAGATACCAAATGCCATAACTCATTCGAAATTATGAGATATGTGAATCCAACTGTATCATTTGACATTTCTATAATTGCAAACTGTGAAATTTATAGAACAAGGCGTTTCACTACAAGAGAAATGGCTTGTTTATTAGAGAATACGGAACAATCTTAATTGGTTAAGAAGATTTACGTTAATTAAATAGCTAATGGATTAAATTAATATTATCCGGTAATGATGTAGTATTATCAGGGGCGGATTTCAATTGCGAGGATTGGATTAATGTTACAATCTTGATTGTAACAAGTTCCTTTGAAGTAGCTTTATATGCTTAGGAAGTAATGTTAGTATAGGAAGTAATGTATGTAGTAGGTATATCATTTGGTACAGTTTCTTTCAGTAATATAAAAACAACCAGCAAAAGTATCAGACGCAATCAGTAAATTGGTCCTGCTGCCTTGCGTTGATATATGGATAATGGATGAGGGTAAGACTTAGAGTAGAGATTATAATATAAAGAAAAGGAATAAAAAAAATACGAAATAAATGATGAGACGGTGTCTGTTAATGAAGAACGGATTAAAAATTTGGTAAAAAGAGAAGAAGAAGAAAAATTATACGATGTTATAATATTTAATTAAACATTCAAAGGATCATGCCGGATTCTGGGCCATGATGCGCATTAACCATACATATCTCATTGACTTTGACTTTGAAATGTCATATAATGGGAAAATGTCAAACAATTATAACTGTAAACGGCTCCTTGAGATTGAGATTTCTCTTTTCTCCCGTATTATATTTTAATGACATTCTTCCCACGCAATCACTATAAAATTACTAAAGTATATTGGTAATTTCATCAAAGCGCATCATGGCCTAGCTTGTATAGAAAAATCGGCATAATCCTTTCAAATCGAGACAACACAAAGTAGTGCTTAAGCACACAATAAGCAGGGCTATTTGTAAAACACCAACAACCTCGCAGGAGCCGATTACTATCATCATAAACAGCAACATTTGTTCTACGACTTTTCCGAAAACAGACAAAAAAAACCGGCCAAGTGCGTGTCGGGCCACGCGCCATAGGGTTCTGTAGTTACCTTATACTATACTATATTTAATACCACTATAATTTTTCGTCTGTAAAAATAACTTTGTTTTTCACAGTGTTGGTATGAATGACAAAGTTATATTTGCGGTTTTGGAAAATATGATATATCTTAAAAACTAATTACTATATCTCGTTGAAACCAATTTTTGTTGAAAGTTTTTATTAAGATCTATAGCATATATTTTTTTTAGATTCTTCACTCTCTTATTTCAAAAGTTAGAGGGGGGGGACGACACACATTTTACCACTTTGGCAGTGTTTATCTTTCAAACGGTTGACTTTTAGAAGAAAATGTCTTAGGAACCTCAATGTCATTTTTAAAGACCTATCTATAGACACCCCGCACGTATTGTTATGAAGGAATTTTTTTTTTCAGTTTCTGTTCCATGTATGGGGAGCCCCCCTTAATGTTATTTTTTTTTTTCTTTTGTGTTAAAATCGTTAAGCGGTTAACAGATTACATCTACTTACTAAGTTTCAACTGTGTAATCCTAATACTTTCGGAATAAAATGGCTGTGACATACGGACGGACAGACAGACAGACAGACAGACAGACATACAGACAGACAGACAGACAAACGGACAGACAGACAGACATGACGAATCTATAAGGGTTCCGTTTTTTGACATTTTGGCTACGGAACCCTAAAAACGACTCCCCTTACAAATGTCCGAACAGCTGATCGAGTTTTGTATGAAAAGTAATTTTTTTTGTCTGTTTTTTTAAAAGTCGTAGAACAAGTAGTTGTATAAGATGTTCCTAATCTACTCCTGCGAGGTTATGTTAGTGTTTTACAAATAACCCTATACATGCCTAATAAATTACTACAGCGGTCAACGGACACACTACTTTGATGTCGGTAAAGATAACTCACTTTCCTTGGAAAGTGAGGCTTCCTAATCTTGTTTAATCCGTCATTTGCGTAACATTAACATCTATTAAGATAAGACAAACAAGAGCCCACGCAAAACAATCAACTGAAGCGATGATAAATATCTCTATGACAGACTCAAATCAATGTGGGAGAAGTGAAAATCTTTCTATTTGATCGCCATACGTAGGATGGCGTTTTTATTAGATGTTTCTCATATTCGTAAATAACACATTCATAAAGTTTCTTGCTTTTAATTTGAAAGGTACCTTACGGGTGAGTTTTGTTAAATTCATTATCTTTTTGTTTTTCATTGTGTTGCACTAACACGAATCCGAAATTCCGAATGTGAAATTGAGGCCGGAGTGTATTATAAAAAGATTAGATTTAATAAGTCAAAAAGAGGAGTTAGGCTTAGTTCATATGATATATTGACTAAGGTGTAGTGTAGAGCTTGTGAAGTCATATAGGTGCCTTGTAGCGTAGAGTTAGAAGCTTGGCTCTACATGGAGTCTGATAACTTATTGACAGTGCGAGTCATATGGTAGTCTTGGCAACATTTTACATGAAAATGTTATTGGTGGGATGATTCTTTCTTTGCAGTTTGTTTTACATTGATAACATGTCAATCTATTATAAAAAAAAATTGAAAATAATAAGGAAGTTAGAAAATTAAAAAAAGGTGAGTAGTTATTATCATGTTGTTGATTATCGGATAACTTTTACAGGTTCGTACCACAGCACAGGGTAAAAAATGTCTGTTCGTTCCGTACACTTCTATAACCCAGGATTTAGTTTCAAGTTGATTAAGAACTTCAGAATGAGAACGATTAAGCATATACAAAAAATCGATCTGAAACAGGAAATCAACACCAAGCGTAACAAAGTTGAACACAAAACGCACTTCGTTACGTTATCATTAGTTATTTTAAATTGTCTACTTTTTACATAAACAACCTTGAATTTAAAGTTAAATTGAGACGTTATATCAATTAACTATCAAATCCTCAATCTTCGCACACGAACAGTTAAGATGTTAATTGTAGCAAAACTGAACCAACCGCGGAACTGCAGTTATGCGAGCATGACTAATTATTAAAAAAAAACTAAGTTAAAATCACGTCTGGTTAAAATCACAAATCACACAGATTCGAGGCTCAGTAAAATGTTAATTATTACAGCATATTATGTACCTACAGCAGCATCTACAAAGAGTTGCGGATTGGCAGGCAACAAGCCCAACAACCACTTTATAATAATCCAATAAGTAAAGATAGGAAAGAAGGAAAGAGAAAGACTTCAAAACCTCTTTTAGCATAGACTTTACGAACAAAACAATAGAACAGACAAACCATATTTTTAAAAGTAGGCACTTCATAGTCAATATGATTCTAAAATGTTTAAAAAGTCCCAATCGCTTCCTAAATGTGCACGTTTCAATAAATTACCAACTATAATAGTATACTAATAAAATAGGTGACAAAGTTACCAATATTCCCTTAATGCTTATATTACCTAAGTAATGATTTCCCACTTCAGATAGAGCGCTCGTCGTTAAATGCAAATGATCTGCGTAGTGAAAACATGGCTCACTGACCACTAATGACTTGGAAGGTTTAGCGAAATCGCAATTGCGTGAACACTGAGCTTAGAGGTATAATGAGAGATGTTAACGTGAAAAAACAGTTGTCAAAGAAGGATGACGGTCTGCATCACCAAAAAGTTTAAGGTTCAAAGCAAAAGCTGACTTAAAGGGTCTACCCTATGATTTGGCATAAAGACGACTGCGGAAGGCGAAAGTGACAATACAATAAACTGTGATCCTAGCTACTGTATCTGAGAACACAACAAAGTCATCATCCCTCTACCCTTTTCCAATTTATTTGGGGTCGGTGCATTGCGTCGTTTTCTTCCATTCCATCGTTTGTGAAGGGAGTGGATGAGGAGATGACGAGTGACGTCATCTCCTCAACCACTCCCTTCACATTCATATCATTCCGCACACAATCCATCCATCTTTTCTGCGGTCTTCCTCTTACTTTCCAGCCCTCAACATCCATATCCATTACTCTTCTAGTAACATGCCTATCATCCCTTCTCTAAGTTAAAATCTAACTTCTCATAACATGCCCAAACAAAGCCAGACGATTTCCTTTCAGCTTCTCTGTTACTGGTGCTACTTTCAGACTTCCTCTGACATACTCATTCCTTATTTTATCCATTCGCGTTACACCACACATCCACCTCAACATTTTCATCTTTGCTACATGTAATTTCTTTTCATCCATCAGAACACAACAATGTACCGGCCTAATTTAATAAAGAGGACATACCTAGAACAAATACAAATTGAACCGATTTTTTTTCTGCGTATAAAAAAGGTTGGGATTTAATTACATATTTACTGCTGAAATGAAAATAGGAGCCACCAAATGCTTTTCCATACAAAATAGCTAAGTTCTGAAAGGTATTTTTCTGATAAATTCAATGTGATTTTATTTGAATTTGATATTGTTCGAAAGCTGTACAATAGTCAACTTGCCTGACGAATTACAGTATCTCCTATTCACCGTGTCGTAAAGCAGTATATTACCAAACTAGTATGTAACTTTATCAATACAATAAAATAATAATCAGCTTTTTTATTGCCGGAAGAGATCTATCGATATATAATTTTAGAAATTTCTGTTTTGATGAAGACTATAAATAAAATAGAGACCATTATAAATGCATATAGATACCAAATCTACACCATTACATCCTGTTTGAAATCTTATGCACCCACATGTGAAAGTATCTTAAATCTCACTTAATTAACTAAATAGCTATTATAAATTAGTGTTCTAGATCAATTAAAATTATATAAACACTATGTAAACTATTCACTTCTCAAGCTTACGCGCTCACTAGACATGAAATAAAACAATTTTTAACGGATACTAGCGCGGTTTTATTGAAAGTTCTTTGGTATTTAGTTGGTATTCACTATGTAAACTAATTTAAATAAACTCAAAGATGTTTTTAATAATATAAATAAAGTTATTTATTGTAACTTTCTTATAAATGTAGAAAGACTGGCTGTTCCGCAGTTTCGAGCTAAGAATGAACGAACTTCTGAAAGAAAATCAGCAAGTAAAAGCAGTGGCAAAGATTCTGCCAGAGACAATGGTCATAAAGCACGTATTGAATAAACTCGTAACGGCAACGACCATAAAGCTGATTTTATATCTGCCAGCATAGAAACAAAGCCATAACAACGTTTTCGCGTAAAACAGAAAATAAACATTTAAGTATTTATTAAATGTATGAATAAGCACAACAAAACAGATGGCAAAACCTTAACTTATTTTCAACGATCAAGTAGGTAGGTACTTTTCTATACTTATCTTGATGCTTTGATACTATTTGTTATTGCTCCAAATTAACAGTTACATGGCTATCAAACACCTATTAAAGCTATCGCTCAATTCGATCTGTAAACAAGTCTCACGTACTACAAGAATGCAAGCGACTACAACAAAAAAATCACTTTACCCACCTGTGTTGTAGTTAAAAAAACTAACCGTGACAAATTCGATAGATTACAAATAAAGAATAAAGGTACAGACAGCCCTTTTTGTTGAAGTAAGAAGAGCAAATACCTAGTTTGGTACTGTCTATTTGATTTATGCGACAAATGTAGACAGTAAATATGGTTTTAGAATTGTTATTTGTTAATAAATAAGAAAATTGAGTGTTAAATATTTGTTGAGATATTAAAAAGACATTAGTTTTACTTACACTAACCAAACAACGACGTGTAGAGGCGTTTAATCAAATGAGTAGTCTCATTGACATTAATATTAAACAAAATGAAAACCGAACAAATTACACTAACTAATATGGTATAATAGTGTTACGGACGAGGGGTACGGGATTGGAAGGAAAACGCTGTGGTTGCAGAGACGAGATGCTTTATTAACAAAAACCAGTCTCTCTGAGTGACGCAGTCTTTCTGTTCGACGTGGTCTTCCTCTGAGTGACGTGGTGTACCTCCGAATGTCGCGGTCCGCTCTTCTGTGTGGCGTTTCGTCGCCTGGACAAATAACTACTTAAACTCATCACACAAATATTTTTTAATGCAATATCGAATACCTTTGATACTGACAGGCTATTGATATATTGATGACCGATTGACGGTATTGACCGTCAGTCAATCGGTCATCAATATCAACAATTTCAAGTTCAAGTTCCGATTATTTCGAATGACTTTTCTGAATTCATATTCTGTGGTCGCAGCTACAATCAGTCCCCGTGGCGCGTGAGAATGTTTGCGCCCGCGCCGGTAAAGATTGCAACACGACGGTAGCTAGCTGATAATGAATGTGGGCTAACGTATTACCAACAATATCGGTGAACTATAGAGTTTTGATTTTATCAGTTTATCTGTCTTAGGTTTAAAAACTAATAGGCTTCAAAGTGGATAAACTATAAGTACCAACTGCGAGTTGCAACATTGGTTGCCCTTCTAAAGATTTAGTGCTTATTGAGAGAATATTATTTGTTGCTCCATCGTGTGGTGTAAATCATTATTTATTTAAGAAAATTATAACTAAAGATCTAATGGTTGATATAAATAAACGATATGTTTTTCTCGTCATTAAAACGTACCAACATAAATTGAAAAAAAAAAACCAAACTCATTTCTTTTACGAGATCCACAAAAAACCTTCACAATAAAAAGTAAATAATAGGCCTCAAGCCAGAAACGTCTATATCAACGTTTTTCTAATAGTAGAACGATATTAATGGACCATAACGCCCAAAAAAATGTGCAATAATGGTATATAAACCTAAATTGACAGCCGCATCGGACGAACAATACCACCATCATGTTCCACTTACGCCAGTCTTCGTAATTCCCATTGTATAAAGAATATCAATTTAAGTGAATTTCGAGAAAATAAACCACATTGAATCTCGATAAATCAACATTTGTAATTCATTCTCTACACATTTTGTTGGCTAAGAAAAGGACAGTTGACAAATGAAAGTAATTGGGTGCATCGAAAACATTAGCTTTCATTCAATCGTATCGCAATAAATAACTCCTTCCTTTATATCTAAAGCAATAAGTATGATAAACAGGAGGTACAGTAGAATCCACGAAAAAGAAAAGAATAGAAAAAGTCTGGTTTTTTTTATTTTTTTATTTTAATCAATAAGACTTTAATTGCTGGTGGGATTTCTTAATAAGCAAAGCACATATTACACATTATAGACACAGAAAATATATTACATTAATGTAATCTGTTGCATGTAATTCGCGGCGCATTCGCCAGATCGACGAATCTTTATAGGAGTCAACTACTATATTTTTATTGCACAAAAGCAAAACACAAATCATAAACAAACAGAGATAATGAAAAGCTAGCCTGACTATTTATCAGATTTATCTTTGATGCAGCTTTATAATGCTTCATAATACTGTGCTTATAGAAATGAATGATTTCTATTCTTTCCCTTATCATAAATAAAGTCTTTGCGAAATCTACCTTCCCAGAGGTTACTGCCATCGTTTTTAATTTCACTCTTATCTATGTTAGTAGAAAGTTCTCAGTAGGTCGCAGCTCCTATTCGGCAGATATTTGCGGGCATGACTTGCGATAATCCATCTTCATTAATTTGCAACAGCACCTACATAGATTAGAGTACTTTGACCTCATTTTCTTTCAGTGATGACATTGGCAAAAATATCTTAATGGGAGATAGCTGCGATAAGACAAGCTAAATTGATACCAGAACTAATACCAGAATGTTTGCAAACACAGATAATCTCTACGCAAATGCTATACGCAAACTTCGCAAGTTCTTGTATGAAGCATCATACAAATGGTGCGACACAAAGCACCTCATAGCTGCTAAAGTGGTAAAATAAATAAATTACTCTCCTATTCTGGCATTGGTATAGTTAAACCGTTGGCGTCGTCGTTGCAGAGGATAGTGAGTATAGTGACGCAAAGCTAATAACAGCTCCGGAAATTGAAGCTATGTTCTCAAACAAAGATAAAAATTACTTATCACAAAGGAAGAAACCATAATTAATAAAAAATTGTCTTCAGAAATTATTTCAACATAATATTGACGTTAAAGATCATCAACATGAAGAACCATGCGATGCGAGTGTTGCGAGATGGTACGATTTGCACACATTCCATATCAATGGAAAACAAACAATAAATTGTTATGCTAAAGCTCACAGGGTCAGTGACTTCAAGAAACCGGCTGTGGCCGTCAAAGCAATAATTAATATTTGAGCCATTCTGTCCTTATCTTAATAGCAAGTTGCAGCGCAGGTAAATCAATAATGTCTGACCCCTGAGGCGCCGCAATGCAACCACCTGCATTTGAAACTTTCATATACTGTGTAATATAATATTGGTGTGTATGTGTAATTATAGTTGCTGCAAATTTTTTAATATTATTAGCTACCGTATAGCTGTTCTCCACAATTTCGTTGAAGTTGGTTTTCTTTCATTCTTCGTTAACAACAAACTTCGTAGGCTCATGCAGCCACTTTAGATCAGCGATGTAGACTATGGTATTTTTAACATTCTTATTCCTTTGATCCTCTATCCTCCTACTTCACAACATCAAAATTTCAAATAATCCAAAATATGCAAGTGACATAAACACCAATATACCCAAAATTATGTTATCCATCCTTCATGGTTAACAGGGGAAAACAAAAACTAATTTAGTTCTGGTATCAATCAGCGCGTACGCAACTGATTTCAAATTAGTTATTTATGAATCGTTTGGTATATTATCTAGAGGGATAAATTCGCACGCAACAGATGAAGAAGCTAAACATGTTCGAATGGTCTGAAAAAATGTTCTTACTTATGTCTGTTGATGTGAACTGAACTAGGGCACTGATCCCAATGAAATGGTTCATTGATAAAAGCTAAGATCCAATTCGGGCCGTTGAGCCAGATTGAAATAAGTAATTAATAAGAAGAAGTTTTCCTTAAGCAGTGAATTGGACGTGTGTGACATACCGTTGCTGATGTTGGCGTTGACAGAAGAAAATAAGTAGGTAGGTTAGTAAATTGTGCCCCATAGCGGAAGGCGCGGTCAATATTCAATGTTGCCGTTTGCCAATTTCACTTTCATTTCATACAACTCTCAGTAATTCGGCTAGACATTACTGAGCGGAACCGGTCTATTGATTTATAGCTGCAGTACACGCCTCCTTGCTCTATGTTTGGTTAAATTATGTTTAAAATGTAATGTCAATGTTAGTAGGTCATAAGACTCATAAGCTTTTTGGCGTGACCCGGATTCATGGTACAGGAAACATCAATTTTGCACGTTATTCATGGATAAATTTACATTAATGATAGTTTTAAGGCATGTTTTGAACTAATAAAATAATTCAACACTTAACAATAAACCAATAGCGTCTCGGTAGCATAATTGGTCAGTGCATTGGGCCAGAATCCCAAGGGTGCGGGTTCGAGTCCCTTCTGAGGTGCTACAGGTGAGTCGATTTTTTCTAATAAGTATATTAATAATACCATATTTAATACATCTTCAAGAAATAGGTAGATTGATTTTTCCGTGACTAGTAGTTCAAAAGTTAAAGCAATTTTAAACTTATCGGGAATAAAATATAATCTGACAAAACGTGACTATAGGTTTGAATCAATATCACGGATTTTTGTTTTAGCTATTGATTCTGAGCTAATAGGTTTATCGCTAATTAATGGACGTGGTATAATAATAAATAATAATGCGAATATTTTGCAAACGCGTGCAATCTTCGCAATCTCACATAATCTCGTTAGTATCGAAGTTACTAATAATACTGTGCTGGCTCACGTATGGACGTGATAACTTCCAAGGTTATAAAATATGGTCGAGTACCAGGAAAGCGTGCGCAAAGTCTGCGAGAATAATTTTGAGAGAATAATTTTGAGATGTTTTCGTTATTGCCTGCTTTTCATTGGTTCATTTAGATCGGACAAAAGTAAAGAAAGAGACGGTTAGGTTGGGTTAGATAGAACTGCGACCAAGAACGCGCGAACCGAATGTACGAAGTGCCAAAACAGAACCGAACTTAAAAAAAGGTCAATAACCCGACTTTTGGGTCATTGACCTTTTAAAGATCATTTTCATGCCTATGTGCGATGCGGTGCGCCCCCTTTTCTTCACTCTGACCGCGTATCAATAACAATCGTAACACAAGCGTTCTTTCGCACAAACCTGCATCGCACAATCGATCTTTCATACAGAAGTTTATCACGAAACGTTTGAATTCGCGCGTGTACATTAATACAGACTTAAATATTAACTGTCTTATTCAGAGTGCGTTCGTTAAACTAGGGCCAAACTTAACATGGTGTTAGACTGCGGACTAACGCCATTTCAGCGCAAATCGTATTCAGAGTGACAGTTTAACGTTTAGTCCCACCGTTTAAGGATTAAAAGGTGCATTGTGATTTGTTTACAAGAATTAAACCAGGTTTTGTTAGAACAGTCTTGCACCTCAGTTTTGTGAAACATCTCTGAATAAGACAGTAGGTGAATAGCTAATTTAAAAAAAAGTAGACTGGTAGACTGCAGATCAAATAAGAACAGCCACAGATAATCCTATTCCAAATGTTTCTCCAAATCGGTAGTGTGAACTTACCCATGCGTATAGTTTCGGTAGAGATAGACGATAGAAAACTCGCTGAAGCTAGACCATTTTCCGTTAAGTACAACTTACAAGCCGCTAAATAAATCACACAAGAGACTATAATAAGCGTAATGAACACAGCAACGTTAAAAAAACGAAGAAATCACTAATGGCCGCCTGTAACGCAAACGTGAGATAACAAGTTACGTGAAATATCATAGTCTGGTTACTAGTATCATGAATAATTAAAATAGTGCTTTTAATAACAAGAATATTGGGAATATTCTTGTTATTAAAAGCACTATTTTATATCATCGTTAATTCAACAATGATGTCATTTTTCACTTTACTACTTGAATCCAGAATACATAATATAATAGTACCTACAAGTCTTGAACTACATATTTAAATATAGTTTTTTTTGGCTGGCTAGTTTTTAGGGTTCCGTAGCCAAAATGGCAAAAAACGGAACCCTTATAGATTCGTCATGTCTGTCTGTCTGTCTGTCCGTCCGTATGTCACAGCCATTTTATTCCGAAAGTATTAGGATTACACAGTTGAAACTTAGTAGGTCGATGTATTCTGTTAACCGCTTAACGATTTTAACACAAAAATAAAAATAAAATTAGATTAAGGGGGGGCTCCCCATCCCCATACATTGAACTGAAACTGAAAAAATTTTTTTTCTTCATACAAACACATGCGGGGTGTCTATAGATAGGTCTTTAAAAATGACATTGAGGTTCCTAAGACAATTTATTTTCAAAGTCAACCGTTTGAAAGATAAACACTGCCAAAGTGGTAAAATTTGTGTCCCCCCCTCTCTAACTTTTGAAATAAACGAGTGAAAAATCTATAAAAAATATATGATATAGATTTTAATAAAAACTTTCAAAGAAAATTGGTTTGAACGAGATAAAGTAGTTAGTTTTCAAGATATATCATATTTTACAAAACCGCAAATATAACTTTGTCATTCATACCAACACTGTGAAAAACAAAGTTATTTTTGTAGACGAAAAATTATAGTGGTATTAAATATCGTATGGTATAAGGTAACTACGGAACCCTACGGCGCGTGACCCGACACGCACTTGGCCGGTTTTTTGTTTGTAATAGTGTCTTAACAAAATATGCTGTAACTGACTTAAAACTTTTCCTTTTAACTAAACCAAAAGCTGTGAATAAACTTATTTTACGTTTTCAATGAAATCGAAAGTCCCAATCCCCTACTGTATCGGTACGCCGCCCTCTCAATATTCAAATTGAATGGGCGATGAAAGTACATTTAAAAAAAACCATAGATAATATCGACGCATCAGTTCGGTTTTATATAATCCGACACCGTAAATTAAGTTAGAGAGCTTACATTTAAAGCTCTAGTAAATCCACTTAAGATTTAAATTACAATAAGTTATTTTAAACTGGATATTGAAGAAAAGAAAGGTCTTCTTTGGTCCAATATGACTTTAGGGGCAGATAGTGTTGGATGGTATAGTTCCACTAGGCACTTCATAATTCCTAGATAGTTACAAAATGGTCCACATTAAAAAAAATTAAGACTTTCTTGTACCTAGTCCTTAAACTCCTCTAGTAGTTCTTCTCACAGAACTCTTCAAATAGAAGTTTCTCTCGTTTATAACCAAGCAACGTTTCCCAAAAGTCTTGAATGATCTGAGATAAAACTCAAAAAATCCAGCTATTACTAAGTAAAATTACACATGTCCATATTCACAAAATCTACTCTGTATGTTCTACTGCTTACTTTGCACAAGAACAGAGCTTTTTGACTTCTTTTAATAGAAGCTTGCAGATGTAGCATAATGTTAAAACCTAAAAGCTCTGTGTTGTTTTCTGTTGCACTGTATTGCAACTTGTAAAAGCTACTGCGAGAAGCTTTCCTTCTTTTAAATGTTTTCAATAGCAGTAAGAAAGGCGCCGTGGAAAATTAGTAACTACAATATGAGAAACTTCAAATTAACCTGTCCGGCTTCCGTCTGTAATCAAATGACAGTCAAAAGCTTTTAAAAGCGTAAATGTCAATAGTACCATACCATATCTAGTAGCACAGCTGTTAAACTGTACATATTTTTTTTACTAAATGTCACTAAAAGCACAGAATACATAATAGTACAAGTCTAAAAGCTTGTTTTTTTAAATATTTTTTTAATAAGGCTTTTTATTTCCTTTTTAAATTTCCCAAACAAACTGTGTACAACGGGAGCATACCATCATACCCGTGGCCCGAACTCACGCTGCGAACAATATCGTCGCGAAAATTATTTCAAGCCGGATTTACTTTCGCTCCGAAATGGCAGCGCGATAGCCCCTCTGCTCGTGGGAACTGTTTTCTGGGGTGGTCTCCGTTGTTTATGGATTCATAGAGAAAAGTGCTACTTGTTTTCCGCTCATCAAAACTACGAAAGTGAAACTTACTCTTGTTTGGTTTCTAAACCTCCTATCATTTACGGTACTTAGCACTTCATCAATCACAAGGGTCTTTCCATAACTTTCATACCGACATCATATTAGTCTAGCACGTAACCTAAATAATGTTAGGTACGGTTTCCTTCTTCCATTTCAATCATTCCGTCTTCAAAAGTACCAAAATTGGTGATTATACTATGACTTTAATTAACCAATGAATCTTAAGATGTAACAGGTTCCCATGATTCGCAACAGTTGTTAAATGAGTAGAGATGTACAACAAAGCAGTCCCGATAGACGCCTGCGCAGCTAATAATCCTCAATATCTCTCCATCATCATTTATCCAGACTTGTTACTTTAATTACTCGAGATAGGATCGAGTCTTCGTGACTAATATAAGTAATATAGCTCTCAGCTATGATCTATGCAATCTGTAAGGAAATATTTTACTGGTATGAATAAAAATTGTTACCTGCAACACAGATTAGACAAATTGCAAAAAATACGTAAAACGAGCAACTACATGTGGGAGATAAATAATTTAAGTAAGCAGTGAAAATTCTAAATGAGTGACAAAAATACTGATTGGGCAACTATTATTTTCAAAGAAGCTACAACAATTATGTTATTTTACTAATGAAATGCACAAAAGTATGATTTCATGAGATAAGTAATAAATTAGAAAGACAAGTATTACGTAGTGTTTGTCTGACGCCTAAGATTGTATGTCAAAGTTAATGACTATTTAATGAGAAACAAAGGCCGTCCTCCCTCGCAAGAAAGTCAATTCTTTCTCAATCCCAGTTTCTATTAACACATTTATGGTGCGGTTCGTCAGCTATCGGCTAGAAACGACGACGTCGCTTCCTTTCTCACCGGCCAATATAGCGTTGTCTGCGCTGGCGCATGATTAATGCGCTCTAATGACCACGCAGATCTAGACGATCGAACACGAACTAAAGGCGAACATACACGAGCGCAGACAATATAGATGTTGATCATAATGTCCAAGACTGAACGTGAACATCGACAAAGAAAGTCTTCAGAAGTCTTCAATTAGAAGTTTTCAAACCACAAGAAATCATGATTTGTAAATTTGACTGCATTAGAGTTCATCTTTAATTAATTGTGATGGCATGACTTAATTTTAAATAAATGTATCGCTATCTAACACACTAAACCTAAAGGATTTTTAAGGTTAAGTAAGCTTCTTTATCGTTTTTTTCTCAATTTTGTTTCATTTCGAATCCAACAACTTAAATAACGCACCTCGTCCATATTTAAATGACCTCGTCACACAAGCTATCAACTCTAGCCATTATATTCCCGATCACAACCAGCAGTGCGTAACCGGCTTAAAACTTGCACCAGCCCAGTCGCACGCACGTTCACAACACTCTTGCATTCGCAAACTATTTATTTCCTGTTTATTTAATGTCGGCTATCTGGCGTGCTGTTTAGATAAGTTGTAATTGACAGACAAAACGATTAGTAAATTGACTTCGAGTAAATGGCAAAAGAAATTGTTTTAGCCAACATCCGCTAATCACTTAAGAGTGTTATATTAGATAGTTGTAGCATACTGACAGAACATTTACACCAGACTAACTAACAATTATTAACGATGGCATAATTTCAATCAGAAAGTTCTTAAATCGAAACGTTAGGTAGGTACCTTTTAGCTAGCTTTAGGGGGTTACTCCCGATACACGAACGAGAATCTGAGATCGAATCGGTTTGGTATCGAGTAAACGTCAAAACAGTACAATGGAAACCATGACAACCGTTTTCAATGTACTAAAATAACAGATTTTAGACGTTTATTCGATCCTGATGTGAATATGATCTCGTCAAATTCCGTAGAGAGTAGGGGGGCGATCGGATCTTATAAAGTTACTGGCAAAATATTGGATCTTAAGAGAAACCCTGTAAATGATCATTACTTACATTACTGTGATTATAAATAACCCATTGTCGTATTTCCACTTACATAATTTTAAAGCCTTATCGATCAAACTTGAAAGGCAGCTTACCTGAAAAGGAAAGTAACACCTGATAATAAGGCCATATAATCGCAGATTGAATAACGTTTCTATTTAGGTTGCATTATTCAAGACCTACTTCGAAATTAAATGATATGTATCAAATCAAATTTAAACAGAATCTTATTCATCATTAATAATTCTAATACATTTATTGCTGACCCCGATAAGCTTAATCGAATGTCTTTCCTCAGAAGGCTATTGTGTAAGTAGGAATTGCGCACGCGACGATGTTAGCATTTAGATAGAAAGATGCACGATTCTTGTTGAGTGTCTTTTGTTTTTAACAGCTATGCATAGGTGGTTTGTTTGTTGGTCATACATATTTACTAGCCACATATAAACAATACAAAACAAGGGTCTCAATGATACAATCAACAAATTAATAAAGATAGTAAGTATAAGACTTTTAGGGAATAAGAAGTTTTTTGAAACTGCATTCGACGCGTCCCATGTCAATAATTGCGACTTCGCTATCGTTCAATATGAAATATGATTTAAAGCATATTCAGTAAAATTAAAAGCCAACTTAAGTAATAAAAACTTAAGTATTACTAGAAATAACATACGTGGATGAAATTAATCAACCGAAAACAAATGCACATCTATCAATGAGTTTCTCTTCGAATAACCACATCATTAAATACCCCTTCAAATGAATATCTAAACGATAGTACTGACGTGACACACAACACAAGACACCATTTACTAGTTAGATCTAACTAATCGAAATCCCACGCAGTAGAGATACCTATTCGTATCTCTCAAATGGTGAATGACCAGAAAACGGCGCACGATTTCCTCGGCCTACAAAAATCTATTCATGCAAGACCTATGGTCAACTCAACACTGACAAACTTGACATTCAAAAGGAAACAATGGTTGTAGATAGTGCACTTTAGTATGTGATCACTTTGGAAGCTATTTCGAAACTTGTAGAAATCTCATATCTCTCACAAAAACAAGTTACATTTGTAAAAACAATAACGAACTTCTTTCGAAAGATGCATGGTTTGACATTTAAAATATCGATAGAAAGCGAAAACTTATTATTAGAAGATTAAGTTTAAGCTTCTGCTGCTATAAAATGCCTTTGATTAAAATGTGGTTAAACTAACCGTCATCTTAGTGGCAACGTTTAAGCCTTTGAATAAGTAACTGTATAATTAAGACCTTATACCGTACGATTAAGTCTTATTTAGATCTAATACCGTACGATTAAGTCGTAACTCGTATATTAAACGTAGACTACAGGTAATAATTGACTCAGCGCATTTAAAAACTTTCTTTGCTATGCAACCACACTGAAAGAAATAACCTTTTTATTTAGGTACGATCATTGGGTACGACACGGTTTTCTTTCATCGGTCAATTAGTAAAAAAATACTATAACGCGCATAATAACGCAGCAGAATATTATAACCCCATATTATGACATGCGAGCTTAAAATAGACATCTAAAACGAACTTGTATGTAAATAATTAATTTCTGACTACCTTAATAGACTCAACGACACTAGTAAATTGATTCACTGCACGATTTTCCCATTTCCCTTATAGATTTCCCATGCTTTCCCAACATAACCGGTCGATAGCTGCTATTAATTACTTTAAAGACTTTAAAATTTATTTCGCGTACGTGACAAGAAGATAATGATAAAGATAGGTAGACCCCATCAATAGTATTTGATAATTTCTCCACAACACAAGCAACCACTCTGCCAATAATAGCAACCATACTAGCCAAAGTATGAAATTAATACAAACCACGCACAAATTTATGTTTTCTCAACTAAACACAGACAGGTAGACTCAAAATTAGATTTGCTTCTTAAGTACTTAATTGTAAGTATTCTGATAAACAGTTAGATTTTTCGCCTTGAAACAAATCAAATAAAATTCATAGCGGTCGGATGTAGTGGATGATGAATTAATAAATCGATAAATCTGGTAGTGAAACATTTAATTTCTGAAAAGCAAACCCGAGTAATAAAAAGGAAATGCCATCCCAAATGCGTCAAATCATGTCTACTCAAATGCATCGCCATTTCTTCACATTCACATATTGATACCACAGGCACCACAGCAATAGAAAATGCATCGTCGCAAATATCGCTTACTTGACACGCTTACTTACTAACGTCAGTATTATCGTACCGTAGAAGTACCGTTCCTTGTAATGTTCCTTAACGAGACATTGATGTTCGATTATCAGCTACGAAGGTAACACTTCACTGGATTTAATTGCACACTTTAACAAAGACGTAGAGCTGACCTACTCAATTACTGGCCATTATTTCCACTTGTTTCACATACCGTTTCTACTAAAACAAAGGGTCACCAAAAGTAACCCACAAGTTGAATCAAAACTTAGGGTTTTGCATGAAGTGGACAAGCATTGTTTCTTATATTTAAGTCTTTTTAAATTGAATAAGCGTATAATTACAATTGTGTGCCTCTAAAAAGACTTAAAAATATCGCAGAGTGTTAGTTCAGTTATCAAGTTTTAAATTGGCAGTAAAGTCAGCAAGATAAATTGAAACAAAACATCGAAGTCACATCGAAGTGCAGTCTAATAATAGTCAATCTCACAGTTTACAATTTATTAGAAGAACAAATCGCCACTGATGGCCATATAAATCAAAGAAGGCAAGAAAACCCAAACAACCCAAGGGGTTCATCAGACAATTTATGGCTATTACAAAAGGTGTAATTAAGGAAAATTTATTCCATTACACAACTTTCTTTTCCTATTCCTACAGACGACGCGGAGAACAGCAATTATTATCATAATTCATTAAAACACTAAGGGGGAATTATGGTGAAGTAACATAGCTTTGTTACGTGTGTTATGTGATGTGATACCTGATACCATCAATAGAATATAATGGCCATCACAATAGAAAATAGTCATAACTTTTACTACATACAACGAATCGTTTTGTACTATACCTATACACCCATTTAAAGCAATGGCTACGTATATTTTTATAGTAATGGTTATAGCAATTTGGATCATGTCATTCATATTACGTCAACAACGGCACGCGTATATTCATGCTCAATTTACTATAAACACGAATTTTGTTGCGTAAAAGATACAAATCTAGAAAAGCATTAATACGCTGAAATAAAAGATTAGATGACCGTCGTGCACGGTTATGGCGAATAACCATAAACAGACAACACGGAAGAGGCATATATGCCAAAGAATGACTCAAATATCAATAACAAACTAGAAAACATAAAACAATATTGGTCAAACGTCATCAAGGGCACTTGCATGAAATAAATACTCAGCTAGTACAATACATTTAATTGGTGAATATAACAGAATGTGAGTAAGCAATGTAACTAAAATGACAGCATTGAGTAGATATGCAGACAAAATCACAAATAAAAACTTACTAACAAATACCAATACAAAAGAAACGATCCACAGACATAGTGCTAGTATTACTAATCACCAAACGGCTGAAGACACAGATCGAGGTCGCGAATTAAGATGGATTACCTGCGATGTTTTATATAAAACGTATTGCATTAGATTTGCAATTTGGCAAAGATATGAATCTGCCATTTGATTGATAATTCGTATAACGATCACAGACAACCAAGATTGAAATAAGGAAATATTTATTTCGAATCTAAGATTTTGAAAAGACATGATCGCCTCTGCAACGTCCTTTATGAATGTCCAAGTTGTGAGGACGGCTAGCATCACTAGCTGCTTTTGCGTCTGAACTCTGCTTCTCAGATAGACTTCATTTTACTTTTGCCAAACATACATGCCAAATCTATCAGAGAAAAAGAATAAGTATTGAAAATCTGAAGTTTTGGTGTTTGCGAATCTGATACTCCTGAGACGTGAGGGGCAAATTGGCAAAACAGCACGTATTACAATTAGCCATAGTGTGCCAGACTCCATAGAGCGAGGGTAATTACAAACTGGCAGCAAAAGCAAATTGCCTCGCGTCACAATACAACGAACATAAATCAAGAAAGAAAGTGAAGGCGAATCGCGCCATCATTGACCCGCAGTGCAGGTTATTAGATTGATTTAATCGCGCAGATTATGGTTCGGCTTGTAAACAAACGAGAATAACAATATAGGCAAGAATCTTATATTCATATTCTATGACACAATATAGATATAATGTATAATATTTACAAGTAATAAGGGAAACTATACTTTCGTGTCAGACTGCGTTTTTAGCAGCTATCATATGTACATAAAACAATAAATGTCCAGAAACCAGATTGGCGATTGCTATGTAAGTATTTGAAGAAATTAATAATTTTGATGACATTTGTGACAGCTTTGACACTCAACAACGGAGGCGCATATTGAGCAACAAGGCTGCGGTAAATCACTTCTTCCTTTCATTTTACGGTGCTACAAAATTAGCTGACAAGTCGCACCGATGTTTGCGTTGAAAAAAGGGTTGTATAGCAAGTGCAATTTACAAAACAATCTATTTAGTTGATGTGACAAAGTTCTTAGGTGATCAGCCTGAGGCTGAGTGTACTCTTACAAGTATTATGATTGGTGATTTCTTCTCAATTCTAACAACAGCAGTGATTGTGGTATGTGCTAATTAAATAACTACTGCTTGTTGTCATCATTTACGATTTATTTCTATAGATGCAACCCGTCAATTAAGCGGAGCAGGGTAGTCGTGCGGCTGATATGTTGATGAACGAAGTCAGCAAAAAATCTCATTAATAGGTTGTTTCGGGATTAAATGTCCAACAACCCACTCTAATAAGCATAAGTAGCGTTTCAGGGAACAATTAGAACATAAATTTTAATCCACCCACACTTATGCGAGATAACGATCAATTGGCATTGCCAATTTTTTGGTTAATGCCATTGTTAAAGGAATTGACAATGGCTTCAATAGCACGTATAAACGATCAATTTTCGCATCAATTAGTTAAATGATCGTTACCGAGCGCTTTAGTTTGGTATCAAGAGCAAACCCAATCAATGAAGTCATCGAACAAATGAATCGAAGACAAAACAAAGAATCTCAGTAACGTGAAAAAAAAATTGTTAATACAGTTGGTTACAGGTGATTAATTAATGAAACTCTTAACAAGTTTGTATTTAGTTTAAAGGTAGGAAAATTGCGGTTAATCGCAGCCCTGTAAACGGTAACATTAGATTTCACCTAGTTAAGGCTGAGGCTTTGCGAAAGATGAATGCAAGGACTTAAATATAATATGACTTGAAATGAAGATCATATTTTCTTACTAGCGGCCGCCGGCGGTTTCACCCGCATGGTTCCCTTTCCCGTGGAAATATCGGGATAAAAAGTATGCTATGTTTTAATCTAAGCTATCTACTATCTGTGTTCCAAATTCCAACCATATCCGTTCAGTAGTTTTTGCGTGATTGAGGAACAAACATCTAAATATCCAAACATCCAAACCTACAAACTTTCACATTTATAATATTAGTAGGATTATGTGATAAAGATAAATTAAAGAGCTACACCGGCGAAAAAGATATAATAATCTTACGTTAACAATATATTTCTGCACAGTTTAAAAACTACCAGAAGAAATTCTATTCAATATAAAAAACCATTATCTTGTTTTCTTAGTTGAAGCAAATCTAAATATAATTATTTTAGAACAATTAACAATACCAAAAAAAAGTAGTCATCAAAATTTCTAATTGGACACGAATCCACCAAAAAACGTGAAGCAATGTCTAAGAAATAAAACAATTAACTAACATTTAGTTGTTATTCTTGCAAATAATGATCGTAAACAATCAAGGCGGTGATTACAAAATCCACAAGGCTTTCAATGTCATTGTTGATTCTACGACTTACTAGTCACAAACTTATTGATTGACGTTAGGTTCCGAGCGTGGTTGGAATAGTAGAATCATGATCATAATTCAACAGTGAATGCGATTTGGATTTTATTGAAGCTCCATTACATAGACTGTGTGGAATAGAGAATGTGATCACAGTTGTGGGGGGAATCCATATTGTGTAGAATCACGAATAGGAAGAAAGGCGATTGTCAAAAACGTCGAATAATTCATTAGGTACTTACCTAAAATGAAAAATTCCAGTGTATGCTGCTTCCTTTATATTTACATAATAGAGCCACTGCAGAAAAAAAGATTAATACTGTTTTTCTAAAAATACCACAAAGAGACAAGTTTAAAGGTAATGGACATGAAAAGGGATTCTAGAAAATAATAACAAAGCTCATCATCCTATTCGTCGATGCTGTAGGGATAGGGACATTTTTATTACAGAAGGAAATTATCTTGCTAATGTACAGACTTTATAGGACATCAAAACGCCCTTCTTATTTATAGTTCGATTCAAAGTTATAGCTATCATCCATCGGCAGACGGATGGCCATTGCATTTCAAATAAGGAAAAGCTCAATGAATTATACATTGTACTTGCTGCTACCATCGTGGCAGTAACTCTCTTTAGTTATGACGAGGTCAGTGGATTAATGGTCAAAGCGATCAGATGACCTGAAGGTGTACTATTGATAGTTAAGAGCGTACCTCATACATTTAAAACTGTAGCTATAAACTGTATAGTTAGAAGTATTAAAGACATTGATAAACAATAACTATCATCAGTTAGAGTTAAGCTTAGTTTAAAAGGACTTAGACCCGTATAGATAGAAATAATTTATTTTACTAGCTAGCTCTAACTACTTCGTCCGCTGTTTACCAAACTAATCTGTCTACCAGCCAAATTTCATTCAAATCCGTCCAGCCGTTTATGCGTGAAGAGGTAACAAACACAAACACACACAAAATTTTGATTTTTTTTTATTAGTAGGATTAAAAATAAAATAATGTTTTACACGATTGCAGTGCCTGCGTTACCTTCGTAAGCGCATATCATAGTAGACATAATATAAGCTGCATTAGCCAAAACGTACCGGAAAAGGGCTTGTTGATTCGGACGCATTCGCATCGCTGATTTCGACGTGAGCGGACGTGCGTGCGGTGAATCAACCCGCAGGAAATTAATGGGTTCAAGTTGTTACTCCATTATTGCCATGCGTAGCGCTTGTGCATGTGCGAAAAGATCGATAAAATCACGGAAAGAGCTGTTTTAGCTATGTTATATGTATATACAATACAGGAAGATGTTAAAATTTTTATGCGTGAAAAATTATCAAGTAGGCTGATAGATAGTGCTAGTAATGAGTACTCCGTCAGCTTTATCTTAAATAACTTATTTATTTGCAAAAACATTGCTATTTTCGCTAAACCTCACAAATTTTCTTTAGACAAATCAAAATATTTATTTTCAAGTTTATTTAGTAAAATAGTTTTTGGTTCCTACGAATGATTTGTTAAATAATGTTTGTTTTATCCAACCTAATCAACATTAAGTTATTTAATAACACACAAAAAATAATATCCCTCGATGAAACTTGAAGATAAACAGCGAAAAAACATAGATTACAAACTAAGAAATCATCTTTGTGGTCACTGCCGCATCCCGCATTACAAAACCTTGATCAAATGAAGCAATTATGAAGCATGAAATTCTTTGGTCTATGGCTCTATCATTACAAACGCGTTAAGTAACTGAAACTCGTGATCTTCCGTTTTAAACCTCACCAATTTGAGTAATAATTTGACCTATTATTGAATTATCTACAGACAAATCTAAAGATAATATTAGTTTCATTGATGCAACTTTATTAATTTCAACATTCATAAGAATGTGTAAAGTAAAGGAAAAGAAGATAAGATATAGCTTCACAGGGTTTTAAAGTAAATAAATGATTTTATCTATTTCCTTTTAATGAATTTCTTAGTAAAAATGGGTTTCATATTATTTCAAGTTTGGTTCACAGATGCTTATCGCTAAGTTATAAAGATCATCATCATCATCATATCAGCCACACGACACCCACTGCTGGGTATAGGCCTCCCCTAAGGATCTCCACGACGATCGGTCCTGCGCTGCCTGCATCCACTGGCTTTCCGCGACCTTCACCAGATCGTCGGTCCACCTTGTCGGGGGCCTACCCACGGAGCGTCGTCCGGTGCGCGGTGGCCATTCCAGAACCTTTCTGCCCCAACGGCCATCGGTTCTTCTCGCTATGTGTCCCGCCCATTGCCACTTCAGCTGAGCAATCCTTCGAGCGATGTCGGTTACTTTAGTTCTCCTGCGGATCTCCTCGTTTCTGATTTGATCACGTAGGGAAACGCCGAGCATGGCTCTCTCCATTGCACGCTGAGCGACCTTGAGCCTCCTTATGAGACCCATAGTTAGCGGCCACGTTTCACTGCCGTAAGTCATCACTGGCAACACACACTGTTCATAGACTTTCGTCTTGAGACACTGAGGTAAGTCGGACGCGAAGATTTTTCGAAGCTTCCCGAATGCTGCCCACCCGAGTTGGATTCGGCGAGAGATCTCTTTCTCGAAGTTGGACCTACCTAACTGGACTGCCTGTCCTAGGTATACGTAATGGTCAACAACTTCAAGTGTAGTGTTCCCAACATGAACTGGAGAGGGTACAACATGGGCATTTGACATAATTTTCGTCTTTTCCATGTTCATCCTAAGACCCACTCTTTGGGAAGCACTACGGAGATCTTCGAGCATTGTGTTCAGGTCTTCCATGGTCTCAGCCATAAGGACTATATCATCGGCAAAACGAAGGTGTGTTAGGTACTCGCCATTAATGTTGATGCCGAGTCCTTTCCAGTCCAAGAGCTTAAAGATGTCCTCCAACGCAGCTGTGAACAGTTTCGGAGAAATAACGTCTCCCTGTCTCACACCACGCTGCAGTTGGATAGGATTTGTGTTCTGGTTCTGTACTCGGATCGTCATGGTGGCATTTTGGTATAAGTACCTCAACACCTCGATATACCTATAGTCCACTTGGCACCTTTGGAGAGACTGCAGCACCGCCCAGGTTTCAATCGAATCAAAGGCTTTCTCATAGTCCACGAACGCCAAGCAAAGTGGCTCATTATACTCCTCGGTCTTCTGTATAACCTGCCGCAGCGTATGGATGTGGTCTATGGTGCTAAAGCCTTTTCGGAACCCGGCTTGTTCGGGAGGTTGGAAGTCGTCGAACTTGCGAGCGAGACGATTCGTAAGGACTCTCGAAAACAACTTATAGACATGACTCAGAAGCGAGATGGGTCTATAGTTCTTTAAGAGGGACTTGTCACCCTTTTTAAAGAACAAGATCACCTCACTTATGTTCCATGTCTTTGGCGTTCTGCCCTGGACGATGACGGAATTAAAGAGCTTCTGGAGGACTTTGAGTATCGGCTTACCGCCCGCTCTCAGAAGCTCTGTAGTGATTCCATCGTCACCCGCCGCCTTGTTGTTTTTCAGCTGTTTGAGAGCCATACTAATCTCGTACAGGCTGACGTCCGGGATATCTTGAGTATAGTGTCGGGTAAGCTTGGCTCTGGGGTCTTTAGCCTTGCTTTCAACAGGTGTCTGCGTGGAATATAACTGCCCATAGAAGCTCTCGATCTCCCTCAGGATTTCAGGCTTTGATGAAATGATGCGTCCGTCGTCAGTTTTCAGCTTCGTCATCTGGCTTTGCCCAATAGACAGATCTCTCGCGAACACTTTGGAGCCTTTATTCCGCTCGATAGCCTCTTTAATACGATTCGTATTAAATTGGCGAAGGTCGCTCGTCAAAGACTTAGATATCTGTCTATTAAGCTGCCGATAACGATTAGCATCTACTGAACTCTGGAGCCTCATTTCACGTCTCTGATCCATGAGTAGGAGTGTGTGGTCGGAGAGTTTCTTTATCTTGGGACGGCGGGTCTTAAAGAGCTTGGACCCTACCGTACGGACAGTATCCACCACCATGTTGTTTAGATCGTCCACATCTATGCTGTTCTCAAGGGCTTCGAAGCGGTTTTGGAGTTCGAGTTGAAAGCTCTCGGGGTTTTGAATATGGGCCGGCAATGGTCGAATTGTTGATTTTATCAGTCGAGATCTTTCCAGCTTTGGGTTGATATTCAATGTGCCACGTACCAATCGGTGATCGCTCCCCGTCTTAACAGCGGGGTGTAACCCTGGTCAACACACTTCCGATGGTAATCACGTTGTTGACAAGGGACTTGTGGACGATGAACCCGACACCACCTTGGAATACTAATAACGTTTAGAATTTTAAGAACATTTCAGTCTGTGAAGCATAACTCCTGCAATTATGGGTTCTAAGGTATTGATTGATATGATCGAAGGTTCTAATGTAAATGTATGTATCTACCATAAAATATTTTAAAGGAAACTTAAACTAGGAGTGATGTAAAAGGAAAAAAGAATGAATCACTTTCGATCAGGTTAACAGGAAAATTACAATCGTTTACATTTGTTTCACAACCATATTACCTTTAACTCGAATGATTGTCATAACATTGAGGCGACTTCCGAGTTCCGCCACTTTATAGTTTCATAAATACCCAAATAATAGTGCTTTTATATTCGTATTTGTTAGCAATACAAATTCACATGGAAACATTAGTAGTTTTGTGAATAGTTATTTAAATTATTTAACCATTCACATCAAATTATGAATACCTACGTCCTACAGTCACAATGCGTAAATTACAGTAGCCTCAGGTTTTTCTTTCATTAATAAGCTCGTTTAATTATAATGATCTTTTTTTATTACGATTTCCGCACGGCAACTTAACATTGTAAATGAACTGACATAAGAAGTCACACAATATGTTTTGGATGTCAAGATTACAATCATAGTACTTTAACCTGTTGTTGTTCTTATAATATGAGAGACTATCAACAAATATTAAATGTTATGTCAATCAATAACGATTAACTCGAATGGAAATCTGTGAATAGTTTATTTTAATGTTATCAGAATTCACGGGAAAGAGTTTGCAGATTTTACAAGGATATTAAAAAATATATGAATACTAACTTCATTATTAATGGACAAAGTGAGAGTAATAAATTAAATAACATTGACCCCTTTTTTACAAACATAATTATTCAGACGGTTGAAAGACCATCACCAATACTAAATATGTGTACGCAATCAAATCTAAAAGGTATTGCAATCTCATAAACGACCATTAATATACCGTATTCAAACTGCAGGGTACAAGAAATTTCACAATCTGTAGTATAAGTTTATAAGAAATACAGTCAGTGGCACGTATCATGAAATCGGGTGGGGATTGCGCGGAACGCGTATTTTGGGTATGCGTTGAGGTGAGGGGCGCGGGCGGCGGGAGAGGGGCGCGCGCTATTGGTCGCTCACAAGAGCACATGCGCCAACTTATCCCCACTCCGTCGAAAAATTTTCATGATTCGTGCCACTGACTGTATCATCAAATAAAATCATTCACTATTCAAAAGGCGGTTTATGTGAATAGACGTACATGAGGGTAAAAGTAATCGAAAAGGGAAATTTGTAATTTTTGTAGATACATTAAACAACTACACTACAATATTCTCTCTTTACCCCTGGTAATTAATAGTATAAAGACAGCATTCAGCAAACAGCATTTGAAGTCTATTTCACTTTAGTCCAAGAATTCCTAAAATAAAAGCCCTTAATTATTTCCAAGACTGAGAATAAAAATAATGTTCCAAAAAATCTCATTATGCTGGATGCTCCTTGTTCTTATAAATAAAGTTATGGATCGTTTGATGTTTATGAGTCATACAACTACTTTGGTAACGTACGACTCCTAAGCTACTGATTTAGAATTTTAATGTCCACATTTGATAGTACCTATGCCGAGACCACAGATTATAGTTACTACGTGGGTGACAGACGCATAGGAAGTCATCCATAAATAGGTACTGAATCCAAAATTATGGACAATCAAAACAGAAGTTATGAACTACTACGGTCTGAATCATTTGGCTTTGAATGGATCAACCAATATTTTGCTTCCCGTCCCTGAAGTAAGGTAGGCTAGGCACATCAAGGAAGTTCAATTTGAATTATAATGATACCCATTAAGCATCTAAGCTTAATGTTAAGAACAGTACGACACTAAGAACAGTAAGGACAATAAAATAAAAGTTTCCATTTCAGACCATGTAAAAGAACAGACTTCAAAAAACGCATTTTGCTGAATTATGGATTATTGCCATAATATTAAATACTAGCTTCTGCCCGCGACTTCGTCCGCGTGGATGTTAGAGAAAATCCTAAGAGAACCTTCAACCAGGATCTGACCAGTCATTTTTACGTTTCCCGTTCCGGTTCCGGTTCCCGTTCCCTTCCCGTCCCTTTCCTGTCCCGTTCCCGAACCCCTTCCGTTGCCATTCCCGTTCCCGTCCCGTTACCGTCCCGTTCTCGTTCCCGTACAGTTCTCGTCCCGTTCCGTTCCCGTTTCATTCCCGTTCCGTTCCCGTTCCCATTCCGTTCCCGTTCCGTTCCCATTCCGTCCCGTACCCCTTCGGTTCCCATTCCCGTTCCTGTCCCTTTCTCGTTCCCGTGCCGTTTCCGTTCCCGTTCCGTTCCCATTCCGTTCCATTCTGTTCCCATCCCGTACCCCTTCCGTTCCCATTCCCGTCCCATTCTCGTTCACGTTCTGTTCCTGTTTCGTTCCCGTTCCGTTCCCGTTCCGTTCCGTCCCATTTCGTTCCCGTTTCGTTCCCGTTTACGTCCCGTTCCCGTCCCGTACTCCTTCCGTTCCTTTTCCCGGTACCGTTCCCGTCCCGTTCCTGTCCCTTTCTCTTTTCCGTTCCATTCCCGTTCCGTTCCCGTTTCATTCCCGTTCCGTTGCCGTCATGTCATCATGTAAATGTCATTTTCGCAATCACCATCCCATGAAACCTCAAGAACGACATCCACATCGATTTTCATGTTTACTTACCCCATTTACCCCCTAAGGGGTTGATTTTCAAAATCACAAAATATATGTTTGCCTATTTATTTTTAGATGTGCTCCTACGAAGTTCAAAGTTGTAATGTCTATTTTATATTATTTTTCCATACGAAATTGAAACCCCATTTTCACATCTTGAGGGGTTAAATCATGTCCACCGTGTGGGACTTCAAAATAAATGTCATTTTTGCAATCGTCATCCCAGAAAACCCCAATAACGACATCCATATCTATTTTTAGGTTTTTTACCGCTTTTCACCCCCATTTCATCCCCGTAGGGGTTGAAATACTAACAATAACAATATTCGTTGCGTTAGATTTCCATCCATAAGCCTAAATTATATATTTAGCAATTTTTACTTCGAAAATAAAGGATTTTCTTCAATACACAACTTCATCCCCCTTTTGACACCTTCGGGGGTAGAATTTTGAAAAACGCCGAGACCCGTATTTATTCATTTTCAATTGTCAGCCTAAACACAAAATTTGAAGATCCTAGCTTCAAAACGGAGGGACTTTCATAAAAACTTTCATCCCTTATTTCATCCCCTTAGGGATAGAATTTTCAAAAATCCTTCCTTAGTGGATGCCTACACTGTATAAGGTATCTGTGTGCAAAATTTCAAGTCTCTAGGTCCAGCGGTTTGGGCTGTGCGTTGATAGATCAGTCAGTCAGTCAGTCATTCAGTTTACGATTTTATATATTAAGAAGATTATGCTGCTTTACTTTTTATCTTTGCAGAAGCCTTTGTTAATTGAAACTTCACAGAAATAAAATGAATAATACATGACATAAATTAGCTTTTAGATACAGTTGACAACAAAGGTGCTAGCTATGAAATGAAAAATCTTTATATAGTTGGAGTATTATTGCAAAGACAAAACCGAGAAGCAACCAAGTAAGTACTTGACAACACAACGATTTATTACAGGAAACACCGAAGTTATATCCGCCATTTAAACTTAGCGCTTGACATATTAAAATTATTTGTATTGAATTATGGAAGTGATGCCTTCGTGTAAATAATAAGATAGACATCTACAGTTATACTAGTAACACGTGAAATTGATGCTATGTAGAAAAATTGACTCCGAAACAAGAATAACAAAAAATAAGTAGCGTTGGAACCACTATCTCAAAAACCGAAATACATTATTGAATGAACATGAAGGTTGGTTAACGTCGATAAAACGAACGAACCTTCTTACAAAAAGTACGAAAGCAAAAAATATCTACATCATGAATAGTTATTACTTTTTATTAACAAAGAGGATTAAAAAGAAACAGGCGAAGACGTAGGAGGTGCAATGCCAAGGGACCGTATAATTTACCACCATGATTCCACACAGAATCAACGCCGATCGTGACCGAGGCCTTAACTGTGTAATAGGCAGGCGCCGATCTATCCGCAATTGGTGATCTATCCGCGCCGCCACAACAGAATTCGAAACAATCACTAGTTGACCGGCAAAGGAAATTGAATGATTATCTCTATCTTAATCCACTTACAACAACGTCCAAATTAGACTGATTAGTTAACCCTGATAATCCTAATTGAGGAACTAATCATTGGAGACAGTCTTAATGATTAGGTTAATCATTAAACAATGTCCTGAGTTTATTTCTCAAACAATCACACTATAGAAGTAAAATCTTTCCAAAATTAGCATTACGATTAGAACTTCATTAACAATTATTTAATTGAGAACAGTTACAGGCATCTCACTTTATAAATAAAAATCTATTTCTAAAAACGGAATAAGGCAAAATTCATCATTAAATCAACAATCTGCACTCACGATTCGCAATATTTGTAGTGATCGTGACGAGAGGGTCAGGGGTCTAGAACAAATGGCTGCCGGTGTCACTGTTTAAGCCCAGAAATTCAATCCGTGCCTAGGTCAAACTCTCTAGGGCGCTCAGAATAACAAAATGCTTTAATAAACAGTCGGTCGCGAGGTGAAAAGGAAAGGCTTTCAATTGAATTAATGCGTACTTTTGCGTTTGTTTGTAAATAGTGTTTTACTACCTATAGATTAATGTAAGAGAATCTTCATACAAGTGATGTAGATTTATAAATTGATAAATGACAATTCCCAGATGTAGCAATAAAATAATGTTTGTTAATTATTTGTGATTGTAAAAAAATCAACAAACATGCTTGACACTAATACCTATAGAATAGTATTCCAAATAGGGTCAGCTAGCATTGCTAACTTTTTTCTCTACTGAAGTAGTAGCTAGTTTTTCAGTTCTAAAAGTGAATGGAGTTTCCAAATGGTAGCTTATTTCGCCCACAATGGCTTTGCCACTTGTTCGCACTGATTCGCAATTAATAAACATTGTGACCTAGTATCGCGTGCCACGTTTTGTCGAATCACTCTACTCTGTTAATTAATTTCGAATCTTAAGAGACTCGGTGCGACGGGCTATGTATGCTCGACTATTGAATTGGGCAAAAGTTTTTAATGTCAAGTTCTTCTATGTCACCACAAGTTCCCTTTGGTTGATTCATTTTTACTTATCTTTATTCGAATCACATAATTTTTAAATGACTGTTATTTTCATTACCTTGTCTTGATTAACTATAATGTGGAAATCCTTGAAACAAATTCTTTAGGCTTTATTCGTGAAGTTGTCGTGAGGCAGCTCAAAAATATGCAACAATACTAGTTCACAACCTTTTCCTTGACCCGATGTTTAAAAGTTTTGTTGATACGATTGTAACCAATGGTTAGGACTAAAGAATAAATGACAGTAATTAAGTCGCTGAGATAACATTACTCATAGAGTGCACATCCGAGGATGTTCGACAAGTGAACTGAATGGCTTACCATAAATCAAACGGTGGACTGGGGGAAAGCAATGCGTATCAATACTCCGGTAGTCACATGAACTCGGACACAAAACCACTTTTTGTCTCGAGTTCAGTGAAACGTATCGTTAGTCAGACCAAACAGAATTATTAGCACTTTCCACAAAACACATGCTCCAATTCCACTGCACAGATGAAGCACTAAATCTGCCGATACCACAACACTGAAAGCCTACACACGTTTCTTCACAGTTATCTGTTAAGGCACTAGCGTAACAGAGTGAAGCAATCGCACGTTCGATTCGCAATAATCGCAATGCGAAATTTAGGCGGTACAAGAAGTGTTCGCCGTTAAAAGCGACAGTTAAACCGACATCATTACCGGTCCAAAACGTTCCAAATTCGTAACGGAAGGTCGACACTTAACACGCGCGGTACACACGAGTGAGCTGCGCGAGGAGCGCGAGCAAACTGAGGCGGCGCTACCGTGCGCAGCCGAGCGACGCATCCAGCCGACCAGAATGGACTTCAAACTTTTACAACCCAACTGAATTAAAAGCTACTAGTTCCAATACCATTATAAGGGCTGTGACTCAGATTTAAAGTTGGAAGGATTACTAAGTTGCAACAACATACATACATGGACAAGACACTTGGGCAAGGCTTTCGAGCATATGACATTCATGCAATCAGCAATTACGTGGAAGCTTAATCGAATGGTTTGATATCGAGCCTTTGATACGGTCTCATCCACATACAGATAATATATGATACGAAAAATACATATTTTACACGAAGCTGACAATGCAAACATTGATTCTTATTCTTAATAACCGTTAACTGATATGTTGTCGATAGCGAATTGATTATGTTACGAAACATAAAGTCTAATTGAAATACTTCCCTGCCTTTTCGCTATCCTACTATTCATGACATGATATTGTTTATTTGTCAATTATTCAATTGTAATTCTGTGCACCATTCTTATACCGGGGGGGATTCCTCAAGCGAGATCTTTAATGCGTCGATTTTCTTTAATTTAGGCGAACTGATTCCATGCAATAATCGAACGAAGCTTTATTATTGCAAACTACAATAAGATGCAGTCGAGGACCAACATTAACTCAAACGACAAAAAAACAAAGTTAAGACGCAAATAGCAGCAAACAGAGGACCGATGGAATTCAAAAAAGATAACGACGACATCTATATGTATGAGTTATAATCAAAAGGGGTTATTATTTTATGAATGTATGCTATAAACTTAGATAACCGATTGAAATAAATTGCAACTAAAATAAAAGAAGAAATATAAACGAAATTGATAGTAAAAATAAACGTGCAATTACATTTAAACATGATCGAAAGTACTGATGCATATTTTGTGACCGGTTCACCGGTTTCATATTAGCATATTCCAGTAACCATTAACTGGTTATAAAGTTGGATGCTTTTAATAGAACGGGAATATTAAAAATAATACGAAGCCAGAAAAAGAAAAAAATGGTTCATAAAACAATACAAGTTTATCCAAATGGGTTTGTCTGACTGAAGTTATAATCATTTTGACAGATCAACGAGGCATGTAATGATTTATACGTGTGCAAACATTCAAATGTACCTACTAATGAAAGACGGGGAGAATCAATTACAGCATCATATGGCATCAACCTCATGAGCATTTTATGATGAAAGCAATCGACTAAAGTATGCGTCTCCATCGTTTGTGACTAAAAGCCAGCTCAATAACTATTAAGATTCCTGACGTTCGTAGACCTCAGTAACACAAAGAGATAATATCTATCAACTTTTTACTTACTAGTACTTCCTATTAAATGAATATTTTCATACCTTTTCTGTGGCAGTTAGATTTTCCTATAGTGATTATGATACTTTTTCTGATTGTTGAACTTTATACTTATTGCTCAAAAATCAGATATTTGAGCAATAAGTTTAAAGTTCTCATTTTCCGGGCGTTGATGGGTTAAATATCATCAAATCAAAAGCTTAATCAAAGTATTGTTTATCCTGCGCGCAAATGTCAACAGTAAATTACCTGAAACAAAAAAAAACAACGTTAGTAAAGAAGTTTGGTACTATGCAGTTTTTAATGTTTTGCAGTCGAAAATAGATAAATAAATCACCCTTTATGTTTTGGGAATTATTTGAAAATATTTTAATAATAATCTTTTAATATGGATAACATTTTTTAAGGCTGGAGTCTCTCTGATTTCAGTAAACTTAAAGGAAGCATCTCTCTTAAAAAAAATGATCTTGATAATATTTGTAAGTAAGTTAATTTTTGTGATCTGGTTTAATACCCAAATTCTTAATGAAATTTCAAACAAACGTTTACGATTACAACGTTTCATTATTACGTAAATCATCTATCTATATTGTATTTCTGTCAATGTACAAGATTCAAATAAGTAAAATAAAAAGCATTTATCGCTTCTTATAACTTGCTAAGTTAAAGTATGCAAAATAACTGTAATTAAGGATACTTCGAATCCCAGAGCGGCATTCCAAAGCTATAACTATGGGAAAATCATATCTACAGAACTAGTTTCGCGACGATAACTATTTACAAGTATAATGTTTCCATTAGCAGTATATTTGGTATTTTATTTCAATGGCTTGCAAAAACTGATTCTTGAATTTAAATTTGTTGCAAACACTTTAAAATGTTGACAGTTTTTCAACATTATCAACGTGGGTTATCTATCTCATAATGACCAAAATAAGAAATGACGAAAGGTACATCAATATCATATAATATCATTCTGAATCACAATTTTGCAACGCCATAAGACAAGTTAAACAAGTAACAAAAGCTTAGTAATCAATTGGTTTTAAAAATATATCGCAACAAGAAAAGATAATTTCTGTGAAAAAGGTTTATTTAGATTTACATTTCTTCAACATATTTGAATTTCATTTTACGACAATATGAAATCGTGAATAAATGATTTTATTTACACTTTCTCAACCTATTTATTCCCTTCACTAAACAAGCTTAAAGGAACTTTAGGGATTATAAAAGGAATACCTACAATAACTGATTTAGCCCACTCCTGATCTAATTAGGATCATATTTTTGAACCACGAAAGGTATGCGACGTGAGAACAAAGTTAATTATAAATGGTGACTAGGTTCAAATATCGATGTAGATAATATCAAATCATTGCAAGGTAACAATTATGTAGTCATCGATTAAAAGCCTAATGCAATGAATGATGAACTGAATCAAGGGATTGTGCTCATCGAGAAGAATGATGACTTAATGGTTTAACAAAATATCGCCTTATAGGAAATGTTTTAATAAAGTTTATTGATAATTATCAATCTATAGTTTTTGGCCATTCGATTTTCAGATGTATTCATGACAGTAAAGAAGTAATTAAAAGACGAATAGAATGTACTTCCCTTTCATAACTCGCAATCATTGTATATTTAATTTTAACTTTAATGTTGCAACAAACTCTTAAAAGGTTTAAAAAGTATTAATATCAGTCACATCAAAAAGGTTGCATTCAAGGCCCCGCCTCGTTTCAGGTAGTGAGCACAGATTACGCCTGCGAACTCTGCGCCTACGCACTGGGGTCAAGGTCAGTCGGCTAAGTGTATTTTATACACATTCTCACATTTCTAACGATGCAACAACGTATCGCATTTAATAGTGGCCATTTATCATACTTTAAATTCTAAGAAGTGGTGATTTCACAACCAACGGTGACATTCGAAATGTTTCTGCAAAGATATTTAACGCATGTAAATGCCAGAGTATAATAAATTCAATAAACGTTTTTACTTTAAGTAGATATTTTGAAACATAAACTAAACGCATATTCACTTTTCAGACAATACATTTATTCACACGCACCTTACCCTTAGAAAAGGCAAGGGTTAGCAAAGGTTTCAGTTACAACATACTAGCATAGTGTAAGGTATTATACAGCCAATTATTTTATTACAGAATTTGCCAGCCCCATTCAAGCTATCACTGAGAGCAAGAAGACCAGAGGGAGTTTTGGATATAAAGAAAATATTCTGATTTTGATACCACAACCATCACGGATTATCTTCACAGAAGTGCAGGTCACTAACTGTTGGATTTCATTCCACTATGCCAACATCATGCGTCAAGAGTTCTCATGCCGTAACAGCATTATGTCAAGACAATAGCTCTTCACACTACCGGCAACAAGTCTCAAGCGACAAATTCAGACTAATATAGCTTCTAGTACCCAGGATCTAGAATAGATTTAATAACTGATGGGTTGTTCAAAGCATGGTGTTCATTGTACACCGAAGACCCCGTTAGTCGACGTACAGCAACAACGTGAACGTAAACGCTTCCTGGTGGAAAATTGTTAATAATCAAAAGACAATCTATCAATTTGTGAGATAATCGTTTATTTATAACCTTAAAATCGTTAAGTTCAAAGTTAACTAAGAGATCATTAATGCTGGGTTCGAAGAGTAGACTAACAGAGTAGAATAAACGTTTGGTAAACAGTAAACACACTAAGAATGTCTAAATTATGTTGTGATTGCTCAGAACTTACGACACGGTTAGCGTTAGACTGTAGTTTAGTAAATACATTTAACGCAGCTTTAATCACAGCTATTATCACGCCGGCAGTTAGCGGTAAATGCGAGCCGAAAACATTGGTATTGAAGACTCAATTTACGTAAGGATTATTTAAACATTTCCTGAAAAGCTTTTAAGTACAATGTTAATCTATACTTACTGCAGAGTGCAGTCACTACTGGATCAAAACAAGATAAAATTAGGAAAACAGATTAAATGCTTCTCTTCTCTTCGCTTTTTCTTATAAAGATTCACAAGCTCAGAATACCGTAAACATTAATAAATAAATACTCAGTAGTACAAAAATATCTGATGATAGTGCACAGAAACATTTGGAATATTCAAGGTATGTAGCGCATCTTCGGAATCATTAGAAGAATGGCTCGTTTCCAATAGTTCTTTGAAAGTTAAGCGATAACCAACTCATTCACACTAATGACCGAACAACGGAATCAGGTCATATAATTCACACGAACGCCCTAATTAGGCAGAGACCATGCCATAGAAATTTCACCGAAAATTGTAACATCTTGATTCTGTTTCCGCTGGCCATTATTATAAAGTTCGGTTTTCTATAGAGGTTTCGGTTTCTTGCACGGTTCATTTGTATATGATCTTATCTCGTTTATCGTGCATCGACTTTCACGGTAACATGTCCGGGAAGCAGTGCCATCTAAGTCAGGATGTGGCGCTTTAGGAATTCAAACTGGCAAAATATGTACAGACATTAATGGATTGACAATGATCGATTAGGCAAAGACAAATAAGAAACGATAAGTAAAAGAATGAAGACTGTCGTGACAAGTATATTAGTTGTATAAGCGAACTACGCTACTTAGAGTTACATAAATAGACGACAGACGTAAACTTTAACACCATAAGAATGAGATAAGATAGGCATCGTGCATTTTAGGTATTTCGCTCAAAAGGGAGATTGACTATCTATTTTTGACAATGACGAACAAAACTCTAGCAACTGCATTATGATTACTGATCAGCAAATCAATGTCACTGGCCAACGATTAAAGCTTATAATAGGTGCCAGACGACAATAACTCAAGTACTGTGCACCAAGTAAAGAATTTGAAGAATCCGCTAACGTTTTACGATGACAGCGTCAAGGCAGATGGCCTCGGCATGTCCTGACAGGTGGTAGTTATTCTTGGTCCCATTAATGAGGATACAGGCACGCGATGCCCTTTGATCGAAACACCTTGGCCATACATACATAGCGCATTCGTTGAAGTGTAACACAAGTTTTTTGTTGTTACATATGGAACAAGCAAGTCTGAAATAGCCAGTCTTCTATTTATGGTGAATTTAATTTACCAATTAAAATTTGCAGGTATTAAATTACATGAGAGGAATAAGATATTGACAACACATTGTTCTTATTTCCATAATGTGTAGTACAAAAAGCTGTTGATATTATCATACCCATTCCTTTCCAAGACTTTTATCAGAAAAAGGCAAAACCTATTAAGAAAATTGAAGCTTTAATAGAAATTATCTATGCATGCTAGTCCTGTGACTGTGACCAGGACCGGTTTAAAAGTGAGGATGTTTGGCATGAGGCGTCTATGTATATAACCGATCAGGTTCTGTCAGAGACCGCACTGCGACAAGGTTATCCACTTGCGCATAAGCTGGCAAGAATTAAGCAGCATCTGTCTTATAGGTGATCTAAAATAGAATCATAGTTTTTGTCCTCTTAGAAAATTCAAAGTATTACAATAATTGACGAAGTGAAACAATAGATGTTTCATACTTTTTGAAAACAAATATGTTGATTTTTTAAAGAATTAATGTCGTTATTTCAATTCCTATATTAGATACTTGCTCCTTAGTTACATTGGATATGTACTTGAACCAATCAATCTAGGGATCATTATTGCAAACACGGTTTCCTAGCTGTAACTAAACAAATACATCCCTAATCTATGTAGGAAAGATTTAACACATTTCTCATTTCGGTAACTAGGGCTAGTAATTTAGTTTCATCACAAGTAAACATCTCGCTATCAGCAACGATTCTCCTATCCAAACATTCCTCAACTTATCACAAACACATTTTTACAACACTGAACACGGTAACCCGCTTAAGGTACTTCTCTTGTTAGATCAGTTTCACAACCAGCATCTCGTAACCGAGACGAATCCCTCATTGTTTGCGATGTGACAAAACTGTAAGCAGCATATCATATTTCACATTCACGATTTGGCAATGTCAAAAACTGGCATCGCATCGCAGAATGTGATAGACAGTTCATACGGCAAACTGAATATTCAACTATGATTTAATATTTAACCGGTATCGATTACTTGCGGATACTTTGATATTTGAATACTGGAATTAAAAAATCGTTTGAAACGACGTAAGTAAATCAAGCAAGACATAGATAGGGTGTTTCTATCTTATTTTGATTTGAAGATACTAAAGAACTTCTGTTTTTTTTTTTGTTATATCCAAAGATTTATCTTAGTCTAGACTTCGCTTCCTTCAGATTAATTTAGACTCAATCAAGGTTGTCAGGATCAAAGAATTACATCATGTTCCGATGTCACAGTGAGCACAATAGCAACATGTTCGTGTCGCAGTGATTACTACACCAGTTATGATAATTCGTGGCACAACCATTGATCGAGTTCGAGGACGACCAGGGGCCCTATTTTTGAATCGCTCGTCTGGCGTAGAGCACTCGTTTCTACTGATTTTCGTTCGACAAATCTACTCAAATGTATGAGATGTCGAACGAAAATCAGTAGAAAAGAGCGCTCGACGCCAGCCGAGCGATTCAAAAATATGGCCCCAGGCTGTCATCGACTGTTGACATGATGTCGATCGAATCTCACCCCTGACATATTTGTCGATCATAGCTGATAGCGACCATAGACTTAGAAAAATTTTCGCTATGCTCAAGTAGACGGACAAAGGTGCGAGTGAGAAACCGATTCTTACGGCTTATGCGATGTGCGAAAAAGAGTAAAAACAAACTGACAGCTGAACCTGGTTTGACTTCATTTATCATTGTTTATCACCTTGGTGAAAAGCGTCAACAAGATTATTTTGTAATTTTGATCGCGATCGGGTCGGTTTGGCTCTCAAAGCTATATAAATCAATAATGGTGTCGTGTTCTGTACTGGATTGTAATGTTACTTACGACAATAACCCAAATAAACACTCATTTCACAGGTAAATATGATTGTACTATTACCATTTTCATAATTCATATTTTAGTTGAATATATTCCCAAACACACTAAGTTATATACTAATATGATGCTATTAAACGCCTACTTCCTAAATAAAGGCTGATTTCTAAACATTATGTGTTAGATAAAAAGATATTATGTCCGTGAACTTGAGAAAATAAAGCGTAGATATTGATAAAAAATTATCGATACTCATGTCGATGATTTCCAATATAACTTTGTTTGTCTTTGTGAACACTGATAGTTTTATTTAAAGCTGCTTGTAACCGACAGTTTTCAAATAGTAAATTATACCAACTTAAGTACTAATTTAACAATTATTTCCAGGTTTTCTGTAAATCCAGTGATTAAATTAAACTGGATAAATGTCATAAATAAATAAGCAGGGAGCCTCAAAGGAGACCTTAAGAAATTATTTAAATAAAATTGTTCAAAATTTTGTTTGTGTTTTATTTATTAGAGCAATAATACATTATGGTTATCGACAACCTAAAATGGACTTCAGTGCATCTCTAAATTCACGCACACGTTTACATATTTACAAACACTGGCTCATCTCACTTTTGGTTTCGCAGCCAAGTGAACTCTGTTCGTCTATTTCAGTGAATATTAAGTTTATGATAGCGACTTAGGATTCTCGTCTTTTGTACTCTACTTTTTCATTAGGTGGCTGCTGTTCTTTTACAACTGTTCTCAATCACTTTTAGTCAGTAAGGAAACATATATTGGATCAGTTACAATTATGTATTCTGTAATAGCTGAGTGTCTTTATTTTCCCACAATAAAGAGTGTTGTGGTATTAATGGTAGGTATATTAATAGTAATTTAATCAGTCATCGAGGCATAAAGTAAGTAGTGGCGGGGCCCGAACCAAGCATTTTGAAAAAAGATGATGTTTTTAATAGCTTTAACGTAGAACCGAGTTTTCTGCAATATCGGCAATCGGCATATGCATATAGACGAGTCCTGAGTGAAGGAATCAGATTCTACAGAAATAGATATACTTAAAGAAAGACACACACACACAGAATATATAATACATAGATAGATTTAACTATGCGACGCAAAGGCAGATACTTTGACATATATAATGTAGGTATTAGTTTATTGTTACCGTAACATACTATTTTCGGCACAATTCGATGACAATGTCATATGTTACACCAAACCAAAGAACATGATCGTAATATGAATAGTATATTAATGAACACAATGTGTCGAACATTGTGTTTATCATTCAAGTAGGTGGATAAATTCTTATTAACTTATTATAATACATCGTTAAAAGAAACAAATCGTTCTTCAATATTTCTGTTAAACGTGGTATGTATGAAGGAAATTTTAAATGTCAGCAACTTCTTTTTTTATTTGCTGCAGTATGTGAGCGAACGAGAAATAAGAAATACGTATTAATAAGTCTACTTATCAACTATACTGATGTGATTGAAAAACACTATACTTAGTTTTAGCAACTAAGTCACTAACTAGGGTAGTAATAATAAGTCATTAAACAGCCCACTTATTACAAATGAGTGAACAGCCAATGTTACCGCAATATTTAAAACGCCGATCGTAAATAATAATAAATCCATCAAGTCTTGTATAACATTTGCCTTAGTAAAGAGATTTTTTACAACCTTTTATTGAGCAACACCTTATAAAATTAGTCACAGTTTTTATGTCAGAACTTTCTTGAGTTCGGCGCGTGCGCCTCGCGAAAACTGTCATTGAAACGATGACTTAACGTGGCCTATTGGAGCTCTATTGTATTGGGCACGCAATGAAAAAAAAAGCTCTGAGAAACTCCACAGTATATCCAACTTTATCCTATTGTACTAAGGATCGAGTTCGAGTAGCCGCAGATGCAGTCTGGGAGCTTTTTATATTCGTTTACAGATTCCCATTCATGTGCCAAAATGAACATGCGCCATTTTCGGTTCTGAGTAATTAATCAATCCTAAGCGAAATCGAAAGTGGAATTTGTCGCCAGGAGTACAAAGGTACTGGACAGATAGCAATTGTCCTTATTGATAAAGAGAGTTTGACGTGATGTAATGTGCATTGTACAATGTTACAACATCCGGGGTCGTCATATTATAAGGACACATCGCAACATATTTTTGCAGTACAAGAAAGAACACGTAACTTTTTTTAGGACAGAGCATTATCTTTTACTAGCTTCTGCCCGCGACTTCGTCCGCGTGGATATTAGACGAAATCCTTTTAAGGAACCTTCAACCAGGATCCGGCCAGTCATTTTTACGCGATTTGGCGAGTCCCCATCAAGCGCGCTGCCTCGCGAGGCAAGACATTTGCCGCGTGTGGCGGGCCTCGCACAAGGCTTCCAGTTCCCGTTCCCGTTCCCGCTCCCGTTCCCGTTCCCCGTTCCCGTTCCGTTCCCGTCCCGTTTGCGTTCCCGTCCCGTAAACGTCCCGTAACCGTCCCGTACCCCTTCCGTTTCCGTTCCCATCCCGTTCCTATAGGGTTCCCATCCTGTTCTCGTTTCCGTTCCCGTCCCGTTATATTCCCGTTCCGTTCCCGTTTCGTTCCCGTTCCGTTCACGTTTCGTTCCCGTTCCCATTCATGTTGCGTTCCCGTCCCGTAAACGTCCCCTAACCGTCCCGTACGCCTTACGTTCCCGTTCTTGTTCCCGTTCCGTTCCCGTCCGGTTCTTGTTCCCGTTCCCGTTCCCATCCTGTTCTATTCCCGTTCCGTTCCCGTTTCATTCCAGTTTCGTTCCCGTTCCGTTCCCGTTACGTTCCTGTTTCATTCCCGTTTCGTTCCGTTCCCGTTCGATCCCGTCCCGTACTCGTCCCGTACCCCTTCCGTTCCCGTTCCCGTACCCGTCCCGTTCTAGTTCCCGTTACCGTCTCGTTCCCGCTGTAGTTCCCGTTCCGTTCCGTTCCGCTCCGTTCCGTTCCGCTCCGCTCCGCTCCGTTCCGTTCCGTTCCGTTCCGTTCCGTTCCGTTCCGTTCCGTTCCGTACCGGTCCGTTCCGTTCCGTTCCGTTCCGTTCCGGTCCGGTCCGGTCTGGTCCGGTCCGGTCCGGTCCGGTCCGGTCCGTTCCGTTCCGTTCCGTTCCGTTTCGTTCCCGTTCCCGTGCCCGTGCCCGTGCCCGTGCCCGTTCCGGTTCCCGTTCTCGTTCCCTGGATGTGCATGTCCAGGTCCAGGTCCATATGTGTCATGTCCACCGCGTTGGACTTCAAAATAAATCTCATTTTCGCAATCACCATCCCATAAAACCTCAAGAACGACATCCATATCGATTTTTATGTTACTCACCCCACTTACCCTCTAAGGGGTTGATTTTCAAAATCCCAAAATATATATTTAGACGTGCTCCTACGAATTTTAAAGTTGTAATTTCGATTTTGTATTCTTTTTCCATACAAAATTTAAACCCCATTTTTACTTCACCCCTTTCATGTCCACCGTGTTGAACTTCAAAATAAATGTAATTTTTGCAATCGTCATCCCAGAAAACCCCAATAACGACATCTGTATCGATTTTTATGTTTACTCACCCCATTTACCCCCTAAGGGGTTGATTTTCAAAATAACAAAATATATATTGGCCTATTTATTTTTACATGTGCTCCTACGAAGTTTAAAGTTGTAATGTCTATTTTATATTATTTTTCCACACAGAATTTGGACCCCATTTTCACCCCTTTAGGGGTTAAATCATGTCCACCGTGTTGGACTTCAAAATAAATGTCATTTTTGCAATCGTTATCCCAGAAAACCCCAATAACGACATCTATATCGATTTTTATATTTACTCACCCCATTTACCCCCTAAGGGTTCATTTTCAGAATAACAAAATATATATTTGCCTATTTATTTTTAGATGTGCTCCTAAGAAGTTTAAAGTTGTAATGTTTATTTTATATTATTTTTCCATACAAAATTTGGACCCCATTTTCACCCCTTTAGGGGTTAAATCATGTCCACCGTGGTTGGACTTCAAAATAAATGTCATTTTTGCAATCGTCATCCCATAAAACCCCGATAACGACATCCATATCTATTTATAGGTTTTTTTTAACCCTTTTCACCCCCATTTCATCCCCTTTGGAGTTGAAATCCTAACAAAAACAATATACGTTGCTTTAGATTTCTATCCATAAGCCTAAATTATAAATTTAGCGATTTTTACTTCGAAAATGAAGGATTTTCTTTAATACACAACTTCATCCCCCTTTTGACCCCTTCGGGGGTAGAATTTTGAAAAACGCTGAGACCCGTATTTATTAATTTTCAATCGTCAGCCTAAACACAAAATTTGAAGATTCTAGCTTCAAAACTGAGGGACTTTCATACAAACTTTCATCCCTTATTTCATCCCCTTAGGGATAGAATTTTCAAAAATCCTTCCTTAGTGGATGCCTACACTGTATAAAGTATCTGTGTGCAAAATTTCAAGTCTCTAGGTCCAGCGGTTTGGGCTGTGCGTTGATAGATCAGTCAGTCAGTCAGTCAGTCAGTCAGTCAGTCAGTCAGTCAGTCATTCAGTTTACGATTTTATATATTAAGATTCAGCCCACACCAGCTGGTAACAAACAAAATACTTTGATGTTTATTACGCAGATTTAAGAACTTGAAGACACAAGGTTTATAAAACTAATTCCATTAATGTTTTCCAAAAAAAGAAAGTGTGATTTCCCTGTTTCTATCGTACCAAGCGTTCGTGGTCTCTCCATTGTAGCAGAAATGTAGATCCGTAAAATATGGAACGAATGAAGCGCGAAGGTCAAGAATGATTGCGTGAAAATATTATCTTAGTGTACTATTTTAGAATATTAAAATAAGAATGGCACTTGTCATTTAAGATACGAGACTTTAAAACACGAACCTTTCTCGACAAAAGACAAAATAAGAGTAAGATTTTAACTTTCTGCTATAACAAAAATCTAATTGTATACCGGTCAAATCTAATATAAACAAGTGTTAGTTTGTGAAACGATGTCACAACTACTAATCATAATTGCCTACATGTCTTGGCCCTAATTCATTAATTATCAGATTTTATCTGTATCCTTCGACTCAATATTTTGCTAGCCAGTCTGTCTGATTTTAACATGCCTAACTCAACATCATTAATTACAATGTTACGATATTTCATAAGTGAATGTTATGACAATACTTCAAATTCATGAAGTCCTTGTTACGAAACGAAACATTTTGTTATCATTGCATGGGTTTCCGTACTTTCAGACGTATTTTGCGTCACCTTCTTATTCTTTGTTTCAAATATAGTCGATATCGACATGGCAACAATCGATCAGCCAGTTCAGTTTTCTTCTTTGGGAACGGGGTTCGATTCTCAGTTAGATTCTCTACATTGTTTAGGGCTTTCATTCGGCCCGTTGGCGTAACTTTTTGACATTAACACGTGCATATAACACCCAATATTGGACTGAATAAAATATATTGAATTTGGCACCACGTTCTCATTTCCTAAAAACATCAAAAGTTTACCGAAGAATAAAGGAGAGGAAGAATAAATATAAAGGAATAAAAATTATGATGTCTAATATTCATAAATATGAAACTGTTTTAGTACTAAGTGATAGACTCACAGATGTGAGAACACCTGGACTGTAGCTGAAGGTTATCGACATATTAATATACTTTACTAAACTTATAACGTAATATGTAAAACTTGAAATCTGTTACGCACGATTAGAGTCTCGATAACTGTGACCATATCACATTACTGACTTCACAGCAGAGCAAATCGACGTAATTAGAACAAGATGCAAATTAGTTCTCAAAGATTGGCTCTCATTTAATTGGTTAGACCAATCATGCAAAATGGAAGGTTTGTTAATACTCTCATTATAAAGAGGCTAATTTTAAACATTGCATAATTATTCGATATAATACAGTGTAAATTTTGAAAGTAATTACGAGAGCATAAAATAATATTAAACATGCTACGTATTTTGTACTTGTGATTGTACTTTGTAATTGATCAATACAGGCGCGGCTTAAAAATGACTCTTAAAAAAAGAAAAGCTAACTTTTACAAAATAGCGCTGCTAAGAAGGCTTATAAATTTAGGTACAGCTTCTACAGACCATCTTCGAAAATTGCCTTATAAAACAATGAAACTTAAAAACTCCATGCTAGTAAACGATATGACATAAATGCTTTCTCATTCCATATCGGGCAACTTTCCAACGAGCCCTTAATGCGTAAAAACAGTCGTTAACATGTACCAGCGCAGGCGCGGGCGCACCGCACACCGTGACCGAGGCAGTTCCACGCTATTATCATCGCTTTCCACCAGCGGATCCGTCACGGAGATATCAATACCGATTCAAAACAGATGCATGGTGAAATGGTTTTGAAGAGATGAAGGTCGTAATACTAGTTGATTTTCTCCTCGAAGAGCTATTATTCCACGCATAATATTACAACAGGCAGACAGTTTATACGACAGAAACAAGAATGGCCATTAGGAATAATTCCTATGGTAACCAGATAGAACCTAGGGTAACCAGATGACAGGAATTTTCCTGAAATGTCAGAAATTTTAGGCATCTGTCAGGAAAACAGGGAAAAACTGTACTGTAGTTGTCAGGGATTTTTGAAATCCCAAAAAGTGTAAGTATGTACTTAATGAAAACACATAATCTGTTAATCATTTTGGTGAGAAAGAATTATCAAACGACAACTAAATGCAGAATGTAGATTTTAAGTGTACAAAATGTCAGGAAATTTACTGAAAAGTCAGGAAAAAATCAGGCAATCTCATTATTAGATCTGTAGGCTGATTATCTAAAAAGAAACTATTTAGCGACCGATTTCATTTGACATACATTGCTACTTTTCTTTGGTATGTTTTTTTTTTTAATCCAAAAAGAAATAGCAATGGATTACGATCATCTGTAAACTGCAACCAGTCGCTAGGTGGTTTTTAATTAGATAATCAGCCTACTGGTAACCGTTATTACGAATCAATAGACCGTAATGTGTCCGCTACACACCCTCGCAACGCCTATTTTCCAGCAATCTGAAACAGACTTTCATCGACTGGCAATAGAAGGAAAGCAACTGTAACCACTCTACTCAGCAGCCTACAGTGGTTAAATTTTCGATTGGCCTGACTGGCCCTGAGGCGTTAACATGAGCTCTTAATTTGCTGTAGTACCTAAAGCAAATGGGTTGGTACGTCATAAGTTCCCTTTATTGGAGTTCTCACTTTAACCGCAATAATATCAACTAAGAAGTCAAAATAGAGGCTAAGAAGATGCTATATTGGAGCGTCTATTTTGTGCTTTGAAATATTTAAAACTAGCGGCCGCCCGCGACTTCGTCTGCGTGGAAAGTTTTTTGCTATCTCTCTGGAACAATACTTCTTTCGGGATGAAAGGTACCCTATGTCCTTCTCTGTACCCCAGGCAACGTATATATAAAATTTCATGATGATCGGTTCAGAAGTTAAGACGTGAAGGCGTAACAAACAAACAAACAAACGGACTTTCGCATTTATAATATTAGTAAAGATGTACAATTTTATTTGTACAATTGGTCTAATTAGGTGTGTTGCTGTCTTGTTAAATGTAGGTATCGACTGTGGACTGATATTTTGTGGCGTATCTTGCATATATTTTTTGCGGAAGTAAGCTACATATATTTCTTTTTCACAATGGTTTGGGACTTCCGCCAAGTGACGCCTGATTCAATCAAATAACTGCAAGGATGTTTCGATTTTGAACTAAACTTAACCTCTATATCTGACATACAGAATGTATGATGTTTATAATACTGCTTTGGCATTAAAATAAGAAAGTGTAACAGCCATCTCAACAATATTACTTATCTATATCATCAAGCCCACAGGGCTCCGTATACTTCGCAATGTATGGTCGATACCCGCTTTCCTTCGAGAACTGGATATTATCTAAAATCGAAGAAGATTAATGGCTAATATTCTATCGCCCATAATGCAACTATAATATACAACATCTTAACTCTTACCAGTTTGAATGGTACGGTAACAATTTAGCAGGTTTCTATTTTATTAGTAATAGATTATTAATTAGTAGGTAACAGGTGCGATTGAAATAGTGTAATAAAGACACATAAGATAAATCCTTGTAATGACGTTTTCCAAAGTTTACGTTTTAAACTTAGACTTAGCAACTACAACACTAGGTACACTGTTAAATAAGTCTTAAAAATATTGGATTTGATACCACACACACAATGGACTTGATGTCATTTCATAAGATATGCAAGTTTAATAGAACAATTTTATCTCGCAGCTCCTTTTTTGTGCGACATTAAGTTATCTCTCAAGGTATAATTATGGGACCACTTTTTAACAATCAGCGGAGTAATAAACCGTAACCTTGTTGATTATACCCATTACGAACCCATTTATGGCTGTCGAACCAAACTAAAAAGTAACAACAGTCTGAACTGCTAAGCGAAAACAATATACACTCATGATCATACACACATTCACGCTTTTTTTCATTAGGGTTAGTGAAACTAAGCACTAAATCAACTACATCGCCAAAGAAAATTTTCCTCAAACAAATAAAGAGACTTTGTCGCCTGAAATAAATACTATTTACTAAAAAAATTCAAGCATATCAAAATATCCCCACAAAGTTTGATCATTTATTATTCAAGCATTAACTAATTCACTAGGTCATCCTACAGTTAAAGAAGAGAACAGAACAAAAGACCTATAATAGAAGCAATGGAATTTAGAAGCGTTACTTAATCTTCAAAGACATAGGTACATAATATTAAAAAAACATCAAGCATATCGAAAATAAACCCACAAACTTTGATACTCTTAATCCAGCGGAAGCGGGTAACATAATGTTTTCTTGAGGATCAACACGATCCATAAATGAAAGTAAATCAAAAATAGACTAAATTAAAATTAAAGAACGCGGAAGACATAAAGCAGACTACCATCTAAGAACGTAACAAATAACAGTTTCAAACGGGAGGCCAAATAAATACTAATAAATCACATATAAGCCGCAATAATTCTTCGGCAATCAATGGCTGCAATCTTTTGGAATCAGATGCTGATTCTGCTTTCGGCTTGACAGGAAACTTGCATCCGCGCCACTTTTTAACACCACCAAAATAAACGCAGAACGATGCATATTGCGTCAGTATCTGGAGCAGTGTACGGTATCTCTAATAAAACTTAAATATTTTCTTTGAATAATTAAATAACCACCATAAAGTTTTTGTTGCAACATAAAGTTGCGCAAACACATTCACGAGCCAAAGAAAATTGTATGGTTACATCTCTAATGTTTCCTGATGTAACCCAAAACGAACCGTGTCAATCCAAATTTCCTTTAAAATATGATTGACGTTCGCTTTGGTGGAACAAATTAGTTTCACCCATCCCTATGGGGTCACACTGTGAAATACGATTAACCTTATATTCGTGACGTAATCACATTCCTTTTGTTGGGATAATTTATCGATCTAACCAATTGATTGTTTGTAACTTGGACATTCTATACGCAAATGAAATTGCAACGCAAACATGTTCGACAGAAACAAATTACGATGATGAATTGTATCATTAAACGGATGTAATGTTAGATAATATCCATTGCAGAGATAGTTCAACACGAACGAAAGTAAAAATTCAGTAAAATTGATGATCAGCATAACGAATTTGTCGTTCCAAAGAAAATATGGGAGTGAAATGTTCGGTATCCAAATTGGTCTCACGTATTCTATAATTATATGCCTCTTCATCAATCAAATATTTCTAAGAGCTTCCTTATTTCTCATCACCAATTAGCGTAGCTTCCGTGTCCATAGCTGACTTTTCTCTACCAGTGAAAAGAAAACAAGGCGAACAAAAACGCGACCGCCGCTTCCTGCTTCCAATAAAAACACGCCACACAATGTGCCTTTTCGAAAGAAAAAGGCGCCGTTAACCCACTAAAGTCTACATCGTTATTTGTATGTAAAATCTAAAACTTGAAGCACAATGACGATCATTAAACCTGATACCTGATCTAATGGCCATTCTCTTGCTTATCGCTAATAAATATCGGGTTACGCAGTTGAAAACGCCTAGGCTAAAGAACAACTTAAAAGTCTAGACTTTTTCCAAAATCTTGAGAGCTTAAAAACAGAACAGAGCTTCCTGAATATTAATGCTTGTCACCTTCACTGAAATAGAATTAACTGTGGCTGAAAGGGTACGTTTAGGCGTTAATGGCCTGGCTTAAAACGATAATGGTCTGTCAAATACTAAAACGACGTCAAAGTCATCGCTGTTCGTTTTTTATCTTCTTTAACGCCAAAATAATTGGTTGAGAAAGTTATTTTCACAACAGAATGCAACTTTTCGAATCATTAATTAAATTCCTGTTTACTTGTCAAAAAAAGTTTATTATGAAATATAAAAATTACGTTTTTGGTGTGGTGCACCGAATAACTACTTTCATATAGTATTTCCATTGATATTCCAATTAATTGGTGAACAATCTCTTAAAATATTACCTAGTTGAAAGAAAGTAAAAGTTAATAAAAATTGTAATATTAGCAGCGAGTTAACCCATACGCGAAGCACTTTCGAACCATCATGGATATGATTGTGATCATTTTCCTTTTTGACAGTTACATGATTTGAAAGTGACAGTTCGAGTAAGCAAATACGACAATCCGAGAATCTGACAGCAGTGTTCAATGAGCTTAACACTTAATTTACGATATGACCCTTATGACTCTTTCATTAAGTATTAATTTATAATCGTACCGCATTTTTTGAACGGCAATGGCTATGTTACTAATGGACGTAAATTGATTCAAGATGATACATGATACGCAAGTTGCCTGTTGTGTTTACCGACCAAGCAGTTAAGAACGCAAGACTTTATACGTATCTATAAAGAAAATCTGAAAGCTTAAGAAAAAGTTTTTAATATCGATTACATCATTAGTAAATCTCCTCCTAATGTAATTCTTAAGCCAATGGAATATTTTGATTTGTTTTTAATAATTAATGATACATCTCAGTGAAAAGATTTCGCGACAACTATAACAGGTTGTAATAAAACAAGGCATCCTGACATCAAAGACAACACAAAATAATATTCAGACGACACGAAACAATAGGTAATACAAATTGTTAACGCGAAGCATACATGTCAAGTGAAGTCCATTTATATTGAATGCTAACTGTTACGAAACTTCACTAATGATGCTCACATCTACCTTACAAGCTTTCCATTTGCTAAACTCATTATTCTGGACATAAGATAATACTTATGTTACATATGCCGTGCAACATTCGTCACAAAGTGCACGTGACAACTGCCGCAGGTGTGTCAAAGGCATGTCAAAAGTTTAAATGTCACATCCATCAGTCATGTTAATAAGATCCCTAAATAACCATGCAGACATTACTGTGCATTCATAATGGTGATATTATGTAGCAATGCGGTCCCATTCAACTTCAGGAATGCAACGCAGATGCAATTCAAGTAGACGTTTAATTGTCATCTTGAATCGAATACTGCACAACCGTTGAAACGGTACCTACCTACCTCACCTTACCACCAACAAAATACATGGGAAATTTTCAAGGTGAATTTCATAAAACAACTTCTCTCTTATCGTAATTGCAACAAATGCAATTTATAAAGGATCCGAAGTACTTTAACGAGAAAACGTTTATCCCTTAAAAGCTTGAGATATCGGTCATATCGTAGTTTAAATCGCAATTTGCTGAGAAAGGCACATATCGGGGCGGTCGTGATCCACCTAAGACAATCGCTTTCTCGAATACGAGCACAACGGCTGTCATATCACTCCCACATCTAGGCAATACTTGGATGAGTTCATATACGAGCTTTACACGATTTTGGTTACTTTTTAAATGATTTCATCAAAAAGGAGATTGTTCTACGCCCATACATTGTTCGCCCCAGAGCCAACAGCAGAGAAACAAATATTTTCTAATCGTAAATGACTCGTATAAGCCCATAAGAACAAATTTTTCCCACGGACACTTTTGTGAACATTTTTATTTAAAGAAAACGAACAGATTTTGAGGTTATTTTTAATAAACGCCATCTATAAAAAGCTCTTTGAAAAATATATAATTTATTTGAAAAAAATATCTTTTTTAAGACTACATACCAAAAAATGTCGTTTAAGATCGGATTTAAACTGAAAACATGATATACCTATTACAAATATATTGACACCAATATCGATGTTTTCGTAACACCTATCATCCACCACTGAATGACTAAATAATCGATAGCTCAGCGATTAGCCTGCGCTAGAATGCAGCCATTTTAACCATGGAAAGTATTTTTTTATAATGTTTAATAATTACTTTCCATGGTTAAAATGTACTCTATAGCGATCGATGACTCAGCGGTTAGCCTGCTGGAATGTATCTAATGACAATTATCTATGCAATCAATCAATGCAAATGACAATAATTGTCATAAAAGATGGCGGATTTCATGGTATTAAAGTACTTTTAAAAGTGTATTAAATGTTTCGCAGTGTCCGCTTGTAATTATAATTCTCAAATCGTATATTAAAATATAATAAAAATTTAGGTACATTTCAAATGCTTGTTGGTTTTGGGGCGATTTAGAACAATCTCCTTTGGATGTCCGTTATGTGGATTACTGTTTCATTAGATTTCATTCGTCTTTAGTTTATGGTCAGTTATACTAACTGCGAGATCATGAAAATGCAGGAATTGCGGGAATTGCGATAACGATTGTATACGGCTGGCTATGATGGACCATGACGTGTATGTTAGTGAGCTACACAGTTAGATTTTTTTGTATTATTTGCATAGTTATTCGAATCCAGAACCTAAATAGAGAAAAGCCTAGGTCTAAACAATTAACAATCCATACTATCCATACTAATATTATAAATGCGAAAGTAACTCTGTCTGTCTGTCTGTCCGTCTGTCTGTTACGCCTTCACGCCGAAACTACTGAACCGATTTGGATGAAATTTGGTACAGAGGTAGAGTAGAGCTCGAGAAAGGACATAGGCTACCTTTTATTGCGAAATAAGGGTTGGAAGGGTTGAAATAGGGGATGAAAGTTTGATTGTACTACAGAATAGAGAGACTTCAGAAGTTATGCCACTATCGTATTTATTAGGTACCCATTTACATACTTTTACACTACGAGATTATGTTGTTTAATCGACTACCATGAGTAAAATTGACAGAACGAAATTCAAGATCAGTAATACAAAATCCATACTATCCATACTTAATATTATAAATGCGAAAGTATTTCTGTCTGTCTGTCTGTCCGTCTGTCTGTTACGCCTTCACGCCGAAACTACTGAACCGATTTGGATGAAATTTGGTACAGAGGTAGAGTAGAGCTCGAGAAAGGACATAGGCTACCTTTCATTGCGAAATAAGTGTTAGATGGGTTGAAATAGGGGATGAAAGTTTGATTGTACCACAGTATAGAGAGACTAAAGAAGTTATGCCACTGTCGTATTTATAAGGTACCTACTTACATACTTTACACTACGAGATTATGTTATTCAATCGACTTGCATGAGCTAAATTGACAGAACAAAATTCAAAATCTAAAATACAAAATCTATACTTAATCCATAATCCATACTATAATATTATAAATGCGAAAGTATTTCTGTCTGTCTATCTGTCCGTCTGTCTGTTACGCCTTCACGCCGAAACTACTGAACCGATTTGGATGAAATTTGGTACAGAGGTAGAGTAGAGCTCGAGAAAGGACATAGGCTACCTTTCATTGCGAAATAAGGGTTGGAGGGGTTGAAATAGGGGATGAAAGTTTGATTGTACCACAGAATAGAGAGACTTCAGAAGTTATGCCACTATCGTATTTATTAGGTACCCATTTACACACTTTTACACTACGAGATTATGTTGTTTAATCGACTACCATGAGTAAAATTGACAGAACGAAATTCAAAATCAATAATACAAAATCCATGCTAATATTATAAATGCGAAAGTAACTCTGTCTGTCTGTCCGTCTGTCTGTTACGCCTTCACGCCGAAACTACTGAACCGATTTGGATGAAATTTGGTACAGAGGTAGAGTAGAGCTCGAGAATGGACATAGGCTACCTTTTATTGCGAAATAAGTGTTAGATGGGTTGAAATAGGGGATGAAAGTTTGATTGTACCACAGTATAGAGAGACTAAAGAAGTTATGCCACTATCGTATTTATAAGGTACCTACTTACATACTTTACACTACGAGATTATGTTATTCAATCGACTTGCATGAGCTAAATTGACAGAACAAAATTCAAAATCTAAAATACAAAATCTATACTTAATCCATAATAATATTATAAATGCGAAAGTAATTTTGTCTGTCTGTCTGTCTGTTAAGCTATCACGCCTAAAATACTAAACCGATTTTAATGAAATTTGCCACAGAGATAGAGTAAAGCTTGAGAAATGACACAGGCTACCTTTTATTACGAAATAATGGTGGAAAGAGTTAAAATAGCGGATGAAAGTTTGTATGAAAGTCTGTAGGTGTCAAAATAGGGAATTAAATTTTATGAGAGGAAAAAGCGGGTCAGCGCGCTTGGTGGGGACCCGCCTAATCACGTTAAAACGGCTGATCAGATTTTGATGAAATTAAAACATTGAATACTATTTATCCTGGTTTAAAGTTCCCATAGGATTTTCTCGAATATCCACGCGGACGAAGTCGCGGGCAAAAGCTAGTATCCTAATAATGTTATCGGGAGACCAAACCAGGTGAATCAAGGAATTCATGCAAAATTGCAAAGCCCTTTTCTTGAAATCGAAAGCTTATTTACGAGACATCCCTCGACGCCAAGAAACGGCCGAGGGGAGTGTAACGCACGAAGTTAATCGACATTGCATCGTAAGCGCCCACGCACCCAGGATATCACACTCGCCATTCTTGATCAAAGCGAGGAACGCGACGCGGGAGAGAAGGCATCGATAGTGGTGCTAATTCATATGCAATTGCTTTTAAAACTCGATTGTAATGAAAAATACACCAATTTGCAGGCAATAGTAAATATTACTTTTAATTCCTTGTCGCCGAGGCCGCCGCATGAGGGCCATTCCGTCAACGCCGAGTCGGCCGCATGAGGCCGGCAATTGTTTACGTTTTCTTCTTTTGTTCTCTTATCTTCTCTGGTGCTGATTATTTTTAGGGGAGTGTACGGCCAGCGCAGATGGGTTAAGGTTAGGCAAGGCTGCCTTGTTCACAAGCATTGTCTCCATGAGTTGGCATGTCCAGAACATATTTAAATTAAGGAATTGTTTCTACGTATATATTGAGAAGAGTTAATCGCTCATCGATCAGAGAGAACCTTTCCTTTTTCTTGTGTCCTATGCGCGAGCACTCCTTTCAAGTTCAATCACGGAAACTAATTCAAGACTTTTATTAATTCAATATTTTCTTTAATCCCGTACAACTGGGATAATTTCTTCACATGATGAAACATTTCCGTTTCACATGTGGTTCGTTGGTCATTTAGTGCTCATTGTAGCTTGAGAAAGCGTTTGCGAGACAAATAGCTGGGCCAATGGTTTAAGAACTAATAAGTCTTGCAGACAATGCGAGTGGGTGGTGCGAAAGTGAATATTTGGTTCTAACTTGACTGTCCGACGACAATCTTATCTAGATGATCTGCAATATCTGCATAATAGCACTTCCTCCTTAAAGTTTTGTGAAAGTTCAAAATGAGACGTGCAAATCAAATCAGTTTTGATGTTCATCATACGACAACAGAACGCCAAATAAAAAGTGTTTGAACATTTTTGAATTTTTCAAAATTTACTACCCTAAAAACTTCTTTACGAAGATTCGAAGACTATATAGAGTAAATTTTAAAAGTTAAAAAAATAAACATATGAGAAATTAGAGTCAACATACACAAATATGAGAAATGATTTTATTTTCAAATTCTGGACAATTGGAGTAATCCCAGCTATATCATTCGTAAGGCAATAATCTATCAACAGAGATGAAATGACATAAATCCTGTGTTGCCTATGTCCTACACTGTTCTACAGAAGTCTAGTGCAACCTAGCACCTTTCCACTATATATTTGCTTTAAACGTGCACACTGCACAGATCGTATCAATATCAACAATATGAAACACATAAAAGCGATATTAATTTGAAATATACACTGTCATCTCGTTCCTTTCTCCAGCAATATAAGCCAACTAAGCCTACAGATCTTGTATGACGTTTATGGATGGAAGAAAGCTAACATAAACCAGAAGTCCCTTTCGATTGTTCAAAATATAAGGTGGTACCAAATTATCTAATGATACTTAAACAGGTGATAGTGTTGCTTAAACTGAACAACTTTCTCTATGAAACATAGGTCGAAAAACGAATATTTTTTTCGCCTTTCCATAGTAAGTCGGTCAGCTGACCAGTACATTTTGTATGGGAGTGTGAAATTTTTTTTTCGTTTTTCGACCTATGTTCCTTGGAGAAACTTATTCAGTTTAAGCAACACTATCACCTGTTTCAGTATCATCAGATAATTTGGTACCACCTTATATACTTAACTATATCACTTATTTATTTATACCGACAGACTGCAAGCTAATAGTTAATTACTTGAATGATTGGCACATTTACTTCATAGTTAAGTTTATCAGTAAAAGGTCTTAAATTGTAATTAAGTATAAATATGTATGATGTAGAAATAAAATAAATTTTGGAGAGCGACAAACTACGTATGACAATCTACGACAAATAGCTAAGTTTGTAAATAGGAAAATTATAAATATTGAAGAACGTGTTACATAATTATAAAATACTTACCTATAAAATTTTAATACTTACCTCAAAAGCTAAATTATATAATCTGAAAAATTTTGAATCACATACACTAATTAGGTGATCGGTTGACAGATTTTCAAGTTTCAATTCGATATTGGATGTTAGTTCATCAAATTATTATGTCACTAATCGTTAATAGGAGAAAATATTAGGGGATATGATTACAGCTTGTAACCTCAACTTGACATAAATGCACTAGCTATGGATTATTATTTGTTAAAATCCTGAGTTCTTACAAGACAGTAGACATATAACTTGCTTGGTTCTGATCACCTATGACTTGCCCTTTACATTTTAATACCATCTGGGTAGATCCATATAATACATGTAGAGCTATCTTATGGAAGTTAAATGAAACAGGCTGAAAGTTGGTATTTCTTTTGTTTCACCTCGATATTCAATGCTTCAACGCAACGTTATTTCCTATCTTACCCTAGAAGTCTAAAAGTAGTACATGTATTTCTACCAGGCCTAGTCAGGAATGCTATTTTACCTGACTGTGATATTAGCATAACATTGAAGGCATTTATCGGACAAGCATCCGACGCTCCTATAATTTCAAGCGATGTATCATTAAAATCAGCATGAGAAATAGACGCAGTTATGGTAACTGAAGATCCGATATTTGCAGTAAGTGGAGCTTCGCTATCAGAATGTCCTCACAAAGAATTCTGTATCTTACCTTCTTGTTCATTAGATACAATGTCAAATTGAGGCACTCGATTCAATTGCGGAAGTGACCGAATAATTATGGTATAAGTATTTCAGATTGAGAGTCTACTATCTTCAGTAACGTTAATGTCAACACTTATAAATTACATCGCTGGTTTGTTGCTAGCTTGGTCATAAAGGTCTTTTTATTTGTATGATCAATCACCTCTCCAAGATTAACGCTGAATTAAAATGAAAATCCAGCTCATAAAATTGTATGTACCCAATTGCGTTAACCAGAGGGCCTATTAAAAAAAAAGCATCGCGATAAGCGTACGATATTCGTCTCACTCCGTGCATTATTGACTCATATCAAGTAAATTGAACGACTATCGTCATTCTTTTTTGTAAAAGGCCCTCTGGATTCCTTAACGTTCAACTCTAATTAGTTTAAAATTTTAAATTATTGCATTTTACATGATTAGGAACTCAACACGACTATTAAACGTGTTTAAACTAAACATAGGTGTTGAACACCTATCTTTTCCCGAGTTGCATCGGCCGTGGTCACGGGCTGACTATGTCAACTCGGTCTAAACGTCGGGAAATAATAATAATAATAATAAAATAATCTTTATTTCTCTCTCCAACAGTTACAAATTGTTAACTATATTAAGTTATAAACTATTTTAAATAAACTAACATTGGAGAGAACTGGTGCCAGTACTAGGTAGGGTTAGACCCCCCTGTATTACAAGTCACCAGGCTCACTGACACTCCACCCTTCAAATTATAACTAAATTATGGTCGTAGACATTGTTTTACACTGGGTGAAATGGTAGGCGTTCAACACCTATGTCAGTATTAAGACTGTGTCTATGTTTAGGTCAAACGCGTTTAATACCTGTGTTCCTAATCCAATTAAGTTTTATTGTCAAAACAACTAATTCTAATTACTGAAAACAAGTTGCCATATAACCTTAACGATGCGTAGTAAATAATTCTAATCTTGGTTTAATAACAAAACTGTTGTAAGTACGTACACCATGTCGAGTGTGATCTCAAAGAACACACTTTAGAATTAATAGCAAAGATTTACCGGAAGTTTTTTTAAAGGGTTCGTTACACTATTTCTGAACCTGGATCAAGAGTCTTTACTGCTTCTTTTATTAACTGTAACTATTACAGTGATTGTAGTTACAATATACTTTTTATATTCAAGACTCTTTAGTTGTTCGAAAAATGATGAATGATAGGTAGAAACGTACGGAAGCCGCGTTGCTCTATGGTAGAAACACACTTTTCTTGGAATCGAATCCTTAGCTGAACACACGTCACACACAAACAGAAACATATTATGTTAATATAAATGCTCATGATATGATCATGACCATTAATTACACAAACAATTTATGGCTTTTATATGAAAAGGACAGACTTAACCTTTTGACTTCTTAAGCAGCTATAATCAATGAATACCAAAATCTATTTAGGAAATATGTAGTAGAAGCTATCTCTACATTTATGTTATCCTACTAATATTATAAATGTGAAAGTTTGTGGGTTTGGATGTTTAGATGTTTGTTCCTCAATCACAAAAACTAATAAACAGATTTGATTGAAATTTGGCACACAGATAATGTGTAGATAGCCTAGATTAAAACATAGGATTCTTTTTATCCCGATATTCTCACGGGAACGGGAACCACGCGGATGAAACCACGGGCGGCCGCTAGTCTTTTATAAATGAAACAGACACAAACGTAACGAACGACCTACAATCTCCAGTTTTCCTTTTATTTGACATACATTGCAGTAAACGATGTCCTAAGGCACGGATAGAGTGCTCAGTAAATTCCAGCGCACGCGTCATTTACTGCTCCTATATGCCCCTTGGAATGGAACTAACTCACATTTAATGCTTGACGGATAGCATTCCTGTGCTATGATATACCGACGAAATTGGTATTCACGATGCGATGTTATTACAATATTACATTGTCCATATGACAAAAACAATTCAGATATATTTTCCTGTTACATTATTTACTTCTGCGGCTTTCGTAAAACACAGACATTATTGTGATTCTAACTTTAGTAGCTTATGGTTAACAGTGGGAACATATTTCATGATTCGTATCGGTTGTTCAGCAACAAATTATTGAAATATTTGTGCAAGTCGCAAAGTACGTCGAGCAAGAAAATCGCTTACAATCGTTCAGAAATAAAAATCAAATTAGACGAAAGTATATTTTAAAGCTAAAATAAAAATTACCCGAATTGCCTTCTGTAGAATGATCAAGACACTCTGTATAGCAAAAGAGCACGACTCTCGCTAGACCAAACTAACAAACAAGACAAATAGGTACCTAGTCTTTAGAAAGAAGTGTAGCTAGTTATTTAAATAACTAGCTTAATTAAGAAACAAGTAACTTTGTAACGAAAGGGTCATAAACTTCTCTGAACACGGGTCAACTAACAGCTGCGCTAGAAAAAGTGCCAAGTCAGTATAACGGGCAAACAATGCAGGAGTCATCGCCTACTGCCGACAGTTACTGCAGTTGCAGTCGACTGCACCGCCACCCACGCCGGCGCCGGCGCACTATATCATGCAGAAGCGATTGATGGTGTGGTTGAATGCCTATTCGATAACGATCTCTGGATAAGCAATAACGCAACGTTTGATATCAAGCATTTTTGATGAAACACAGATGTTAAAAGATTGATTGAAATAAGATCGAATAACAACCGTTTACACAGAATAGAATACACTACCTACCTACCAAAAATTTTATATATACTAGCAGTTAAAACAGATAAAGGCAAGATAAAAAACAAAAAGATAAAACGGAGTTGTAAATTATTGGACACACAACATATTACTTATGTTATGATTCAATTAGTCTAATTTACTGTTAACCCACAAGAAAAAATTGTACCCATAAGCGCTTTAAATTGCTGAATTTTGAAACAATTTACGAACCGGAGAAAACATTTCGATTCCCTTTCCTTTCTTTCCCCGATATATACCTAGAAATTAGAAATAACTTGGTGTACTCTATAACAGTTTTGCAGTATAAGAAACCATTTTACTCTCTACTCTTCTTTCTCCATTATTTAAAAGAACATCCTGCCTAACCGAAATAAAACTGATAATCTTAATCGCATCTGCTCACTAATCTTTGTACTGATCTACAAATCTAGTAGTTACATCACACGCACCTACGGCCCTCGACTACGTCCATTCATATTCATCATTCTCGTTGTTTGGATAACCGGTAATGGCTCATATTACTGCCTTTGTCGACTTCATTATGATTTAGGAGGTTACACAGCAGTCATAACATAATGCAACTGTGGGATCAAGAACCGTTATTAAATTGTCAGTGGGCACCCTAAAAGAAGCTTAAGCAATAAAACCGATTTCAAAATTAGCATAATAATAAATATTATTAGAATAGACAAGCGAATGTAAAATGCAAGAACTTTAATGCTACTTATTAACTTTTCTCAGGTGTCTCTCTGCCAGCAACACCAAGGTTTGTGGTTGGGAAAACTCATAAGCAACAAAAAAATCAGCGACCAATCATCATCAATCAGTCACTCATTGAGGCACTACCTCAGCTCAGAATGCAGATAGTGTCGTTATTTCACGAACTGTATAACAAGAAAGAAAACTTAAGTTTCGTAAAAACTTAGCAAAATTTTATCATACCATTTACTGGGTCTATTCAACTCTAAACTCATGTTTTACACATGAAAACAACGATTAACGAATTAGCCACCGTTTCGCCACATTAAAAGCGAAGTTGAAATATGGTTGCCACGAGGACAATACTGGGATTAGGGCTACCAGACGACGGAAAATTCCCTGATATTGGGGTTTTGGTTTAGGATTTTAGGCACCTCCCAGATTTGAACGAAATTGTAACATACTATTTCGTATCAAGATGTACTATCAAAACTAAATAACAAATGATTTTTCACTAAATATCAATTTTATCTTTTCTTAAGTAAAATTCAATCCCAAGCACAGAATGCAATTGTTAAAGTCACTATGCAACAACTAACACAAGGAAATTTAGTGCAAATCGTTAATTTCTTACGCACTCCCAAATTAATTTTGCAGATTTTTTTTACTAATCGGGCTTTTTGTCAGGATTCAGATTGTCAGATCAAACTCTGGTATGGTAACCCTAAATCAGATGGCCTTGTCAGCTAAATCGGGAGGGTTAGTGACCCGCGGCCTAATACAGGATTCTACCACGCGTAGTGTTGCTAGTAAGTGGATTTAGAAACACAATACGAGGAATACGACCACTGATTTGTTATCACGATTAGATTTAATATGGAATGAAGTACCTATTCACTTTATTTTTAGGTTATCCTTTTATTGCTATAGTCCTTACATTAAGTTAAGTTACAAAGTAAACTGTAAACCCCAAGGTTCTATCTTTACCGTAGTTCTAGTGACAGAAATCGGGGTCATCTTCTGGGTGGTATGATTTATCGTTTTTGGATAGCTAACAGCTTATGAACATACAGATAAAAACAAATATAGAAAAGTAAAAGTTTATCGTAGCCGGGATAGGTGCTTTACAATATAGTAACATTAAACTAAATAATAATGATAAAGCAGAAAAAGTAACTTATAGCCAGTCTACTACAACTTAACGTACAATTGTACAATACCGTCTTTAGTGACAGTTAAATAATTGAGAGACCAAAGAAAGCAAAAAAGTCTATAAGTCCATATAATACTCAGATACGGTCATAAGTTTCGGAGATACCCACGACAATCCTAAAAAAGAAAACCACGAGAAGTACAATGCTCAACATTGCCTAATCGCCTTCTCACCACGGTCAACAGCATCAATTCACTTTTACGTCAATAAACAAACTAATTTGTTCAAGCAAAACACCACAGATGATTCATTTTACGCCACAATCGTCACAACAATACGAAAGTAGATTGTCTAAAGTAATATCTAGAGAATGATACTTGAAGCGTAAAATGACTTATTTTGAAGTCACTACTCCGAATGGAAGCGATTGGGAACTAATGTTTTGGTACATGGCGGGTTTTGAAAGGCAAGAATCCAACAGAAGCTAGTATACACTGCGTTGTACAAGAATAATGACTTGATGTTGGATCTAGAATGGTAATGATCTGTCTGTGGCCCAGTGAACCGTGAATAGATGTCTTTACTCATGGCTCACTATAACATATAATGATCCGTGTCCATTTCAATGAATACAAAATAACCTAGCATTATTCTAAGAGCATGGGAATTGAACCTCCTCATTGTTAAGTAATCCTCTTATGTAAGTAACTTTTAATCTTATGTGAAAAAGTAAGTAGCAATTTTTTCCCCTATGTTGATAGTTGTACTTATGCAAAGTCACTTTTGACCCTTTTTTAAATTTAAAACATCAAAAATAAAAATATGGTTAATTAAGAAGCAATACCGTAACTGTCACCATTTTAGGGTACAACTGATTTAAGACTTCCGATGTTATCTTCATTTAGTTTAATGAATGCAATATTTACAACGGTACTCTTTTCCGACCTAAAATCACAAATCAAATGATAAGTAATGTGGGAAAATGAATATGAGAAATTCACAAAAGCTTTGACTTACCTAAGCTTTCATCTTTCTCGAAGACTATCTGAAAGAAAGCAAAGAAAACATTTAATACTTCAGTAAAATATGTGACGACCCTTGGCTAGGTTTTAATTCAGATCGTTAAATCTATACTTTACGAGAACGAAGCCAGAGCTCCATCTAAAATATTCTAAAGTTACATCCACGAGATAGATGGGTATATTCTAATCCAAGCGATGACCGAAGCAACCATTGGCCCTTTGCCAACACTGAAGTATTTCAAGAGATCCTTTTAAGCGTTTTATTAATTAACCACAAAGTTATTTCTCCAGCTACTCCAACTTTTAAGCCACAACAAACTAACCTCATGTTTGCTTTACATTACCTCGTCAAGCAGTCTAAATATTTTATGGCAAGAATCCTTTTGGTTAATGTAAGTTGAAGTTTATCTAAAATTAGTGTGAAAGTTATTCCTAGTGCACGATGACGTGCCGGCAGAATTAAACCGGTGGTGTCGTCATTCATCGTGGAAGGTTAAAATGGTTAAAGTATGATCTGATTGGGTTGAAATTTATGAGCCATTTCACTTTTACTACGACTATCGGCACTGTTTCATTTACTGTTGAAAAGATTAACCTTTCAATCTGTTTCATGAAAGCAATACACTTAAATATTAAGCAAGTAGTTAAAACATTGATATTAAAGAAAACTTAAAAACACTATCGAACCTTTTTATTCTTTCATTCAAATACTTCTTTTCAACATATAATAATATACTTAAGAATCTTATGGGGAATGAGGACTATTGGGACTACATAACTTTTTCTTTAGATCCACATGTAGACCCGTTACTAACCTCACGTAAGGTTAGAAACCTTTCAGTCAGACTATTCTAATGACTGATGCAATAATTATTGCGGTTCCTAATAAGAGTTGGGAAACGCATACATCCATGACGGAATCACAACAAAAAGTGGTAAGTGTAGCATTAAATCTAATAAAGTAAATCACTTGCAAAGTACTAATAACCGGTTTGGAGGAGCGCGATGAATGCTCGATACCCATGGGAACTACTCTAATTACTCCACAGAATGGATTACAGTTAGACATTGCACAATACGCGACATTTTAGCGGTATTCTTACTATTGGTTCTGTAGTAGAACTCGCTTCCGCATCTAAAAAGCGAAACAGTTAAGATCAAACTGTACGCAAACGGAGAAAAGATATCTTATTTTAGCATTTATTTAATATAGTATCAAAATTTGCCAAAACTTTGCAAAAATAGACTTTACATTAGTTTGGCTGATTTTAGTTGATTATATTGATGATAATGATCATACTGTAAAGTAGGTAAATACTTTAACTTTTGATTTCTAATATAAGTTTTAGGATTTTGATTATTATCGTTAATAAATTATTTATATGTATAACATCAGTAACAATAATGAAATGATTAATAGTCACTGTAGATAGGTATATCATCAAGGAAACCTTCAAGAATCCTCGAGCAGTCAAAAATAAAACTCACAATTAGCCAATTACAAACCAAAACCGATAGTAATTGCCAGCAATAGCCACTGAGCAATCACTACGTTTTAGCAATAGCCATAAACTCTTAAACCGAAACTAATATCGCTGTCTAGCCTCTTAACTTGGAATTGGGATCTGGTAATTGTCAATTGCAAGTCTCAATTGGACATCGACACTGCCTTAGCAATTAATACTGCAAAGCACTCCCACGTTACTGATTTATAAGATCATAGACAACCATTGCGTGCGTGCGCATTGAAACTAAAGCGAAGACAATTCAATAAATTAAATCAAGTTCCTTCGTAATTAATATGGATTGGGTTAATAACCAAAGACGTTGAAGTTGTCTGTCCGATTATCTAATAACGTAAGATGACTTAAAGAAAAATGAAATAAGAAACAAGCTATCAAAAAGGTCTCAAAATCTTTAATTAAATTTCTTGTAAATGTGGATAGAAAGTTTGCACCTAATTATAAACTACCTCAACCATAGGCGCATTTGCAATTCTGAAGCTAGACAATGATATCAAAGTGTACCATCGTTTGAGTAGGTACTGTTATCGCCAGTCCTTAGATCTTCGGCTGAGATAGACGTATTGAGACGCATCGTTACCGGGTTTCATTGAGAATTCTTCCTGCCGACTGTTGTGAACGTAAATAAAGCCGCAAGCCTCCATCCGATAGGCTGTCGATAAAATTAGCACCTTCGCTTAGGGCTCGTTGTTAACAAGGGAAACTTCTGTTTGAAATAGAAATGTTTACACCATTTCCAATAATTGGTCTGTTGTAAATTTATTTCCGATTTTACGATAACCATTTGCTGTAAACTCACAGGTGTTATTCATTCTCAAGTAATCTTCTCTGAAGCCTATTTTATACTGGCCAAGCCTATTTACTGGCTTTACAGTTAAAAATGATTGAATAAGTAAGAAAGTACTTAGTCGCCGTTGGAGGTTAAGCAACGTTTAGCAGACAGGTCAGAGCAAATTGGCAGTGGAACTGGTAAAGGGAGTGCGTGTCGGATCGCTGATACAAGGGTGCGGCTGACCCGCCTCTTGCCGATGCGACTACAGAAGACGATAAGTAAACAGAGGCTACCATTTCACATAAAAGCTGTGAATTTTGATAAGAAACCTTTAGATTTTGTAAGCAATAAGTACTTGATAGGATTTTAAACACTTACCCGTTTTTATTTCAGTCCTTAATTCCGACTGGAGTATAAAGAAAAAAAAGCCTCTAGTATCTATGCGATGGATGGGTATCGGAAAAATATGTCTCGAATTAATTTAGCTTCATCGCGCGCTTTTGAAATTTTCATCTACTTTCTTAGCTGCGGATAACATAAGCACAGTTTACATAGGTATGCTTTCTATTCTACAGTTTTATACCTCACTCACTTAGTAAGCCTTTGTAGGAACGTTTATAATAACTGGAAGAAGTGGGTTGTCAGTCATGTCATGTCAGTGTTATTCTGAATATTAAAAGCTTTCACATGTAATGTATTTTCCTCTGTTCTATTTGGAATCTCTGCAATGTGACTTTAGTTATGGGCTTACTGGCTTCATCTCCTGCTGACTTTAGTGTTCAAGATACCGTTAAAAGATCGCCAGCTTATTCTGATAAAGGATACAATCTACCATCTACTTTCAGTAGATAGGAGATTTACTATCAATGAATGAAATAAATACCTTTTTCCTTACATTTCATGAATCATCCAATAATTTGAAATCACATGAAGGCATTTTTGCGGAATGTGTGTGTGTGTTTTGTTCAATTCAAGTAAAATTATGAACATAATCTCTGAACTTACTGAAAATAACATACCAATATTACGAATAGAGTTAAGAGTGACAGAGATATCTTAGAAGAGAATTAACAGTGAGTATTTAAAAAATTGTATTGTTACACATTTTTGATGACCCTAGTTAGGTGTCCCGTCCCGTGGTCAATGTCAGATCAACAATTGATGGTAGACAATTGACACAAAGTAAGTCTAGCCTTTGGCTATCGGTCAGTGTGAAGTGCTTTGCAAATCGTCTCTTTTAGACCAGTCACGAACCTATAGATCTGAGGTACCACTTTATCTGAATGTACACTGTTTTGTAAAGACAAGTTGGAGAGAGGTGTCCAAATGTGTGTCAAGTGTAGGTTTCGCCGTCCACAAAATGGTTGAAATGGTTTTATTTATGCTAAAACTTTGAAGTGACTATTGTGAAGGAATTTTAAATAGAATACAATATTTCTTTTTAAAAACACCAAGCTATAAAAACGTACGGACTTACCACACCCTATTGGGAAATCAACTATCATTGTTCTGATAAAATGGCGCTAGTATATCCTCTACAACTCGTTTAAGTACTTTGTTTAATAAAGGCATTAGCAACCAACCAAATGGAAGCTGCTAAGATAAACACAGATCACGTCGCCGTCGCCATTTCTAAAGCTATTACTGGTCACGAACTTCACACTCACAAATTCGAGATACGATAATCAGGCAATTACACAAATGAGAATAACTTACGAGTAATAGCTATGTAAGTTAGTAAGATCTAAGTATGCAAAGTACCGACAGAGTAGTACTGACATTTTGAACCAACAAGTTTGTCTTCAGACTTTCTAGATATTACCATTAGAGAGTAATGTAAACTAATGGAGATTTAGCAATAAATAATGAAGTACTTTATTTAGGTTAATATAAAACACTTACCTATAAACGATTGATAAATTTAAGCATACACTGGCTAGACTGATGAAATGTAACTAACCCAGAGGGACTTAACAAAGCAAAGTTAGTCTAAATTTTAAGGTTAGGTACACTAGACTGATGTACCAATGTAACTAACCCAGAGGGACTTAACAAAGCAAAGTTAGTCTAAATTTTAAGGTTAGGTACACTAGACTGATGTAACTAGAGGTAGTAAGGTTTTTCTTGTATAATTTTCAAATTACCATTATTCATTTTCGTAATATTCTTTCAAAGTAAATGCCTATAATTAGCATTAGAATTGAAAAATAACGGTGAAGCCTATACGTAACCAAACCATGACATCAAAACTACTGACTTGTTATAAGATATTTCATTTTTCTATGGCGATGAGGCGAAGAGCCACAAGTAACAATTCCATCGCTCTAGATCCCGAACAGCACTAGCGGATCCAGGGGGGGGGGGGGCTAAGGGGCCCCCCAAAATCATTTAGGTCCACCCAACAAATCTGTTGATTACCTTGGTAAAGCCTGCCCTCACCTACGTTAAGCCCCTCTCAAACCCAAATCCTGGATCCGCCACTGCCGAACAGGATAATAAGGGTAAAAAGCAAGAAAAAATTTTTTTTCTTTGTTTTTATCAATTACTAGCGGCCATCCGCGACTTCGTCTGCGTAGACAGTTTTTTGCTATCCCTCGGGAACTGTACGTTTTTCTGGATGGAAGGTATGAAATGTAGGTATAAGGTACCTTATGTACTTTTCTGTACGCCTAATAACGTGTATGCAAAATTTCATGATAATCATAAACAAAAAACTGACTTTCGTATTTGTAATAGTAAGTAAGGACATTTAAGAGGATTCAGTAACCACTGGCAATGGCAACCCATGGCAATTTACTTACAACTACCTATACATATAAAGTTTCACCAAAATAGCATCGTAGAAATATTAATAATAGTAAATTGCAATGGTACTTACTTACTTTACAGAAATGTTTGCTAACAGATAAGGGTAAGTACTTTACTAAAACGAGTCGTTTTATGAGGCATCAAAAAGGTATACCTACTTTAGCTATGTAGATTCATGAAACACGCAATGTTTGCATTAAGGGCCCTATAGCCCTCAAAATGGCGCCCTCATCTTTATTAAACGTATTGTTCGCTAAGTACATAATGTGTCGAAAATTCACATGTACAGCAATCTGTACATAGTACATAGCTTTAATAAGCTAGAGTTCTATAGTTTATTTACAAACAATAACCTCAGCACTCAGCAAAATATAGTTCGTTGTAGTAGTAATAGGCAAAAGAGCAAAAAGTGGCCACTATAGGAGCCTTAAATATGTCACGTTACCTCATGTCATGACCTCAACATGCCTCAACGCATTTATTTGTAAACAAAAATCAGTATTCTAAAAATACCAGACAAATTATATGCAATGAAACCGCGAGAGAAAAGTGACAAATTGTGTGTAAATTATATCTCTGAAGATTCTGAAACCCTGAAGGTACCTTACCTACCTATGTAATTAGGTAATGTCTTATCGAAGCTACAATGTAAGGTTTGTAATTTAACAATTTTTGGTAGAAATAAGAAAAATAAACTTTACAGTTACAATGACCATTTGCTAGTAAAAGATGCGATGCGAGCCATACATAGAAAACTGTTCAAGTAAAAGCCAAGCCATACCGATCTACGTGAATTTAGATTTTATTACAAAATCCTAAAATTAACTATTACAGACTAGACAGAATTATTATTAAGACAATAATAACTCATCTGTAATCGATTTAAACAAAAATATATCTAGTTCACCTATAACTGGGTAAGTAGGTAAATAAAGCTTTGAAAATTTATTTCATTTCTATTTTTTTTTTTAAATAAGAAAACACAAAAGTAAATAAAATTGGGTCCTAAAAACGCACAATTCTTTCAGATGTTTATTCCGTTTAATATATTTCCACTGAAAATTGTGAAACACCGTTTCAACATTACAGAAAAATATGTTTACACATCTGTCCGTTTCTAACGCATGTTTTGCCACTGGGATGAAGTAGGGCAACTACAAACGTAGTACGTAGTTAAATTTTTGCCATAAGAATAACAAAGAGTGCACCAGTTGTACAAATATCGTTAATTTAAATCTACCAACAACAATTATAAAAGAAATGAATGAAGCGGCCATATCTTTTGCAATATTTACATGAAACCTACTTACGTTTGTAATCTCTATTAAACCTTCAGAATTTTCACATTTCGATTCTGGCTTGAAAAACTAAACAAGTCCTTTACAGTAAAATAAAATAAAAATATAAAATAAATTTATTGTGATAGCTGGTGGGTACATAAACAATATCAGTTATTGGAGCAACCATTTAAGTATAGAAATATTTGTGTTAGACCGCTCCGCTCTTCATAGCTTTGACAAACAGTGTACTTAATCTATATCAATAACAGAAATAACATAGAAATTATCTTTTCATTTTTATAGCGCAAAGCTGTGGAGAAAGGAATGGATTTACGGAACATAATGTTTACCAACAATTTAAAATAATTTCGGGATGGTAGCCATAATCGTCTACGGGTACGAGCAGGGTAAAAAATAATTGGACGAAATTCGTCTATTATCCCAATACAAAAACAGTTATTTAGTTGAAAGAAAATACCAAAGCGAGGGGGAAACTCGTCCCCTTGGAACTTAACGTCGATAATATCTACCGAAAGGTTTGACATGTAGTTTCGAAGGTGTGGTGAGTCGGCCCTTAGCAAACATGAATGACACAACAAAGCATAATAAATCTTAGTAAGAACGCAATAAATTACAATTTCTAATAATTTTCAATTATGTAGGCTTTTAAAAGATGACGAGACGACGATGGACGTACTGTTTCAAGTTTCAAGCATAAACTGTAAAGCCGAGTTTGATGCATTATTGTCAGAATATAGAAAATGTGCTATGGCCTATGGCTACAAAAAAATTGGCATAAAAATGCAGTCTTTTAAATATTTTATAATGCTATGAACATTTCAGTGTTATTGTGAACAAGGAGCCGGAGGTATACCTAGGGTTGCCAACCCTACTATATAATATAGTATCCTACTATATTGAGGGCTCGCCTACTATATTTTTTGAAAAAATATATAGTAGGCAAAACTACTATATTTTTCAAGTGAAAAAATTAAGTTGCTACGGGTGAGCCGATTTTTTCTAATATTTTTCATTATTTATTCATCTTAATATAAAAATAGCATTGTGAATGCAAAAATCTAAAAGTTTGAAAAAATTAAACAAAAGCAACAAAAAATACTTATACGAGTATGCACATAAGTAATTGCATCATATTTTGTGTGATTAAACAGTTGTCTTTATGCTTGTTGAATATATTATGAAAATGTTAGTACTTACTTAATTATGAAAAATGCAACTTCTTCAAAATCCTCCATGCAAAACAGCAACCTACTATATTTTTTTGGACTTTTTCGCCATCTACTATAATTTTACACAAAAAATCTTGAAACTACTATATTTGATCCAAAAAAAGTTGGCAACCCTATGTATACCATCCACACTTTATTGACATTCATTACCTAGTACTCCGGGGATTGGTCTATCTACTACTCTCAATTTCAGTTCTTTTCGTGTGAAAAGAAACCTTGCAAATTGAGAGAATTACTTGATAAAGACTCAGTCACTAGGCAAAGTACTGTATGACTTTGCATCTCAATTCTGGGTCTCTTAAAAACCCTAGTTTGCTGCAGTAGAATAGTTGAACAGAAATTCCAGCGATTAGTAATATTTATTGTCCGAATTAATATTTAAAAAACAAAACAAAAAACAAAGCGTTTTGGTGCAACTCACACGTGTTATAAAACAAAACAAGAAAAATAACTACATAGTTACTTTTACTCGGTTGAGTGAGATTTGTATTGTATTGTAATACAGAGCCCACTTACATTTTAATTAAAGAAAATAAAAAACACATTCCTTCCTAAAAAAATACTAAATAAAACAAAATTCTTTTAAAATTACTCTTCCACCTGTGGTCACGATTCCCATTCCCATCCCATGATAGAAGCCTTTAATTCATTTTTTTTACATCATAATTTCCTTCCCAAAATATAATTTACGGGCATGGCACATTACAGCGAAGATAATGTTTGATTTAACCACACCCAATACTAGGGTTTTATTTTTATATCATCCTCAGTATTTTGAGTGGTTAAAACAAACATGCTGTAAATCACTTAGTTAATGAATGAATTGACGATTTAAAAATGCTTATTAAGTACTAGCTTCTGCCCGCGACTTCGTCCGCGTGGATGTTAGAGAAAATCCTAAGTGAACCTTCAACCAGGATCTGACCAGTCATTTTTACGTTTCCCGTTCCGGTTTCGGTTCCCGTTCCCGTTCTGTTCCCGTCCGTTCCCGTCCCTTTCCTGTCCCGTTCCCGTACCCCTTCCGTTGCCATTCCCGTTCCCGTACCGTTACCGTCCCGTTCTCGTTCCCGTTCCCGTACCGTTCTCGTCCCTTTCCGTTCCCGTTTCATTCCCGTTCCATTCCCGTTCCCATTCCGTTCCCGTTCCGTTCCCATTCCGTCCCGTTCCGTTCCCATCCCGTACTCCTTCCGTTCCCGTTCCCATTTCGTTCCAGTTCCATTCCCATTCCGTCCCGTTCCGTTCCCGTCCCGTACCCCATCCGTTCCCATTTCCGTTCCCGTCCCGTTCTCGTTCCCGTTCCCGTTCGCATCTCGTTCTCGTCCCGTTCCGTTCCCGTATCGCTTTCGTTCCGTTCCCGTTCCTTCCCCCTCCGTTCCCGTCCCGTTCCCGTGCCGTTTCTTTCCCGTTCCCGTCCCGTTTTGTTCCCTTTCCGTTCCCGTTTCATTCGCGATCAATTCCCGTTCCGTCTCCGTTCCGTTCAGTACCGTTTCGTTCTGTTCCGTTCCGTTCCATTCCGTTTCGTTCCGTTCCGTTTTCCGTTCCGTTCCGTTTCGTTCCGTTCCGTTCAGTTCCGTTCCGTTCCGTTCCGTCCCGTCCCGTTCCGTTTCCGTCCCGTTCTCGTCCTGTTCCCGTTCCAGTTCCCGTGCCCTTGCCCGTTCCCGTTCCCGTTCCCTGGATGTGCATGTCCAGGTCCAGGTCCATGATGTGTCATGTCCACCGTGTTGGACTTCAAAATAAATGTCATTTTCGCAATCACCATCCCATGAAACCTCAAGAACGACATCCAAATCGATTGTCATGTTTACTCACCCCTATTTACCCCCTAAGGGGTTGATTTTTAAAATCACAAAATGTATGTTTGTTTATTTATTTTAAGACGTGCTCCTACGGAGTTTAAAGTTGTAATGTCCATTTAATATTTTTTCCATAAACAATTTGAAACCCATTTTCACCCCTTGAGGGGTTAAATCATGTCCACCGTGTTGGACTTCAAAATAAATTTCAATTTTGCAATCGTCATCCCAGAAAACGCCAAAAACGACAACCATATCTATTTTTAGGTTTACTCACCCCATCCACCCCTAAGGGGTTGGTTTTTAAAATCACAAAATATATGTTTGCTTATTTATTTTTAGACGTGCTCCTTTGAAGTTTAAAGTTGTAATGTCCATTTAATATTATTTTTCCATACAAAATTTGAACCCCATTTTCACCCCCTGAGGGATTAAATCATGTCCACCGTGTTAGACTTTCAAATAAATGTCATTTTTGCAATCGTCATCCCAGAAAACCCCAATAACGACATCCATGTCTATTTTTAGGGTTTTTTACCCCTTTTCACCCCCATTTCATCCCCGTAGGGGTTGAAATACTAACAATAACAATATACGTTGCGTTAGATTCCCATCCATAAGCCTAAATTATATATTTAGCAATTTTTACTTCGAAAATAAAGGATTTTCTTCAATTCACAACTTCATCCCCCTTTTGACCCCTTCGGGGGTAAAATTTTGAAAAACGCCGAGACCCGTATTTATTAATTTTCAATCGTCAGCCTAAACACAAAATTTGATGATCCTAGCTTCAAAACTGAGGGACTTTCATACAAACTTTCATCCCTTATTTCATCCCCTTAGGGATAGAATTTTCAAAAATCCTACCTTAGTGGATGCCTACACTGTATAAGGTATCTGTGTGCAAAATTTCAAGTTTCTAGGTCCAGCGGTTTGGGCTGTGCGTTGATAGATCAGTCATTCAGTTTACGATTTTATATATTAAGATGTGAGCTTATTGGAATAAATAATATTTTTGTTTCATTTCAACATACCTAATTACACTAACATAGGTAGTATAGGTACTCCTTTGTTATACAGGTCGGCAAAAGCAAAAAAACCGATACACGTTTGATAATAACTTCATTCGGCAACCGGCCAGAAATAGTCGACATTTTGTCACAATTTGAATACACGTAATTTTCCCTATCGTTTGACCCCACTACGCTAGGCGCGATAATAACAGGTTGTCGTGCATGCTACAATAGTTTATGAGCTCTGATTAAAAATTAAGCCATTACTGGTCATTAGATAGCCACACCCTCTATGTCAATCGAAATACTTAATATGGGCGATTATTCGCCGTAAAAATCTACGGTTTTTTGTATGTGCACAATACCCCTAGAAACTTTTTGTGTTTGTTTTTACAGCAAATAGTAGATTGTTATACAAGACGCTAAAATGACCCATTGCATACGAGGTAGTTTTATTCCCGAGCTTTAGCGAGGGAATAAATAGAAACCGAGTTACAATGGGTTTTAGCGTCGTGTGTTACACTCTACTTTTCACTACGATTGCGAAAAAATAAAATCCAATATTAAATACCTATAGTTTATACTTCCGTAAACGAATCCACTCGTTTTTCTATCCTCCACTTCATAAACTTTTCATACAGTATTTAAATAAATGATTTGTGCTTGACGGCAAAAGATTAAAATTATTTCTATCCTATTACTTACTTACAGTCACACAATTAAATCTGTTTGAAATTAGAGAAAAGTATTTATTTTTAATCACGAATAAAGACTCGCTCGACTTATACGGTTTCTAATTTTTATTTTTGAAAATGGAACTAAAAGCAGCGATCTCTTCGGTGAACTCATAGACTTTTTTATACTCTGTGTCTTTATAATGCGTGCATTGTGTTTCTTAGCTGCTACACTAGAATTTAAAAAAATGCGCGAAATCTTTAGAATTTTTCTCTAATACCAAACTGATTGAATTGTGTGACTGTGAGTAATAGGAAAGAAATAATTTTAATCTTTTGCTGTCAAGCACAAATCATTTATTTAAATACTGTATAGTGGATTCGTTTACGGAAGTATAAACTAGGTATTCAATATTGTATTTTATTTTCTCGCAATCGTAGTGAAAAGTAGAGTGTAACACACGACGCTAAAACCCATTGTAACTCGGTTTCTATTTATTCCCTCGCTAAAGCTCGGGAATAAAACTACCTCGTATGGAATGGGTTATTAGCGTCTTGTATAACAATCTACTATTTTGTTTTCTACCGTGCTAATAAGCTAATTTGATAACGATAAGATATGAATGTCTGAAAAAGCCTTCGGGTAATCAAAGGAAAAAGTTTATTTACCGAGCGAGCGCGAAGCACGAGCGAAGCGTCTCTGCTTTAGCTTCTGGGCAAAAAAAATGCTTTCGTATGCTATCTCCTCTACTTACACGTCGCATTTCTCAAACAACTCTCGTAAAATTGTGTGAGCAGGTTCAATAACTATAAATTTTTTGTTGAGCCAGTTTTCAGAAATTTTCGACAAAAAACTACATTTCAGTCTTTTCTAAAGGATGATTTTTTTTAAAAACGTCTCAAAGGCAAGGTCTTCAGCTCATAGATATACTAGAAATGCATTAACTTGATCTGGAAATTACTAAAACTTAACTTACGAACTGTGTAACTATGTATTATGTGCGTGCACACAATACAAAAGTGAATATTATTCGTAAACCATGAAACTTTGAAAATGGTCAGTCAGAATTCAAATACCCACCATGTAAATGTGATAGAGGTCTCAACTGTCAGTTAACTCACAAGTATATCTAGAATGCTCTAAGATATCTAGACTAGAATAATGCCAGAACATATTCCTTCATTTCAGCGCTGCCAACATTACGGAAACCAACCGATTCTGGGGAGTCAGGGGACTGAATCATGCAGAACAGCCGCGCATTCCACTTTCGCCACCCAGTTTGCTCCCATGCTTTCTGCTGTCAATCACAGTGGTACCGTTTAATTGGTGCAATACTGTACAAATGATAGATTGGTAGCTGGCAACATTCCTTTCATTTGCTTTATTCGGATACCTCCGCTTCTCATTTGGCTGATTAATTATACCATTGTATGTAAAAGGACCTATGCCCAGGGCCCAGTAGACCGTCGTGACTGAAATGTAGCAATCTTTAAAGATAGAGAAAACCCAAGCTTAGTAATTATCCTGGTACTTACTGATACCCACCTAATGTTCATAAATTATGATGATCACAAATTATATCGAATCGGACTATTGCCGTAATGAAGTCATCGAGTAAATTACTTTATAGTAAAATCAATAACATTATTCCCTCTTCAAAGAGCTAATCCTCAAAATATGTCCAATTGTTTACACAATTAAAAATAAGCTAGCTTTAACTAATGTTAAAGTTGTAGTATTGTGTAAACAAAAACAAAAATAAATTGAACTGAATAGACTCCCGCAGTGCTATCTGAAACAAAACTCTAACCAGAAGCACAGAGTTTTAGAGCTACAGGGTTTCCCAAAACTTTGCCACACGGAAGGAAAGTACCTTTAAATATTGAAGATAGGAAATTTTACTGAAAGAACACTTCATTTTGTTTTTAAAAATAATTGGAACTGCATTCAAAGATTTTTGAAAAATCGCCTGCTGCCACCAGGAATCGAATCCACTAAAAAAAGCAAAAAAAATTTTGTTTATTTTTATGATACCAATCAAAAGGGTTACTCATAAGGATTATTTTTTTCTCAAATAACACAGCATCTTAAACAAAAGTAAGACCTAGTAATTTAACATTTAAATTTTTATTTATTAGGGATTACATCTATTTGTATGGAATCGTATGCAATTTTTTCAAAAATCTTTAAATGCAAATTCATTTCTTTTAAAAAAAAATTAAGTCTTCTTCAGTAAAATTTCCTATCTTCAATATTTAAGGGACTTTCCCTCCGTGTGGCAAAGTTTTGGGACATCCTGTATAATAGTACTAACGTTCATAAGCTTTAAAGAATTTTGGTTTATATAGAACCCTTATGTTACTTTACTTGTAGCTATATTTCTTTGATATATTGAGCTTAGATTTCGGATTGAGAATTCATTCACAAAATACAGGGTGAAAGGTTTTCGGAAAAGGCTTCCGGAAAAAAGTCAGGCAGGTGGTAGAGTTGCTAAAACTGAAGAACTTTTTACAAGGAAGATAGTAGGTAGGTCTACATTTTCAAGGAAGATAGGTAGGTCTTTAGTAGGATTTTAGTGCACCTACACAATAGTCAATAGACATCATATTACAAGGAATCACGGCACATAAATCAAACCATTCGGCTCTCAGCACAACAAAACAAATGTCTGACGGACGGAAGAGTTTTCCAATACACACACAGTCAGACTTATTTTGTGATTCAGACAAGTGACCGACCATAGTTCAACTTTTGTTGGACATCAAACATCGTGGGAATCTGTCATAGCATAGTGCAGGCAGACTGGTTGATTCGTCCAAGAGGCAGACCGTTGCACAAGAAAAAGATTGCTTTAACAATTTGAAGATTAAAGTGTTGAAGAAACCAACACCATGTCGTCAATGTGTAATGAATGGGAACACTTTAATTATACAAGAGTATTAAAAAAAGTAGATAGGTACCAACAACCCGGTCAAGTTAACTCGGCACCTGGCTCGAATGATTTTTTCTCACACAAGAAGACTTTTTGGTCTGATACTTTAATGGCTGTGTAATTAATGGTTTAGAATAGGCTATATGATAGTGGAAAGATAGAATACGGTAATATCACTTGCAGCACAATATTTATAAGAAAAGTGCCGATCAGTCAGGCAGGTGCCGAGCCGAGTTAACTGGCCAATTGTCTAATTTCAAAATCTTTCGCAATCGCTTTCATTTGACAGATGGATGTGACACATTGCTGCATTTCTTTGGTAAGTTTTTATTTGTAACAAAAATAATTATCAATGTTCTGTCAAATGAAAGCGATTGTGATAGATTTTGATATTAGACAATTAGTGGGTGGATTTTTAACACAATGTTAAACATTTACTCCTTTGACACTTTTTCACAAATTGAAAGGCTTTAGTACTTTAAGATATTTTTTTATGTGAAATTCTATTTTCATGAGATCCCACTACTTAGCTTATTATAAAAAGTAGAACATTAAAACATGAAAAAAAAACATTTAGATCAAATTTTAATATTTATTTTAACAAAAATCTAACTTAGCCGGACATGCAACTCTAATAACAAGTGAAGTATTGTTTTCAATAACGTTTCACACATCAGATTTTATCTGGCCAGCCCACCCACGACCAAGAAATTTAGCCAACCAAGGTCAATTCACGCTAAATAATTACAATCACAATGGATCACCATCAATTTTTTTATTAGGTAGATATTGACATTAGCCACTTTGACAACAAAGCGTTTATTCCTACTCGTTCTTAATCATTATTAATTAAGAAAACGTATATCAAATTGACGGTTTAAGGAAATCATTAATGCAAGGATATCCCTTGCCCTAAAAAAAGTTTGTGAATTAATATAAATACGTATTTTTTTACCTAATATTGCATCATTGGCATTGCAAACAACCGGAACGTGACCAATTCACCGTATTATATGACTTTATATGCGTAATTTAACTTAATATGGCGTACGCGATTCATATCTACCTAACCTACCATAGTTGCAACGTTTGCCTTGGATAAGTTTGGACGTTCTGCTATATAAGGTAAAACTTCCACTTAGGTAATAATAGTAATAGCGGTAAAACAATGTCAAAGGTATCGTATACTTGCCGCCATTTAATGTTATCGCAAAAAGTAGGCCACATTTTAGAACGGCTTGAGCTCGATTGTGTATAAGTTTGTAGCAGGTAGGTAAGCAATTGAAACTAATTGAGCAAGGACAAATCGTTTAACTTATGCAGTCTAATAATCATTCTAAACGTAAACAAGTAAATAGATAAGCAAGATTATTGGACGAAAAGAGTTTCAACTTTCGCAATCGATAACTAACTTCATATCAAACTAAATGATGAAATTCTAGCTGGAGAAGATAAAGAACTAAAACACCCCTTAAAAAGTTGAAACAGCCCACTATTTGTCTAAATTTCAAAATCTATCGCAATCGCTTTCATTTGACAGAACACTGCTACTTCTGTTTGGCACAAATAAAACCGTACAAAAGAAATGCAGCAATATGTCACATCCATCTGTCAAATGAAAGCGATTGCGATAGATTTTGAAAATAGACAATAAGCCCCCAGGTCTTTAGATAAGATCACCCACAGCTACAACATCGCATATTATTTTCGGAATAGAAACAACACAACATGTAATGATGATCTAAAAAGGATTTTCTTCCTCCACGAAAGGACGCAACCCATATCTCAAAATTCTCATGCGATAAGAGTCGACCACCCTTTAAGGAGCGTAGAAAGCTAGGAAGTCGTGATGCTGCGTCCGTCGCGGCGACATCAAGCAAGAACGCAAATTGTCTGCGCAGACGACATCCCACAACGATCGAGATCGCAAATCGATTTAGATCGCTAGACGATGTAAGTTGAACTTTACGTGAGTAAGAAGCTGATTTTAGCACGAGTAACTGATGAGTCTGTCAAATAAGCAATGCGCATTCATTAGGTTGAAATCGGACCTCATAATTAGGTACCAACCTACTCATTTGTGTCAACCAGTTTACTTCTATTTCTATATTATGGTGATTTGGGATGAAAAACATTTATATAAGAGGATTTCTAAGTTTCCTATGAATAGACGGCAGGCTCTTGATTTTAAAGAGGACAGTTACCTCGTCAGAGAACAGTATCATAACATCAACCAACCATTTGGCCGAAGATTTGATAAAATGTTGTTTGTTACTCAAAGCCTAACTCAAGCGAGATGTAGGTAGATATCAACGAACTAAGATCTAAGGAAGCCTAACTCCTAACAAATATTGCATAAAAAATGGCACCTTCACATATTCTGTAACACAAAAGGTCGCAAACTCAACAATGAACTAGTAAAAACATACCTTATTACAATGCTCGCATAATCGGCATTAGATTGTATTCTAACGCATATGACGTTTTCTATTGGCTGGGGTTTGAACGCAGATCAAACATGATTGGATATTTGACTCGCCTCGTGTCACTCATTGGGCCGTTGTCGTACCTTTGTCATTGAGGCAAGGACGGTGTAACGTAGAATGCAGTCAGTACACCTAACCTACTACGGCGCGCGGCGCGCTGGGCGGCATCATAAAATTGTTTAATGAAATTAGTACATTTTGTTTGTTAGATATAATGTTTGTTTTATTATGTAGACGGACGACTTGGTAAACACCGCTCGAATACGCTTGATGCAAGTCGCTTGTAACTAGTCGCTCTAAAAAACTAAAGGAGACCTAAGTATGTCAGCAGTGGACGTCTTCCGGCTGTGATGATTTTATTGTTATTTTATTTTATGAAAATTATAAAATGATGATGTTGATGAATGATGATCATATTATTTGTCACGAATTGGTAAGACATATGATTTCAAGAAGGACTAAAATTAGGCAAGCTATTGAAATAAAATAGGTATGCTTGATAAAAGGCAATGTATTCTGTAAAGATTTTTGTTTATAACATGTAAGTACATATTATGTAGATAATTATCACATTTGCGCGAGCAACACCTTAATACGTCTTTTAGAGGTGTGACTGATAAAGAACAACAGTATTAATACGTCGCTTTATTTTTATTTTTCACTTAAAAAAGCATGCCTTAATTGGCAATACTAAATTCTTATAGCGACACCTTTTTAACCGACTTCAAAAAAGGAGGAGGTTCTCAGTTTGTCGTAATGCATTTTTTATAGCAGCGTATTCCACCAAGTCAAAGTTTATTCTTGTCAAGATCTTTTTGAAATGCAGACTATTTTAACATGCTTATTGACCGGTGCGCAAATACCTAAACTAGCAATATGGGTAACGGTGGATTGGAAGAAGTGGACCAACTCCGTAGCCAGCGCGATCTCCAGATTTGACACCCCTTGATTTTTATAAGTGAGGTCATGTTTACAGTTGATGTTTAACAACATTTGTGAGAGTGAATCCGTAATGCGTTTGCGAATAATAGCCACATTTGTACTAATTAAGTGGAATACAGGTGTGCTGCAAAGTGTTCGGGACAATCTAGTGCACCGTTGCTAATAGGCATGTATTTCTATTGGTGGTGGAAATATAAAGTAGCATTTTCGCAGCAGATCTCACATTGGGGTTCCAGCAGAATGATCCGCGGATCAAACTCCATATTAAAAAGCTGTTTTCAGAGCTGCATAAAAATCATAGTTTCTGGAAATTGTCATTACTTTGTGTTCTGATCTGACGGTCTTGACCTCATGACGACACTACTTGTCGTGCCACTCTCCTGCCTTCGGTGTTGCAATGTGAGTTCTTCATTTTTTATTTATTCTATTTTAACCAGGGATTTTTACTCATTAATCAAAGAGGATTGCGTGAATGTAATCTTTATAGGTACCTACCTAATCATCCCTTCACGGATTGGACAGCGTTTTTGTTACACCCTGTATAATAATAAAAAACAAGGAGATTACATCAGATTACTCGTTTTCTATGTATTGCATATTGCAGGACGCGCCATTTTTAGCATTACAAAATTTTGATTTAAATTTTCCTTTCTTTTGTTGTACTGAATTCCATGAGAGAGTTTTATTCTTGTTTAAAAATGTGTGCTAGCAGTGAATGTGAAGATTTGACTCTGCCCCACAAAGCGACTGAACACTTGTTGCATAATAACGACCATATTTTGTATGTATACGCTCATAGATATTTCTAAAAAACGAAAAATATGTTACTTTCCTATGTTATGTTATGTCTGTATAGTTTTGCTGCCTTCTTTTGGTCTTTTTCACCACTTGACCACACATGACGTCATTTTGATCATTTTTCTAACTATTTTTTTGTGGTAACGCTAACGACTGTCGCCGAGCGCGTGGCAGACATTACTAAATCGTGCTTCACTAGTACTTTTTTAGCCCCGCCCACTCTGTGTTAGTTTGCGTGGTGCTATTTTTTGAGCGGAATTACACTTCCTTAGTATCTTAGTTCGTTGGTAGATATGATTGTAATCATTGTATTGACAAAGCCATCCTAGAAACCCGTGACATACTAGCACAATAACACATTTCACAATCCTTACTTGCCATAAGAACAGCAAGCGCAAATACCGAAATCATGACAACTTAAATCACATAACAATGGTGTTACCCCATCGATACAGTCCGAAATAATCTGATTAGCTCCACATAAAGGGCAACACAGCCTACGAACGAGCCTAAACAATGGGTAATATAGCTGTCTTCTTACTTCTTACGAACTTAAAATAGTTCTTTACAACGCTGTTACAGATCATAATAACTTCACGAATTTATGCAGTTGCTTTAAGGTTTTAAGTTTTAACTACGTTTATTGAACCTTAAGTTTCGACTCTTTGAAGAGAAATCACAGATAGTTAAAATTGTTGGTCTTCTTGCTTGTCCCCTCTAGTTTATCATTACCAATACGAAATACTTAATTAAGAAAAGCTTGAAATAAAATACTTTTCAACGGATACTAGCGCGGTTTTATTGAAGCCGAAACGTCGGGAAAATCAAAAATCAAACCAAATACCAAAGTACTTTCAATAAAACAGCCCTAGTTAGTATCCGTTAAAAAGTGTTTTATTTCATGTCTAGTGAGCGCGTAAGCATGAGAAGTGAATAAGAATAGCTTATTAATTTATACTAATAACTTGCTGATTTATCATACAAGTAAACCAAAACATGATTAGTGGAATCGCGTTCAATATTTACTATAATAAACACTGCAGATTTTTGGCAGATTTACAATGACTTTTTTACCATCGCCACTCTAAAAAGTGCGTTTAATTCAACGATAAGAGTGAATAATAAGCGATTTTATTCACCGAGTGAATAAAAATAATTTGAATTTGGAACAAGCGCGCATCATGAATTAGTACAAAAAAGTACCTATACCTACTGGCTGCTATGGAGCTATTCCATAGAGCTATAGTTACACAACAAAATTAAACGAAAAAAAATATCCCGCCAAATTTAATTAGGTTTTTTTAGTGCCTTATCTTTGGGTTCTTTTCTATCTATTAGAGGGAGATTGAATGTTCAGACTTGCATCAGTCCATTCCAACAGTCGTACGATATTCAGTCTGCAAAAATTCAAAGTCTATGCAGACTGATGAAATGGAATGATGCCAGACTGATCATGTAATCTGGGCGTGGTTGTTTTATGTCATTGGAAAACTTCTAATTTCACGCATGGGTCGGTCATGGGATGGGTGACCAAAAATGTTTTATCTCGAGCTCCTCCGTTTTAAATGCTCTAAGCTTCCGTGCCTCGGAAGGCACGTTAAGCAGTTGGTCCCGGCAGCATCTGCAGTCGTTAACACCCATCAATCCGCATTGGGCCCGCGTGGTGGGTTATGGCCCATCCTGCCACCCATAAGGAAGGCCTGTCCCCCAGCAGTGTGGGGACATTAAAAATGGCTGATGGTCAACTATAAATACTAAGTATAAAGTACTGTCAGAGGTACCTATTTGTTTTCTCGCAGTCAATGGTAAAAAGTAGAGTACACAACTCGTGAATAAAAAATTTCATCTCGGTCCTTTGTATCCCTCGCTTCGCTCAGGATTCTACTTTTGAATCCCTCGCTACGCTCGGGATTCAACTCTAGAATCCTTCGCTACTCTCGGGATCCAACTTAGTCCCTCGAACTAAATTCCCTTTTTATTCACTTGTTGTATAATCTACTATTTTGGACCTATCGAGTTTTCGTTTAGTTTTATAACTACGTGTACTTAATTATGCTGATGATTGTCTGTGGTTTTCATCTTTTTAACTCTTTAAACTATTCGAAAATATGTTGTAGAATACCTTTGTCACGATGGTAATGAGGATCAGTAACAGGGTACTTATTGTCTAATTTCAAAATCTATCGCAATCGCTTTCAAGATGTGATACATTGATGCTTCTTTTTGGCACTTATAAAAACTTACCAAAGGAATGCAGCAATGTGTCACATCCATCTGTCAAATGAAAGCGATTGCGATAGATTTTCGAAATTAGACAATAAGCCCCCAGGTTTGAATCCTATAGTTGTATTGATATAATATAAAACCATATTTGAAACTTAGGGAAAGATTTTTTGAAATCCGTTTAGAAATGGTTGAGTTATTAAAGGTTTGAAGGAAATGCCAAACTCAATGCAATATGTGCTTTATCACGTACGGCATAAGGTTCGCGTACGTCGCGATGATGTCATAAGTAAGGACCCCCCAAAATAACAGTGTTTTAGCATGTTTTAGCTCGTACAACTTCTCAGGTTTAAGAGATATCGCAAAAATGTCTTCATAGTTAATCATGTGGTGGCATAAGTTTTTTGATAAGCCACTAAACAAAAATCGTTACTGATCCTCATTGTATAGCCCATGTGTACCTACTGAAAGCTAGTTGAGAAAGTAAAACTTAAAAAAAGAAAAACCGCCTTCAAAAAACAGAAAACAAAAACAGCTTAAAAATTAAATTCGTTACACAAATCAATATTAATAAAACACGTCTATTGAAGTCGGGTGGGGCTGGAGGACAACTTCATTTTTTTCTTAAAGCCCCACCCGACTTCATTAGACGTGTTTTATTAATATTGATTTGTGTAACGAATGATTCAAATATTATTTCTTGCTTTTTAGAGGTATTTAATTTTTAAGCTGTTTTTGTTTTCAGTTTTTTGAAGGCGGTTTTTCTTTTTTTTTAAAAAGCTTTTTTATTTTCAACTTTTTAGTGGTAGGTATGTAAGCGCAGCGTGTAAATATTTTTTTGCTTTATATTATAATATTTTCAAATGCCCAGAACTCAATTATAATATTTTCAATGGTAAAATGCCCAGAACTCAATTTCAAAATTTACGCTGTTTGTTTTTGAGGAGTTCCGTTGTGTCATCGTAGTCCAAGTCTAGTCCAGAACGTTGCATCGCAAACCATGATTTGGTTTGTTTTGGATTGCCATAAACTTACCAAAACCTAAATCACTTTACTTATACTATTTGATTTTGAAGAGTTCCTTTATGTATCTTCGAAGTTCGAAGTCCAATAACAATGAAATTAAATTGTGACCACTCTTGAAGTATACCCTTTCAAATAAAAAAATAATCATCTAAATCGGTTCATAAACAAAGAAGTTATGTCCGAAATTCCATAAAAACTCGTGCGATGGCGAGCTAAATAATTGATATTTTTCAGGATTATGAAAAAACTACTGGCCAGATCTCTGTAAAAAATTTATGGGACCACACACGAACTATGTTCTTTGAGTTAAAAAAAGAATTGTACAAATCCGGTAACAACTGACGAAGCTATGTTAAAACATACATAAAAAAAAAAAACCGTCGACTTGAGAACCTCCTCCTTTTTTTGAAGTCGGTTAAAAAAGTTCAACAGCCGTCTTCACTTTAACTGCTATTTGTCGTACTTTCGCTTTAATATATATGTTGATTTCTGAATACCCAAACCGACTACACCCTTTACAAACACCCAAAACTCGTCTTAAGAATGGTCATTATTGTGTTAACTAATAAACTAAGTAAATTTTGATCATTCGTGTTAGATTTAGACACATAATGTATTACAGTAATACAGGTGTTGTACCTAGGTACCTACTGTTTAGGTTAGAGGTAAACCCAAAAAATCAATTTAAACTGATTCACTTTAACTGCTCCTATACTAACAGTCACTCTAAACTTGATGTTATACATTTAAGTTAATACATGTTTTTCTATTATTCACTATAACACTTAAGCTTACTTTGAAAACGTTCTTAAAAGCAACCGGAAGGAAACTTTAGGGTTCCATAAAAACTACCACCTTGGAAAGATCAATGATACCCCCTAATAAATGGTTCCCTAAGAGATTAAAGTTACCCCACGTCACACAATATTTACGAGTTATAAACATGCAATGGGACATTCACGCATGCATTCGTGATAACAGAAAATCATAACGAAGCAGTACCACTTTTGTACTAATTAATCTTAGAATAATTACACCAAGAAGCCGTGTCCTTGCATGCAAAGTGAGGCTACTAATACTGAGTCAAAATGGCTCAGTATTCAGATTTATATCCTTTTACGTTACCTAATCCTAACTAAAATCCAGTAATATAATAACTAATCTCATAAAGGTAGGGAAATTGAAACTGTTTTGTACTTATTAATTATGATTATAATAATGGACAATAAAAATCTGAAAACGGCGCCATTTTGGCTGTTTTAGTTGCCTCGCTTTTGACAGCGCGCTTTGTAGAGAATTACCGTTCTAGGTGTAATTATTCTAAATACCTAATTAATAAGACACTGAAATATGAAACAACTGCGTTTAATTTTGCTTCATACACACAGGTATTTCTGGTGAGATGGTTTTGCCATTTGATCTATACTGCATAGGTACCAAAATATGAGCTGGTAATGTTATATTTTATAACGATTCCATTCTAAACTAGGTACTTACTTAATTATGTTATTATCTGCAACTCAATTCAATTGGCAAATTTATAAATAAAGGGTAGCTTACTTATATTTTGTTGTTTTTAAATTTTGTATAGGTACTTTTACAAATAATTACTAACTAATTGGTCAGACAAAGCCACCGGGCTTTCTTTTTATTCTCTCTATTTAATTTGAAAATTATTTGTACATAACAATTTGTTTATATTAACCTATCCAATTGTTAATAATGTTGTTTTAAAGATTAATTTAAAGAGCGCCATCTAGCTTTTAAGTTCTGTACTACAATGAATCAACAACTTCAATTGCGTCCAGATATGTTCTTTTGATCGTACCGTACCTCCGTTCCGTACCAGCGTTCCGATCAAATAAGTCTGGACGCTACTTTTGCCCGTTCCGTACCTCCGTTCCGTACCACCGTTCCGATCAAACCGCCGAACGTCGCCGCGATCACGTCCAGACTAGCGCCGTACCGTACCTCCGTTCCGTATCAACGTTCCGATCCAATAGTACAGAAGCCCGTAGTAAATTTAAATTACGAAAAAGGTTACCGTTTGCCGTTGTGATTTAGTTATTTATTACAAAATTATAGATACTTTAACCTCTTCAGACCTGAATGTCGTTTAATTGAGATAATACTTACTTTACGTTATTTTTGGATCATTAGGGGTTCAAATAAACACAATAAATTATTTTTATTTTTATTTATTTTTTATATAGTGGCAAATTATATATGCACATATGTGTACCTCAGGACCGAACGTGTGATATAATGACTGAAGGAACTGAATTTCACTTAATTTAAATGTGTGATACTTTCCAAAGCAGTTGTTTTTAATTATGCATAAATATATCCCGCACTTCAGGGATTCAGCACGGTGACGTGAGGAACATTGGTCGCAGTCGGCATTTGGATGCGATCTTAACATCCATGAACCGTGGTAAATGTCCAACGCCATCAAGCCGGATCTCTGGTTTAGGGAGGGGCACCACTGCTCGTTGTTTCTTTTTAGGTTCTCCACTCTCATTATTGACCGGAAAAATTGGCTGCTCAATGTTTTGACAGCTGGTGCTTGGTCTAGATGTAAAATCAAGATCAATTCTCCCACCGCTGAATTTCGTCATAGCAGTGGCAACATTGAGCCTGTATAGAAGAAGACCAAGCTTGTCCTGAAGTTCTTTGCCTTCCTTGTTGCAGCAACAGATGTACATTATCCAGCAGTTGACAATATTTTGATCTACCAAGTGGCTGAAAGCTCTGACGCTCCACTTTTTAGTACGCATAGCGCTTCGATAGTAGGCTATGAGCCTGTCGCAAAGGTTAATACCCCCATTCAGGTGTTGTAACTTTTCCAACTGTGGGCTGCGTACGTCTATTTTTCTTTTTACAGATTCACCATACAGGTGCACATCGGAGAAGACCCTGTACAGTGGAGTGCATGGTAACAGCTTTGGTGTCTTTCCATTTTAGTATACATGCCTTTTCATAATTTCTGACTTTCTCATCAAACTCACCACATTTTAATTGTTTATCAGTTTTTAATTTCTTGAAGACGTCTCCAAACCTATTGCCCTTTACAGTTCCTGTCAAATAGACAATATTTTAATTTTCATTTATATATATTGTTCGAAAAGTAGAACTCGAGTCAATGTGTCTTTGATGAGGGTACAGAGAGTTCTCTGCTCCAGTAAAGACGGGTTTGAGGAAGTCCCCATGAGTATTTAGATGCCAGTAAACTGTAAAATCTCATTTCCACCATTTCTTTGCTCAGCCAGAATTGACGTGAACTAAGCTTTTCTTTACTTTCTCCACTTTCGACAGGCTCCTCTTCAGACTCCGATGAGGAAGACAAATAATCAGCTTCTGAGGGCGAATACTCTGGCTCGTCATCATCGCCAGAAACATCCACATGACTTGCTTCAAGAGCCTCAGCTATAGCTCTATCATCTATGACCTGCTATCAAAAGAAATTTCTTACCTACTTTTTCTTCGTACTAATAACAAACATACGATTGGATCCTGAGGTGCACACAAGTGTACTTTGAAAACAAGATGTTACATTTCTATGAAAAAAAAAAATTGCATAAAATTCTACACTATCATTTCAAAGAACAACTATTCATGCACCCAATTATACAAAAGAATTGATTAATTATCAGAGATTAATATTTTGACCTGTTTTTTAAAGTTTTCGCACAATTGATGTGAAAAAAACGGTGTACCTTCGATTTCGAATAAAATTTTCATCCACTTGCAATGCTTTTATGCGCCACCATGCGGTTTTAGCACATGCTGTTAGGTTTAGTCAACACGAAATAACGCAAAAAATCGTCAAGAGATGGCACTAGCTGTAATAAAAAAAATATTTTAAAGGTACACGTATGTGTACCCAGGGTCTGAAGAGGTTAACAGATTGCAAACCGCCGCAACCTATATTTGTATATCTCCAAAAATGATTATTTTTTATTTTTCGAGGTTAATCACATGGTTTAGCTATTGTCGTTTTCTACAGCGCTATGTTTGATTGCCACTGATAATATTAAGACTATGAAAAGTAGCCATACACAGATTTAAGACCAGATAAAGTCCATCCATTTCATCTGGTCTTAAATCTGTGTATGGCTACTTTTCACAGTCTAACTATTATCAGTGGCAATCAAACATAGCGCTGTAGAACACGACAATAGCTAAACCATGTGATAAACCTCGAAAAATAAAAAATCTCATTTTTGGAGATATACAAATATAGGTTACGGCGAGTTGCGATCTGTAAAACTTGGGTTAAAGTATCTATAATTTCAAAATAAATAACTACATCACAACGGCAAACGGTACCTAACCTTTTTCGTAATTTAAATGTACTACGGGCTACTGTACTACAACCTCCGAACGTCGGCGTCGCCGCGATCACGTCCAGACTAGCGCCGTACCGTTCCTCCGTTCCGTTTTTCCTTTGAACGGGGCGAAAAAACCGACTCGCGATGGATCGGAGCGTACCTGTCGGCGATCGAGACGGCGTACCTCCGCACCGTTCCGAACATGCGTCCAGACTAGCGTTCTTTGTTCGCGACGCTCAAGAGCGAGAGATACGGGTACGGGCAAAAGAGCGAGAGATTCGAGGTGGATCGGGGCGTACCTGTTCGGCGAACGGAACGGCGTACCTCCGCACCGTTCCGAACATGCGTCCAGACTAGCGTTCTTTGATCGCGACGCCGATCGGAACGGAGGTACGGTACGGGCAAAAGAACATATCTGGACGCACCTTGTATCTATTATTGTATTGATCCGAATAAAGGTATTGTTTAACAGTTTTTTCATCATACGCCCTTGATCATAGGCTTTGCGCGCCGGCTATCAATTAGTGGACGGCCGGCTGCTAGCGTGCGTTGCGCATACGCATTCTGCTTGACATGACGCTGTCAACACATTGTATTAGATGCAATCGCTGAATTAATGGACGATGAGATGAGTTTTATTCACTATCTATGTAGTAATATCAAGGAATCTAGGTACTCAAATTAATTGTATGAGTTAGATAAAATCAGAACGTATTTTTGCATGCACCTATAATAATCAATTTATTGTACGCAAAGACAAAACTCGTTTAAAATATAAAATATGTATTAGGTAAGAATTTAACAGAAAAAAACCGGCCAAGTGCGTGTCGGGTCACGCGCCGTAGGGTTCCGTAGTTACCTTATACCATACCATATTTAATACCACTATCATTTTTCGCCTACCAAAATAACTTTGTTTTTCACAGTGTTGGTATGAATGACAAAGTTATATTTGCGGTTTTGTAAATATATCATAATATATCTCGAAAACTAATTACTTTATCTCGTTCAAACCAATTTTCGTTGAAAGTTTTTATTAAGATCTATAGCATATATTTTTTATACATTTTTCACTCTCTTATTTCAAAAGTTAGAGGGGGGGGACACACATTTTTCCACTTAGGCAGTGTTTATCTTTCAAACGGTTGACTTTGAAAAAAAATTGTCTTAGGAACCTCAATGTCATTTTTTAAGACCTATCTATAGACACCCCGCATGTGTTTGTATGAAGAAAAAAATGATTTTCAGTTTCAGTATAATGTATGGGGAGCCCCCCCTTAATCTTTATTTTTTTTATTTTTGTGTTAAAATCGTTAAGCGGTTAACAGAATACATCTACCTACTAAGTTTCAACTGTGTAATCCTAATACTTAAGGAATAAAATGGCTGTGACATACGGACGGACAGACAGACATGACGAATCTATAAGGGTTTCGTTTTTTGCCATTTTGGCTACGGAACCCTAAAAAGGACTTATTGCTAATCAATAACTAACTAGCAATCATACAGGCAAGAATCATAATAATAACACTTAACTGACTTAACGTAGGAATTATACGCAAGTCGCAGGAATCAGAGATGTTAGTTAACGTATTTGAGTATGGCCGCCAAAAATTGTACATTTGGGAAAAAATATGTGTCCATCTCATATTGAATATTATAATTCCATATTTTATATTATTAATTAAAACTTGTGATTTTTATCTGGTTCGCAGTATCATTTTTATTCAATGCGAGTGATTTGAATTAATTTTGTTTGCCTATTACGAGTGCAATTTATTGTTTCGTAAAGAGTTAATTTTGATTCCCATAGGCGGCCATTACACACGTCAATCTGGTGTGATCTGATCAAAACCGCAGATTGATGGAATTTGATGCGGTTGGTTTGCGACGTTACACGGTCAATCCAGCGAGATCTGGATCGCAGTAGATCTTGGTAGATTGACAATCTACCACGATCCACGGTGGGCTTTGGCAGGGTTGCCAACTTTTTGCATTAATTTTCGCGTGATATCGATCGATGACCTGAGTGGTGCAGTATTCAACATGCCAGTCTACCGCGCAAGAGATCCTGGGTTCGATTCCCGGACGTAATTGAAATGATGTATTTTAATTTCTGTGACGGTCTGCGTATAATAAGTACCTATCTATTTCGAAAAGTAAGTAAGTACCTAGTAAAATCTGTTGTCTAGCACCCATTTTATGCCTTGATTAGTTAGGGTTAGATGAATATCGATATTTAATTTTACACGCACAGGTGTGTAAAATTTCATCAAAATCAGTTCAGCCTTCTGAAGCTGAACTGATTTGGATGAAATTTGGCACTCAGTTCATAGCTTGGTAATATCGTATTATAAATTTTAATACGATTTTTTATAAATTTTAATTCGATATTACCAAGCTATGAACTGAGTGCCAAATTTCATCCAAATCAGTTCAGCTTCAGAAGGCTGAACTGATTTTGATGAAATTTTACACACATCATATATAGTTTATAGCCTGGTATAGTATAAATATCGAGGTAAAATAGTATTTTTCAAAACATTGCAAAAAATATAGAGGTAGGTTTATGGGAAATTTATGAAAAAATATAGTCCTCATTTATTTTTAACTAGCTTCCTTTAAAAATTAAAAATAGGGTACATACATAGGGTAAGTACTTCCCAAAATGCTTTTGCAATGTCAATACTAGAAAGATATCGAGCATCCCTAAGGTTATCCAAAATTTCACTTATTAACGGAAGGCTATAAGCATCCTTTTTAGTAATTGAATTTAATTTGCGACTGTCGACGCAGAACCGCCAATCGCCATCCTTCTTTGGTGTTATTAAAACTGGGGAAAGCCAGGGGCTCTCACATTCCTCAATAACGTCAAGTTCCAACATTTTATCCACCTCATTCACGAGAGCTTTCTGTTTCTCTGGAGAGAGTCTATAACAACGCTGACGAATAGGTGGGGCATCGCCCGTATCAATTTTGTGACAAATTAAATTTGTACGACCAAGCTTGCCATTCTGTTCGAAAGAAATATTTTTAAATTGATCAATGACATCAGAAGCGATAGTTTTCTGAACGTCAGACAAATGGGAAAATGATAAAACCTGAGTATCAGTAGAACTATTTATAGTATTAATTTGGGAAGAAATATTTTGTAAGGGTATTTTGGGAAATAAGTCAAACTTCTTCCAAAAGTCAATACCAAGAATAAGGGAAGGATATATATCGGAAAAGACCAAAGCTTTAATTAAATGAGTAGAACCGTTAAAGGTCATGGGCAAAAGCATATACCCAGAAGACTTCACAGTATTTTTATTTGCAACCATTACTTTCGCAGACGACTTGAATAGAGTAAACCCAAGGTTTACAAATTGTTTATGAGAATCATTACCTAATACAGTAACACAACTTCCACTATCTAATAATCCGGAAAATGTTTTACCGGCTATGGAAACATTGGTAAAAGGACGCTGGTTATCAATTTCCTCGATAAAAATGGAAGTGCTAAAATAATTTAATAAATCTTGATTATCTTTAGAATTTAGGGAAGAACTACTATTCAAGTCGCTATCTAGTTTTTTGGAGACGAAGGCCTATTGCATTTAGGACAATCAGTAGCCTTAGTACCTTTAAAGCCACATTTAAAACAAACGGGATCCCGGGGTTTGTCACAGTTATTAATTGAGTGCCCATTAGTCCTACAACGTACACAGAATAGATGGGACTGAAAGGAAGGCGCATTATCGACACGATTGAAATGATTACCCGGGCCGGAAGACTGACCGGAAATGCGGTTTGTAGAAGGAACTGGAACAGAACGAAGTCCACTGTCAACAGGAGGTGAAGACTGGAAAGTATGTCTGACAGGTGAATGAATTCTAGCAGGAGCAGGAGTCCTATAACCTGGTTGTGGAGTGGAACTACCAGGGGAATATTGGGAATTACCTGAAGTCGCAATAGAGCTACGCTGGGAATACTGGAAATTACCTGGGGGTGCAATATTAACCCGATGGGAATACTGGGAATTACCTGGGGGTGCAATATTATCCCGATGGGAATACTGGGAATTACTTGAAGGAACGATATTATCGTGATGGGAATATTGGGAATTGGAACCTGGAGATGTGAGAGGGATATCCTGAGAAAAATGTACAGTCCGAGCAGAGGGTCTTGCAACGTAATTAAATTCCGAAGCACAATTGTTTAGTGGCTTCGGTTCGTGAAAATTTCTGTCTCTATCGATCATATGATCATAAGATTGACAAGTAGTTATAAGCGAGTCTATCGAGAAAATATTATTAAGAGCAACAAATGTAGAATAACAAGGACGAATATTATGAAGTAAAATATCAAGCTGTTCCTGCTCAGATAATTTTCTAGAAAGCCTGGAAAACATTCCAAACATAACAGAAACATAGACTATAATGGATTCCCCTAAGCCCTGTGTACGATTACGAATAGCTTCCATTAACTTATAATCATAATCGTGAGCACCAAAATCTTTTATCAGGGATTCCGTTAATTGATCCCAAGAAATATCCGGATTTCGAAATAATTGGAACCGGAACCAGTGTAAGGCATCTTCCGTAAATATTTCGAATGCGTGGTTTCGAAGAGTGGTTTTATCGATATTGCGGGAAATAGAAAATTCCTGAATTTTCTGGAGAAAAGAACGAGGACATGACTTGCCATTAAACGAAAAAGATTTCAATTCTTTGATTGAAACTGGATGGGGAGGATTTGACTGTGGCCTGTCAAGGTGAAGGTTTGAAGGGGCAGGGTATAAAATTGGATTGGGAGGAGAAGTGGAACGTTGGTCACTTACAAATTTTCGGACTGGTTCAGCAGCTTCAAACGTCAAGAGTTCGAATCTTTTTTCTAATAAGTCAAATTTCTGTTTAATACTAGAGTAAAGTTCGCTATTTTCGGGGCAAAGGAGAATATCGATCCTATCCAAGCGAAAATAGGAATGGTTCAGGAAGGTTTCGATTTTTCTAGTTAAATTTCGTTTACCGCCTTCGATTTGGTCAATCTTAGCGTCGATATAATTTAAAGTAACCGATAATTGCTGAAGATCGGTGTCGGGTGACAAAATGGAGTCTACGACTTCCTCAGATGGAAGAGTCTCTAATAATTTGGAAACTTGAGTACGCAGCTTAATAATGGTATCTAGTGGTACTTCACCCCTAACTTCGACTTCATACACCAACTCCGCCTTATTAAGGTAAACTACATTTATAAAGCGAGCCATTTTACACAGAAATAAATATTCACAGAGCAAATAATTCCTACGTGACTATGTGACTATACGTACCTACCTAAAGAGGCAAACAGCAAAAAGATAAAAACTCCTTACTGAGAGATAAAATCCTTCTTTATCAAAGTAGGTTTCTATGCCAAATAATTAGAGCAAAAGTTGAATTTAGAGTAAAGTGATATTGAATTTAGAGATAAATTTAATGAGAATAAATTTTGAAAGTAAAATTAAATTTAAGGTCGCCCAATTAAAATGGGTAGATGAGATGAGATAGATGAGATGAGATAGATAAATGAGTGGTAGTTGTAGTGAGTGTAGTGGTTCGGTACCTCTTAGTCGGACTCGAAATCCTACGAGGTACCTTAAGCGCTTGTTTGACTTTCCAGGATACTCTCCTGGAAGTCAAGTTGTATGTATGCTCAGGTCCAAGAATAACTATACAATTACTTAAAATAATTGTATAGTTTAAACTCGTGAACCTAAGTATACGTGCTACTGTCACTAGGACAGCGTGATTGTGTATCTGAATGTTTATGTATGTAGCGATTTGACCAGTGTCCTGTAAAGTAGGGTATAGTGTATTTAGATGCTTCTAACTACAGGATGAAATGAAAATGCAGTTACGTGGAGTTAGTTTTGTCGGTGGAGTTTAGTGTGAAGTGTGTATGTATGAATGCACTGTCGGGGAGTCGCCCCGACCAAGTGCTGTGATTGGAGAGTAAGCACGATCGGAGAGTCGCCCCGATCACGTGCTGTGATTGTGAAGTAAGTAGTGCACTACCGGAGAGTTGCCCCGGCCAAGTGCTATGAGTGTGGGGAGAGAAGTGTGAGTTTGCCAATAGTTGCCTAAAATTATCTACCTTGGGGAAGGGTGTTTTAGAATTTAGAGAGTGGGGTTCTTGCCCCACGTTGGGCGCCAAAACTGTAACGTTACAAAGAAGAGGGGAAGATAGAGAGCCTACCTAGAGTAGAAGGATTGAATCTAGCTAGTTAAGGAGCAAAGTAGAAAGATGGAAATATAGTACAATTAACATTTATTTACACTAAACCTAACAGAAAGGAAGCTAAGGAACTTAAATGCTACGAGGGAGGATAGGGGAAGGGGCGATTCTTCAGAGGCTTGCAGAGGGACAGGGGAACGTTGTCTAGCGCGCGGAGAGGGGACGCGGAAGGGACGTAGTGGTACCGTGGATGAGCAGCGTAGACAGGCCGGAGATGGAGCGCAGATGAACGAAGGCTGGCCGCAGATGGAGCGTTTCAGCAGTAGAATAGTAGGTGCTGCCCAGCAGGAGTTGGAGACTCGCAGCACCCGTAGAACTATTAGTTGACACTCGCGGCGCGGGCTTTCTTGTAAGGCCCGGGAACACTACTTGTTTACACCGTAGATCTCGAGGACTGACTCACCCACGTAATAGGTTTGACAATCCTTTTATACTTACAGTAAATTTTGAAAAACCGAAAGAAAAATGTAGAAGAAAAATAATACAGCATTTCAAAATGGGAATTCGTGTATTCGCTCGGCAGCAATACAAAAGAGCGGGATGGCCAATAAATTGATAGACAACCTACGCGAAGTGTGAGTAGAATTGAAAAAAGCAAATAAACTTAGCTGTCACTTGTAAACAAGCAGCTGTCAAAATAAATACAAAATTATAACCTCACTTTTCCACTAAGTATGAAATTTATGTATGAAATTCAATAAAATTGTATGAAAAAGGATGAAACTACAAACCTAATAAGAATCGCCGTAAAAAGACGAATAAATTGCTGCCAAGCAAATGCTTATTTACAAAGAATTTGGAAAGTTATGGCCAAAAAATACTTATTCCCTAAGAAACTTAAACTAATTAAAACTAGTTTAAAACTAAGAGCTCAGAAGCGACAGGCAGCACGCTACAGGGTACCAAACTAACTGTGTGCCAAATTTTTTCATCTTTTACTGCAATCCAATATTTTTAACCGACTTAAAAAAGGAGGAGGTTCTCTTTTCATCTGTATATTTTTTAAGGGATTCTTCAAATGCCCACGCGCATGTAGTCACGGCCGGAAAGAAAGTTAAAATAAATATGGGTTTTATTTTTTATAAATTTCCCAAATGTACTACAAATTAGTTTCAATGTTTAAAATAATTAAAATGCCTAGGGTACCTTTGATCGAGATAAAAAATATAAGTTTTAATCTAGACTATAAACTGTTTGCCAAATTTCATCCAAATCAGTTCAGCTTTCATAAAAAACAAATATTCAGACGAATACTCAGACGTCTACCATGGTAGACTGACAATCTAGCACAATCTAATGCGATCCGATGTTTTTAACCGACTTCAAAAAAAGAGGAGGTTCTCTCTTAGGTGAGGTCCATGGTAGATTGACAATCTACCATGGTAGACTGACAATATAGCACAATCTAATGCGATCCGATGTTTTTAACCGACTTCAAAAAAAGAGGAGGTTGTTTTTCTGTTCGTCTGTGTGTTTTTTTTCAAATGTCCATCCGGATGTAGTCGCGGGCGGAAGCTAGTTAAAAATAAATATGGGCTATATTTTTATAAATTTCCCAAAAGTACTACAAATTAGTTTCAATGTTTAAAATAATTAAAATGCCTAGGGTACCTTTGATCAAGATGAAAAATATAAGTTTTAATCCAGACTATAAACTGTTTGCCAAATTTCATCCAAATCAGTTCAGCTTTCATAAAAAACAAATATACAGACAAACAGAGAACCTCCTCTTTTTTGAAGTCGGTTAAAAACATCGGATCGCATTAGATTGTGCTAGATTGTCAGTCTACCATGGTAGATTGTCAATCTACCATGGTAGACTGACAATCTCCCATAGTAGATTGTCAATCTACCATGGTAGACTGACAATCTAGCACAATCTACTGCGATCCGATGTTTTAACCGACTTCAAAAAAAGAGGGGGTTGTTTTTATGTTCGTCTGTATGTTTTTTTTTTTGGGTATTTTTCAAATGTCCATCCGGATGTAGTCGCGGGCGGAAGCTAGTTAAAAATAAATATGGGCTATATTTTTATAAATTTCCCAAAAGTACTACATATTAATTTAAATGTTTAAAGAAATAAAAATGCCTAGGGTACCTTTGACCGAGATCAAAAATATCATAAGTTTTAATCCAGACTATAAACTGTTTGCAAAATTTCATCCAAATCAATGCAGCCTTCATAAAAAACAAATATACATACGAACAGAGAACCTCCTCCCTTTTTGAAGTCGGTTAAAAATATCGCATCGCAACAGATTGTGCTAGATTGTTTTTTAATGATTTTTCGAATGTCCACCCACGCGGATGTAGTCGCGGGCGGAAGCTAGTTAAAAATAAATGTGTACTACATTTTTATAAATATCCCAAAAGTAAGTACTATAATGTTTAAATGTTTTGAAAATAATACTTATACCTCGAAAAAAAGGTGCCAACCCTAAGCCAGACCAAGCCAGATTGACGTAGATTGACAATCCAGCACAATCTGATCACGCCAGATCGCGCCAGACCGCGCCAGATTGAAACAGATCGCGAACAACGTTACACAATCAATCTCTGTCAATCTTTGTCAGTCTGGCGCGGTCTGGCGTGATCAGATTGTGTGTGTAATGGGTGCCATACAAATATTATGTGTCCCACTGAGACATCTCATACTTTGACGTCACATAAATGCAGAACTATTTTGTGACCCGTTAAAACTTTAGCACTTCTGAAATGTTATGTTAATTTGCTAAGTATAAATTTATTATTTTAATAATTAAACCCAAAAAAAGAATAATAAAAACTAATTTGAAACTGTGTCTTACTTTTTTTTCCCGAATGTTACTTCACGTTAGTTACCACGAATGACAACGAAACTAGCTAGATTCCCCGCCTGTTATAATATTTTATAGCTATGGCAACACCCAGCTCCAGGTTGGCCAACGTTTAGGAAGAAACGCCATTTTGTTTACTGTCAAAGTGATCTTGAATGTAGTAGAACGTTTTGTCTCGGGAGTTTTTTATATTTTTAAGTGAGAATAACACGGTCAGAATGCAAATTTTCTATATTATTTTAGATCGTGTGTGTAGATAAGACTATTCTTTTGACAAATCAAACTATGCGGCATCCTAAAACTCAAAAGTCACATATTAAATATTATTTTTAGGTCATATCCACGAGTTTTTTCATTCACGAATGATACCGTGTGTTAGAATCTAAAATCAAAAGGCCTTCCTTTTTGTAAGAATCAGGCACGTATCCAAGGGGGGGGATAGTTGGGATTTATCCCCCCCCCGAAATCCAGAACACACAGTACAGGACAGTACCGGCGTTAGGGGAGGGCGAGCACGGGTGACCGCCCGGGGCGCCGGACATAAAGGAGCGCCGCAGGCGTCCTTTTGTACAGTCAGTAGCACTAATCATAAATATTTTTCGACGGAGTGGGGATAAGTTCGCGCATGTGCTCTTGTGTGCGACCAATAGCGCGTGCCCCTCTCCCGCCGCCCGCGCCCCTCACCGCAATGCATACCCAAAATACGCGTTCCGCGCAATCCCCACCCGATTTCATGATTCGTGCCACTGACTGTATCCGCAACCGCGGCGTTCGCTCCCCACCATGTACCGCCATTTTTTAGTACTTATAAACAAGCAAGATTAGTGGATTAACTGATTAAAAATTGCACTGCGCGGCTGTTTTTTTTGCTATAAACAACCAAGATTAGTCAATGAAACTGACTAAAAATTGCGCTGCGCTGCAATTTTTTTTTATAAACAAGCGAGGTTACATGATTAGTAGATGAAACTGACTAAAAATCGCGCTGCGCTGCAATTTTTTTTATAAACAAGCGAGGTTACATGATTAGTAGATGAAACTGACTAAAAATCGCGCTGTGCGGCGGTTTTTTACTGTAATAAGCAAAATTAGAAAATTAGCAGATGAAACTGACAAAAATCACGATGCGCAGCTGTTTTTTACTTAAACAAGTAAGGTTACAAGATTAGTAATGCAACTGACTAAAAATCACGCTGCGCAGCCGTTTTTAATGTAAACAAGCAAGATTAGTAGGTGAAACTGACCAAAAATCGCGACTTTAATAAGCAAAATTAGAAGATTAGTAGATGAAACTGACTAAAAATAGGGCTGCGCGGCCGTTTTTTTTTCTATAAACAAGCAAGGTTACAAGATTAGTAGATTAAACTGGCTAAAAATCGCGCTGTGCGGCCGATTTTTTATTATAAACAAGCAAGATTACAAGACTAGTAGGTGAAACTGACTAAAAATCGCGCTGCACGGCCGTTTTTTTATCTAACGATCAAAATTTAAAATCTTGGAATCGCTGATAGGGGCGCCCCATAGAAATGTCGCCCAGGGGTGCTGGTAGTGCTAAAACCGGCACTCGTACAGGACTAAATCCAAATTTAGCGGGCGAGGCATTCTCCGTTTTGCGGGATGCAGTTGTCCCCCCCCGAATTAAAAGTCTGGATACGTGCCTGGTAAGAATCAAGTGTTTTACGAAGAACAAATTGTTTATATTTTAATATACTTACCTAAGATTCCTAAATAAAAACTACCTTGTGATAACAATCATTTTATTATTTTATTCCATGTAATTATTAGGAACAGTTTACTAATGTACACTAGGCTTAATTTTCACACCTGTTACCTCCATTCACGAATGTTACCGTGTGTTATGAATTCACGATTGTTATTGTACAATTTTTGGCGGCCATACTCATTTATCAATCAGTAGATTTATAGTACAGTACTTCTCCAGAAATGGACGCAACCTACCAAACCGTTCAGTTAGCCAAGATTTCTCTAACCTTATTTACAAGTTATGAATAAATTGCGGGCGTAACCACAACCACACCACTTAGCGGATCAAATGGTGTCATGTATGCAGCAGAACCTGCTCGTGTGATTGGTAAAACGATAAACTTCATATCGATCGAAATTATAACATAATCTAATCGATGCTTAGCTCATTGACATATAGAAAAGATTTAAAAGTTAACAACACAACTTTTATCGAATTGAGAATTTAACGTGAGAACAACTTAAGCACGACTTAAGTATAACTCAAATTTATTTTTGTTTTTGAATTAAGTTTAAGTTTAATTTGAGCATTTGAGTTTGAGAATTCTCAAATGTGACAGTTTAGACTTTAGAACATCAACTAGTGCTTAACTCAAAATTTGCGTTTCTGAACACGATTGACATTGTCATAAATGGTGAGGTTCACAAATCCATAAAACTTATAAAATTTGTTGCAATTTAGTAGTATCTTACTTTTAGAATATTTTTTTCAGCTTACATTATGAAAATATTGAAATCCAATCACGATCCATTACAAACAAAAAAACCGATAATTAATACCGGTGTTTTTACTTGTAATGGAACTTAAGTCGTCATCAACTATTTGAGCAAAACTTAACTGGTTCCCACTAAAATGCTCAATTCAGAAACCGGCGGTAAGTCTTGATGATGAAAATATTGAAATCCAATCACGATCCATTACAAACAAAAAAACCGATAATTAATACCGGTTTTTTACTTGTAATGGAACTTAAGTCGTCATCAACTATTTGAGCAAAACTTAACTGGTTCCCACTAAAATGCTCAATTCAGAAACCGGCGGTAAGTCTTGATGATAATTAGGTACGCTTAACTCTGTTCATCAATATTATCGATCATGTCAGGCGCTTGGCCTGGATATTTTGAAAATCTAATCAAAAACCCAATCGTTGTATATAAATATTATTAAATATATCCTACACACGAGCGGAAATCTAACAAGTGAAATGAATAAAGATTTTCTGTTAGGTATCTGTTTCATTAAGTAAATTTTTTGCTAATTCTATCTACGGGGGGGTACCTACGTAGGTAGTCGCGTGTTCGCTTATGCTAATACCTTTGCCTCTGTAGGTACTAAGTCTGTACTAAAACCATGAGTCAGCTGTTCGTTCGATTATAAAATGCATCCGCTTAGATGCACCCTTTGTTTAATGTGCTCTTTGTTGCAATTAGCTTTTGTAAAGCTACTAAACCTGAACAATGGCTCCGAGTTGCGTACAACTAACGCCAAAATTAGTGTTACACAACATAACATGTGATTTGAAGTAAGGAAAGATAAGGCACAGCTAGGGTTGCCAGATCGTAAGTCCAAAATATCTGGAGAATATTTGAAAATGTCGGGATTTTGCAGTTGTAGTCGGGAGAAATAACAATTTAAAATAAAAATGTAACTTATATGCCTGTATATACCTAGTAAGAAAACGGCCGCGCAGCGCGATTTTTAGTCAGTTTCATCTACTAATCTAGTACCTTTGCCTGTCTATAGTATGAAGAAATGGCCGCGCAGCGCGATTTTTAGTATGTTTTATCCAATAATCTTGTAATCTGTGGTTTCATCCGTGAAAATTATTGCTTTCTAGAGAACTTTCAGAACTGCTGATTTTCCAGGAGATTTTTAGATTTTTCGGGAGTCGGGAGCTCACTTGAAATTCCGGGAGAATCCAGGCGAATCCCGACCATCTGGCAACCCTAGGCACAGCACGGGAGTTTGTACCTACTTATAATCTTCTTCAAGATTGTTGTTATGTAGAGCAGTTTACTATGTATGGTTTGTATCTTCAGGAGTTACAGAAATAGCGTCAGGCAGAGAGTACAAATTTTATGAACACCAGCTTTACCTACTGCGTTTATCAAATTAAATTATTGATTAAAAACGTCGGTTGTAATTTCAGTTTCGCGAATTTGGTAAGCATCAAATATACCCAACAAGATTGTAAAAACTACACCAGTCTTTCAGAATTCATAAATAGGTGAGTGGGACGGGACAGGAAGGAGTAACTAGATCATATACTTACCTAGTAAGTTGTGTCATAGCTCTACAACAGCTATCATAACGAGAAGTCCATATTTTTATGATAATAAACAAGCGAGCATCGACAGCACAATAAATGAAGGCGATTGACAAATATCCAACAGTCCCTACTCTATTGCAATTTCGTCAATCAAGATATCGTTTCCGTAGTGTAGCGGTTATCACGTGTGCTTCACACGCACAAGGCCCCCGGTTCGATCCCGGGCGGAAACAGCAGTTTTTTTAATGGACATAATTTTGTGGCTGGCACTGATGCAAAATTATAAAAATGTTTATACCACATTACTACGTCGCAGTTTTAAAAATTTTTATCTTTTTACAATGGTGGACTGATACTTAGAAACATCAGTAAATTTTCATACAAACAAGGTAACTTTGAAGCCTTGGTACTCCACTAGGAATTGATCAAGCTGTGATCCAATGATTGGCCATCCAAGGAGTGAATGGAGGAGATCCAGATCGCTATACCCACCCAAATTCACGATTGTCGGAAATATAGTCGAAAGCATTCGATTCGAATCCGTTTCCGTACCGATAGATTCGAAAACTGCTATTCACAAATACATTCGACTAGCATTCGACTAACTTTCCGTCAGGAAAGCGCAGTGCATTTACAAAGTTTGTTAGCATAAGATAGAAAATAAAATCGATAAGCTGGAATTGATATTTCGTGATAAATGACTAAAATTTACATTAACATGTGCGACATTTAATAAATTATAAAAATACTGAATTCAACATGGAAACATTCTTTGTAAACGTGAACATTACTTCTTTCTTACAATAAAAAAATCTTTTTCCGTTTTGCGCTCAAGCTTAACTCTATGTACCGCAGCTTTGATAAATTTTGTTTTTTTCTTGGAAAATAAGGGTACTTACTAAAAGCAAAAGTATGGTTTGTTCAATATTTTTTTTTATACTTAGTAGAAATATTAACCTATAATCTTTAGAGTACAAAAAATGAGATTACTTAGGTACTACGTGGCCTTAATTTTGGGGTTTTAAATAAGCTTTTCGAATATACTTATAGGTAAATTTCAAGTTTTTTTTTCATTTATTCCAATCTTCTTAGTGTACGGATCTCTTTCCGATAAAAAAAATGCTCTCGGATAGTAAATCGAATTCAATTTACAAAGTAATGTCAAAAATATTCGATCCGATGATCGTGAATCGCGTGTTTCGGCAGACTTTCCGATTCGACTCGGAAAGTTGGTTTCCGACAATCGTGAATAACCCCCCTGGTCTGCGGAGGACCAACGCTTCAAAGTTACCTCGTTTGTATGAAAATCGACGAATGTTTCTAATTATCTGTCCATCATTGTATGTATATATAGGGTTACCATATCTCAGGATTGTCCTGAGATCTCAGGATTTTTGAACGTTTCTCAGGATTGAGGTTGAAAATCTCAGGATTTTTAGAGTTTTCCCTAAAATACAGTACATTTTAAACAAAACACTTCAGTATGTTCTCTACCTTCTTTCATAATTGGATATTTCTCTTTTAAAAACTTATGAATGCTACAACCCCCCCGTACCTTATTCTCAAACTACTGCAAATCTCAGGATTTTTCAATGGAAATGGGGTCTTTTCTCCGGACTTTTGATTTTTCCATCTGGTAACCCTATGTATATAGGCAGTTGTATTTAACAGAAGGCGTTACAGTACATATTCTGTGACAGAAGTGAATTCTTTAAAAAATATACTTACTCCTATTTATGAGTAAAGTATACGTACATCCATCTAACAAAAACTGTAGCACAACTTTCCTGATTCAAAGTGACTGTATAAGTAATTCAAACGTTCCTGAATCGAGATAATAACGCGGAAGAACGTTGACAATGTATACCAAACAAGAGCTTGGAAAAGGGTAATTAAACTTAGAAAGTGGTCAAGTGGTCGCCCGGTACGGCACACCACAGGAATGGATAATTTCTAAATCGTCCAGCATCTTGGTTCGCATTTAGCGCTTTATACCGACTGTGCTTATCTGATTCCATTTATACAAGTGAAGTGTCCATTACTCGACTAATTGTAGGGTTTATTTAAATATTTACGATACGGTGGGAATTACTCTACTTACCTTCATTAAAAACAAAACATGTTAACCTTCTCTCTTATGTGATCCTGGTACTTTTTCTTTATCTGCGGGGGTTATCTCCTATAAATTAGTATCTCACTAGAAAAACAACGTTGTGTTATCATTTAAGTTGTTCCCAAGAACCTTATATTTGACATATGAATATAAGATTCTTGGTTGTTCCGTTAGAAACTTCAAATGAAATTTCTGTCATCATTTAATAGAAAAGTCAAATAGTTGATTCTATAAGAATAAAGTTACATACATGGTCTCATTCAACACATACAACTAGTTGATGAGAATGAAAAAGGGCCTTTAACGCTGATGTTTTGTTTGTAGTACATGTACTTGACTGCATTTGACGTAAAGAAAGGCAACCACTGTCACTTCGTCGTCATCATTCGTCATTTTGTGGTTTTATCCACAAAATAGAGAGAAAAAAAGAGAATAAAACATCTTTTAACTACCTATAGGTACTTACATAATTATAATAAAACTCAAAAGCGTCAAGCTAAACCCATCAATCTATCTGAAAGCCTAATTTAACCACCCTTTAATAAAAACTAAATGGACACTAAACACTTTAATGTCGTTAACGAACTAAAAATACAGAATGATTTAGTAGTTCATTTCGATCAGGTGCCATAGTGCCGTAACGTAAGGCGCCGACGACACGCCGAGCGGTATCTTTATGACTGTGCTTTGCTTCTTCCGGTTTCGTAAGCTCCCTTGTGCAAGTAAATTAAGCTTTATCAAGTGTGACAGGGAACCACCAACAATAACATTTGTTTTAACGCTTGACGTTATTTTGAAGAACATTCGGAAAGATTGTTTGTTCGGTTAGTATGTAGAAATTGTTGATAACGAAGCTTTACTAAAGCAACTTTTTTTAAACTTTATTAAAGCAACGGCAACGCCACGAAATATAAAATCTGCGTAGATATAACTACACATTTAAAACAGTGCCTTCTTATCCTTTAAAATATATGGGCAATAGGGAATATGCATCATTTTTTTTTTAATCTTAATCAAAAGTATAACGCGTGAGAAAATTAATTGTAATATTAAAACTTTTCTCTTGCGTTTTTTTCTCGTGATATAGTTATTTGAAGTTAGCGCGCAGCAGCACCCGCCGAAAACGCTCCATACAAAACGGTGACGTCACACATCACGTTTCAGGCGTGTTTCGGCGCGTTTAATATGGAGTTAGCCAATAATCTTCAATTATCTCCCTAAATTTTGCGTTTAAGTACATATGTGTCATACAAAATATTATTTCTTATTCGATATTCTATCTGACTGTAAAGTGCATTATATCCGAAAATGAAAAAAAATATCGTTATTTTCCCCTGATTTCATCGTGTGATAAAACTAAAATAATACATTTTTTTTATTTTTTTTTCCTGTTCCATCATGTTTTTATAAGTATCCGCAGCGATCAAGCTCAAATTCATCAAAATCGGTGACTTAGGGGGCGTCCATTAATCACGTGATGTTTTTTTTGGCCAATTTTTAACCCCTCCTCCCCCCTGGTGATACATGGTGAGGTTTTACGTTAACCCCCCCCCCCCCCCCCCCCCTCTAAATCACGTGTATTTTTTGGTACAAAATAATCTCAACAATTTTTAGTTCGAATATGTCGCGGTGGGCGGGGAAATCGTCCTGTAACGGTGAGTCAACAATCACACACAGTTTTCGGTTAAAAGTCACACGTTCAACGAAAAAAATTAATACACGTGATATCTCACTACACCCCCCCGTCCCCCCTTGTGATACTTCGTGATGTTTTCAACTACCCCCCCCCCCCCCTTTCGAGGCTCACGTGATTAATGGACGACCCCTTATGCATATTCCCTATTAACTAACACACAATACCTATTGAGCATGTTAATTTTTCTCAACCAAGGTTCTAGATCATGAAATTTTGCACAGACGTTGTCAGGGGTACAGAGAAGGACATAGGGTACCTTTTATTCAGAAAAACGTACAGTTCCCGAGGGATAGTAATAAAACTACGGCCGCTACTTAGTTAGTTTATAATTATTTAAAAAAAATACCACCTAGCTACTTCAAAGAAATCGGCTTCGTATCCCTACTTAAACATAAATTGCATCATATTTGAGGTTCATAATATACTATGTAGCTTGAATTTCAGTTATACGATAGCCGGGTTCACGGGATGGGATTATCGGTCGATGAACTCCGCCAGAAGCATGTGATTCACGTGAATAGTGGAAACCGATCCTAACCACTGCCGACTGTTCTACTTCTGTTGATTTGTAACAGAAACTTGAAATCTGCTTAGAAAAGCTGGGTATGAAAAGGAGTGTTTCCAATTCCAATCCCGTGTCAATGGAAAGGTAAGCTAAGTTACCTACTCCTCCTACCTAGATTTCTAATTATTATTATAATAAATCTCGAAAAAATATTGTAGGTAGGTTATTTATTATCAAAATAACTAGCGGCCGCCCGCGGTTTTACCCGCGTGGTTCCCGTTCCCGTTGAAATATCGGGGTAAAAAGTATCCTATGTTTTAATCTAGGCTATCTACTATTTGTGTGCCAAATTTCAATCAAATCCGTTTGGTAGTTTTTGCGTGATTGAGGAACAAACATCCAAACATCTAAACATCTAAACATCCAACCAAACCCACAAACTTTCACATTTATAATATTAGTAGGATAGGATTTATAATATTAGTAGGATTAGTAGGATATTCTCATTGAAACTGACATAATATTATGTTATTGTAGCAACATTTACATAATCAGGGGCTGGTCATCGGGCAGCACGGGAGCGCGCGGTGGCGAGGCGGTAGCGCGTGGTAATGTTTTGTGCCATTTATACGTTTTGATTTTCCAGGCGACTTGCTAGGTGACGGACTTTTAAATGACAATCGCTTTAGGTTTGCGATTCCATTTTACAAGCGATTGTCGATGAAAAAGCCCTAATGGACTGAAGTATTATATATTCTGTGCTGAAGTCGCCTAGCAAGTCGCCTGAAAAGTCAACCCGTGTAAATCATCATATCAGCCGCACGACACCCACTGTTGGATATAGGCCTCCCCCAAGGATCTCCATGACGATCGATCGTGCGCTGTCCGCATCCAGCGGCTTCCCGCGACATTCACCAGATCGTCGGTCCACCTTGTCGAGGACCTAACCACGGAGCCACAGAATACATTATAGTACAACGGAGCGTCGTCCGGTGCGCGGTCGCCATTCCAGAACCTTTCCGCCCCAACAGCCATCGGTTTTTCTCGCTATGAGTCCCGCCCACTGCCACTTCAGCTGAGCAATCCTTCGAGCGATGTCGGTTACTTTAGTTCTCCTGCGGATCTCCTCATTTCTGATTCGATCACGCCGTGTAAATGCCACATTACATTACTACGCGCTGCCGCCTCGCCACCGCGCGCCCCGTTGCTGCCCGCTGACAACCCCCTGATTATGTAACTAACTGCAGTAAGAATCAATGTGACAACTTGTTACTTAAAGTAGCAATGTACCTAACTGCAATTTCTGTCAGTTTCAATCAGAAGTTCATTGCAACAGAGTTACAAAATCAGCCACAGGGACAATTATGTATTCTGTGACCGGGATGCTAAGTTTTATTTAATCAAAAATCTTTGCCAATGGAAAAGTAGCTTCCTACCTACCAGTAGATGTCAGATTATTTTTATAGTATCAAGTCTCGAAAAAATATTTAGGTCTATTGGAAACATTCCTCCTTTCTATACCTAGCTTTTTGGCAGGTTTCAAGTTTCTCAACATAAGATGTAACACTGATTTTGTGATGAATGCAAGAAAATTACTTATGATTGTAAAACCAACCAACTTTATTTTGTATAAAGTAAAATCTTCAATCTAATAAATTTTACTAGTCTTACTCGCTTTTATCACTAAAAGCATCTTTTCATTAAGAAATGGTGTCTATCTTCTTTTATTTCATCAATAAAATCTAAAAAGTGTTTGTGTTTGTAATGGTTTTTCAATTTAAATATGGTTTTCAATTTAAATATACATATTAGACAACATCACAAACATTGCTCTGATTTCAAAGTAGCTAAAGCACTTGTGTTATGCAAATCACAGACAACTTTGGAACTACAAACACGTAGACCTGAGCCAATAAAGAAAAGTTTGTTTTCTAAATTGACCCAACTGAGGACCGAACCCGGGACCTCAGAGATCGTGACATCTCGAAAACCAGTATACAAAATACTCGACCATGGAGGTCATCAAATCATTTTATTACCAAAAACAGGTCACTGTTGTTACAGTTCTGGCACAGTACTGTCACTGTGATAATAATTATTCTATCATACATTCTCTATGTGCAACATGCCAATATGCAATGGAAAGAAGTATTTTAAATGTAAGGAAATTAGATAGACTACACAACCAACATATTAGAAACAAGACTAAAGTTCAAGATATTACCTATAAAATAAGAAGGCTCAAATGGCGAAGGGCAGGCCATATGGTGAGGGGTAAGGATAAATGGAGCAAAATTGTTACACGTTGGTATCTGTTATGTATTAGAATTCATAGTAGTTTATATGTGGGTAGATACCAGCAGGTTATCTTGTTATTTAATAAGATTAATACATGAGGGTACTTGTGACTCACTTTTACTTTCTGTGTCTATGTTTTGCTCCCAAGCTCAATAAACGTTTTCATGTGAAATATAGTGTTTTAATGGACATAACAATGGCGACTCAGGAAAAATCAGTGAACTTTCGTGAATTTAACCCTAAAAGTGATTTGTGGAACAATTATATTGATCGACTAAAATATTGTTTTGAAGCCAATGGAATCTCCACAGATTCTGTGCAAAGGGCTAATTTTTACACTGTTTGTGGTGAACAAGTATTTGAAACGCTACTTGCATTAATTACACCCCGAAAATCAAATGAAGTGACTTTCAGTGAGATTGAACTTATTCTAACCAAACATTACAGTCCTAAGCAAAATGAAATATCAATGTCATTTCAATTTTATAAACGAGATCAGAAACAAGGCGAAACAGCAGCAGACTACATAGCTGCACTTCGAAAAATTAGTTCTGGATGTAATTTTATGAGTTTGGAGCGGATGCTTCGCGACAGACTCGTGTGTGGCATGCTCGACCACAAGTTGCAGTTTGAGTTATTGAAGAAGGATAATTTACAGTATGATGATGTTGTAAATGTAATGTTGACTTCGGAGTCTGCGGGAAAGGACGCTCGAATGATCCAGGGCGCCTCCGCTGCCGCTGCCAGTGCCGCTACGCAATACTCCGCGGTGACGTCACCGCCATCCCCAGAACCCATGGACGTGAATGCAGTTAGATCGAATAATAGTTGCCGATTGTGCTTTCGGTGTGGAGATCGTCATGGTGGAGAGTGCCGTTTTGTCAATGCAATTTGTCATTATTGTAAAAAGAAGGGACATATTGAAAAGATTTGCACTACAAAAAAAAGAAATACCTCTTCGAAAGTGAATTATACAAATGAAGCTTCTGACATGCAACTAAACGGTATATACAAGTTAGACAGTACGCGCACACGAGTGCCGGCGTACCAGGTGACAGTTTTGTTGGAAGGTGTTCCTGTGCTGATGGAAGTAGATTCGGGTGCTGCCTTTTCTCTCATCAACCGTCAAACATGGAACATGCTGCAGTCACGGTCTCCGCTGACTAACTTACCTAACCGACTGCGGACATGGAATGACTCTCCGGTGTCAGTGATGGGACAGACTTGTGTTTCAGTTGAGTTTAAGGACATTAAGTGTAAGCTTGATATTATTGTAGCTAGGGGATCAGGGCCTAATTTAATAGGACGAAATTGGTTTGAGGCTCTTGATATTTCTTTATCTATTAATTTGATATGTGATGTTGATATGACAATTGTAGATAATATATTATCCAATCATAGGGAAGTATTCAGACCCGGTCTAGGTACATACCGAGGGGATCCTGTCACTATCCAGTTAAAACCTAATGCGACTCCAAAGTTTTTAAAAGCTCGCCCGGTCCCGTTTGCTATTAAAGAACGCGTAGAAAAAGAGATAGATAGATTAGTTAGTGAGGGGGTACTCCGTCCAACTAGTTTTTCAGAGTGGGCCACCCCGGTCGTGCCTATAATAAAAAAGAACGGCGAGATCCGTTTATGCGGAGACTATCGCAGTACGGTGAACCAGGCTACGGAGTCGGATACATATCCTATGCCGACTGCTAGTGAAGTCTTCGCTGCGGTTGCTGGAGGTAAATTTTTTACTACACTAGATTTAGATCGTGCTTATACACAAGTGGTAGTTTCGAATACTACCGCACGACTTTTAACATTAAATACGTGTAAAGGTCTTTATAGTGTACACCGATTAGCTTTCGGCGTCAAGGCGTGTCCAGGTATTTTCCAACGACTGATGACGGCGCTGCTAGCAGACGTTCCAGGTGTAGCCATTCTGATCGATGACATCATCATCAGTGGTCGTACTCTGACGGAAATGACTCAGCGCCTAGATATAGTACTCGGTCGAATCGAAAATGCTGGCTTGCGTCTCAACGAAAGTAAATGTAAATTTGTTAAAGAGTCTGTGGAATTTTTAGGCTTCGTTATCGATTCAAAGGGTATCCACCCTGCACCGAGCAAGGTATTGTCAATAAAGAATACACCAGAGCCTAAAAATGTCCAAGAGTTACAGGCATTTTTAGGACTATTTAATTTCTACGAAAGGTTCGTACACCACAAGGCCACAATATTAGAGCCCCTACATAGGTTGCTCGACAAAACACATAAATGGCAATGGACGGAGCGTGAGCAGAGCAGTTTTGACACAGCGAAACGACTCCTGTCGTCTGAGCTCACACTCGTCCACTATGACTTGAATAAATCTCTTGTACTAACCTGTGACAGTTCGGAATACGGTGTTGGTGCAGTATTGTCACACGTTATGGAAGATGGGCAGGAACGGCCCATTGCAATGGGTTCTAGGACACTTCACTCTCATGAACGACGATACTCACAGCTCGATAAAGAGGCAGCAGCAATCATGTTTGGAGTCAATAAATTTTATAATTACCTGATGGGTAGATCTTTCAAGATTATCACAGATCATAAACCTTTATTGGGCATATTTGATCCTAAGAGACCAATTCCTACTGTTTTATCACCCCGTCTTATGCGAATAGCTTTGGTTCTTACCTCTTTTGATTATGATATAATCCATAAGCCTGGAAAGTCTATTGTACATGCAGACGGCTTGAGTCGATGGCCTCAGCCAGTTCCAGACCAACCCGAGCAGCAATTATGTGATATTCTGTTGATGGCTGAGACTCCTCAGGATTTCCCGGTCGATGTAGATCATATAGTCACAGCTACCAATTGTGATAGGGTTCTATCCCGTGTTAGTCATTATATATTAAGTGGATGGCCAGCTAAAGTAACTGACGAACAGTTGCGTCCTTATTGGTTACATCGTGCTGAATTGTCCCTCCATGAAAATTGTATTCTGTTAGGTTGTCGCGTGGTAGTGCCACAGTCATTACGTGAAACCGTTTTGCAAGGTTTACACAAGACACACAATGGCATTGTCCAAACGAAATCGCTAGCCAGGAGTTACGTTTGGTGGCCGGGATTAAATAACGACATAGAGGCTATGGTACAGACCTGTGACAAATGTCTAGAACATCGGCACATGCCTCCTAGATCAAAGTTTGAATGGATTACACCATCCAAACCCTGGTCTCGCATAAATATTGATTTTGCCGGGCCTTTTCAAAATAATACCTTTTTAATTGTTGTGGACGCATACTCTAGATGGCCGGAAGTGTTCATAGTCAATAACATGACATCAGCTACAGTAATCAAGCATCTTAGAATGCTATTTGCTACTCACGGCCTGTGCGAAACCTTAGTATCGGATAACGGGACACCATTTGTGTCCACTGAAATGAAACAATTTCTTGAAGCCAACAAAATACGACATGTTACTACAGCACCATATCATCCATCCACAAATGGATTAGCTGAGAGAATGGTGCAAACAGTTAAAGATAAATTACGCAAAATTGATAACATGCCATGGGACCTCAAAATCCCTAATATGTTACTAGGGCTGCGCGTTACACCTTGCGTTTCGACGAATAAAAGTCCTGCTGAATTATTAATGAATCGACGCTTAAGAACTTTATTAGATACAATCCATCCAGACAACCACACACGCATTTCTAGAGAAAACCAAGTTTTACGAAATGCTCAAGTTAAGTGTAGACAGTCTGATGTTGGACAGAGTGTTATGTATAGAAATTTCGGTAGGGGGCCGCGTTGGTTACCAGGTACAGTAGTTAGAAGAGAAGGGATGGCAAATTACGACATAGCCACAGATGATGGCACCGTTGTTAATAGGCACATAGATCAGCTTATTAAGCAAAAACACCCTGAAATAGAAACGGAGCAAGAAAGTCAGGAGAGAGAGGAGAGGTATGAAGGAGAAAGGAGGGAAGTGTGCAGTGATGATAATTTGGAAGTAGATGATGGTTCGCATGATCAAGATATTATAGAGATACCCAGTGAGGAAAAATGGGCTGAGATGTTAGGAATACCGGTAGAACCAGAGCCAGGTTTCTCTGGCGGAAAAATTAGAAATAAATTGTATGTTCATGATAGGACTCCTTATACTAGGCCTCACAAAGATTGTAATGTAATAGATTATATTAAGTAATCATTAATAAAAATTAAGATATAAGTTAAAATGAGTATTCAATCAGTGTAGTCTAGTTCATTAATATTCTGTTTATTTTGTTTAGTTTAGTTTGCCTTTGAACATACTTGGGGGAAAGGTATGTTATGTATTAGAATTCATAGTAGTTTATATGTGGGTAGATACCAGCAGGTTATCTTGTTATTTAATAAGATTAATACATGAGGGTACTTGTGACTCACTTTTACTTTCTGTGTCTATGTTTTGCTCCCAAGCTCAATAAACGTTTTCATGTGAAATATAGTGTTTTAATGGACATAACAGTATCCCAGAGAGGGCCACAGAAAGAGAGGTCGACCACAAAAGAGGTGGGACAACGACTTAGACGAAAGTAGCTGGAGTTAGTAGGAGCAGAGTGGCGGAGAACCGGTGGGAGTGGAAAAGGTTGGAGGAGGCCGTTGCCAATTGGCAACCAGACTTGCAGATGTCTGAAGCAAGAGGCTTGAATTGAATTTAATTGAACATTCTCTATGACAGTGACAGTGCTCTCAGTGGCATAGAATGTGTGTTCATTCTATGACACTGAGAGCACTGTCTCATCACTGACACTGATAGGTATAGGATGGACACATTCATAAAGAATGTATGAAAGAATAATTATCAAACAGGCGGTACAGTGCGGTTCACATCAGTGAAGCCACAGTTCTGGCACTGCAGTTCTGACACTGACACATCAGTGTGAATCAGGTTTTATCGGTAAGTAATAATAAATTTAGTTTAGACGCATTTACCTCAACTATAATTAAATAATAAATAACAATATTCATGGTGATAAAAAAACTACACAACCACAGGGAAAGGAAATTCTAATCGTCTGGAGTCTAAGGATTCATGCTTGAGGATAACTTGAGGATAAACGGGAATGGTAAGGAATGGGATCTGAAAAAGAAAACAATAAATAATTAAGCAAACTACAGAGATACTTTCAAAATAATTACATTTTGAATGAAAAATGTATTCATTTCTGCGTGAACAAAATAAATAGTCTTAATGGATTCCGTTGAGTAAGGGGTCTTTTGTTAGGTTGGATTCTAGGCGCTTTTTTGTTCATCTTTGTTTGTTAACAAAAAATTATACTTAGGTCAATAAGTTGGTACAATTTGAGGTAGTGCCTAGGTTAACACTTTACTAAGTCAAAGTTAAGTTTAATTGGTATAATTGAAGTAGGTACCTAGCCTAGTAAACTTTCAAGATTAATAACTTGTGGCCACCCACAGTGATGACAAAAACTTCTAATAATATAAATTAAGTTAAAAACATCACACAGTTCTATCAGTTATCAAGGTTTTACCTGTTGAATTCCATTAAATGACGCATAACTACATGCAGCATAATCAATACGCCAACAAGGTTGATCAAAACAAAATGCAGTTTGCAGTAGGTACCCACTTGCAGTTATTGATGACACGGCTTAACTCAAATTTACTTTATGAAATTGAATCAAAGCTTTCAGATAAGACCTTGAAACACTTAGCCTGATCAACAATCTTCATTGTTTTTAAAGAATCATAACGAAATACACGAAAATATAAGCATAAACAAATGACTTACCGGGCGACAGGTGGCTGGTTGCAAGGAAAGTTTACTCACTCACAAAACACAAACTTTGTCTCTTTATCAAAGTTCACTTGTTTTATGAACTAAACAACTTTAAAAGTTATGTTTTCTTTCACGAACATCTAACATTAACTAAGAAATATTAGGATAAAAGTTCGAAAAATCTTAAAATCGAGCTCGACCGCCCGCGACGATGCAAACACAGATTAGTAACTAGTAGGGATGTTCGATCCGATCCGATACTTGCGTGGATCGATACAATGCGTTACGATCCACTCGATTTTTGTATCGATACAATAGCATTCGATCCTTCGGCGGATCGATACACATACATAGAGGATCGGATCGAAAAAATCGTATAAAGTATTTAACTGTCGGAGCTTTTAAAGGCAGATAGTATGATCAATTTTATCGACAAAACCCCCCACATGTTGGGGCCTAGTCTACGCTCCTGTTGGAATGACCGGCATTTTAAATTTGACTATTTATTTTAGATGGCCTTGCCGAAAAATATTAATTTCTACGGATTTAAAAGTCCTACAGTTCTATGTAATAGTTGATATTATTAGCTTTCTAAAAGTATTTTGTTATAACTGTAGGATTTTTAAATCCGGAGAAATTAATATTTTTCGGCAGGGCCATCTAAAATAAAAAGTCAAATTTAAAATGCCGGTCATTCCAATAGGAGAGGGGATAGACCCCAACATGTTTTATTTCATTAAAATTTATCATACTATCTGCCTTTAAAAGCTCCGACATCGCTAACCAAACATATTGTATAGTAATTACTTAGAGAATATTTGAACTTGAACTTTTCCCTTGTTTAAAATACTAAAGTATAGCGGGATCCATTTTATTTATATAAAAAAATATTTTATAAATTTTTGCCATATCATATTTGAATTACCCTCAAATTCGTAATAACGATTATAAGTATTGCTTTTTGTTCAGTTTGAGAACAATTTTACTTCGTAAAAACGTTTTGTTCACTTTGACAACCAGCAACTTTTAATGTTGTTTTTGCGTAATTTAAAATTTAAACATTGGCAAAATTCAAAATATTTTATTTATTTATTAAACATTACTAAGTACATTAGGTACCTGATATCACGTTTATAATAAAGTGTGATTAAAAATTGACTTTTCTAAAAAAATGATTCGATACTGGATCGATCCAAAAAATCGTATCAATTTTAATGGATCGATTCATGGATCGATACAATGGATTACGATCCATTACGATCCAGAATATCGATACAAGGTACCCGGATCGAACATCCCTAGTAACTAGTTAGTTTCTTTTTAGGAGGACCCTCAGACCAAATAAAAAATTTGGTCTGAGGGAGGACCACACCACAGTCACAGATCGCGCAGGCACAGCGGGACTGGCTAATCTGGCTATATGCTTGGCGCACGGGCGATTTTTTTAACGCGCGATTTTTTAACACCTTATTTCAATAGTTTTTTAACGCCCGATTCTCTCGAAGTGCATCCAGTGTGGCCAGCAGGCTGATTATCTAAAATGATGAATTGATGAGATGAATTTTGATTACATTTTTTCGTATACATACGAAAAAATGTAATCAAAATTCATCTCATTTTAGAAATTGCAAATTCCATGTAGCTGTATTGAAGGACAGCACAGTGGATTTTGGAACCCGAAAAAGTGACATCGTCGAGATAATTTCAAAATCTGTTAGTTCTAGTTATTTTTAACTCACTGGACTTTTCCGACATAAAAGTTTAATAGCAAAATTTTGAACTTCATTTGCTCATTTAAGAAATTAAGGCGTTAGGTACACTTTCTCTCAAGAGTGGCAACTCTAGATGATTTTAAAAACATTAAATATCTCTGGTGTTCCATCCCTTTTGAAAACGCAAAAAAAATGATGTGGGGTATATTAATGCCAACATTTCTGTGTTAATAACTTATCCAAATACGACAGAATTCTCGAGTAAAAAAATATACTAAATAAACAGAAAACCTAAAATTTCTCATATACTATCGCGAGCACAACTGCCAATCAACTCTTGAAATGTAAGTGTTTACTAAACTTATAATACTATGCTATCAGGTTTACAATCACTGATTTTGTTTAGTAGTAATGATTGAAGGATTTACCATATTTTTTCCGCCATTTTATGCAATTTGGAAATTCGTCTAGAAAAAATCTAGACAGTAGTTACAGGTAACTAGAACTAAAAGATTTAAAATTGTCGATATTTTCAAAATAAATTATAAAAAAATACATCAAAAATAAATAGCATGGCCAATTATCTCGACGCTGTCACTTTTTCGGGTCCCAAAATCCACTGATTGCTTACCATCAGCAAATAAGAAACCGTTCAGTTCAAAAGCAGGCCTTAAACAGGACTGCTTATGCTTAAGGCCTGCTTTCATACTAACCTTTGAGATCATAGTAAGAAAAAGTGAGAAGTAGTAAGGCAGTTCAATATAAGTCCTGCTATAAGAGCTCATAGTAAGGCCCCAGGTGCCCTATTTTTGAATCGCTCGGCTGGCGTCGAGCGCTCTTTTCTACTGATTTTCGTTCGACATTTGACGCACTCTCATAAATTTGATTTGTCGAACGAAAATCAGTAGAAACGAAAAATAGGGCCCCAGGCCTTTTGTTTTACATTATAGCAATTTTATTTAATTTTTGTTAAAGGTTGTAGCGTTGTTTTTCGTTGATTTGGTCGATTTCCCTTATAGGGGAAGTTTTTTTTGCAGTATAAAGATACTTTTTCTCATTAATGATAAAGTTTTCTTTTTTGGCAGTATGCCTCATGTCCTTTTCCTCATTTCCGTAAAAAATCCAATTCAAAATTTCGCGTCATTGACTTAAAAAAAAAGAAAGATTAAAATCGTTAGTTGTTGTGGTCTGCCTTCGCCCACTCCAGGGGCCTTTGCTATGAGCTCTTATCGCAAGGATAAGAGCTCATAGCAAAGGATATATATATATATATACGCATAGCATATACTTTGAGATATGCGCTGTAATCCCTCCCCCCCCCCCTTTAAATAAATCAGGGATTACAGCGCATATCTCAAAGTCAACAATTGGACATCAGTCGTCCCCCACGCACGCGCCCCAAATGGCTGGACGACCCGGAGCTTCCTATCCGCAAATGAGAAACCGTTTCAGTACAAAAACAGGACTGCTACAGGCCTGTTTTCATACTAACCTGTCATAGTATGAAAAGTAATGCAAATTGAATCACAATCCTTGCGATAAGGCCCTCCGCTGCGTTGAGCGGGATCCCGGCGCGGGTACACGGTGCGGGAGCCCGTCGCGGGGGCCCACGCCATGCTCCGTCGCGGACAAACATCCCGCCGCCACGTGCGGCGGGTAATCCGCCACACGCAGCGCTGCTCTATGAATATACAGAAAACAGCACCCGGAGCGGACACCCGCGCCGGGATCCCGCTCAAGGCAGCGGAGGGCCTAAGAGCTAATAGCAAAGGCCCCTGGAGTGGGCGAAAGCAGACCACAACAACTAACGATTTCAATCTTTCTTTTTTTTCAAGTCAATGACGCGAAATTTTGAATTGGAATTTTTACGGAAATGAGGAAAAGGACATGAGGCATACTGCCAAAAAATAAAACTTTATCATTAATGAGAAAAAGTATCTTTATACTGCAAAAAAACTTCCCCTTTAAGGGAAATCGACCAAATCAACGAAAAACAACGCTACAAGGTAAAGCTAAGCTACCTAGCTTATCTACTTTATTTTTTTATAATATTCTAATAATTAAATAAGCTCACATAATAAGCATTTTTAAATCGTCAATTCTTTTACCCTACCATCCATTATGACGTCTTTTAGCTAACAAGAAAAATGGGCGCAAAAAACTTGTCAGCTTTATCAGATGGAACGATATTTACAAATATGTAGGCATATCGTTTCCAGGCTTTATATTAACAAAGATTAACAAATGAATAACATTATTTAATTAGCTAATTTCTTAATGAATTTCAAATTTCTTAATCAATTTACAGATTCTAAGCTAAATTCCAAGTTTGAATTTTTATTCAGTCTAGGCCAGAGGTGCCCAAACGGTCGATCGCGATCGACCGGTCGATCGCGAGAGGTTTTAAGGTAGATCGCCAAGGATAACAGATTTGACACTTTGCACCAAATGTAGTTTTACTTATGCAACTTTTTTTCAATATCGGTAAAAATGTCGATCTCTTGGTCATAAATTGTTGTTATGTCGATCTCCTTAAGAAAAAGTATGGGCACCTCTGGTCTAGGCTGTTACAATAAATAAAAAAAACATACAATTCAATATGCGTTAAGATAGGTAGTCAGAAGCAGACCCATTCCCACTGGCAGCACCCGTTCACGAGCATGACGCATGAACCAGCCATCGCTTCGCTCAACCATATTTGAGGGAACGTAACGACCCGCCTCATACGACACCACCGCAGAAATGATTAAAGAGAGCATGACATACTAAGGCTACCCATGTTAAGGCATCGAATTGAAAATTTATATCCAAAAGCTTTTCATAGGTCTTTTACTAAACTACTGACTATAGAAAGTAAAAATATTGCAATTAAATAAATCAAAACAAGGTAACTAAGCTATTAAGAATTATATTTTTTGAGTAAGAAGTGCTATACATACAGACAATATAAAACAGGGGCCCTATTTTTGAATCACTCGTCCGTCTCCAATCGAGCGCTCTTTTCTACTGATTTTCGTTCGACATTTGACTCAAATGTATGGAGATGTCGAACGAAAATCAGTAGAAACGAGTGCTCGACGCGACGCCAGCCGAACGATTCAAAAATAGTGCCCCAGATCTTTTATATACGAGTTATACGACGCCCTTAATACAAGCAGACAGAAGCAGACCCATTCCCACTGGCAGCACCCATTCACGAGCATGACGCATGATTCGCATGAACCATCCATCGCTTCGCTCAACCATATTTGAGGGAACGTAACGACCCGACTCACACGACACCACCGCAGCTTAAAAATAAATGTAGTGGCGGCGCTCGTTTCACTACCTACAGCGCCTTAATGTCCTTTAGGGGCAATTGGTCCAATTCGCGATTGGTCAAATTCACATTATTCGCGGTTGGTCCAATTCGCAGTTGGTCCCATTCGCAGTTCGTCCAATTCGCAGTTGGTCCAATTTGCGGTTGGTCCAATTCGCGATTGGTCCAAATAAAGTGTATTTCCAAAATTAAACAAAATAACACATTTAATAGTAATGGTGACTAATTACAATCGCAACCGATTAATGCACTCTTATAAGTTGCAAAAATATATGAATATTTAAGTTAGTAAATTTGTATTTAAACATAAGTATACAAAAACTTAATATACTATAATTGGACCAACTGCGAATTGGACCAACTGCGAATTGGACCAACTGCGAATTGGACCAACTGCGAATTGGACCAACTGCGAATTGGACCAACTGCGAATTGGACCAACTGCGAATTGGACCAACTGCGAATTGGACCAACTGCGAATTGGACCAACTGCGAATTGGACCAACTGCGAATTGGGCGAATCACAAATTGGACAACTGCGAATTGGTCATTTTTTTTAACATTGGACCAATCGCAAATTGGACCAATTGCGCCTAAAGGAAAATCATACATCTGTCAAATTACAGTTTACATGTACCTCCTTCGTTGTTTTTACCTGATAGCCCCGCAGGCCTCGGCATGCATCTTAAGCGGTGACAGTTGATGCGCAGAAGTAATTTTTGGGTCTCATTGGCGGGAGAAGTAGCACAGAATACATAGACGTAGTGCGGGGCTGCTGCAAATATGCGCCCTCCAATTTCACTCACCGCTCAAGATCCGTGCCGGCACCTATAATAGTTAGCATCAAATGCAAAAATAGTAGAGGGATACAAAGGACCGAGATGATTTTTTTTTTTCACGAGTTGTGTACTCTCCTTTTTACTATTGACTGCGAGAAAACAAATAGGTACCTAGCAGTACTTTATACTTAGTATTTATAATTGACCATCAGCCATTTTTTATGTCCCCACTGATGGGGCACAGGCCTTCCTTATGGGTGGGAGGATGGGCCATAACCCACCACGCGGGCCCAATGCGGATTGATGGGTGTTAACGACTGCAAATGCAGCCAGGACCTATGGCTTAACGTGCCTTCCGAGGCACGGAGGAGCTCGAGATAATACATTTTTGGTCACCCATCCCATGACCGACCCATGCGTGAAATTAAAAGTTTTCCAATGACATAAAACAACCACGCTAAGAGAGAGATTACATGATCAGTCCATTTCGATGGATCAGTCTAGCATAAGTCCATTTCATCAGTCTGTATCATAGAAATAGAATGTCAAACAACAACAATGTCAATAAACAGGTGATCCGAAAACGAATGCATACATTTTATATGAGATACGTAAAATATGACTTAGATTCATAAAATATGACTATATATGGCAAAGGAAATTAATAAACTATGTTCCATACTGTTTTCTTCGTCGATAAACGAATAAATGTAGCGAAATTTGGTTTTAGAGAAATGTGTGGCAATATCTTATTTACCTGTGAAACGTGTGATTACTTGGATTATTTCTTTTTGTCACATCACAATTACTTAGAGCACAAGACACCATGGCTCCACGATACTTTTATTTTAAATTCTAATTAAGATTAACAAATATTTTAAACAAACTGTGATTGCTCATTTGCTAGACGGGACGCTAGGGGCTCTTACTGTAAAAAATGTTGGCACATGTCACTTGATACTTTGTCTCTTTTTTTACATAGACCGTGTCCGTATAATGTTAATTTCTCTTTTCCACGCATGGTGGTCTTCTTGAGCACAGCGCAAATTTTTCTATATGTAGGTGGAGATGGTAAAAAAACTATTTATGAAAGTACAACTAAAATTTGGTACGGTACGTACATACATAGTATTGTTGTATGGTCAATGGGTACGTACGATCACAGAATAAATAATATACTTACTGGAGCTTACCATCAGTAAATAAGAAGCCGTGCAGTTCAAAAGCAGGCTTTAAACAGGACAGCTTAAGGCCTGCTTTTGAACTAACCTTTGAGCTCATAGTACCTACGAAAAAGTAATGCAGTTCAAAGTCCTGCTATAAGAGCTCATAGTAAGGCCCCTGTACTGACTTACGTCCACAATAATGAATGCCTGACAAACATCTACAACGGACTTTTAACCTTCTCAAATGGTTCGAGGTGATTTGGTATATTGTAGTTCACACAAAATTAAATCTTTTTAAGAGTTTTATTCTTCTAAAATATAACTAATTATTAACTAAATAATTAACCAAGTTGCGTTTTGGGTGCGGTGAAGGTGCGTTTTCTGGCCATTTTCTTCCTCGTCAGCTGCAGCTGTTGTAGCTGGTTGTGCACCTCGGCCCAGATTTCATTCTGATCTTCAATTGGTATCGTTTTTCTGAAAATACATTGGTAATTATATTTTTGCATCAAAGTCACATTCACATTTTAAACCTTGTTAACTTTTCACTAACTAAACTAGTACGGTCAGCAACAAAAGTAGCTTAACACTTTATCAAAGAAACATTTTTGATTTAATATTTCAAACTGTAAACATCTGTCAAAAAAGCTACAAAGTACTAAAATGTTTAGCGACTATCATTGCTGACGACTGTACAACAGTAGTTGCAGCAACAGAAACATTAGAAATTCCGTTTTATGTCAACGCCATCTCTTGACCGATAGTGGAACTAAATTATTTTTCTGAAAATGACTAGAGCTTGGAAAAGGCTTATGTGTTGCCAGCTAAAAAAGTAGACAAGAAATTAACTATACCTGTAAAGTACTAAGATAATTAATATATTAGGTCTTTACCTATGAAATTGCCGTTTTGTTTGAAAAAAGTTAAAGTATTTTTTTTTCGAACTTATTTATTTCTTTTATTCAAAGTAATCACCCCTGCAATCAATGCATCTTTGCCAACGCTGTGGCAGTTTATGGATGCCCTTCTTGAAAAAATCAGATGGACGGGAGACAACAAACTCTTCAAAGGCGTTTTGTACTGCCTCTCGGGAATTGAATTTTTTTCCCGCTAAAAAGTTGTCCAAATTTTGGAAAAAGTAATAGTCGGTAGGCGCAAGATCTGGTGAGTATGGCGGATGAGGGAGAGCTTCCAAACCCAACTCATGCAGCTTAGAGACGGTCTGTTGTGCAGTATGGGGTCGCGCGTTGTCGTGAAGTAGCAGTGGGGCACCCATCTATCAAGCTTTTTTATCTTGCCAATCTGTCGCAAATGGACCAATATTGTTTTGATGCTAACATCAAAAGCTGCTGCCAGCTCAGCTGTAGATTGCGATTCATCTGCTTCCACAATCGCCTTTAATTCATCATTGTTGACCAAAGTTTCCGGACGACCACGAGGTTCATTTTTCAAGTCAAAATTCCCAGAACGGAACCGAGCAAACCAATAACGGGTTGTACGTTCGTTTGTACAGTTCTCTCCGTAAACGTCGTTGATGTTACGTGTCGTTTGTGCCGCGTTGGTGCCACGACGGAACTCATATTCCATAATTACACGAAATTTCGAAGTATCCATTATGAGGAAAAATGTTGAAATGTAATGAAAATACAACGCTAATCAATAAACAAAAGACTGATTTTGTAAATAGAATGTCATATTTTTAAAACAAAATTAATTTGAATTTAGAATTCATAGCCAATCAAAACTTTTATTTGTTTGAAAAAGTCTGTACTGCAATACGGCAATTTCATAGGTGAAGACCTATTATTAGAAAAAGTACTAGAAAAGATTGAATCGAAAAAATAGCATTGCAAATGTCTAAAATCTAAAAATTCAATAATTATACCTGTACTGCTTCATCAAATCGAATTTCTCCCAAGGTGTCTTACGGAGCTCCCTTCGGACCCTGTCTTTCTCTTTTAAATACTCCTCAATATTTGAGACACCTTTAAGTTCTTGACGTTCCCATCTTTCCAACCAGGGCCTCGGTTTTAATTTTACCTGTAATCATTATTGCCATAACTGAAAAATATAATGTGTGCGGGGACCTACATACAATATTTTTTTAACTGATTATCAGGTCATAAATATTTTCTAAGCATCTGACACATCCTGCAAAATGTGCGTGTATATTCAGGGGGGTCTCACTCCGCGCTTAAACTTTTATATTAGCCTACTGCTCGCGGCTGACTCAGTCGAGCCAGCACACGAGGGGTGTCATGTGTCGGTTGAGGCAGAGCTACGCGACAGAAAGAGAAACGCTTCGGCGGTGCTTATAATAATAGGCACGCAGCGTTGTGCATTTTGAAATTGTACTTTATTGCCATGCAACGAGAGAAGCTTATTATCTGATTGTCCTTATTCAGATGGGCTTCTATCGTTTAGCACTATCATATATTATGTGGTATAGGTAGCTCCCAGCCGGTCTATTACCTAGATACAGCCAACTTTTTGCTGGCTCGGGGCTACTTTGTAGAATATTTTTGACATAATATCCTGCTGTCAAAAAATAATCATCTTAATGCATCGGTCATGATAATTGCAATGAATCAGTTAAATTATTAATATTATTACGACACGCACAGATTAATCGAAAAAAGGAATTATAATCGGCAGTTTACGATTTATCGATTCAGTATCTATTAGAGTCACCGCAAACTACCGATTTTCTATCGGCCGATAGTTTGGTTGGGCCTTTAATCAGTATGAAGAGGTATGCAAGTTCACACTACAACAATTTGGTATCAGCCGATTCTACATCCTAACTAATATCATAAATGCGAAAGTCCGTTTGTTTGTTTATTTGTTTGTTTGTTTGTTACGCCTTCACGTCTTAACTGCTGAACCGATCATCACGAAATTTTGCATACACGTTGTCAGGGGTACAGAGAAGGACATAGGGTACATTTTAAAGTATTGTTCCCGAGGGATAGCAAAAACCTTTCCACGCAGACGAAGTCGCGGGCGGCCGCTAGTATTAGATAAACCGTAAAAAGGTCCGACCAAACTATCGGCCGATAGTTAAATTAATACTTATAATCTTTAATACTTATAATCTATTCTATGCTTAAATGAAATAATTGCTTATCATATTACCTGTACTGGATTGACTGGAACCGGTGTCCCTTCAGGTAGGATTTCAGGATCCATGTCGAAGGGAAATGTGCTGTATTCTGGCAAAGCATCTCTTAAATAAAACAGTGTCTCATCAAGCCGCTTTTCTAGCCGTAAGACTTGAATCTTCTGAATTGTAGGGTCATAAAGATCATATCTCACCTGCAAAGATAAATAAAATAAACACAAATTTTTATTACAAAAAGTCGGACTAAAAACATTAAAACGGACTAGTAAAAACAGACTAAAAAATATTTATAACCTATATTGTCTTTAGTATGCACCCCACGTTTTTAGGTTTAAAATTTCTGTAGGGTTATAAATATTTAAAGAAAAATTTATTTTATACTTTTTAGTCTGTTTTTACTAATCCGTTTTAATGTTTTTAGTCCGACTTTTTGTAATAAAAACGTGTTTTAAAAAAAGTTTTTATCAGTAAATTTTTATTTTCTGCTTTTTAGTTAACGAGCTAAGACAAAAAATATACCATCTCCTATCGGAGCACTCGTCAAGACGATTCAAATGAGCCCAAACTCGATGGGGTTGCATGGTTTTAATACAAAGTCCCAGTGGCCTTCCTCCGGCTCCATCATCAGATCCTCGGTCACTATTTCCCATTAAAGTACTCGTCAAGATGATTCAAACGAGCCCAAACTCGATAGGATTGCATGGTTTTATTACCGAGTTCCAGTGGCCTTCTTCCGGCTCCATCATCAGACCCTGGAAACTATTTCCCAACAAAGAACTCGTCAAGACAATCCAAACGAGCCCAAATTTGATCGGGTTGCACAGTTTCAATATTGAGTTCGGCTTCATCACCAGACCCTAAACCACGTCTCCTATTAGAGTACTCGTCAAGACGATTCTAACGAGCCCAAACACAATGGGGTTGTATGGTTTCTTCATAGAGTTCCTGTGGCCTTCTTCCGGCTTCATCATCAGATCAGCTCAATGACACCATAGTATTGCATTGCCTTACAGTTTTGGCGTATGTTCAAAGTTTCAAGTCTCTAGCTCATCGGGAAGTTAGGATAAAAAGGTTCGCAAACTTTGTGGAGAAACACAAACAAACGCGAAAGCAACCTAATAAAAACGTGTTAAAATACAAACAAGTGAGAATTTTTTTCAATACAACTTTTTTTAATAACTCCCATATTCACAAATAGATGAACGACTCTTGACTACGCAAACGCACTGTGTTGAAATAAAGGTCTGTGATTGGTTCTTTGTTTTTTGTATTTACGTCTGATTGGTTTGTGGGATACTGTGAGTTCACGGTAGGGTTGCCAACTTTTTTTGCATCAAATATAGTTTTCTCAAGAGTATTACGTGTAAAAATATAGTAGATGGCGAAAATGTACAAAATATAGTAGTTGACGTTTTGTATGGGAGATTTTAAAAAAGTTGCACTTTCGATACTTACTAACATTTTCATAATTTATTCAACAACCATAAACACAAGAGTTTAAACACAAAAAATATTGTTTAAGTAATTATTTCGTTGCTGCTTTTACTTTTTTTTCACTTGAAAAAATTTTGTAGTTTTGCATACTGTATATTTTTTGAAAAAATATAGTAGGCGAGCCTGCAATATTGTAGGATACTATATTATCACAGAAAAACTAATAGTACAAATACTATATATACTATTATTTACGTTTATATAGTAGGGTTGGAAACCCTAGTCCACGGATACTGTGAGACCACATAGTAATGTTTGTGAATACAGTAAGTGTCCATTATTACACGACTGCCCAAAGCAAAAAGAGTGTTATGTGTTCAGGGTTAGAAAGAAAGAAAGAAAGAAAGAAAAACATTTTATTGACCGCAACAACAAGAAAAATAAAAAAAATGAAATAAAAAAAAATAAAAAGTAGGATAATAAAACAAGAAGAAATTAACAGTTTACGTAGGTACCTACTTAAAACTAATTCGTGCGCGGCCAACTAGGCCCCCACCTCAGCAATGCTACAGTGGCCTACCGGAGCAAGCCACTGCAACGCTGGTATTCTGGAGGAGCCTAATTGGTGACGACCACGGACGCAAACAAAAAATAATAATTGTTATTATTCTACTACTTTAACAAAACAAAAATTACAGATATTAATACTTAAAACCAAAAAGCTACGACTTCATAGGCAAGCACAATTAAAACATATAAAAAATAAAAAGGAAATGCGAAAGATTGTTTGGCTGCATGGACATATTATTATTATGCTTCCTTGTCGCCCTATGACAGTGTGTTTGGTGATTAAGAAAAAGAAAAAAAAAAAGTTCTGTCAAACAAAACGTCAAAACACAGAAAGTGTCTGTGGTCTGTCTACTCTTTGGACAAACAAAACATTCAACATTCTTTGGTTTCTTTCCAATTTGTGAAAAGAAAGAAATACATCATGCCGTGGTGCAAAGAAGAGAAGAGACAAGAAGAAATAGATCGTGACATACAATATCAAAACACAAGAGTAAAATTTTGTTCTGTGCACAACAATAAAATGTAGTGCTTGATTACTTGTTCAGTGCACAACAACTTCACAACAATAACAAAACAACAACAGAAATCTGGCAATCCTGCCAAAGTGTACTTAAGCTCCCGTAATTATTATTTGTTTATCATATTGTTGGGGTGTTGGCGAAGCTTTTAGTAATCGCATTGTGATTATCGTTCACTGAAGACTCTGTGATACTGTTATCCGCACCATCAATCACCAGTGGAAGCAGAAATCATCAAAGCTAAGTTGCATTTTAACACCGATTTTTTTTAATCAACCTCAGTTGTGGTCTGACTACCTTCAAAAAGTTTGCACTTATGCATGTCAAATTCAACTGACATTGTCGCATTTGATCCTGACGTCTATCAAAATCAACTGACAGCTACAAAATTGATTGTGACGGACCACAAGGTGTTGCTACATAAGAATAATTGATTTGTATGGTATTTTTTTGAAAAGTATTGAGAATGTCAGAGTGGGGCTGTTGCCAGACCAACATGGATTGTGGCGAAAAAATTAAATGCAGTAAATGTAAAAAGCTGTTTCACATTGAATGTTTACAATCAAAGGATATTGATTCTGACGGTCGGTCTTCTAATGATTGGATATGTCCACCCTGCAAGAGTTGTGGAGCCAGTGGTAAGAGAAACGACAATACTCCTGTACGCGGAAGTGGTAAGAATTCCAATAGCACTGTTCGCTCAAACAAAAGACCAGCTTTATCTTCTCCCCCTACTAGTTCTACTTCTGCCACTTTAACACATGATGATGTAAAAAATATTATTAGAACTGAGTTTGCTGATATATTAAACGTAATGAAAACCACCTTATCTGAGTTTTCTTCTGAATTAAAGTCAATTAAAGAAGACATTTCTGATATGAAGGGTTCTATGGATTTTATGAATGACAAGTTTGAAAATGTTTTGAAAGAAGTTGGTATAGCCTCAGAGTCAGTTAAAACGTTGAAGTCTGAAAATGAAGCGATGAAAAATGACATCAGTAAACTGACTGAAAGGCTGAATCAGATGGAACAACAGTCAAGGGCTAGTAATATTGAAATTCAATGCATCCCTGAACGGAAAAATGAAAACATTGTTTCAATGATAAAACAGTTAGGTACTGTTATTGGGTATCAGGTTGATAATGGACATATTATGCACTGCACTAGAACGGCTAAAATAAATAAAAGCAATGATCGTCCTCGTTCAATTGTTGTTCAATTCAACACTCCTCTTACAAGAGATAGTTTTCTAGCAGCTGCATTAAAGTATAATAAATCTCATCGCGATGACAAGTTGAACTCAAGTCACCTAAACATGCCGGGTGATAAGAAACCAATATACATAATGGAACACCTCTCTCCAGCAAATAAGTCCCTTCACTCGGCTGCTCGTGCTAAATCCAAGGAGATTGGTTACAAGTATGTGTGGGTGAGGAGTGGCCGAATATTTATGAGGAAGGACGATGCATCCGAATACAAACTTATCAGGAATGGTGCAACGCTAGAGAAATTGTCATAGGACCCTTGTATTTTTGTTTTTAAGTTCTTTTTATTTATTTATTTTTTGTATTTTTTTGTATGCCTTGATGTAAAATTTAACATAAAATTCGCTTCATTAAAATTATATTATCAAAATACGCGTGGTTTGCGCACCAAGACGCATGATTTTTATAATAATATTAGTATAAACGATTATGATATAGTGATTTTAACTGAAACCTGGCTTAATAATTCTATAAGCAGTAGCGAGCTATTTGACGATAGGTATATTGTGTATAGAAGAGACAGACCTGTTTCTAAAACTTTTGGAAAGAAAGACGGAGGTGGAGTTCTGTTAGCAGTATCTAGAAAAATTTCATCAAAACGAATACATCGATGGGAAAGTAGTTGCGAGGATCTTTGGGTAGTAATTGATGTTCCTAACTCAAGACCCCATCGGCAGATGGCTCTGTGCACTGTTTACTTACCATCACCAGTTAGTAGTAATTTGGTTGACCGTTTCGTTGATAATTGCAATTCAGTAATTGAACAATCATGTAGTGATATCTGTATAATTGGTGATTTCAATTGTGGTACTATAGATTGGAATCTGCTGAGCGAGTCCTCAGTGCACCATTCACTGACTGGCCCGTGTCAAATATTATTCGATTTTCTTTGTGTTAACAGACTAAAACAACATAACAATGTCACCAATAAGTCAAATAAGATTCTTGATTTGGTACTATCTAACTTAGCGCTCTGCAGAGTCGGAGAATCTCCTAACCCATTAAGCATTATAGATGGTCATCACCCCTCACTTGATATTGAATTAGGGTTGAAAGGAGATGAAAAACTGGTTTATAACTTAGAAAATGCAAAACCAAAATTTAATAAAGCAGACTATGTCGCTATTTGTGAGGAGTTAAAAACATACGACTGGAATGATGAATTCCGTGATTTAACTAATGTAAATGATATGCTTAGTGTTTTCTACAAAATTGTAAATTCACTCATAAGAAAATTTGTACCTTTTAAAAAATCAAGTAAAGTCAAATACCCCCCTTGGTTCTCTCTGAATTTAATAAAAGCATTAAACGAAAAATATAAAGTAAGAATACGTTTCAAAAAATTTGGTAATCCAATGGATGGCTATGATCTGAATATAGTAGATACACGTTGTAAACAACTTGCTGCAGAGTGCTATAAAAGCTACATGAATATGTTGGAAGAACAGATTTGCAAAAGTCCAAAGCTGCTATGGTCATTTTTAAAATCAAAGCGAGGCGGTTCTAGTTCTTACCCGGTAGCAATGACAAATGGTCATATAACTACGTCAGATGGCAATCAAATTTGTGAACTTTTTTCATCGCAGTTTGCATCTGTTTATAATGACGTTGACGACGAGGATAGTAATAGGAATCCAATAGGAAATTTATGCAAGTTGGAAAATTACAGTCAACATTTTAGGCTTCCTGTAGTAGATGAAGAGGTTCTATTTAAGAAACTAAGTAACATTAACTGTTCGAAAGGAGCTGGTCCAGATGGTATACCTCCTATTTTCATAGCCAACTGTGCTAAGTATTTAGTTAAACCACTCTACTTGATTTTTAACCGTTCATTGCACACAGGATTTTTTCCTGATGAGTGGAAGTCTGCAAAAATAGTGCCTATCCATAAATCTGGGCCTGAGGATCATATTGAAAATTGGAGACCTATATCAATTTTATCATGCTTTGCAAAAATATTTGAATGTGTTGTTTATCCTTATTTGCTTGACCATTTTAAATCTTATCTTTGCAATAACCAACATGGCTTTGTTAAGTCTCGATCCACAAGCACAAATCTTATTGATTTTGTTGAAACGGTAACAAAGGCACTAGATTTAAATAAAGAGGTGGATACTATTTACACAGATTTTAGTAAGGCCTTTGACCGAGTTTCACACGATATCTTATTGCAAAAGTTGTCTGCTTATGGGGTTTCCGGTACAGCACTCAACTGGATAGCATCATATCTCAAAAACAGATCATTTTTCGTGGTGGTTAATGGATATCGGTCTGAATGTGCGAATGTCAAATCAGGTGTGCCACAGGGTTCTCATCTGGGACCTATACTATTTAATATATTTATTAATGATGTTCCACAACTTTTACAGTACTCGGAATCATATTTATATGCAGATGACCTAAAGTTTTGCAGAGTGATCGATTCAATAGAGGATTGTATTAAACTTCAAAAAGATATAAATGAGCTTACGAACTGGTGTCATCAAAATAAAATGGACCTTAATATATCAAAATGCTATCATGTCAAGTATGCACGCAAACATAATACGTTACAAATGGATTATTTCATTAGTGGAAGTAAAATACAACAAGTGGAACAGATTAGGGACCTAGGAATTATTTTTGACGCTAAAGTGACCTTCATACCTCACATAGACAGTATCGTAAAGAGGGCATACAGAATGCTAGGTTTTGTAATCAGAAATGCTAAAGTTTTGCACAGTAATAAGGTTAAGATCCAACTGTTTAACTGCTTAGTCCGAAGTCTGCTAGAGTATGGATGTGTTGTTTGGAGACCACACTTTGCTGTACACAGCCTTCGACTAGAGCGTGTACAAAAGAGGTTCCTTTGGCATCTAGCGTTTGCCAACGGAATTTCTAAGAAAAAGTGGAGAATACCGTACAATGAACGTTTAGCTCGTTTTAAAATGATGTCCTTATCTAAACGTTTCGAGCTAGCGGATGCTTCTTTTGTATGGAAATTGCAAAATCACTGCATAGATAGCCCTTCACTTTTATCTATGTTAAATCTACGTGTGCCTAGAAGATATCCTAGACACAGAATAACCCCCCTTTCCGCACCGTTGCGAAGGACAGTTTACGGGTCCAATTCTCCCATTCCCCGATTCTGCAGGCTTGTGAACAACTACAGTGACATGGTTGACTTTAATTTTGACTCGCTTGGTAGTATCCGTAAGATTATCGCCAACAGTTAGTATAAGACCTAGGTTTTTTTGTGATCATCCTTACTTTGAATAATTATTAATTTTTTCTTAGTCCTTCAGTCTTTTAGATAAATAATAGTTAGGTAATTTTAAATGCATGTTGAATTTACCTATAACCCCCGTATCTATAGACGAGTATAAGCCATTACTTGAGTATAAGTCATTACTTAAGTCGCCGTTTTTATTCAATAAACAAGAATTTGAATGAAGTAAGAACTGTCAAAAGTAAGAATACTCGGCTAAGAATTAGTCGCCAATTGCATTACTTGAGAAACGTAGAATGCTCAGCCTATCAGTATTTTCAGTACATTTATAGGTTATTTCGTCAACTGTCTGTCGGCCTATGATATTATTTTTGAGTGAAATTAATCAGATTTCGTATCAGAATAATGGAAGATATAGATACCTTATTTGCAGGTTTGGATAATATCACTACCGATCCATTTCGTGATAAAGACGAAACGAATAACGAAAAACAATTGTAAAATGTTTATATACCTAGACCATATCTTACTAAAAATAATAATTTAATAATTAATGATAATATTTTAACCTATTAGAATAATCTTGTTTCATGACATTTTTAGTTACGGATGACGTTAACGTAGATGTTAATGTGACAAGGTTCCTGCGCATTAGCAATTGGCGGGGATAGTAAAATGTACTCTATGGCGATCGATGACTCAGCGGTTTGTCTGTAAGAATGCACCCATTGACATGACTGACATGACAGTTTCGTTTCTTTCTACGCAAACTTATAATGAAATAAACTCTTCGTTTCTTTTATTTCCAAACATCTGACCAGTCACACTATACAAAAAGCATTAACGATAATTTTTTATTATTTTAATATTATTTAATAGGATATAATACCAAGTTTTGACTTAAAATTAGTTTTAAATGTTACAACTTCAAATTGAACACGGAATGTAGAATGGCATTGCTGCCAACCTAATATGATCGTAAGTCAAAAGTATTACTTGTTACTTTTCTCAAGTAAGTAATGCCTTTTACTTGACTATTAAATATATTCTTTTTCTCAATGAGAATGTTCTCAAGTAATGGCTTAATGAAGTAATTGCTAAGTAACAAGTAATGACTTGTTTATAGATACGAGGGTAAGTGTTTGTTACATTTAACTTTAGATATCAATTAATACTATTGTATTTATTATAAGAATTAATGTAAACAAACGTTGGTAAATCTAAATAAAAAAAAAATAAAAAAAAAAAAACATTCAAGCAGATTTATGGCAACTAGTATAGTAAATCAAGACAGCCCCCAAGCTTGGAACGTACGCAACCCCCGGTTCTTATCGTGAAAAACCCCGAAGTGAGTCTTCTATTTGCAACATAATGAGATATTTTTTGAGGTGGTTCCTAAAAGTTTTAACCGTTTGCAGTTCTCGTAACGGCGGTGGGATATCATTCCAGCACTTTGAGGCGGCGAATCTAAAAGAGCCACGGAATGCCATTGTCTGGTGCTGCGCAGTTGCAAAAATGTTAGTATTTTTCCTCTTTGGAAACCTGCTCAAGTCACCAAACCATACCAATTTTTCGTAGAGATAGCGCGGCCTTCCCGTATTTATTATACCAAATAAGAGTGTTGCGAGGTGAAGTCTCCTGCGCGCTTCCATTTTCATCATGTTAGCAGAGTTCAGAAAGGGAGTTACATGTGATCGGGGTGGTACGTGAAAACAGAAACGAGCACAAGCATTCTGCACCCGCTGGATCAGTCTACTCGTCTTGGACATCAAACACGGCCCATAAACAGTGTCGCAGTAATTTAGCTTTGACAAAATTAATGCCTCGCACAGTGTGACCCTCAGTTGTTCACTCAGATACGGTCTTATTCTGTAAAGTAACTTAAGTCTATAAAAACAATTGCGTGAACACTCAGCAACATGGTTCTCAAAAGTTAGATGTTCGTCCAATGTTAGTCCCAGATTTCTAGCTTTATCGACACGCTCAATTTTCTCTCCATTTATGTGGACATCAATGGCAATGTTTTTGAAGTGGTTAATTTTCTTTCTTGTACCAATTAAGAGTAGTTTAGATTTTTTAGGATTTAGAACTAAACAATTTGATCTGCACCAATTAGATATTTGTGTCAAGTCTTCATTTACCTTTGTTACAGCACTGACGTGGTCTGTGAGCTTAAAAGGGAGGTACAGCTGTAGATCGTCGGCGTACAAGTGAAATTGGCAGTTACGGATGGCTTTCGTGATATCAGCACTGTAAAGAACGTAGAGGATCGGTCCTAGTATTGACCCTTGAGGTACCCCACGGGTTACTGGAAGTTTGGCAGAGTGAAGCCTTAATCCATCGGCTTTCTCCAGCTCAACATACTGCTGCCTTTTCTCTAGGTAACTATGGAACCATTTTATTGCATTAGCTTCGACTCCGTAGTAAGCCAGTTTTGACAATAAAAGGTCAACATTTATTGAGTCAAATGCACGCGAGAAATCAAGCAGCAGTAGGATACTGAGGTTACCCTGATCCTTAGCAGCTAATAAGTTGTCTACAACATCTGCAAGTGCGGTTGCTGTGCTGTGACCCTTGCGGAACCCGGACTGCCGTTGAGGCAGAATGTTGTTTACCTCAAGATATTCTGTGAGTTGATCACAGACAATTCGTTCCAGGACTTTTGACACACATGAGAGAAGACTAATTGGACGGAGGTCGTTCATAGTGGAAGGGTTAGCATTCTTAGGCAAGGGTCTGACTACAGCGATCTTCCAAATATCAGGGAAAGTGCCTTCCAGTATTGAATTGTTTACCATGGTGGTGATAGCTTTCAACGTTTGCGGCAGGGTCAACAGTATCATTTCCAAGGACAAACCATCACAGCCCTGAGCGTTTGAATGGAACCCTTTGATGGTTATAAGGACTGTGTCCTCTGATACTGTGTGCAAAGAGAATGTTGATGAGCCGTGTCTGTGGTGTTCATAAAATGTGAGTTGGGAGATTGACACACATCCATCCCCTGGAATGTTAAGAAAATGAGCATTAATTATATTGGGGTCACTGAAACAGGGAGGAAGTTCCGCCCCTTTCTTACCATTATAGATTACATCATTCTTTAAATTTTGCCATAATTTCTTTGAATTCTTCTTATTTTTATTTATGTGTATGTCAAAGAAACATTTCTTTTCCCTTTCAATAGCTTCTATGACATGGTGCTTCATTTTCTTATATGACTCCCTAAGGGATTCTGATTTATTCAACTTAGATCTTATGTTGTAATCATCCCTAGTTTGCATCATACATTTAATAGAATCAGTAATCCAGGGATGAGGAGGATGTCTGAATTTCTGCATTTTGGTCGGAGCATGTAAATCAAATAATGTGATGAGACAGGCCGTAAAGGTTTCTGCAAGCTCATTGATGTTACTTATTTTATAAAAATCATCCCAATTAATAGCATCAAGATCCCGATTTAATTGGTCCACCATGATATTTTTCAACGGCCTATATGTCACCCATCGTGGACATATTTTGTCTTTTTTGACCATAAATTCAGCCATCACCATCCCATGGCCACGCTCAGAGATGTGTTTAACAGTGACATTTAGAGCCCGAGCATCCGTGCATATTACATCAATCAAGCTGTAACTGTGATCTGTAAAATGTGTGGGTTCCTTAACTATTTGTTTTAAGTTGACACAGTTAAGAAACTGCATAAATTGTTTGTACTTACTGGTACTACCATCAAACAGATTTATGTTGAAATCACCCACTAAGATCAACACATCATAGTTACTGAAGGAGGCAATGGAGTCTGCAACATCGTCAAGAAACACACCCGGGTCCTGCCACTGTGGCCTATAGGCGGTCCCGATAATCACCCGTTGATTATTAGTGCGAAAACTCAGCCACATTTGTTCGACCTCAGAGTTTGTAGGGTGTGGACACGAACGAACATTGATGCCCCTGCGAATGTAGAAACCCACCCCCCCACCACGGCCCCTCTGGACATGGTCTGGTCTGGGGATATGTCTCAGCCGATAGCCTGGGGGTTTCGGTGCTCTATCGTCCTCCCCAGCTCTCAACCAGGTTTCATTTATAGCCAGGATATCTGGGTCCAACTCCTCCACCGCCACGATGAAGTCTTCGTGACCTGTGCTGAGTGAGCCCGCATTATAAAGTCCAACTTTAAATTTTTTTGAGTTTACTGTTAAGTTTTCAAAAGTGACTTAAGTTGTAGAGGACTGTGGCCGAGACTGAGTGCATTATGATAAGATGGTAAATAGTTACTGTTTATGTAGTGTGAGAAAGTCTTTAATAGTAATTGGTATGTTTTGGATAAGTGATTATTCATTCTTTGAACAAAGCAACTGACTAGTTTTAACTTGTTATTAATATTATAAGATAACTTGATTACATTGTTCTTATTAAATAAATTTGTAATTAAATTGCTTAATGGCCAATGTCTTTCATTTAATAAACATTGATTATTAAAACTATATTTAACCAAAATACACATATAATTTAGGTAAATTCCGGCAAACAAAAAACCACGGAATTCAGGCAATGGCAAACACATAAAAATAATAATAGTGAGGGTTATGTTACTAGGGCAGCGAAGACAACAAGTATCAACAACTATTAGTAATATGCAGAACTCATTGCAGGTCGGTTCGAGTCACTTCTCCTGGGCCCCCAGTACTCGTTCCAAATCTGCTCCAGAGCGGAGTTGGTAAGCGGGTGAGCCGTCCGCTCGCCGGACAAATATGCGCCCCCTCTTCGTCCAGGAGTACCGCCACTGCATCTTCTTGCACTCGTCCAATATCTCTTCGGTGCGGATGATGAGAGAATTGCCTACACTTCCACAGTTCACACAGAGCCGTTGGCGTAAAATCACTATCTCACCGATACTGTGCGACACGTAAAAAAATAAAATTAAGTATAAAGAACTGACACAGTGACTTATCCGTACAACGTCCGTGACGTCCTCATGTATGTTTCATGTACGGTTCATGTATGTTTGTGGGTATGTGAGTTTCTTTATTCCACCATAACTTCTAAATGCCTGAACTGATTTAGATAAATGGGGTATCGTTAGAATCCTTACAGCATTCTGAGTGACACTGGCTATATTTTTTTAGAAAAAATCAATATGGCGACTGTACGACGCCATTTTCAAATGCGAAAAAAAATTTTTTTCTTCTATTATTACAATATGGGCATGATCGAATGAAAGGCCTTGATGAGCACATTCCAAAACTATATAATATGTCACTAAAATGTGTGAAATAAAAATAAATAAATTAAAAAAATATTAAAAACACGACTGCCCTGCCAAAAACGAACTAAAAAGTTAAACAACAAGTGTCATTGCAGTCGGGGGACCTCTTTGATCTAAATTGTTCCATAATAAGGTCCCCCGACTGCAATGACACTTGTTGTTTAACTTTTTAGTTCGTTTTTGGCAGGGCAGTCGTGTTTTCAATATTTTTTTAATTTTTTTATTTTTTAGACTATTGTCTATACTATACTGTGTTGCAAATTAACAATCAATTAAATGATTTACTTGGTTTTTGTTGCTTATTATCTTACCTCCATTCCTTGGTGGTCTACTACATTACGAAGAGTGAACTCTGCTCTCAGACCACATCCCTTACGCTCAATACATATACCAACAAATCTGTTGGTTTTGCTCTGCGCATGAGGATCTGATATGGTTACTGCTAATATAGATCCTGTAAACCAAAACCAAATTAAGGCCTCACATTTCACTAATAACTAGCATGCCAACAGTGGCGCAGCGAGTGTGGGGGCGGAGAGGTGGACCGCCCCGGGCGGCACTTGTTGGGGAGCGGCAAAAGTTCAGAAAAAAAAATTAAAAAAAAAATGAGTACTACACTATGATTGCTTGTAATGATTTTAACCAAATCATCATCATTGTATGACCCGGAGCGCACGGCGTGCGAAATAACTGAATAGTTTTGCAAGAAATTAAAATGTCATTTTTACGTTAGGTTACTTTCAAAAGCTTTATGGCGTAAAATATTTAACTTTTGTCTGTTATAAAAAAAATACCTCGAAATTTGTATTTCTAACCTATATGGGGGACATACAGGAGTAACGCAGGTTCGATTACAAGTTAAATTGAAGTATATAAAACGCAATAAGGCAAAAAAAATTAAGATGATGATGGCTGGACGAAATATCATCAAAATGTTAAACTATTTTTTTTTTCAGAAAAACTATCAGTTTGCCAAAGTTGAAACTTTCCAGAATTACTTCAATAATCCTGACCTTTTCAATAAAAAAATTGCCAACTCTCAAGTCGTTGGGTGGATAAGTACATATTAGCCGCTAGGTGATTGCCTAAACATAGTTCCGAGATATTTAGGTTTAAAGTTTGACATACATTATTTACTGTTTTCTATTTTATTATGTCAACAAAGACTTTATTATTATAAAGATGTGGGAGTAATGTTTTAGATTAGGGCATAAACGATTAATGTACTAGGTAAAAAAATTGGGAAAAGTACATTTAACTCACTGACGAAATAGGATATGTCATACAAATGCCATTTAGCAAATAGGTCCAAAATGTACCAGTAACCTTTTTCATCATATCTGATGTTTTATTAATATTTTAGAGTTGAAAATTCGATATACCAATGATAAACCAATTTTTAAGGAAATAAAACAAAAAATAATAAAATACTGAGTTATTAAAAAAACATATAAATCCTATTTTCTGCAGAACGAGAACAGATCTCGTGAACAGAATAAAATAAACTATCTTATTAAATTAAATCGTGTTCTTCAAGATCAAAGTCAGGCATAGTCCCGTATCCATCTACATCATCGTGAACTTGATTGTTGCCTCTTAAATTATCGTAGAAAGCACTACAATCTGCGGGGATAAGATGTTGCATGGACCTGAGATCGTCGAGTTTTGCTTGCGCTATTTCTTTGCCGTTTGGACACAAAGGAACCATTCACTCGTCACTATTTCAACTTCTTCTCCTCCCCTTACTAATCTCTTTTGTATAAAAAGTTCGTTAAATTCACTTTCAAAATCAACCCGCATAAAAATGGAATATTTGAAATCTTTTTTCAAGAGTAAGTATTTGTTAGTTAGTTATCTGTAGTGTCCTTAAAAACATTTCCCTACAAACTATTTTACCGCCCAGTTTATAAACACGTGTGAACTGTTTTGGTTTGGATTTTTTTATAGGATCTGGGGCCCTATTTTTGAATCGCTCGTCTGGCGTCGAGTGCTCGTTTCTACTGATTTTTGTTCGACAAATCAACTCAAATGTATGAGCTGTCGAACGAAAATCAGTAGAAACGAGCGCTCGATGCCAGCCAAGCGATTCAAAAATAGGGCCCCAGGTTGATATGTACGTTTCTTTTGAATTTCTTCTACAGAAGAAGTTATGTAAAGCAACTGCGCAGTGTACGAGCCTAAGTGCAAAAATGTATTGAATTCTTTTCTTCTTTCTTCTGTAGGTATTAAATTTGAGCAGTTTCTCTTGCAAGAACATTGTGCATTCTTAAACTCTTTGGGTTCAATTAAATTATATTTTCGGTCAGTATAAGACTTGTTATCAAACTTTCTTTGTTTTATTTCATTTCTTGAGAAGATTCCTTTGCGTTTTCTGCCTCTCTTAGGTCTTCCTTCTCTAGTATCCATCTCTTCATTTGCCATATCGTTCATGTCCCTAGCACCATCTCTTTCATTAATTGCGCCACTCTGTACCTCATCACGTACTGCATTTTCTGCGCAATTATCTCTCTCAATTCTGTTCAAATCATTATGCTGTTCATTTCTTGGCTTTGAATGACTTTGTTTCGTGACTTTTTTTATTGGTAGTATTTTTCCAGACACTTGGTTTATTTCAGCTTCCACATTGATTCTTTGAAAACATTTTTGTCCTTCTTCTAAATCACTGCAGTCAGTGTCATCTTCGTCAACTTCGTAATTTGGGTCTTTTACTGAGTCGTCGCTGCCAAATCCATCACCCTCTAATATTTGGAATAGTTTTTTTGTTTCAGGTGACATAGAAGGAACAGGCGATACACATCTTTTACTATTGGATGCTGATAACTGATCTCTAACATCTACAACCGCCACCTTAGAAAACGAAGATGCAGTAAGGCCCTTTTTGGATTTTAGCTCTCTAGGAGTAAAAGGGGAGTAAGCAGGTGCTTGGATGCTGAGCGGTTCGTTTTGCAGGCACGGTAGCTCTCTAGGAGTAACGGATGAGAAATCAGGTGCTTCGATGCTTCCCGGTTGATTTTGCAGGCGCGGTAGCTCTCTAGGAGAAAGAGGTGAGAAAGCAGGTGCTTCGATGCTGCGCGGTTCATTTTGCAGGTGCGGTAGCTCTCTAGGAGTTAGAGTTGCGAAAGCTGGTGCTTTGATGCTGCGTGGTTCGTTTTGCAGGTGCAGTAGCTCTCTAGGAGTAAGAGGGGGGTAAGCAGGTAAAAGCAGTATAAAAAACTTCTTATAATAAGAAGTTTTTTTTACACTGGCAATGCTGAAATGCACAATTTGGTAGATTTTTTTTAAATACAGAATTGTTAAATGTTGAAATGATTTAACTAATACTTTGACGCGAATTATTTCAAATAGATACCAACCAAACTTTTTGGCACATTTTGGCAGAATTATTTTAATAAAGAATTGTTGTATTACAAGATTTAGAAGAAGCTTGAATTGCATTGACTAATATATTGACACGTTTTTTTATCGGCAAAGTATACCAAGTGCTTTTGATGCATACTTGCAATAACATTGACTTGATTTTTTTGTTGCCGAAATATACCAAATGCTTTTGATACATACTTGCAATAACATTGACGCATTTTTTTTATTGCCAATATATACCAAGTGCTTTTGATACATACTTGCAATAATTTTGACAAGATTTTTTTATTGCCAAAATATACCAAGTGATTTTGGTACATTCTTACAATAAATTTAGCGACTTAAGACGAGTTCCAAGTGGCATGTAGTGTACCGGCAAAAAAAACATCATAATATTTTGTGCTAAAAACGATTCAAGAAGTTTGGTATGTTTTCACGAAATGTAGTACAAGTTTATTCATACTGTGGGTTGGTTCCCGTATTACTTTATTTTTCGATAACTTAGCTCTTGATTGTCAGATTGAAATCAAACTTAGCCACATGAAAATAGAGACGATTTCACGTTGGATGGTGTATGTAACTCAATTTTGGCCAAGTTGTGGATTGGTATGATCTGGCACAACACGGTCCACTGTTCATATTGTATCATAAGAAATGTCATCCCATACAAATTGCAGCCGATGGAATACAATATGAACTGTCAAATGAATACGATTAACTTACGTGTATAGCGATCTGAATCACCTCCATACAGTCCCTGGATGGCCAGGAGAACAAAGTCTTCAAAGTAATGTTGTTTGTATGAAAATCAACTAGTGTCTTTAATTATGTGACCGCCACTGTATATTTTTCTGTCTGGCCAGGATTCGAACCCGCGACCTCTTGCATGGTAGATGGTGACCACTGCACCACTCAGTTTATCAAAAAACTAACTAATACTTAATTAATAAACTAATACTTCAGTACCTAAGTAGCTTTATAAACACCAGCTTACCAACATAAAATTCCGGTATGTCAATTTGACTTCTCCTTTGAAGCATATCAGCTCGTTCCAACTTTTCACGTAAACTGTTCCTCCATTTAGGGTTGGGATCAGGAAGAAACTCTGGGTATATGTGCCTGGATTCGAGAATACCTTCATTCTTGAATGTTCGTCGCCCAGGTTTTCTAGTGCTCACATTAGCATCATCTTTTTTAACCTCTTCCGCTTTCTCTGGCAAAGTTGACAAAAGGCGACTATCTAAAAAAATGTTTAAATAATTACACCTCTGAAACTTCCTTGCAAAAAATAAAGCTTGTGGCAAATTTCTAACCTCTTCTAATGATCCATTTAGCAACGCCTATTACGTTAGCCGTCCTCCTTATGGCAAGCGACATTTTAAGAATCTTTTCTTCGTTAATATAACTTTATACTACCAGCCAAAATAAATTATTAGTTGAAAAAACGAAATCGCTTTGCTTTCTTTGCTTTGCTTTTGCTTCATTTACCCAGTGTTGCCAACCACTACCAAAATTTTCCCCCCAAGAAACTTGCAAAATTAAAAACCACAAGTTTAAATTCTTATTATAAAAGTCGCGGTCGTGACTAATCAAATGAAACGCTTGCATATTAAGGTTCTCGTATTATAGAATCAAACTCAAATCTCTGCTTGTAATTACTGATTCACAGGCTGCGTGAGTGTGTGTAGAGTTTTGAATCAATTTAATCCGAGTATTCACAAGGAATTTCCTATTGTACGAAGGTTTTGTTTGAAGCTCCTAAAAAAACCCCTAAAATATACCTGCTACTAAAAAAATCCCCTTTTTGATACTTGCTTTCCCCCTAAATCTAGGGAAAAATCCCCCAAGTTGGTATCACTGCATTTACCCTCAAAAAAAGTGACACTGACAGATGACAGTGACAGTAAAGCGTGTAGTCATAGCCTTCTTTAATTGCAAGCCGTGAACATAAGTTTGGCAACGTCTGTTACTGTCAGTTCGTGGTCATGTCGTCGGCCAGTCTCCATACTAAATGTATGGGAATATTTCAATTTTAAAAGGTCGATATTTTTTTTCGTAGTAATTGTGTGAGGTTTAAAATATGAAAATAATTTAGTTCTTTTATTGAAATACTTTGTATATTAAAGACTAAGAAAAATTTCAATGTTAACCAGGAAAAAATTGCTGTCAAAGATGTCATCTTTTTTGTTGATTTTCTTCAGCAGGGAGTTGATTAACACGCCCTCTAGCAATAAATGATATATCATTAGAAAGGTCTTTTAAAGACAAATATTTGCTGTTGCTATACTTTATACCAATTGTTAATACTTTTGGAGTTAAAGGTTATTAAAGTATAAAAGTGGTTTATTGTCTATGGGAGTTGATCTACCACACCTATAGAAATGAATGATATATCATAAAAAAGGTTTTTATCTACACTCACAACGTAATGTTCCAAATATGAATTCAAAAAAGGTAATATAAATACGTACTTTATTTTCGTGGATAGGTAAAATTAAAAAATAAACTCATTACGATGCAGTCAACTGCATCATAAAATAACTTTTTTTCTCATTACGATACAGGGCAAATCCAAAAAGAAGGCAGTGCCGTAACATTAAAAAAAACAACGATATTTTCCCACATATTTTCCATGATTAAAATGCACTCTATGGTAATCGATAACTTAGTGCGATTAGTTTGTTGGAATGCTCTCATCTCTTTTTTTTTCTAATGGAATGCGCGCCATTTCTAAAGCATTTCAAATAAAGTTTTGATTTCAATTTTTACATTTTGTTATACTTACTGAATTATGTAAGTGGTTTATATTCTTTCTTTAAAATGTTAAAAAAAATTGACTCTGCCCGATATTTTAGATGCAGCTAAGGAAATGACTTATTACCTACTACCTAGCTAATACAAACAAAGTCTCTCTCTCTTTTCTAACGTTGATCTTTAATTTAGTAGGTTCAGTCCCAAATGTATGAGTGTAGATAAAGTAGTGTATGAAACTGCACATAAACACTCGTGTGATACTATTAAAAACCTCGCCTACGGCTCGGTTTTTAAACACACACTCGTGTTTTAATACCCCTCTTTATGTGTCAGTTTCATAAACTACTATTATATGACAAATATTTGCTGCAAACATACTTTCTATTAATTGTTAGTATTTTCGGAGTTTTAGGTCATTAATGTTAAAAAAATTGGTCAAGTTTAGAGCGTTATAACTCTCAAAGTACTAATAGTTGACGTTTATATTAATACAATAAAGTGTTTCAAATTTAAATACCTTTCCAATGATGTAAGATTTATTGCTAGAGGAGGCTTAGATCAAAATGCTCATCGTACTAAAGAACCCCTGAAAAGTTCAAATAATTTGACTCAAACCTTATGTTCTAATAAATAAATAATAATAATAAATATAAAACTTTATTGAAATAACCTTACATCACAATTTACAACTAGTTTAAACATAGATAATATAGGAAAAACAAATAATAAATAACTTTTAAAATAATTTTATACTATGTGCTTGACCACATGCGATGTTCCCGTTCTGCTCAACTTCAGGGCTTGGAAGATATAGAAGGCTATGGTGTAGTCCAAGGCAACAAGTCCGGGTGCGTTCCGTGGCTTCGCACGAGTGCGCTCGAGCGCACTCCGGTGCGCGCTCTAACCGTTCCGTGGTTCGGTGAAATACCCTGACAGCTGTCAGAGCGTAGTTTCACTCGTTCAGTGGCTTGGAGCGTTGCAACCAAACAACCATAAAAATAGATGGTTGAAAAACGCTCTGACGTTTATGCTAACAAAATATGTCATTGTCATTTTGACATTATTTTGTATTTTGATGTTTTTGTGTCGTAAGTTTCAAAATATTCATGGTTTCTACTCAAAAAACAAATTTTAACTTGAATTAGTTTGAAGGAAAGTTTAAATTATCCGTATTCCAAGTGGAAACGAAAACTTTGTACCTAAAGAGGTTATAAAAACAACTCGATCGTTCCGTCGCTTGGTTGCAACCCAAACGGGTTAAATTTCAACCAAACAACTACACCCAAAGCGACGGAACGCAGCCCAAGGTGTGTTCCGTTGCAACCAAGCGACGGAACGATCGAGTTGTTTTTATAACCTCTTTAGGTACAAAGTTTTCGTTTCCACTTGGAATACGGATAATTTAAACTTTCCTTCAAACTAATTCAAGTTAAAATTTGTTTTTTGAGTAGAAACCATGAATATTTTGAAACTTACGACACAAAAACATCAAAATACAAAATAATGTCAAAATGACAATGACATATTTTGTTAGCATAAACGTCAGAGCGTTTTTCAACCATCTATTTTTATGGTTGTTTGGTTGCAACGCTCCAAGCCACTGAACGAGTGAAACTACGCTCTGACAGCTGTCAGTGTAAAATTTCACCGAACCACGGAACGGTTAGAGCGCGCACCGGAGTGCGCTCGAGCGCACTCGTGCGAAGCCACGGAACGCACCCCAATCAACGGGGCTTATGCAACCCGAATAATTGATTCCGTGTTCCGGAGTTGTTTGATACACGCGTCCGCGAATTTGTTTTAGTGTTTTTCATACTTTTTCCTCAACCGCTCTTTTCTAAATTGAGTTTTCTCGACTAACATCCTGTTGGTGAGTGGTTATAAGTGTTTTAACAAGAATTCAGTGCTTTTAGATTACTAATATACCGGTTCACTAACACTCGGCGTCTCGCCATCTTTGGCTAGACGCCATGGAATCGGAGCCCCCTGATCCCCCTGATCCCCCCGATATTATGGAAATTTCCCAACCAATGTTTACGCAAGCACCCCGTAAGCATAAACTTACACCGGATACATGTATGACAACAGCCAATTCTGATAAACGGACAAGGTCGTCCAGCGATATCGACACCTCGGCATCTATACAATCAATTTACTTGCACCCGAAACTCTCACAGGAATCCCGTAAGTACAGCTCTCTCGATCAAGGTCCCTTCATCGTTCACGTGAGTAGGGAAGTGCCTGACCCAGCAGCGGGTTCTACCATTAGGCCCATTAAATTTGGACAGCTAATACACAAACACAATATTAAAAATATCGTAAAAGGCGGCATTAAAAATGTAGGTAGAAATAGAATTGAAATCGAATTTAAATCAGGTCCGGACGCAAACATTTTTATCTCATCAGACTTTGGTTCGTTACATAAATTTAAACCATAATTCCATCTTACAATGTCACCCGCATGGGCATAGTCAGGAATGTCCCTGTTGATTGGTCGTTGGACGAATTTATTAGCTCCGTTGAACTACCAGAGGGATGCGGTACTGTCCTGAAGGCCAGACGCCTCAACAGGAAGGTATCTACAAACGGCAATATCACTTGGACCCCCACCCAAACTGTAGTGTTGACATTCGAAGGCCAAGTGTTACCCAAACGAATTTTCTGTTACTTTACCTCTCTGCCAGTGGAAACTTACCAACTTCCAACTATTCAGTGCCACAACTGCTGTAGGTATGGCCATATAAAAGCTCAATGCCGGTCTAAGCCGAGATATTACCGTTGTGCCCAAAAACATCCAGGAGACAGCTGTAACATCCCTGAAAACAATTCTACATGCCTACACTGTTCGGGGGAACACTTTGCTACCAGCAAGGGCTGTCCCGAGACAGTAAGACAACACAACATCAAGCTAATAATGTCCCAGGAAAGTATTTCTTACCTTGAATCGTCCGCACGGTTTGCACCTGTCCGTCGACCATACGCAGACATCTCTAGGACCCCTGTGTCCCCCGTTTCTTCCCAACACCAACCGAACATAAATAACACTCGATCCAATCCAGCCTCACCATCAACATCATACCGAAAGACTGTGTTTATCCCGCAGAAACCCAGAGCCCCTCCTCCTCAGAGCTATGACAGAGTAGCTCACAACAATATAATCTCGGAAGTTGCTCCCACACTACTCAATGGGTCTAACCTGAATAATCCCTATTCGACATCAAAAGACGACAACCTTCTTGAACACATAATCTCCCTCTTAATTGACATACTTTGTAGATTTAATGATGCATTACCGCCCAACGTAGCACACAAGCATAGCGTAGCATAGCGTAGCAGCGACGCATTTAATGTCGTTGCGGCAAAAATTTTAGATATATCATTCGTTTCTATTTATTTACCTGATCCATCACCCTCCCTCATACCGGACCTCCAAGCAGTTCTTGCAGCTATCCCACAACCCGTTATAGTCCTTGGAGACTTCTATACTCACCACACCTCATGGGGAAGTCACTACTGCGATTCGTTCTCTACCCACTTGATTGACCTGTTTGACGAGTTCCAACTCTGCATCTTGAACGATGGTAGTCCAACTAGACGCGTATACCCCAACCAGGATGAGAGGTCTGCAGTGGACCTTACTGCTTGCTCACCCAGCTTGGCCCCTGCATTAACTTGGAAGACCTTATCGGAAACCTTCGGTAGTGACCATTTCCCCATCATCGTATCTAAACCTAACTCAACCCTCCCCGCTTATTCTCATTCATCCTTACGAAAGTATAACACCAACAAAGCGGACTGGGAAAAATTTTCTGCAGAAGTTGACTCTCGTTTGGGCCATACTTCTCTCCCTCAAACAAACTCCATTGAATCTCAATACACCCACTTTACAGACGCTCTGATCTCATCAGCCGATCTCCACATCGCCGTATGAAACATAACCTAATTTCCCCCCCCCCCATGGTAGGACTCGGAATGCTCGGAAGCGGTAAGACTGAGAAAAGAAGCGGAAATCAATTACAGTTTGAACATGAACAGCGAAAATTTTATGGCCTACCAACAGATAGCCGCCAAAGCGAAGCGCCTCTTTAAACGAAGGAAGAAAGGCGGTTGGATGAGCTTTTGCGAAAGCTTATCCCCCCGCTCGCCCCCTTCCAAAGTTTGGCAGAACATTAGACGTTTCCGAGGTTCACTTGCGGGACCCTCTCCTTCTTCAAATGACAGACTAGCCCCCCCTTCGTTCCCCCCGAAATTATTCAAACACTCCCTCCACAATCATCCAACTCCACCCCCAACAAATTCGAGTCCCTATTCTCCTTAGACGAACTCAAATGTGCTATTCGGAATTTGAGAGACTCGTCCCCAGGAGAAGATGGCATCCCATATTCCTTCATCTCCCATCTCGGCCCCACTGCTCTCTCTTACCTCCTCAACCTATTTAATAGAGTGGTTGAAACCGGCGATATCCCATACTCCTGGAAATCTCAAGTCGTTATTCCCCTATTAAAACCAGGTAAGAATCCGAAACATGCATCATCTTACAGACCTATAGCGTTGTCGTCTACTATATCCAAAATCCTGGAGCATATGATTAAGAATAGGTTTGAATGGTTGGCGGAGTCTCAGGGTATTTTAGCTAAAAGTCAATTCGGTTTCCGCAAGGGCAAGGGTACCCTTGATAGCCTATCCATACTTACAACAGACATCAGACTCGCTTTCACGAATGGTGAATTCCTAGTGGGTACATTCTTAGATATTTCTGCCGCCTATGATAATGTCCAGCTTCCGGTGCTCAGAGAGAAGCTCCTTCGATTGAGTTTTCCAGCGAGGCTGGTCCAACTAATTTATAACCTCTTTACGAATACGACGGTAAATATTTGGTACCGGAATCACTGTCTCCCCCCTAGGACTGTTTGGCAGGACTTGCCGCAAGGCTCTGTCATCAGTCCTTTGCTGTACAGCCTATATACATGCGACCTGGAAGAAAGCGTGACAAGCTTTTCTAAACTCCTCCAATACGCGGATGACTTATGCATATACGCCCACGGAAAAAACCTTGATGCTATTTCAGATAAGCTTCATTCTGCTTTATACTATTTAAATCAGTGGCTGGTTGATCATGGTCTCACTCTCTCAGTTCCCAAAAGTAACACTGTAATATTTACCAGGAAAAGACAGGTTCCGGATATTGACCTTAAAGTAGATGACCAAGTAATACCTGTTTCAGATAGGGTCAAGTTCCTGGGCCTAACCCTAGACTCCAAACTTTCAGGAACTTCTCACTGTAATGACATAGCTCAGCGGTGTGAAAAGGGGGTTAATATACTCAAATCACTTTCCGGGGTGTGGTGGGGTTCGCATCAATACTCCTTGAAACTCCTCTATAATGCCCTTATACGTAGACTTATAGACTATGGATCCTTCCTGCTGGAACCCTGCAATAAAGATGGTTTCAACAAACTGGACAAAATACAACTTAGGTGTCTCAGAATAATTTTAGGCACCATGAGATCCTCACCTGGCATCGCCCTCCAAGTCGAATGCATTGACCCCCCTTTAGACCTTAGACGCCAATATCTTTCGGATAGATTTGTATTTAAAATTGCTCAATATAAAACACATCCTCTTTGTTTGCTCCTCCAGTCACTGTCCAACCTTATACCTCGTTCCTCATATTGGACCCACAAAACCCCTCCTAGTTGGTTGAATGCTCTAAGCCTCCTAGGATGGTCAACAGTCATAGGAAATTATCGTCCCTATCCTATCCCTACCACCCTATAGTAAAATTTGATATTCACCCCTTATTTGAATTTAATTACGAAGCCCTTACCTTCAGCCCGAATATAATTTTGAATTTTGGTATCAGTAAAAATGATCCCGCAGCAAATAATAAGTTTCTGGAGCGTTTCGGTGAAGAATGGCAACAATGGCTGCCAGTATACATCGATGCCTCTAAGACTGACTCACAGGGTAACGTCGGTTCGGCAGTTTGGATACCAAAATACAACATTGTTCTTAACTTTATATGTCCAAAAGAAGCATCGGTTTTCACGGGTGAAGCCGTTGCCATCCTAGAAGCAGTTTCCTTCATATTATCCCACCAGCTGAATCGAAGTATTATTTTTACCGACTCCAAAAGTAGCTTGGAAGCCCTTTCGGCAAACCAGTTTAGATCCAAATCCCCTTCTCCGGTTATCCTACAAATCAAAGAATTGCTTCAGAAGTGTCACCTTCAAAACATCGACGTAGTTTTAGCCTGGATTCCGGGACACAGTGGTATACATGATAATGAGGTAGTGGATGGGTGGGCCAAAGAGGAAGAAAGAAGAAAATTTATTGGCTTACTGAACAAAGCTGTATATTAAAGGTATAAAAACATGGTAAAAAATAATAATCAGCAAATAAATTTTTCAACAGAAGATATATTGAAAAATATTAAAATTTAAATTTGGGGTATCTTTGAAATCGAAAAAATGTTGGATTTCTTTACATACTTATTCTAACTAATACATAAGTACGTATACAGAAAGTATTTTAGCCTGAGGAAAAATTCACAGAGAGATATAAGCGATTTTCATGTTTAGGTAAAAATACCTAACTTCTCGTAACAAAATTTATTGGATTTATTGTTCATCTGTAATCTGCATTACCAGTGCCGTAAATAGGGGTGTGCCACCGGTGCCCAGGCACAGGGCGTAGACTCCGAGGGGCGCAAGAATGGCCAGACCAGACAAGGACTATTAAATAATAGTCCTGGTCTGGCCATTCTTGCACCCCGGCGTGAAATATTGGCCTATATTTTCATATGAAACTAACTAAAAATCGCGCTGCGTGGCCGTTTTATTTACCTACTATAAACAAGCAAGATTACAAGATTGGTGGATGAAACTGACCAAAATCGCGCTGCGCGGCCGTTTGTTTTTCCTATAAACAGGCAAGATTACAAGATTACCTACTGCATGAAACTGACTAAAAATTGCGCTGCGCGGTCATTTGTTTTTCTTATAAACAGGCAATATTACAAGTTTCTTCATGAAACTGACTAAAAATCGCGCTGAGCGGTAATTTGTTTTTCTTATAAACAGGCAATATTACAAGTTTTTTCATGAAACTGACTAAAAATCGCGCTGCGCGGCCGTTTTTTACTACAAACAAGCAAGATTACACGATTAGTGGAAAAATCTGACTAAAAATCGCGGTGCGTGGCCTTTTCCTTACTAATATTATAAATGTGAAAGTCGGTTTGTTGGTTTGTTACGCCTTCACGTCTTAACTACTGAACCGATCATCATGAAATTTTGCATAGACGTTTTCAGGAGTACAGAGAAGGACATAGGATACTTTTTATCTCGAAAAACAGTATTGTGCCCGAGGGATAGCAAAAAAACTTTCCACGCAGACGAAATCGCGGGCGAAAGCTAGTTTTACTATAAACAGGCAAGATTACAAGGTTAATGGATGAAACTGACTGAAAATCGCGCTGCGCGGCCGTTTTCTTTACTATAAATAAGCAATATTACAAGATAAGTGGATGAAACTGACTAAAAATCGCGCTGCGCGGCCATTTTTTTTACTATAAACAAGCAAGATTACAAGATTAGTGGATAAAACTGACTAAAAATCGCGCAGCGCGGCCGTTTGTTTTTCTTATAAACAGCCAAGATTACAAGGTAACTGCATGAAATTGACTAAAGCTCGCGCTGCGTGGCCGTTTTCTTTACTATAGACTTTAATCGGGCCACCCGGCACCCCTGACTATTGAGCATTTCTTTGGCGAAAGAGTACTAAACCCGGCTCTCCACAAAATTGTGTTGGACACCCCTGCTCTAAAAAAACCAAGGGCGCAGTTATAGAAGCTCGCACAGGGCGCAGAAAAGGCTATTTACGGCACTGTGCATTACCTAACTTCATCACATGCCAAATTTCATAGACGGGAGAATTATTCGGAAGTCGCCATACAACAAATATCCTCATTGATTGGACTAGTGGGTGCATTCCAGCAGACTAATTTCACTGGCTTACAGTCATATTCCATGTAAGGTGCGCCTAGTCTTTGCCAAAAATTATGTCTCGGTCTCGGTCTCAACCAAGAAGCTTATACCACAGTATATATATAAGTTTTTTAAGTTTGAAAAACTTATATATGTACTGTGCTTATACCCCCAATGGAGATTGCACGGCCAGTGTCATAGTGAAGATTGAAAAAAGGTCCTTTAGTGACGTGACGGCTTATTGCTACCTCTTTCTTTAGTGTTACAATACGTGTTCGTTGTTCGTTCGTTCGTGAGAAACGAAAACGTATTGTAACACTAAAGAAAGAGGTAGCAATAAGCCGTCACGTCACTAAAGGACTTTTTTTCAATCTTCACTATGACACTGGCCGTGCAATCTTCATTGGAGGGAGGTATAAGCTTCTTGGGTTGGTCCGGTTGGTCCCTAATTCGATGTCGTCCTTAATTAAATTATCGGACGCGGCTTATGGACGCGGCTTATGGACGCGGCTTATGGACGCGGCTTACTGCCGCGGCTGATAGGTATCTGGGACTATGAAAATACACTGAGGTGTGCAAACTATCGGACGTAAGTCGCGGACGTACAGCTCGCGCAACATAACTTGAACCTGCGCGTCAAACGATTTTTAGGCGCAACTGGGTAGGGGGTATGAAGCGCGGGCGGCTGCTCCCCGCGTAACCATGGTAACGGATGTGCCGCGCGCTGCGCGCTCGCACACCACCCGCGAGTGTCTTTAAGGACAGTCGAGTGCTAAGTTTAATGTGTGCTTTTTCAAACGTTAAAATGCCGCCGCAAAGTCGTTTAAGCAATACATTTCTGAAGCGACAAACGAGGCAAATGGTTTATAACGTATATTGTTTTATCAAAAAGGATTATAGTGAATTAACTAAAGGCCAGATTCAAACAAATAATTCGTGATTAACTAGTATGATCGTACTCGCTGCATTTTCATTGTTCACATTCAAAGATTTAATAAATAAGTAAAACTAGGTATTTCTTTATTTAATTTTACTAACTAAACCAGGCTAGGCGCACTCCGCGCTTTAGGTACAAAGCTACAAGTAGGTAGCGGGTCCATCCGGACGGACTAATTTCAGAGGGTAACCGCGTGCCGGCTGGGTCGCACATTAGCAGTTCGATTTCAATAGTACGCCTTAATACGAATAAAAAGGATCCGAACCTCACGTTTTTCACTCTTCCAAAAGTTCCAAACGACATCAAAACGTAAGAAGTGCTTGTCTACTAGGTACCTAGTTAGTAACTAGTATCCGTTTATTCTTAGGTATTTACTTGTCTTATTTGCTAAACAATCTTCGCCCAACTATTTATCGAAATAATAATTTATAGATTAGGTAGGTAGTTACTTACTTACCTACCTACCTACTTTCGAAATAAAATTAATTATGATTACAATTTCATTTCGTAATAAAGCCAATTGCTTTAAAGCCAGCATGTATAGTCTAATGTGGCGTTGACTGTACCTAGCCTATGTTTTTTTTAAACGTATTTAACTACACATTATTTCACAAACACATAACTTGTAATAAATTAACTACCAGTTATTTAATTATTACTTAAAAGAAGAAACCCTGAAGTCGTTAGAAGAGATAAGAGCTACGCGATAGAAAGAGAGGCAACTTCTAGGTGAATATAACTGTAGGCAAGAGAGCGGCGTGCAACCTGAATTGCACTTTATTAGGTATGGAATAGAGTCTTTATTTATTTAAATGACTTTGCGGAGTGGATCTTCTGTACTTGTACTATTATGTATTCTGTGACTAAACTTAATTCGCTTTTAAAAATTTTGTGAGCGTCTGTACCTGCGCAGATCGCCGCCATCTTGGGTCAAGTTATGTTGCGCGAGCTGTAACCATAGACTAATATGACGTCATCGGACGTCCGATAGCTATCTGGCACGCAGGATGTTATTAGAGTGTGCACACTTATCAGCCGCGGCAGTAAGCCGCGTCCATCAGTCGCATCCGATAATTTGTTTTCACCTTCACACTCTTGTATTTCATCTGTGCTGATCTGTGCTGTGACACACGACACTTGTCTTTGTCGTATCGTATCTTCTTATTCGTCTGCTGTGTCTTTGACAATCATTGGCTATATTCCGAATCACGATAAAATCGATGTCAGCGCTCACGTTATCTGTCAAACCCATACAAAATCACCGACTCGGAACGCATTTTAGTGCGCTGTCATCGATTTTTGTGTGATTCGGAATGCAGCCATTGTTTGTCTTTCTCGACTCGTCTTTTTAGTTGTTTTTTTCATCGATTTTGTGGTGTGTGGCTAGCTTGATATATTAAACAAAATGTCTTCAATAATGCAGAAGTGTAGTGACGATAACATACCCTTAGCTGACGACGATCCTCAAGTCATAATCAGTGATGACGTCGAGAACAATCATTTGGATCATGGTCGTTCCATGGACTCCCTCCCGAGTTCTTACACTGGTGGTTCTTCCAGCCCTGGCTTGAACGGCCCCCCGAGCTTCGAACCTGACTCTGGAATTGACGAACAAGAAGAAAAAGCACGACTGATATCGCAAGTGCTCGAATTGCAAAACACTTTGGATGGTATGTTTTTAAGGCAGACAACTATTTTTTCATTTGATTTTCTAGGACTTTTATCTTGCAAGATTGCCAGTCCTTTCGTATCCTAAACATGCTAACTACATACTAAAATAATATAATACAGTTACATTACAAGTTTCATTATGAGATTGCGAGGGCATCACCCAAGTAGCAAACAAATGTCTTAAAAAGGAATTGTAGATATCTTGAAGGCAAGAAGACGAATTCCAGCTGTTGTCTTGGCTAAAACTAGTTTGTCCTTCAAGATATCTTCAAGATACACTCCAAGGGTTAGTTAAGTAAAAGTGGGCACAGCATTTAAGGATATGTTAAGAAAGAGTTAATACTACTGTTAAGATAAACTTTAACCCTATTTAAGAATATGGTTTTGCAGGACTCTTAAACATTGACTTCAAGATATCTTGTAGGTTGACTTCAGATCAAGAAACAGACTTAAAGATATCTACTATACCTAATTAAAACCTTCAACATTGAATTGCAGATATTCGATTTAATCTTAGTAAAGTAAAATTAAAAACTTAGTTTGCTTTATAATGTTTTAAGTAATATAATTTTATAAAATATGGCGAACTTAATTTATTATAATAACTGTTTCAAGGTTTATGAAAATGGCGACTGTTTTTTATATCTGAAAAGGCTTTCTTATGTCGTTGAATGCATTGGAAATTTTAAACGCATGATTGTTTCTCGTGTAAAATCTATAGATAGTGCTATAAAACAAACGGGCTTTTGAAATACTAAAAAAAAAACAATAAAATTTTGTATAATAATAGTGCAATCTGTTTTTTTTTGCATATTTTGCAAGTACTACATTTTCTATAAACATACAAATTATGAATGTAGTTAGAATTACTAAAACAACAATAATTATATTCAATCTACTGTAGTTTTTGATAAAATGTTGTTGGTTTGTTTTTTTTACATTAAGTGCAAAATGGCGTTAAATCTTATGTTTCCTTGCGAAGTAAGATTTTAGACAATATTGATTTTGTAAGGCTAGTTAAGACAAAGTGAAGAGAAATTACATTTGAAGTAATGCTAGTTGAAGAGATATTTTACTTAACTTACTCTAAAAACCGTATTGGCAAAATACTATTTAATACATTTTGGTATTAAGTGATTTAAAACCAGATTTCGTCTTAATATTTTCTTAACTTGTCATTTCATAGTTTTTAGAACTTGGTATTAAAATCATCTTAAATTTATCTATAAAATAATTAAGACTTCAGGAAATCCTTAGATAAAGTACAGATATGTAAGATTTAATCACTAGTCATAATTGCTACTTGGGCAATCACTGCTGACCATATCACAATTAATTTATTAGGCTGACCTAGAAGTTTGTTTACTAAGTAAGCTCTGAAAGATGCCTCAATCTAATTTGTTTAAATACAGAGCAGTCATTAGCGATTGTTGTTGCCTTGTTTCACCCATTGTTTTCGTATTACATGAATCATGGTTGTCATTTGAATAAACCATTTCTTTTTTTCAGATTTGTCTCAAAGAGTAGACTCGGTGAAAGAAGAAAATTTGAAGCTTCGATCAGAAAATCAAGTTTTAGGACAGTATATTGAAAACTTGATGTCAGCTTCTTCAGTATTTCAATCGACTTCACCAAATATTCACAAGAAATGAAACAACACTTAATTTAATTTGTAATTTGTTATCTAAAGCAACGAACTAAGATCTAAGGAAGCCTAACTCCTAACAAATATTGCATAAAAAATGGCACCTTCACATATTCTGTAACACAAAAGGTCGCAAACTCAACAATGAACTAGTAAAAACATACCTTATTACAATGCACGCATAATTGGCATTAGATTGTATTCTAACGCATATGACGTTTTCTATTGGCTGGGGTTTGAACGCAGATCAAACATGATTGGATATTTGACTCGCCTCGTGTCACTCATTGGGCCGTTGTCGTGCCTTTGTCATTGAGGCGAGGACGGTGTAACGTAGAATGCAGTCAGTACACCTAACCTACTACGGCGCGCTGGGCGGCATCATAAAATTGTTTTATGAAATTAGTACATTATTGTTTGTTAGATATAATGTTTGTTTTATTATGTAGACGGACGACTTGGTAAAGACTGCTCGAATACGCTTGATGCAAGTCGCCTGTAACTAGTCGCTCTAAAAAACTAAAGGAGACCTATGTCAGCAGTGGACGTCTTTCGGCTGTGATGATTTTATTGTTATTTTATTTTATGAAAATTATAAAATGATGATGTTGATGAATGATGATCATATTATTTGTCACGAATTGGTAAGACATATGATTTCAAGAAGGACTAAAATTAGGCAAGCTATTGAAATAAAATAGGTATGCTTGATAAAAGACAATGTATTCTGTAAAGATTTTTTTTTCATAACATGTAAGTACATATTATGTAGATAATTATCACATTTGCGCGAGCAACACCTTAATACGTCTTTTAGAGGTGTGACTGATAAAGAACAACAGTATTAATACGTCGCTTTATTTTTATTTTTTACTTAAAAAAGCATGCCTTAATTGGCAATACAAAATTCTTATAGCGACACCTTTTTAACCGACTTCAAAAAAGGAGGAGGTTCTCAGTTTGTCGTAATGTATTTTTTATAGCAGCGTATTCCACCAAGTCAAAGTTTATTCTTGTCAAGATCTTTTTCAAATGCAGACTATTTTAACATGCTTATTGACCGGTGCGCAAATACCTAAACTAGCAATATGGGTGACGGTGGATTGGAAGAGGTGGACCAACTCCGTAGCCAGCGCGATCTCCAGATTTGACACCCCTTGATTTTTATTTGTGAGGTCATGTTTACAGTTGATGTTTAAAAACATTTGTGAGAGTGAATCCGTAATGCGTTTGCGAATAATAGCCACATTTGTACTAATTAAGTGGAATACAGGTGTGCTGCAAAGTGTTCGGGACAATCTAGTGCACCGTTGCTAGGCATGTATTTCTATTGGTGGTGGAAATATAAAGTAGCATTTTCGCAGCAGATCTCACATTGGGGTTCCAGCAGAATGATCCGCGGATCAAACTCCATATTAAAAAGCTGTTTTCAGAGCTGCATAAAAATCATAGTTTCTGGAAATTGGCATTACTTTGTGTTCTGATCTGACGGTCTTGACCTCATGACGTCACTACTTGTCGTGCCACTAGGGATGTTCGATCCGATCCGATACTTGCGTGGATCGATACAATGCGTTACGATCCACTCGATTTTTGTATCGATACAATAGCATTCGATCCTTCGGCGGATCGATACACATACATAGAGGATCGGATCGAAAAAATCGTATAAAGTATTTAACTGTCGGAGCTTTTAAAGGCAGATAGTATGATCAATTTTATCGACAAAACCCCCCACATGTTGGGGCCTAGTCTACGCTCCTGTTGGAATGACCGGCATTTTAAATTTGACTATTTATTTTAGATGGCCTTGCCGAAAAATATTAATTTCTACGGATTTAAAAGTCCTACAGTTCTATGTAATAGTTGATATTATTAGCTTTCTAAAAGTATTTTGTTATAACTGTAGGATTTTTAAATCCGGAGAAATTAATATTTTTCGGCAGGGCCATCTAAAATAAAAAGTCAAATTTAAAATGCCGGTCATTCCAATAGGAGAGGGGATAGACCCCAACATGTTTTATTTCATTAAAATTTATCATACTATCTGCCTTTAAAAGCTCCGACATCGCTAACCAAACATATTGTATAGTAATTACTTAGAGAATATTTGAACTTGAACTTTTCCCTTGTTTAAAATACTAAAGTATAGCGGGATCCATTTTATTTATATAAAAAAATATTTTATAAATTTTTGCCATATCATATTTGAATTACCCTCAAATTCGTAATAACGATTATAAGTATTGCTTTTTGTTCAGTTTGAGAACAATTTTACTTCGTAAAAACGTTTTGTTCACTTTGACAACCAGCAACTTTTAATGTTGTTTTTGCGTAATTTAAAATTTAAACATTGGCAAAATTCAAAATATTTTATTTATTTATTAAACATTACTAAGTACATTAGGTACCTGATATCACGTTTATAATAAAGTGTGATTAAAAATTGACTTTTCTAAAAAAATGATTCGATACTGGATCGATCCAAAAAATCGTATCAATTTTAATGGATCGATTCATGGATCGATACAATGGATTACGATCCATTACGATCCAGAATATCGATACAAGGTACCCGGATCGAACATCCCTACGTGCCACTCTGCTGCCTTCGGTGTTGCAATGTGAGTTCTCCATTTTTTATTTATTCTATTTTAACCAGGGATTTTTACTCATTAATCAAAGAGGATTACGTGAATAGAATCTTTATAGGTACCTATCTAATCATCCCTTCACGGATTGGACAGCGTTTTTGTTACACCCTGTATAATAATAAAAAACAAGGAGATTACATCAGATTACTCGTTTTCTATGTATTGCATATTGCAGGACACGCCATTTTTAGCATTACAAAATTTTGATTTAAATTTTCCTTTTTTTTGTTGTACTGAATTCGATGAGAGAGTTTTATTCTTGTTTAAAAATGTGTGATAGCAGTGAATGTGAAGATTTGACTCTGCCCCACAAATCGACTGAACACTTGTTGCATAATAACGACCATATTTTGTATGTATACGCTCATAGTATTTCTAAAAAACGAAAAATATCTTACTTTCCTATGTTATGTTATGTCTGTATAGTTTTGCTGCCTTCTTTTGGTCTTTTTCGCCACTTGACCACACATGACGTCATTTTAATCATTTTTCTAATTATTTTTTGTGGTAACGCTAACGACTGTCGCCGAGCGCGTGGCAGACATGACTAATCGTGCTTCGCTAGTACTTTTTTAGCCCCGCCCACTCTGTGTTAGTTTGCGTGGTGCTATTTTTTGAGCGGAATTACACTTCCTTAGTATCTTAGTTCGTTGATCTAAAGTAGAGATCATAAATATCATGTACACTTAAACTAATACATTATTGGATTATATAACAAGGGATATACTGTACTCACTTTTAAATAAAGTGTAGTTAAGTGTTATTATAAAAATGCATTTTATCCTGTAAATTATAAAAAAAAATTGCTATAATAGCTTTAAATGAAATCCCTTGCTGTAATTATGGACACATTTTAATTTATCACTTTACTATAATTAATTAAATTTACTCATTTTATTGTTATTACACGGCAAATTAATGCAATTCTGTCACAAGAACATAATGGATATTTTATCTTTGATCCAGTAATTAATGAGCCTTAAAGTTGGCTTGCTTTGGATACTATTATGCTGTAAGTATATGATTGTTAAATTGTTTAAAAATCCCATTGGCCAAATGGGCAATCTGAGAGACTGGGATAAATATATAAATATCACAGATTTTTTAATATACGTATGTACTGGTTTTGCTTTATTTTCCAAAATAAAACAAATTAAAGTTTAAAGATATCCATTGTTAAAATGTAAAATAGTGTTTTTTTATATACCTACTGCAATGTTACTTTGATTTTATATTGATTATGAAAATTGAGAATTTTATGGAGTTGTAATTTAATCTGTAAATGTCTTTTTTTATTTTTTATACTCATTAAATTATAAATAGTAATGCACAACAGCTGGCTACGAAAACTTGAACTGATTATAAACTGCCTGATTTAATGTTTTCACATTCCAAATTAGGAAATCTAGTTTTAGATAGGTAATCCATTTTATAATATGGCTTTATGCCTATCTTATGTATTATTTATTATACTTTAATTGCAAGCAATGTGATTAATTCAAGTGTTTTCTGAAGCAATTTACTATTTTTAGTTAATCTCAAATAAGTATCTCATATTTAATTTATTGTTAAAGCTTTTGAATAAAGTGTTTTAAATACGAGAATGTAAAAAGTATTTATTTAACTTTCGTTGCTCTTCTCCCCTTTCATAAGTTTACGAAATGACGTGAAAATGACTACGAGGGTGGATTGATAAGTCCATGACTTTTTAATGAAGAAATATTTTTTTTCGGAATATTTTGTTTTATTTCTGTACATAATCTTATTGCAGCTCTGCGTATTCAGTCCAACGAAGTTCCTACCTCTTTAACCCATTATTTTTTTCTTTCATCGCCTGAAAACTGGTAACTGAAATGAGGGGCCATTTCAGACACCACCTTTTGACTTGATGAAAATCTTTGCCCGCCAAGACATTTATCAACACATTTATTCATGATTGGTAGGGTAAAATATCTCACTGGGGGTTGATTCTAGAGAATAGGAAGGATTCGCATCTTCATTCGATGAGTTTTGATGTCATGAGTGTCGCCGAGAGGGTCGACAGGGTCATTAAGAAAAGTTAAAAGTCGCTTGAGCTTTTTGTTTCCAAAGTAATAATCTTTTGCCGAATTTGAAAAAAAAATAGTGTAAATATGCCTTAAGGAGTTTCTTTTTAAGACACAAAAATAAATTATGATAAAAAAGTATTTCTTCTTTTCAAAGTCATACTATTATTTATTCTGTGGTCATGGACTTGTCAAACCACCCTCGTACTTAGAGTAAGACGAAACGAAGCCTTTGTTGCTCGAAGCCCTCGTACAATCTACTTATTTAAAAAAAATACTCGAAATGAGAAAAAAAAATCTCACTTGATCCATTGTGGATCTGGCCAATGGATCTTCTGAGAATGAACGAATAAGTACTAATATGGTAATAATGACCTCATCATTTGATGAAAATCTCTGGCTATCTAATACCATATCTTCAGGTTTGAGAAAAAGTGGAAGTCGCACGGGGGACGACAAGCGAGCAGGAAGGGCCAAGATAAGATTTAAATCTTTGGGGAAGGGTGGACTCCACATCCACAGATGCGGTACCATGGAGTTTGGCGACTCTAGGTGTTATTATTCTAAGCCTAAAATTAGGTACCTAACAGAAAGTAAAGAAGTTCAAGTAATAAATAACGACCAAACGTATGGCATGCATGAATCATCCGACGAGACTCTTGTTTGGGGAAGTCTCATGACGTTTACGCGATAGATAGCCGCCCCGTCTGGTCATGTTAAGTGGAAGTCATTCATAATAATGATTTTATTGGTTCCAATGCAAATGAAAAAGTATTCACATTCCTATTAAGTACCCCAAATAATATTAGCAAGAAGGGATTCCCTAAAAAGTTAATCTACTGGTAGGTACCTAACTTTTTTGTATTTTTGCAAAATTCGGGTTTTTTGGGGGTTGTTTGTTTACTAAATTGTAAATATTTCGGAAAAAAAACTGGCTTAAGAAAAAATGAAAAAGGGGTCCTAGGGTATTAGTTTAGCTACAAAATGGCGAAATTTTTTGAAAATTGGTTAATAATAATAATTGTGAACTTTAGGTGGTTCCTTTAGATTTGGAATTGTTGAAAAACGGGTGTTTCCGTACCTACATAAAAAGTGATGTAGCTTCTATGATTATTGACCGATCGTCATGGTAATAGTGTTAAAAGATGCAAAAGCAGACGAGAAGTGCATTCGTTGGAATTTTGAGCCGCGTCGAGGCAGTAGCGGGCGCTTTTGTAAAAATAAATAGGTAAGTACCATAAGAATAAAGGTACTACCTAGGTAACTTTAAAAATATAATAGGATTTTTCATTTGATTTGATTTTTCGTAGTTTTATTTTTGTATTAATTTTCAATTCTCCGATTCTTGCGGGGACTGCAAAATCTTAGGTGGTGGTTTTGTTACGTGCGTAGCTACGTGATTAATCAATAAAAAGAAGCTGCAACTTCATTCGAGCAAAGATACATATTTAAATACGTCGTTTTATACTATAGGTACTGAATTCAACGGCATTTTGTGAGCCATTTTGGCAACATGACTTTTCCGAAGTAAAAAAGCCTGCTGAGTTCGGTTCTGAATGTTGCCAGGCCCAATTTTAGCTACTTTGCCCAAAATTCAAGATGGCGGCCAAAATGGAGCCTTAGGCGACGGCTACACGTCGTGGTAAATACCGTGATCCAACGCCATAGAGCAAATTTTAACCATGGAAAGTAAAATATTGAATATTCCATACAAATTACTTTCAATGGTTAACATTTACTCTATGGCGATGGATAAATAAAATAAATACCACGCGTCTAGCCGGCGCCTTAAAGCGACGGCTACACGTCGTGGTAAATACCGTGATCCAACGCCATAGAGTAAATTTTAACCATGGAAGGGGTGTAAGGTTTGGAGCCCCAAATAACATCATTCGAAGCCCAAGCCAACTTCTCCTGCTCGCGGTGCACCCTGCTGGCTTACGAACGAGGCTCTGGCGGCCGACCGGTGGCGGGATAACCATCACAAACACTGCGAGCTAATGAAATACACAGACCAGTGTCAGGCAGCAGTGACACTGGTGCGATTAGCTACGCACAACAATTGCCAACCCGCATGCCCAGCGTGGCAATTATGGGCAAACCCTCTTATGGTGACACAAAACAGACCACGGCCCCCAGTTCCCGGCCGCCCTGCTATTCCTGATCACGGCGGCGGTCACGGTAACGGCAGGACAGGGGGTGCGAAGAATCCCCGGGTTACGGAAGGCCGCCATAAACAACTGACCCTGGCGACGTACAACGGACGCACGTTACGGCTCGACGAGCACCTGGCACAACTCGAGGAGGAACTCGGAAGGATAAAGTTGCACATTCTTGGGCTCAGCGAAGTCCGAAGAGAGGGGAAGGATAAAGAGACCCTTGAATCGGGCCACCTTCTGTATTTCCGAGAAGGAGACCAGCTATCCCAGGGTGGTGTAGGGTCCCTGGTACATAAAGCCCTCTGTGACAACGTTGTAGAGGTGTCGAGTGTGTCAAATAGGGTTGCGTACCTCGTGATCAAGCTAACCGAGAGGTATAGCCTCAAGGTTGTGCAGGTCTACGCACCGACCTCAACACACTCGGACGATGAAGTGGAAGATATGTTTGGAGACATATCCAAGGCCTTACACTTCACTACCAAGGCACACTTCAACGTTGTTATGGGGGACTTCAACGCTAAAGTGGGAGTACAGAATAGCAACGAATCGGTAGTAGGATCCCATGGTTTTGGGTGCAGAAACCACAGGGGGCAAATGCTTGTCAACTTTCTCGAGAAAGAGGGGCTTTTTGTGATGAATTCTTTCTTTAAGAAACAGCTCCAAAGAAAGTGGACATGGCGAAGCCCCGATGGTAGGACAAAAAATGAGATCGACTTCATCATGGCAGATAAAAAGCATATATTCAGAGACGTCTCAGTGATCAACAGGTTTAATACTGGCAGCGATCACCGACTCGTCCGAGGCTCTCTGAATATCGAGGTTAAGCTTGAACGCGCTCGCTTGATGAAGTCCAGGCTCCGTCCTAGCCTGCTCCAAACCATCATAGGGTCTGAAACGTTCCAGTCGAACCTGGAGAACCGATTCGTTGCCGTGGAAACTACAAATGCTGTTGATGTCAACCGGGCCCTCGAAAATGTGGTCGGAATACTCAGGGAAGAGGGCACGAAATTTTGCGAAAATCAGCGCAAGGGCAGGAAGAAGAAGTTTTCGGAAGAAACCCTAAGGCTCATGAAGAAGCGACGAGAAGACCCACCTGTCACTTCGTCCGAACAAAAGGCTCTCAACAAGAAGATTGGCAAACTGTGGGTCTATTGCCCAAGTGTCGTCGACTTCACCGTCGGCTTCATTTGACAGATGGTTGTAATACATTGCTACTTCTTTTTGGTACAAATAAAAACTTACCAAAGAAAAGTAGCAATGTATTACAACCATCTGTCAAATGAAGCCGACGGCGAAGTCGACGACACTTGGGCAATAGACCCCCTGGTGCGTTACGATCTCCGATGCTCCAATACACGCTCGATTGAACGAGCAATTGAGCGGAATCGGGGATCGAAAGTGTTTGTCCAGTCTCTTGGGAGAAGTCACTTGACGAAGTTGACTACGGCGAGTGGAGTCGTCGTAGCTTCGAAGCCGGAGGTTCTTTCGGAAATTGAAAACTTCTATAGCCAGCTGTACGCTTCGCATGCATCTCGACCTGGGGCCCTATTTTTGAATCGCTCGGCTGGCGTCGAGCACTCATTTCTACTGATTTTCGTTCGACACTTCATACATTTGAGTTGATTTGTCGAACGAAAATCAGTAGAAACGAGCGCTCGACGCCAGCCGAGCGATTCAAAAATAGGGCCCCTGATCCCGAAAATGAGGATACCCGAGCCACATTGACCCGCCACTTTACCGAAGACTTGCCAGAAATCAGCCTGTGTGAAATTGAGATGGCTCTTAGGCAGCTTAAAAACGGAAAAGCCCCTGGTGAGGATGGCGTTACATCTGAACTCCTCAAAGCAGGCGGAAAACCTGTATTAAAGGAGCTCCGAAACATCTTTAACGCCGTTCTCTTTGACGGGAGAACTCCGGAGGCGTGGAGTCGGAGTGTCGTCGTCTTGTTCTTCAAAAAATTGTTTATAAAACAAAAAAACTGACTTCAAAAAACCTGCCTATAAAAAGCAAAAAATAATATTCAAATCATTAGATATGCATTATCATTGTTATAATAAAAACACGTCTATTGAAGTCGGGTGGGGCTGGAGTACAACTTCCTAATTTTTTATTCTAAAAGCCCCACCCGACTTCAATAGACGTGTTTTTATTATAACAATGATAATGCATATCTAATGATTTGAATATTATTTTTTGCTTTTTATAGGCAGGTTTTTTGAAGTCGGTTTTTTTGTTTTATAAACAATTTTTTATTTTTTTATTTTTAGTGTAAGTACCTTCTGTATTAGGTATATTATTTAGGTAGAAAAATCGACTCAGCCAAACGTGAGATAATCGCGAAGAAACATACATACATACTGAGAACCTCCTTTTTTGAAGTCGGTTAAAAAGACTACACTAAAGTGTCTCTTTTCCACCAAAAGAAAATCATCTAATTCGGTTCATAAATAAGAAAGTCGTCAAGGTAGTTGTTGCAAAATCATAGTATTTTCAGGATTACTTGAAAACTACCCGACCGAAATGAAAAAAAAATAAATGGGACCATCTCGCAAGCAAACTCAATCGAACAAAAAAAAGAATCATCAATATTGGTCTATAAATGACGAAGATATGCGCGAACAACGATAAAAAAAAAAACATACAATCGAATTGAGAACCTCCTCCTTTTGTTGAAGTCGGTTAAAAAAGGAGACAAGACCTTACTGAAGAACTATCGACCCATCTCGCTCCTAAGCCACGTCTACAAGCTGTTTTCAAGAGTCATCACAAACCGCCTTATTTTATTTATTTATTTATTTATTTTATTAAACACATAATAAAACAGCTTTACAACAGTATCCCACAAAACTGTTCTGGACAGTTTGTCTGCAGGATCAAATTATTACTATCTAGGTTTACAAAGAAAAAGTTATGTTGAATTGAGTCTAATTAAATAATGGTGAATAGGTAATCTTTTAATAATTTCTTATATTTGTTTAAATTTATCTCACATCTAATAGTTTCAGGTAACGAATTGAGAAGATATGGTATACGCTTCTGTAAAGTTCTATCTCCATAGTAATTATGGATCCTAGGGATTACAAATTTCTGTTGTGTCATGGCTCTAGTTACATGTCTATGTTTAATATGTTCCAAAGTGGAGTCGCACCCTCGGCAAAGACTCGACGAATTTCAACCCCCGGAGCAGGCTGGGTTTCGAGGAGGATATGGCACCATAGACCACATCTTCACAGTGCGGCAGATTATACAGAAGTCCGAAGAGTATAACGAGCCTATGTGCTTAGCATTTGTGGACTATGAGAAGGCATTTGATACTGTCGAAACCTAGGCTGTTTTAGAATCCCTGCAACGATGCCAAGTCGATTGGCGATACATTCAAGTGCTGAGATGTCTCTACAATGCCGCAACCATGGCCGTCCAACTGCAGAACCAGCAGACTAAGCATATCCCCTTGCATCGAGGTGTGAGACAAGGGGATGTGATATCCCCCAAATTGTTCACAAACGCATTGGAGGATTTGGAGGATATGTTTAAAACGCTGGACTGGAAAGGACGCGGTATTAACATCAACGGCGAATACTTATCACACTTGCGATTTGCGGATGACATCGTCATTGTGGCTGAAACGTTGCAGAATCTACAATGCATGCTGAACAGCCTAGCTGATTCCTCTCTACGCATCGGTCTTCGAATGAACTTGGACAAAACCAAGATTATGTTCAACGAACAAGTAATTCCAGGACCGATTGCAGTGCAGTACAAGGTAGTCCTCTCGAAGTTGTTACGAAATATGTCTACCTCGGGCAAACATTGCAATTGGGTAGAAACAACTTCGAGGGAGAGGCCAACAGAAGGATACAGCTGGGCTGGGCAGCATATGGGAAACTTCGTCGAGTCTTTGAGTCGCCTATTCCACAGAATCTAAAGACGCAAGTCTTCAACCAGTGCGTCCTGCCTGTCATGACATACGGAGCCAAAACGTGGACACTCAGTGTAGGGCTGGTTCACAAATTTAAAGTCGCGCAGCGAGCTATGGAAAGGGCTATGCTCGGAGTTTCTCTGAGAAATAGGGTCCGGAACGAGGTGATCCGACAGAGAACTAAAGTCATCGACATAGCTCACCGGATTAGCAAGCTGAAGTGGCAGTGGGCCGGCCATATTAGCCGTAGAACCGATGGCCGCTGGGGCAGACGAGTTCTTGAGTGGAGACCTCGAATGGGCAAACGTAGTGTAGGACGCCCTCAGACAAGGTGGAGCGACGATCTTCGCAAGGTGGCTAGCATAAACTGGATGAGTATAGCCGAAAAACATCACCATCTATTCAGCTTTCAGTTGAGGTATAAAACTTAATAATAACTTAAATAAAAAATGAGAAATTAAGACTTAAGTAAATGGCAGTCCCATTTCATGTAGCAAAAATTTCCTACTTCGAGCGCTTCGGAGGTGGCCCTATTATCCTACTTATATCATAAATGTGGAAGTTTGCTTGTTTGGATGATTGTTAATCAATCACGCAAAACGGCTGAACGGATTTGGATGAAATATGGCACACAGATAGTTTGAAATCCGGATTAAAACATAGGAGGATACTATTATCTTGGTTAAAGGTTTCCTAGGGATTTACTCGAATGTAAATGCGGATGAAGTCGCGGGCAGAAGGTAGTTTGCCATAAATGGTCGTGTTTACTAAAAATACTTTCGTTCGTGATATAAGTAGGATAATAGGGCCACCTCCGAAGCGCTCGAAGTAGGAAATTTTTGCTACATGAAATGGGACTGCCATTTACTTAAGTCTTAATTTCTCATTTTTTATTTAAGTTATTATTAAAATATTTAAGTTATTATTAAGTTTTATACCTCAACTGAAAGCTGAATAGATGGTGATGTTTTTAAAATATTATGCACGCTTAGTTACTAGAAATTTTTTAAAGATATTTGCTGCCGTTTGTAAAAAATCTGAAAAAATAAATAAAATAAATGCATTTAAGGATTATTTTTTTTATAAACTCCTGTCCTTTTTGTAATTTTTTTTATTCATTATCAACACTTGGAGTGTTTTCTATCCCAAAATAATAAAAAAACCGGAATCGAATGAGTTTTTTATTTAAAATTTTTGGGTCTGAAAACGTACTTTTGGTAAAAAAATACTTAATTTCAATTTACTCAAAAACTATTAAGTTTTTGAGAAAAAGTTATATGACAAAAAATATTTGTTTTGACCTCATCTATAACCCCTTAGCAGGAATACGTCATATTTCCAGTGACCCTGTATAAGGTCCTTCTTAAATAGTGCACATAATTTTAAGGGGTCAACGTACTCATGCATACAAACAACTTTCACTATGGTACCAAAATTGAAATAGCGAAAAAAAAACAGCAGTTCCATACATTTTGATCTTTTTGATTTTAAATTTTCTATGGAACAGCTGTTTTTTTCGCGATTTCAATGTTGGTACCATAGTAAAAGTTGTTTGTATGCATGACTACATTGACCTCTTAAAATTTTGTGCACTATGTAAGAAGGACCTTATATAGTGAAATAACTGGGCTATTTACCAGTGTTTTTTTTTTCTGAGGCAAATCTTCATAGTTTTAATTCTATAGATGATTTTCTGTAGTGAAATATAGATATTTTCTTGAATCAAGTCATTATAAGAGCAAAACACGCTTGAAAAAAAATAAAATGAAATTCGGCTTGGCAAGATTCAGAATCGAATTCAGCAGCCTTTTTACCCGACTGCAAAGAAAGGGTTATGTCTTTCGCGCACATCTTGTATGTAAGTATGTTTGTTTGTTTTTACATTGGAAAAGTCATGTTGCCCAAGTGGCTCACAAAATGCCGTTGAAACGGTAAAGGAAGCGGATATTTAGGTAGGATTTTCGTCCAGTCTATACCGCAACGCAATGCAAGTGTTTTGAAGTTGTGCATTAATAAAACCACTGACCTCCATTAAACAAGTCTGTTTAATGGAGGTCAGTGATTATGATTAAAACAAATTACTTAGGTACCCATCTATGGCTAAAATAAGTTTCTTGGTTAAAATGTATACTGTCGTGATCGAAGACTAAGCGATTAGTCTGCTGAATACGCCCACTGTCAATGTCAACATGACAGATTCAAGTTTCTTCACCAGTCTTCACAAGTTAAAAAAAAATAGCAGTTTTGATTTGACAACCGTGAAGAGCGCACGTTCGTTTGAGAAAATCTGTGCTTTGCAAAAGTGAAAATGCCTAAGAAATTAAAAGTTGTTGTGAAATCCCTGTACTCGCACGAAATCCGTAAAGATGTAAGCTTAGATGATTTGAAATCACTCAGACTCGAAGACGCATGGCCTTTCATCAGAGACGAAATAGAAATCGAAATCGGCAGCAGTCAGTTAGTATGTATCCCGCATATAACCGAGGCTGATCTATACAAAGTTACGTCCCTTTTCGTACAAAATGATAAAGAAACAAACGGCAAAATGTTCACACCTTTGGGCCAGCTCGTCAAGAACATTGACAAAGAAAAGACGAATGCCGACTACGTGAAATGGTTGGAGGAAGCCAATTTCCAAGACTCTGAATTCAAATTTCCTCATGAAAGCGTAAAGGTTCGTTTGTTTGACTAAAGGAATACCTACTTATTTAATTTGTTACGCATAACATAATTTATGGACAGGGTTTCGTTAGGGGTGTCTTTTATTGCATCAATGACCTTGAGGTGTCCTGAAACATTTTGATTACTTATATTAATCCAAAAATCCTTTTGGGTATAGCTAAATGCTATAAGTGCTAGGAATTTTAAAACACAATTACAAACCTTTCCTCATTCATGATCAAGTACCAATTTTATTTGAAAAATAGATATATGTTACTATCTGTATGTTCTTATTATGTTATTATGAAAAGGTCAAATTTCAGTGCTTTAAATGGTGTACTTAAGAGTTTTTTTTATTTTGTTCATGACCATGCTTAAAATATAGAAGTTTAATTATTTTCTTGTTAATTTGAATATCACCTAGATAAATTGAATGACGTCATTTTAATCATTTTTCTAATTATTTTTTTGTGGTAACGCTAACGACTGTCGCCGAGCGCGTGGCAGACATGACTAATCGTGCTTCGCTAGTACTTTTTTAGCCCCGCCCACTCTGTGTTAGTTTGCGTGGTGCTATTTTTTGAGCGGAATTACACTTCCTTAGTATCTTAGTTCGTTGATCTAAAGTAGAGATCATAAATATCATGTACACTTAAACTAATACATTATTGGATTATATAACAAGGGATATACTGTACTCACTTTTAAATAAAGTGTAGTTAAGTGTTATTATAAAAATGCATTTTATCCTGTAAATTATAAAAAAAAATTGCTATAATAGCTTTAAATGAAATCCCTTGCTGTAATTATGGACACATTTTAATTTATCACTTTACTATTATTAATTAAATTTACTCATTTTATTGTTATTACACGGCAAATTAATGCAATTCTGTCACAAGAACATAATGGATATTTTATCTTTGATCCAGTAATTAATGAGCCTTAAAGTTGGCTTGCTTTGGATACTATTATGCTGTAAGTATATGATTGTTAAATTGTTTAAAAATCCCATTGGCCAAATGGGCAATCTGAGAGACTGGGATAAATATATAAATATCACAGATTTTTTAATATACGTATGTACTGGTTTTGCTTTATTTTCCAAAATAAAACAAATTAAAGTTTAAAGATATCCATTGTTAAAATGTAAAATAGTGTTTTTTTATATACCTACTGCAATGTTACTTTGATTTTATATTGATTATGAAAATTGAGAATTTTATGGAGTTGTAATTTAATCTGTAAATGTCTTTTTTTATTTTTTATACTCATTAAATTATAAATAGTAATGCACAACAGCTGGCTACGAAAACTTGAACTGATTATAAACTGCCTGATTTAATGTTTTCACATTCCAAATTAGGAAATCTAGTTTTAGATAGGTAATCCATTTTATAATATGGCTTTATGCCTATCTTATGTATTATTTATTATACTTTAATTGCAAGCAATGTGATTAATTCAAGTGTTTTCTGAAGCAATTTACTATTTTTAGTTAATCTCAAATAAGTATCTCATATTTAATTTATTGTTAAAGCTTTTGAATAAAGTGTTTTAAATACGAGAATGTAAAAAGTATTTATTTAACTTTCGTTGCTCTTCTCCCCTTTCATAAGTTTACGAAATGACGTGGAAATGACTACGAGGGTGGATTGATAAGTCCATGACTTTTTAATGAAGAAATATTTTTTTTCGGAATATTTTGTTTTATTTCTGTACATAATCTTATTGCAGCTCTGCGTATTCAGTCCAACGAAGTTCCTACCTCTTTAACCCATTATTTTTTTCTTTCATCGCCTGAAAACTGGTAACTGAAATGAGGGGCCATTTCAGACACCACCTTTTGACTTGATGAAAATCTTTGCCCGCCAAGACATTTATCAACACATTTATTCATGATTGGTAGGGTAAAATATCTCACTGGGGGTTGATTCTAGAGAATAGGAAGGATTCGCATCTTCATTCGATGAGTTTTGATGTCATGAGTGTCGCCGAGAGGGTCGACAGGGTCATTAAGAAAAGTTAAAAGTCGCTTGAGCTTTTTGTTTCCAAAGTAATAATCTTTTGCCGAATTTGAAAAAAAAATAGTGTAAATATGCCTTAAGGAGTTTCTTTTTAAGACACAAAAATAAATTATGATAAAAAAGTATTTCTTCTTTTCAAAGTCATACTATTATTTATTCTGTGGTCATGGACTTGTCAAACCACCCTCGTACTTAGAGTAAGACGAAACGAAGCCTTTGTTGCTCGAAGCCCTCGTACAATCTACTTATTTAAAAAAAATACTCGAAATGAGAAAAAAAAATCTCACTTGATCCATTGTGGATCTGGCCAATGGATCTTCTGAGAATGAACGAATAAGTACTAATATGGTAATAATGACCTCATCATTTGATGAAAATCTCTGGCTATCTAATACCATATCTTCAGGTTTGAGAAAAAGTGGAAGTCGCACGGGGGACGACAAGCGAGCAGGAAGGGCCAAGATAAGATTTAAATCTTTGGGGAAGGGTGGACTCCACATCCACAGATGCGGTACCATGGAGTTTGGCGACTCTAGGTGTTATTATTCTAAGCCTAAAATTAGGTACCTAACAGAAAGTAAAGAAGTTCAAGTAATAAATAACGACCAAACGTATGGCATGCATGAATCATCCGACGAGACTCTTGTTTGGGGAAGTCTCATGACGTTTACGCGATAGATAGCCGCCCCGTCTGGTCATGTTAAGTGGAAGTCATTCATAATAATGATTTTATTGGTTCCAATCCAAATGAAAAAGTATTCACATTCCTATTAAGTACCCCAAATAATATTAGCAAGAAGGGATTCCCTAAAAAGTTGCTGACCCATTATAAAATAACAAAAGACAACACTTAAGTGCGCGACCAAAGTTGCCTGGAAGAAATGCTAAGTCTGCCTATTAGTGCTAGCTAGGTAAGTATTTGTTTTTCTTTGTACAAATTGTAATAAGGATTTTAATGCATCGTAATATTGTAAAGCGCCTTAAAATTCGTGGGAATTGGCATTCATTCATAACCGCCAGACGCAGCTGGTTACGAAGGACAGCCGCGTGTCAAGTACGTGACCGAAAGGTGACGCAGCCGTGATGACGTCGTGATACCTACCACTTTTTTGCACGGAAACGATACAATGGAGTGCAGTCACGCGTTGTGGGGTGTGGATTTCCTAACATTATGCATATGTCCTCCCTATTCAAAGACCAATAGATTTTACCATTGAAAATGGTTATCAGATGCCAATCGCTTAAGACGTATTTTTGGCCATATCTCCGCCAAGGATTTTGGGAGGATCGAGATGGGAATAAATGGTACCAAAAAGTGAGGAACTTTATTTTTGGCCACATCTCCGAGGATTTTGGGAGGATCGCGATGGGAATAGTACTTGTACTATTATCTATTATTTTATTCTGTGATAGTACCAAAAGTTGAGGAATTTATTGAGACACGTGTGAACTTTTGTATTTTGAAAATCTACTGGTAGGTACCTAACTTTTTTGTATTTTTGCAAAATTCGGGTTTTTTGGGGGTTGTTTGTTTACTAAATTGTAAATATTTCGGAAAAAAAACTGGCTTAAGAAAAAATGAAAAAGGGGTCCTAGGGTATTAGTTTAGCTACAAAATGGCGAAATTTTTTGAAAATTGGTTAATAATAATAATTGTGAACTTTAGGTGGTTCCTTTAGATTTGGAATTGTTGAAAAACGGGTGTTTCCGTACCTACATAAAAAGTGATGTAGCTTCTATGATTATTGACCGATCGTCATGGTAATAGTGTTAAAAGATGCAAAAGCAGACGAGAAGTGCATTCGTTGGAATTTTGAGCCGCGTCGAGGCAGTAGCGGGCGCTTTTGTAAAAATAAATAGGTAAGTACCATAAGAATAAAGGTACTACCTAGGTAACTTTAAAAATATAATAGGATTTTTCATTTGATTTGATTTTTCGTAGTTTTATTTTTGTATTAATTTTCAATTCTCCGATTCTTGCGGGGACTGCAAAATCTTAGGTGGTGGTTTTGTTACGTGCGTAGCTACGTGATTAATCAATAAAAAGAAGCTGCAACTTCATTCGAGCAAAGATACATATTTAAATACGTCGTTTTATACTATAGGTACTGAATTCAACGGCATTTTGTGAGCCATTTTGGCAACATGACTTTTCCGAAGTAAAAAAGCCTGCTGAGTTCGGTTCTGAATGTTGCCAGGCCCAATTTTAGCTACTTTGCCCAAAATTCAAGATGGCGGCCAAAATGGAGCCTTAGGCGACGGCTACACGTCGTGGTAAATACCGTGATCCAACGCCATAGAGCAAATTTTAACCATGGAAAGTAAAATATTGAATATTCCATACAAATTACTTTCAATGGTTAACATTTACTCTATGGCGATGGATAAATAAAATAAATACCACGCGTCTAGCCGGCGCCTTAAAGCGACGGCTACACGTCGTGGTAAATACCGTGATCCAACGCCATAGAGTAAATTTTAACCATGGAAGGGGTGTAAGGTTTGGAGCCCCAAATAACATCATTCGAAGCCCAAGCCAACTTCTCCTGCTCGCGGTGCACCCTGCTGGCTTACGAACGAGGCTCTGGCGGCCGACCGGTGGCGGGATAACCATCACAAACACTGCGAGCTAATGAAATACACAGACCAGTGTCAGGCAGCAGTGACACTGGTGCGATTAGCTACGCACAACAATTGCCAACCCGCATGCCCAGCGTGGCAATTATGGGCAAACCCTCTTATGGTGACACAAAACAGACCACGGCCCCCAGTTCCCGGCCGCCCTGCTATTCCTGATCACGGCGGCGGTCACGGTAACGGCAGGACAGGGGGTGCGAAGAATCCCCGGGTTACGGAAGGCCGCCATAAACAACTGACCCTGGCGACGTACAACGGACGCACGTTACGGCTCGACGAGCACCTGGCACAACTCGAGGAGGAACTCGGAAGGATAAAGTTGCACATTCTTGGGCTCAGCGAAGTCCGAAGAGAGGGGAAGGATAAAGAGACCCTTGAATCGGGCCACCTTCTGTATTTCCGAGAAGGAGACCAGCTATCCCAGGGTGGTGTAGGGTCCCTGGTACATAAAGCCCTCTGTGACAACGTTGTAGAGGTGTCGAGTGTGTCAAATAGGGTTGCGTACCTCGTGATCAAGCTAACCGAGAGGTATAGCCTCAAGGTTGTGCAGGTCTACGCACCGACCTCAACACACTCGGACGATGAAGTGGAAGATATGTTTGGAGACATATCCAAGGCCTTACACTTCACTACCAAGGCACACTTCAACGTTGTTATGGGGGACTTCAACGCTAAAGTGGGAGTACAGAATAGCAACGAATCGGTAGTAGGATCCCATGGTTTTGGGTGCAGAAACCACAGGGGGCAAATGCTTGTCAACTTTCTCGAGAAAGAGGGGCTTTTTGTGATGAATTCTTTCTTTAAGAAACAGCTCCAAAGAAAGTGGACATGGCGAAGCCCCGATGGTAGGACAAAAAATGAGATCGACTTCATCATGGCAGATAAAAAGCATATATTCAGAGACGTCTCAGTGATCAACAGGTTTAATACTGGCAGCGATCACCGACTCGTCCGAGGCTCTCTGAATATCGAGGTTAAGCTTGAACGCGCTCGCTTGATGAAGTCCAGGCTCCGTCCTAGCCTGCTCCAAACCATCATAGGGTCTGAAACGTTCCAGTCGAACCTGGAGAACCGATTCGTTGCCGTGGAAACTACAAATGCTGTTGATGTCAACCGGGCCCTCGAAAATGTGGTCGGAATACTCAGGGAAGAGGGCACGAAATTTTGCGAAAATCAGCGCAAGGGCAGGAAGAAGAAGTTTTCGGAAGAAACCCTAAGGCTCATGAAGAAGCGACGAGAAGACCCACCTGTCACTTCGTCCGAACAAAAGGCTCTCAACAAGAAGATTGGCAAACTGTGGGTCTATTGCCCAAGTGTCGTCGACTTCACCGTCGGCTTCATTTGACAGATGGTTGTAATACATTGCTACTTCTTTTTGGTACAAATAAAAACTTACCAAAGAAAAGTAGCAATGTATTACAACCATCTGTCAAATGAAGCCGACGGCGAAGTCGACGACACTTGGGCAATAGACCCCCTGGTGCGTTACGATCTCCGATGCTCCAATACACGCTCGATTGAACGAGCAATTGAGCGGAATCGGGGATCGAAAGTGTTTGTCCAGTCTCTTGGGAGAAGTCACTTGACGAAGTTGACTACGGCGAGTGGAGTCGTCGTAGCTTCGAAGCCGGAGGTTCTTTCGGAAATTGAAAACTTCTATAGCCAGCTGTACGCTTCGCATGCATCTCGACCTGGGGCCCTATTTTTGAATCGCTCGGCTGGCGTCGAGCACTCATTTCTACTGATTTTCGTTCGACACTTCATACATTTGAGTTGATTTGTCGAACGAAAATCAGTAGAAACGAGCGCTCGACGCCAGCCGAGCGATTCAAAAATAGGGCCCCTGATCCCGAAAATGAGGATACCCGAGCCACATTGACCCGCCACTTTACCGAAGACTTGCCAGAAATCAGCCTGTGTGAAATTGAGATGGCTCTTAGGCAGCTTAAAAACGGAAAAGCCCCTGGTGAGGATGGCGTTACATCTGAACTCCTCAAAGCAGGCGGAAAACCTGTATTAAAGGAGCTCCGAAACATCTTTAACGCCGTTCTCTTTGACGGGAGAACTCCGGAGGCGTGGAGTCGGAGTGTCGTCGTCTTGTTCTTCAAAAAATTGTTTATAAAACAAAAAAACTGACTTCAAAAAACCTGCCTATAAAAAGCAAAAAATAATATTCAAATCATTAGATATGCATTATCATTGTTATAATAAAAACACGTCTATTGAAGTCGGGTGGGGCTGGAGTACAACTTCCTAATTTTTTATTCTAAAAGCCCCACCCGACTTCAATAGACGTGTTTTTATTATAACAATGATAATGCATATCTAATGATTTGAATATTATTTTTTGCTTTTTATAGGCAGGTTTTTTGAAGTCGGTTTTTTTGTTTTAAAAACAATTTTTTATTTTTTTATTTTTAGTGTAAGTACCTTCTGTATTAGGTATATTATTTAGGTAGAAAAATCGACTCAGCCAAACGTGAGATAATCGCGAAGAAACATACATACATACTGAGAACCTCCTTTTTTGAAGTCGGTTAAAAAGACTACACTAAAGTGTCTCTTTTCCACCAAAAGAAAATCATCTAATTCGGTTCATAAATAAGAAAGTCGTCAAGGTAGTTGTTGCAAAATCATAGTATTTTCAGGATTACTTGAAAACTACCCGACCGAAATGAAAAAAAAATAAATGGGACCATCTCGCAAGCAAACTCAATCGAACAAAAAAAAGAATCATCAATATTGGTCTATAAATGACGAAGATATGCGCGAACAACGATAAAAAAAAAAACATACAATCGAATTGAGAACCTCCTCCTTTTGTTGAAGTCGGTTAAAAAAGGAGACAAGACCTTACTGAAGAACTATCGACCCATCTCGCTCCTAAGCCACGTCTACAAGCTGTTTTCAAGAGTCATCACAAACCGCCTTATTTTATTTATTTATTTATTTATTTTATTAAACACATAATAAAACAGCTTTACAACAGTATCCCACAAAACTGTTCTGGACAGTTTGTCTGCAGGATCAAATTATTACTATCTAGGTTTACAAAGAAAAAGTTATGTTGAATTGAGTCTAATTAAATAATGGTGAATAGGTAATCTTTTAATAATTTCTTATATTTGTTTAAATTTATCTCACATCTAATAGTTTCAGGTAACGAATTGAGAAGATATGGTATACGCTTCTGTAAAGTTCTATCTCCATAGTAATTATGGATCCTAGGGATTACAAATTTCTGTTGTGTCATGGCTCTAGTTACATGTCTATGTTTAATATGTTCCAAAGTGGAGTCGCACCCTCGGCAAAGACTCGACGAATTTCAACCCCCGGAGCAGGCTGGGTTTCGAGGAGGATATGGCACCATAGACCACATCTTCACAGTGCGGCAGATTATACAGAAGTCCGAAGAGTATAACGAGCCTATGTGCTTAGCATTTGTGGACTATGAGAAGGCATTTGATACTGTCGAAACCTAGGCTGTTTTAGAATCCCTGCAACGATGCCAAGTCGATTGGCGATACATTCAAGTGCTGAGATGTCTCTACAATGCCGCAACCATGGCCGTCCAACTGCAGAACCAGCAGACTAAGCATATCCCCTTGCATCGAGGTGTGAGACAAGGGGATGTGATATCCCCCAAATTGTTCACAAACGCATTGGAGGATTTGGAGGATATGTTTAAAACGCTGGACTGGAAAGGACGCGGTATTAACATCAACGGCGAATACTTATCACACTTGCGATTTGCGGATGACATCGTCATTGTGGCTGAAACGTTGCAGAATCTACAATGCATGCTGAACAGCCTAGCTGATTCCTCTCTACGCATCGGTCTTCGAATGAACTTGGACAAAACCAAGATTATGTTCAACGAACAAGTAATTCCAGGACCGATTGCAGTGCAGTACAAGGTAGTCCTCTCGAAGTTGTTACGAAATATGTCTACCTCGGGCAAACATTGCAATTGGGTAGAAACAACTTCGAGGGAGAGGCCAACAGAAGGATACAGCTGGGCTGGGCAGCATATGGGAAACTTCGTCGAGTCTTTGAGTCGCCTATTCCACAGAATCTAAAGACGCAAGTCTTCAACCAGTGCGTCCTGCCTGTCATGACATACGGAGCCAAAACGTGGACACTCAGTGTAGGGCTGGTTCACAAATTTAAAGTCGCGCAGCGAGCTATGGAAAGGGCTATGCTCGGAGTTTCTCTGAGAAATAGGGTCCGGAACGAGGTGATCCGACAGAGAACTAAAGTCATCGACATAGCTCACCGGATTAGCAAGCTGAAGTGGCAGTGGGCCGGCCATATTAGCCGTAGAACCGATGGCCGCTGGGGCAGACGAGTTCTTGAGTGGAGACCTCGAATGGGCAAACGTAGTGTAGGACGCCCTCAGACAAGGTGGAGCGACGATCTTCGCAAGGTGGCTAGCATAAACTGGATGAGTATAGCCGAAAAACATCACCATCTATTCAGCTCTCAGTTGAGGTATAAAACTTAATAATAACTTAAATAAAAAATGAGAAATTAAGACTTAAGTAAATGGCAGTCCCATTTCATGTAGCAAAAATTTCCTACTTCGAGCGCTTCGGAGGTGGCCCTATTATCCTACTTATATCATAAATGTGGAAGTTTGCTTGTTTGGATGATTGTTAATCAATCACGCAAAACGGCTGAACGGATTTGGATGAAATATGGCACACAGATAGTTTGAAATCCGGATTAAAACATAGGAGGATACTATTATCTTGGTTAAAGGTTTCCTAGGGATTTACTCGAATGTAAATGCGGATGAAGTCGCGGGCAGAAGGTAGTTTGCCATAAATGGTCGTGTTTACTAAAAATACTTTCGTTCGTGATATAAGTAGGATAATAGGGCCACCTCCGAAGCGCTCGAAGTAGGAAATTTTTGCTACATGAAATGGGACTGCCATTTACTTAAGTCTTAATTTCTCATTTTTTATTTAAGTTATTATTAAGTTTTATACCTCAACTGAAAGCTGAATAGATGGTGATGTTTTTAAAATATTATGCACGCTTAGTTACTAGAAATTTTTTAAAGATATTTGCTGCCGTTTGTAAAAAATCTGAAAAAATAAATAAAATAAATGCATTTAAGGATTATTTTTTTTATAAACTCCTGTCCTTTTTGTAATTTTTTTTATTCATTATCAACACTTGGAGTGTTTTCTATCCCAAAATAATAAAAAAACCGGAATCGAATGAGTTTTTTATTTAAAATTTTTGTGTCTGAAAACGTACTTTTGGTAAAAAAATACTTAATTTCAATTTACTCAAAAACTATTAAGTTTTTGAGAAAAAGTTATATGACAAAAAATATTTGTTTTGACCTCATCTATAACCCCTTAGCAGGAATACGTCATATTTCCAGTGACCCTGTATAAGGTCCTTCTTAAATAGTGCACATAATTTTAAGGGGTCAACGTACTCATGCATACAAACAACTTTCACTATGGTACCAAAATTGAAATAGCGAAAAAAAAACAGCAGTTCCATACATTTTGATCTTTTTGATTTTAAATTTTCTATGGAACAGCTGTTTTTTTCGCGATTTCAATGTTGGTACCATAGTAAAAGTTGTTTGTATGCATGACTACATTGACCTCTTAAAATTTTGTGCACTATGTAAGAAGGACCTTATATAGTGAAATAACTGGGCTATTTACCAGTGTTTTTTTTTTTTCTGAGGCAAATCTTCATAGTTTTAATTCTATAGATGATTTTCTGTAGTGAAATATAGATATTTTCTTGAATCAAGTCATTATAAGAGCAAAACACGCTTGAAAAAAAATAAAATGAAATTCGGCTTGGCAAGATTCAGAATCGAATTCAGCAGCCTTTTTACCCGACTGCAAAGAAAGGGTTATGTCTTTCGCGCACATCTTGTATGTAAGTATGTTTGTTTGTTTTTACATTGGAAAAGTCATGTTGCCCAAGTGGCTCACAAAATGCCGTTGAAACGGTAAAGGAAGCGGATATTTAGGTAGGATTTTCGTCCAGTCTATACCGCAACGCAATGCAAGTGTTTTGAAGTTGTGCATTAATAAAACCACTGACCTCCATTAAACAAGTCTGTTTAATGGAGGTCAGTGATTATGATTAAAACAAATTACTTAGGTACCCATCTATGGCTAAAATAAGTTTCTTGGTTAAAATGTATACTGTCGTGATCGAAGACTAAGCGATTAGTCTGCTGAATACGCCCACTGTCAATGTCAACATGACAGATTCAAGTTTCTTCACCAGTCTTCACAAGTTAAAAAAAAATAGCAGTTTTGATTTGACAACCGTGAAGAGCGCACGTTCGTTTGAGAAAATCTGTGCTTTGCAAAAGTGAAAATGCCTAAGAAATTAAAAGTTGTTGTGAAATCCCTGTACTCGCACGAAATCCGTAAAGATGTAAGCTTAGATGATTTGAAATCACTCAGACTCGAAGACGCATGGCCTTTCATCAGAGACGAAATAGAAATCGAAATCGGCAGCAGTCAGTTAGTATGTATCCCGCATATAACCGAGGCTGATCTATACAAAGTTACGTCCCTTTTCGTACAAAATGATAAAGAAACAAACGGCAAAATGTTCACACCTTTGGGCCAGCTCGTCAAGAACATTGACAAAGAAAAGACGAATGCCGACTACGTGAAATGGTTGGAGGAAGCCAATTTCCAAGACTCTGAATTCAAATTTCCTCATGAAAGCGTAAAGGTTCGTTTGTTTGACTAAAGGAATACCTACTTATTTAATTTGTTACGCATAACATAATTTATGGACAGGGTTTCGTTAGGGGTGTCTTTTATTGCATCAATGACCTTGAGGTGTCCTGAAACATTTTGATTACTTATATTAATCCAAAAATCCTTTTGGGTATAGCTAAATGCTATAAGTGCTAGGAATTTTAAAACACAATTACAAACCTTTCCTCATTCATGATCAAGTACCAATTTTATTTGAAAAATAGATATATGTTACTATCTGTATGTTCTTATTATGTTATTATGAAAAGGTCAAATTTCAGTGCTTTAAATGGTGTACTTAAGAGTTTTTTTTATTTTGTTCATGACCATGCTTAAAATATAGAAGTTTAATTATTTTCTTGTTAATTTGAATATCACCTAGATAAATTGAATGACGTCATTTTAATCATTTTTCTAATTATTTTTTTGTGGTAACGCTAACGACTGTCGCCGAGCGCGTGGCAGACATGACTAATCGTGCTTCGCTAGTACTTTTTTAGCCCCGCCCACTCTGTGTTAGTTTGCGTGGTGCTATTTTTTGAGCGGAATTACACTTCCTTAGTATCTTAGTTCGTTGATCTAAAGTAGAGATCATAAATATCATGTACACTTAAACTAATACATTATTGGATTATATAACAAGGGATATACTGTACTCACTTTTAAATAAAGTGTAGTTAAGTGTTATTATAAAAATGCATTTTATCCTGTAAATTATAAAAAAAAATTGCTATAATAGCTTTAAATGAAATCCCTTGCTGTAATTATGGACACATTTTAATTTATCACTTTACTATTATTAATTAAATTTACTCATTTTATTGTTATTACACGGCAAATTAATGCAATTCTGTCACAAGAACATAATGGATATTTTATCTTTGATCCAGTAATTAATGAGCCTTAAAGTTGGCTTGCTTTGGATACTATTATGCTGTAAGTATATGATTGTTAAATTGTTTAAAAATCCCATTGGCCAAATGGGCAATCTGAGAGACTGGGATAAATATATAAATATCACAGATTTTTTAATATACGTATGTACTGGTTTTGCTTTATTTTCCAAAATAAAACAAATTAAAGTTTAAAGATATCCATTGTTAAAATGTAAAATAGTGTTTTTTTATATACCTACTGCAATGTTACTTTGATTTTATATTGATTATGAAAATTGAGAATTTTATGGAGTTGTAATTTAATCTGTAAATGTCTTTTTTTATTTTTTATACTCATTAAATTATAAATAGTAATGCACAACAGCTGGCTACGAAAACTTGAACTGATTATAAACTGCCTGATTTAATGTTTTCACATTCCAAATTAGGAAATCTAGTTTTAGATAGGTAATCCATTTTATAATATGGCTTTATGCCTATCTTATGTATTATTTATTATACTTTAATTGCAAGCAATGTGATTAATTCAAGTGTTTTCTGAAGCAATTTACTATTTTTAGTTAATCTCAAATAAGTATCTCATATTTAATTTATTGTTAAAGCTTTTGAATAAAGTGTTTTAAATACGAGAATGTAAAAAGTATTTATTTAACTTTCGTTGCTCTTCTCCCCTTTCATAAGTTTACGAAATGACGTGAAAATGACTACGAGGGTGGATTGATAAGTCCATGACTTTTTAATGAAGAAATATTTTTTTTCGGAATATTTTGTTTTATTTCTGTACATAATCTTATTGCAGCTCTGCGTATTCAGTCCAACGAAGTTCCTACCTCTTTAACCCATTATTTTTTTCTTTCATCGCCTGAAAACTGGTAACTGAAATGAGGGGCCATTTCAGACACCACCTTTTGACTTGATGAAAATCTTTGCCCGCCAAGACATTTATCAACACATTTATTCATGATTGGTAGGGTAAAATATCTCACTGGGGGTTGATTCTAGAGAATAGGAAGGATTCGCATCTTCATTCGATGAGTTTTGATGTCATGAGTGTCGCCGAGAGGGTCGACAGGGTCATTAAGAAAAGTTAAAAGTCGCTTGAGCTTTTTGTTTCCAAAGTAATAATCTTTTGCCGAATTTGAAAAAAAAATAGTGTAAATATGCCTTAAGGAGTTTCTTTTTAAGACACAAAAATAAATTATGATAAAAAAGTATTTCTTCTTTTCAAAGTCATACTATTATTTATTCTGTGGTCATGGACTTGTCAAACCACCCTCGTACTTAGAGTAAGACGAAACGAAGCCTTTGTTGCTCGAAGCCCTCGTACAATCTACTTATTTAAAAAAAATACTCGAAATGAGAAAAAAAAATCTCACTTGATCCATTGTGGATCTGGCCAATGGATCTTCTGAGAATGAACGAATAAGTACTAATATGGTAATAATGACCTCATCATTTGATGAAAATCTCTGGCTATCTAATACCATATCTTCAGGTTTGAGAAAAAGTGGAAGTCGCACGGGGGACGACAAGCGAGCAGGAAGGGCCAAGATAAGATTTAAATCTTTGGGGAAGGGTGGACTCCACATCCACAGATGCGGTACCATGGAGTTTGGCGACTCTAGGTGTTATTATTCTAAGCCTAAAATTAGGTACCTAACAGAAAGTAAAGAAGTTCAAGTAATAAATAACGACCAAACGTATGGCATGCATGAATCATCCGACGAGACTCTTGTTTGGGGAAGTCTCATGACGTTTACGCGATAGATAGCCGCCCCGTCTGGTCATGTTAAGTGGAAGTCATTCATAATAATGATTTTATTGGTTCCAATGCAAATGAAAAAGTATTCACATTCCTATTAAGTACCCCAAATAATATTAGCAAGAAGGGATTCCCTAAAAAGTTAATCTACTGGTAGGTACCTAACTTTTTTGTATTTTTGCAAAATTCGGGTTTTTTGGGGGTTGTTTGTTTACTAAATTGTAAATATTTCGGAAAAAAAACTGGCTTAAGAAAAAATGAAAAAGGGGTCCTAGGGTATTAGTTTAGCTACAAAATGGCGAAATTTTTTGAAAATTGGTTAATAATAATAATTGTGAACTTTAGGTGGTTCCTTTAGATTTGGAATTGTTGAAAAACGGGTGTTTCCGTACCTACATAAAAAGTGATGTAGCTTCTATGATTATTGACCGATCGTCATGGTAATAGTGTTAAAAGATGCAAAAGCAGACGAGAAGTGCATTCGTTGGAATTTTGAGCCGCGTCGAGGCAGTAGCGGGCGCTTTTGTAAAAATAAATAGGTAAGTACCATAAGAATAAAGGTACTACCTAGGTAACTTTAAAAATATAATAGGATTTTTCATTTGATTTGATTTTTCGTAGTTTTATTTTTGTATTAATTTTCAATTCTCCGATTCTTGCGGGGACTGCAAAATCTTAGGTGGTGGTTTTGTTACGTGCGTAGCTACGTGATTAATCAATAAAAAGAAGCTGCAACTTCATTCGAGCAAAGATACATATTTAAATACGTCGTTTTATACTATAGGTACTGAATTCAACGGCATTTTGTGAGCCATTTTGGCAACATGACTTTTCCGAAGTAAAAAAGCCTGCTGAGTTCGGTTCTGAATGTTGCCAGGCCCAATTTTAGCTACTTTGCCCAAAATTCAAGATGGCGGCCAAAATGGAGCCTTAGGCGACGGCTACACGTCGTGGTAAATACCGTGATCCAACGCCATAGAGCAAATTTTAACCATGGAAAGTAAAATATTGAATATTCCATACAAATTACTTTCAATGGTTAACATTTACTCTATGGCGATGGATAAATAAAATAAATACCACGCGTCTAGCCGGCGCCTTAAAGCGACGGCTACACGTCGTGGTAAATACCGTGATCCAACGCCATAGAGTAAATTTTAACCATGGAAGGGGTGTAAGGTTTGGAGCCCCAAATAACATCATTCGAAGCCCAAGCCAACTTCTCCTGCTCGCGGTGCACCCTGCTGGCTTACGAACGAGGCTCTGGCGGCCGACCGGTGGCGGGATAACCATCACAAACACTGCGAGCTAATGAAATACACAGACCAGTGTCAGGCAGCAGTGACACTGGTGCGATTAGCTACGCACAACAATTGCCAACCCGCATGCCCAGCGTGGCAATTATGGGCAAACCCTCTTATGGTGACACAAAACAGACCACGGCCCCCAGTTCCCGGCCGCCCTGCTATTCCTGATCACGGCGGCGGTCACGGTAACGGCAGGACAGGGGGTGCGAAGAATCCCCGGGTTACGGAAGGCCGCCATAAACAACTGACCCTGGCGACGTACAACGGACGCACGTTACGGCTCGACGAGCACCTGGCACAACTCGAGGAGGAACTCGGAAGGATAAAGTTGCACATTCTTGGGCTCAGCGAAGTCCGAAGAGAGGGGAAGGATAAAGAGACCCTTGAATCGGGCCACCTTCTGTATTTCCGAGAAGGAGACCAGCTATCCCAGGGTGGTGTAGGGTCCCTGGTACATAAAGCCCTCTGTGACAACGTTGTAGAGGTGTCGAGTGTGTCAAATAGGGTTGCGTACCTCGTGATCAAGCTAACCGAGAGGTATAGCCTCAAGGTTGTGCAGGTCTACGCACCGACCTCAACACACTCGGACGATGAAGTGGAAGATATGTTTGGAGACATATCCAAGGCCTTACACTTCACTACCAAGGCACACTTCAACGTTGTTATGGGGGACTTCAACGCTAAAGTGGGAGTACAGAATAGCAACGAATCGGTAGTAGGATCCCATGGTTTTGGGTGCAGAAACCACAGGGGGCAAATGCTTGTCAACTTTCTCGAGAAAGAGGGGCTTTTTGTGATGAATTCTTTCTTTAAGAAACAGCTCCAAAGAAAGTGGACATGGCGAAGCCCCGATGGTAGGACAAAAAATGAGATCGACTTCATCATGGCAGATAAAAAGCATATATTCAGAGACGTCTCAGTGATCAACAGGTTTAATACTGGCAGCGATCACCGACTCGTCCGAGGCTCTCTGAATATCGAGGTTAAGCTTGAACGCGCTCGCTTGATGAAGTCCAGGCTCCGTCCTAGCCTGCTCCAAACCATCATAGGGTCTGAAACGTTCCAGTCGAACCTGGAGAACCGATTCGTTGCCGTGGAAACTACAAATGCTGTTGATGTCAACCGGGCCCTCGAAAATGTGGTCGGAATACTCAGGGAAGAGGGCACGAAATTTTGCGAAAATCAGCGCAAGGGCAGGAAGAAGAAGTTTTCGGAAGAAACCCTAAGGCTCATGAAGAAGCGACGAGAAGACCCACCTGTCACTTCGTCCGAACAAAAGGCTCTCAACAAGAAGATTGGCAAACTGTGGGTCTATTGCCCAAGTGTCGTCGACTTCACCGTCGGCTTCATTTGACAGATGGTTGTAATACATTGCTACTTCTTTTTGGTACAAATAAAAACTTACCAAAGAAAAGTAGCAATGTATTACAACCATCTGTCAAATGAAGCCGACGGCGAAGTCGACGACACTTGGGCAATAGACCCCCTGGTGCGTTACGATCTCCGATGCTCCAATACACGCTCGATTGAACGAGCAATTGAGCGGAATCGGGGATCGAAAGTGTTTGTCCAGTCTCTTGGGAGAAGTCACTTGACGAAGTTGACTACGGCGAGTGGAGTCGTCGTAGCTTCGAAGCCGGAGGTTCTTTCGGAAATTGAAAACTTCTATAGCCAGCTGTACGCTTCGCATGCATCTCGACCTGGGGCCCTATTTTTGAATCGCTCGGCTGGCGTCGAGCACTCATTTCTACTGATTTTCGTTCGACACTTCATACATTTGAGTTGATTTGTCGAACGAAAATCAGTAGAAACGAGCGCTCGACGCCAGCCGAGCGATTCAAAAATAGGGCCCCTGATCCCGAAAATGAGGATACCCGAGCCACATTGACCCGCCACTTTACCGAAGACTTGCCAGAAATCAGCCTGTGTGAAATTGAGATGGCTCTTAGGCAGCTTAAAAACGGAAAAGCCCCTGGTGAGGATGGCGTTACATCTGAACTCCTCAAAGCAGGCGGAAAACCTGTATTAAAGGAGCTCCGAAACATCTTTAACGCCGTTCTCTTTGACGGGAGAACTCCGGAGGCGTGGAGTCGGAGTGTCGTCGTCTTGTTCTTCAAAAAATTGTTTATAAAACAAAAAAACTGACTTCAAAAAACCTGCCTATAAAAAGCAAAAAATAATATTCAAATCATTAGATATGCATTATCATTGTTATAATAAAAACACGTCTATTGAAGTCGGGTGGGGCTGGAGTACAACTTCCTAATTTTTTATTCTAAAAGCCCCACCCGACTTCAATAGACGTGTTTTTATTATAACAATGATAATGCATATCTAATGATTTGAATATTATTTTTTGCTTTTTATAGGCAGGTTTTTTGAAGTCGGTTTTTTTGTTTTATAAACAATTTTTTATTTTTTTATTTTTAGTGTAAGTACCTTCTGTATTAGGTATATTATTTAGGTAGAAAAATCGACTCAGCCAAACGTGAGATAATCGCGAAGAAACATACATACATACTGAGAACCTCCTTTTTTGAAGTCGGTTAAAAAGACTACACTAAAGTGTCTCTTTTCCACCAAAAGAAAATCATCTAATTCGGTTCATAAATAAGAAAGTCGTCAAGGTAGTTGTTGCAAAATCATAGTATTTTCAGGATTACTTGAAAACTACCCGACCGAAATGAAAAAAAAATAAATGGGACCATCTCGCAAGCAAACTCAATCGAACAAAAAAAAGAATCATCAATATTGGTCTATAAATGACGAAGATATGCGCGAACAACGATAAAAAAAAAAACATACAATCGAATTGAGAACCTCCTCCTTTTGTTGAAGTCGGTTAAAAAAGGAGACAAGACCTTACTGAAGAACTATCGACCCATCTCGCTCCTAAGCCACGTCTACAAGCTGTTTTCAAGAGTCATCACAAACCGCCTTATTTTATTTATTTATTTATTTATTTTATTAAACACATAATAAAACAGCTTTACAACAGTATCCCACAAAACTGTTCTGGACAGTTTGTCTGCAGGATCAAATTATTACTATCTAGGTTTACAAAGAAAAAGTTATGTTGAATTGAGTCTAATTAAATAATGGTGAATAGGTAATCTTTTAATAATTTCTTATATTTGTTTAAATTTATCTCACATCTAATAGTTTCAGGTAACGAATTGAGAAGATATGGTATACGCTTCTGTAAAGTTCTATCTCCATAGTAATTATGGATCCTAGGGATTACAAATTTCTGTTGTGTCATGGCTCTAGTTACATGTCTATGTTTAATATGTTCCAAAGTGGAGTCGCACCCTCGGCAAAGACTCGACGAATTTCAACCCCCGGAGCAGGCTGGGTTTCGAGGAGGATATGGCACCATAGACCACATCTTCACAGTGCGGCAGATTATACAGAAGTCCGAAGAGTATAACGAGCCTATGTGCTTAGCATTTGTGGACTATGAGAAGGCATTTGATACTGTCGAAACCTAGGCTGTTTTAGAATCCCTGCAACGATGCCAAGTCGATTGGCGATACATTCAAGTGCTGAGATGTCTCTACAATGCCGCAACCATGGCCGTCCAACTGCAGAACCAGCAGACTAAGCATATCCCCTTGCATCGAGGTGTGAGACAAGGGGATGTGATATCCCCCAAATTGTTCACAAACGCATTGGAGGATTTGGAGGATATGTTTAAAACGCTGGACTGGAAAGGACGCGGTATTAACATCAACGGCGAATACTTATCACACTTGCGATTTGCGGATGACATCGTCATTGTGGCTGAAACGTTGCAGAATCTACAATGCATGCTGAACAGCCTAGCTGATTCCTCTCTACGCATCGGTCTTCGAATGAACTTGGACAAAACCAAGATTATGTTCAACGAACAAGTAATTCCAGGACCGATTGCAGTGCAGTACAAGGTAGTCCTCTCGAAGTTGTTACGAAATATGTCTACCTCGGGCAAACATTGCAATTGGGTAGAAACAACTTCGAGGGAGAGGCCAACAGAAGGATACAGCTGGGCTGGGCAGCATATGGGAAACTTCGTCGAGTCTTTGAGTCGCCTATTCCACAGAATCTAAAGACGCAAGTCTTCAACCAGTGCGTCCTGCCTGTCATGACATACGGAGCCAAAACGTGGACACTCAGTGTAGGGCTGGTTCACAAATTTAAAGTCGCGCAGCGAGCTATGGAAAGGGCTATGCTCGGAGTTTCTCTGAGAAATAGGGTCCGGAACGAGGTGATCCGACAGAGAACTAAAGTCATCGACATAGCTCACCGGATTAGCAAGCTGAAGTGGCAGTGGGCCGGCCATATTAGCCGTAGAACCGATGGCCGCTGGGGCAGACGAGTTCTTGAGTGGAGACCTCGAATGGGCAAACGTAGTGTAGGACGCCCTCAGACAAGGTGGAGCGACGATCTTCGCAAGGTGGCTAGCATAAACTGGATGAGTATAGCCGAAAAACATCACCATCTATTCAGCTTTCAGTTGAGGTATAAAACTTAATAATAACTTAAATAAAAAATGAGAAATTAAGACTTAAGTAAATGGCAGTCCCATTTCATGTAGCAAAAATTTCCTACTTCGAGCGCTTCGGAGGTGGCCCTATTATCCTACTTATATCATAAATGTGGAAGTTTGCTTGTTTGGATGATTGTTAATCAATCACGCAAAACGGCTGAACGGATTTGGATGAAATATGGCACACAGATAGTTTGAAATCCGGATTAAAACATAGGAGGATACTATTATCTTGGTTAAAGGTTTCCTAGGGATTTACTCGAATGTAAATGCGGATGAAGTCGCGGGCAGAAGGTAGTTTGCCATAAATGGTCGTGTTTACTAAAAATACTTTCGTTCGTGATATAAGTAGGATAATAGGGCCACCTCCGAAGCGCTCGAAGTAGGAAATTTTTGCTACATGAAATGGGACTGCCATTTACTTAAGTCTTAATTTCTCATTTTTTATTTAAGTTATTATTAAAATATTTAAGTTATTATTAAGTTTTATACCTCAACTGAAAGCTGAATAGATGGTGATGTTTTTAAAATATTATGCACGCTTAGTTACTAGAAATTTTTTAAAGATATTTGCTGCCGTTTGTAAAAAATCTGAAAAAATAAATAAAATAAATGCATTTAAGGATTATTTTTTTTATAAACTCCTGTCCTTTTTGTAATTTTTTTTATTCATTATCAACACTTGGAGTGTTTTCTATCCCAAAATAATAAAAAAACCGGAATCGAATGAGTTTTTTATTTAAAATTTTTGGGTCTGAAAACGTACTTTTGGTAAAAAAATACTTAATTTCAATTTACTCAAAAACTATTAAGTTTTTGAGAAAAAGTTATATGACAAAAAATATTTGTTTTGACCTCATCTATAACCCCTTAGCAGGAATACGTCATATTTCCAGTGACCCTGTATAAGGTCCTTCTTAAATAGTGCACATAATTTTAAGGGGTCAACGTACTCATGCATACAAACAACTTTCACTATGGTACCAAAATTGAAATAGCGAAAAAAAAACAGCAGTTCCATACATTTTGATCTTTTTGATTTTAAATTTTCTATGGAACAGCTGTTTTTTTCGCGATTTCAATGTTGGTACCATAGTAAAAGTTGTTTGTATGCATGACTACATTGACCTCTTAAAATTTTGTGCACTATGTAAGAAGGACCTTATATAGTGAAATAACTGGGCTATTTACCAGTGTTTTTTTTTTCTGAGGCAAATCTTCATAGTTTTAATTCTATAGATGATTTTCTGTAGTGAAATATAGATATTTTCTTGAATCAAGTCATTATAAGAGCAAAACACGCTTGAAAAAAAATAAAATGAAATTCGGCTTGGCAAGATTCAGAATCGAATTCAGCAGCCTTTTTACCCGACTGCAAAGAAAGGGTTATGTCTTTCGCGCACATCTTGTATGTAAGTATGTTTGTTTGTTTTTACATTGGAAAAGTCATGTTGCCCAAGTGGCTCACAAAATGCCGTTGAAACGGTAAAGGAAGCGGATATTTAGGTAGGATTTTCGTCCAGTCTATACCGCAACGCAATGCAAGTGTTTTGAAGTTGTGCATTAATAAAACCACTGACCTCCATTAAACAAGTCTGTTTAATGGAGGTCAGTGATTATGATTAAAACAAATTACTTAGGTACCCATCTATGGCTAAAATAAGTTTCTTGGTTAAAATGTATACTGTCGTGATCGAAGACTAAGCGATTAGTCTGCTGAATACGCCCACTGTCAATGTCAACATGACAGATTCAAGTTTCTTCACCAGTCTTCACAAGTTAAAAAAAAATAGCAGTTTTGATTTGACAACCGTGAAGAGCGCACGTTCGTTTGAGAAAATCTGTGCTTTGCAAAAGTGAAAATGCCTAAGAAATTAAAAGTTGTTGTGAAATCCCTGTACTCGCACGAAATCCGTAAAGATGTAAGCTTAGATGATTTGAAATCACTCAGACTCGAAGACGCATGGCCTTTCATCAGAGACGAAATAGAAATCGAAATCGGCAGCAGTCAGTTAGTATGTATCCCGCATATAACCGAGGCTGATCTATACAAAGTTACGTCCCTTTTCGTACAAAATGATAAAGAAACAAACGGCAAAATGTTCACACCTTTGGGCCAGCTCGTCAAGAACATTGACAAAGAAAAGACGAATGCCGACTACGTGAAATGGTTGGAGGAAGCCAATTTCCAAGACTCTGAATTCAAATTTCCTCATGAAAGCGTAAAGGTTCGTTTGTTTGACTAAAGGAATACCTACTTATTTAATTTGTTACGCATAACATAATTTATGGACAGGGTTTCGTTAGGGGTGTCTTTTATTGCATCAATGACCTTGAGGTGTCCTGAAACATTTTGATTACTTATATTAATCCAAAAATCCTTTTGGGTATAGCTAAATGCTATAAGTGCTAGGAATTTTAAAACACAATTACAAACCTTTCCTCATTCATGATCAAGTACCAATTTTATTTGAAAAATAGATATATGTTACTATCTGTATGTTCTTATTATGTTATTATGAAAAGGTCAAATTTCAGTGCTTTAAATGGTGTACTTAAGAGTTTTTTTTATTTTGTTCATGACCATGCTTAAAATATAGAAGTTTAATTATTTTCTTGTTAATTTGAATATCACCTAGATAAATTGAATGACGTCATTTTAATCATTTTTCTAATTATTTTTTTGTGGTAACGCTAACGACTGTCGCCGAGCGCGTGGCAGACATGACTAATCGTGCTTCGCTAGTACTTTTTTAGCCCCGCCCACTCTGTGTTAGTTTGCGTGGTGCTATTTTTTGAGCGGAATTACACTTCCTTAGTATCTTAGTTCGTTGATCTAAAGTAGAGATCATAAATATCATGTACACTTAAACTAATACATTATTGGATTATATAACAAGGGATATACTGTACTCACTTTTAAATAAAGTGTAGTTAAGTGTTATTATAAAAATGCATTTTATCCTGTAAATTATAAAAAAAAATTGCTATAATAGCTTTAAATGAAATCCCTTGCTGTAATTATGGACACATTTTAATTTATCACTTTACTATTATTAATTAAATTTACTCATTTTATTGTTATTACACGGCAAATTAATGCAATTCTGTCACAAGAACATAATGGATATTTTATCTTTGATCCAGTAATTAATGAGCCTTAAAGTTGGCTTGCTTTGGATACTATTATGCTGTAAGTATATGATTGTTAAATTGTTTAAAAATCCCATTGGCCAAATGGGCAATCTGAGAGACTGGGATAAATATATAAATATCACAGATTTTTTAATATACGTATGTACTGGTTTTGCTTTATTTTCCAAAATAAAACAAATTAAAGTTTAAAGATATCCATTGTTAAAATGTAAAATAGTGTTTTTTTATATACCTACTGCAATGTTACTTTGATTTTATATTGATTATGAAAATTGAGAATTTTATGGAGTTGTAATTTAATCTGTAAATGTCTTTTTTTATTTTTTATACTCATTAAATTATAAATAGTAATGCACAACAGCTGGCTACGAAAACTTGAACTGATTATAAACTGCCTGATTTAATGTTTTCACATTCCAAATTAGGAAATCTAGTTTTAGATAGGTAATCCATTTTATAATATGGCTTTATGCCTATCTTATGTATTATTTATTATACTTTAATTGCAAGCAATGTGATTAATTCAAGTGTTTTCTGAAGCAATTTACTATTTTTAGTTAATCTCAAATAAGTATCTCATATTTAATTTATTGTTAAAGCTTTTGAATAAAGTGTTTTAAATACGAGAATGTAAAAAGTATTTATTTAACTTTCGTTGCTCTTCTCCCCTTTCATAAGTTTACGAAATGACGTGGAAATGACTACGAGGGTGGATTGATAAGTCCATGACTTTTTAATGAAGAAATATTTTTTTTCGGAATATTTTGTTTTATTTCTGTACATAATCTTATTGCAGCTCTGCGTATTCAGTCCAACGAAGTTCCTACCTCTTTAACCCATTATTTTTTTCTTTCATCGCCTGAAAACTGGTAACTGAAATGAGGGGCCATTTCAGACACCACCTTTTGACTTGATGAAAATCTTTGCCCGCCAAGACATTTATCAACACATTTATTCATGATTGGTAGGGTAAAATATCTCACTGGGGGTTGATTCTAGAGAATAGGAAGGATTCGCATCTTCATTCGATGAGTTTTGATGTCATGAGTGTCGCCGAGAGGGTCGACAGGGTCATTAAGAAAAGTTAAAAGTCGCTTGAGCTTTTTGTTTCCAAAGTAATAATCTTTTGCCGAATTTGAAAAAAAAATAGTGTAAATATGCCTTAAGGAGTTTCTTTTTAAGACACAAAAATAAATTATGATAAAAAAGTATTTCTTCTTTTCAAAGTCATACTATTATTTATTCTGTGGTCATGGACTTGTCAAACCACCCTCGTACTTAGAGTAAGACGAAACGAAGCCTTTGTTGCTCGAAGCCCTCGTACAATCTACTTATTTAAAAAAAATACTCGAAATGAGAAAAAAAAATCTCACTTGATCCATTGTGGATCTGGCCAATGGATCTTCTGAGAATGAACGAATAAGTACTAATATGGTAATAATGACCTCATCATTTGATGAAAATCTCTGGCTATCTAATACCATATCTTCAGGTTTGAGAAAAAGTGGAAGTCGCACGGGGGACGACAAGCGAGCAGGAAGGGCCAAGATAAGATTTAAATCTTTGGGGAAGGGTGGACTCCACATCCACAGATGCGGTACCATGGAGTTTGGCGACTCTAGGTGTTATTATTCTAAGCCTAAAATTAGGTACCTAACAGAAAGTAAAGAAGTTCAAGTAATAAATAACGACCAAACGTATGGCATGCATGAATCATCCGACGAGACTCTTGTTTGGGGAAGTCTCATGACGTTTACGCGATAGATAGCCGCCCCGTCTGGTCATGTTAAGTGGAAGTCATTCATAATAATGATTTTATTGGTTCCAATCCAAATGAAAAAGTATTCACATTCCTATTAAGTACCCCAAATAATATTAGCAAGAAGGGATTCCCTAAAAAGTTGCTGACCCATTATAAAATAACAAAAGACAACACTTAAGTGCGCGACCAAAGTTGCCTGGAAGAAATGCTAAGTCTGCCTATTAGTGCTAGCTAGGTAAGTATTTGTTTTTCTTTGTACAAATTGTAATAAGGATTTTAATGCATCGTAATATTGTAAAGCGCCTTAAAATTCGTGGGAATTGGCATTCATTCATAACCGCCAGACGCAGCTGGTTACGAAGGACAGCCGCGTGTCAAGTACGTGACCGAAAGGTGACGCAGCCGTGATGACGTCGTGATACCTACCACTTTTTTGCACGGAAACGATACAATGGAGTGCAGTCACGCGTTGTGGGGTGTGGATTTCCTAACATTATGCATATGTCCTCCCTATTCAAAGACCAATAGATTTTACCATTGAAAATGGTTATCAGATGCCAATCGCTTAAGACGTATTTTTGGCCATATCTCCGCCAAGGATTTTGGGAGGATCGAGATGGGAATAAATGGTACCAAAAAGTGAGGAACTTTATTTTTGGCCACATCTCCGAGGATTTTGGGAGGATCGCGATGGGAATAGTACTTGTACTATTATCTATTATTTTATTCTGTGATAGTACCAAAAGTTGAGGAATTTATTGAGACACGTGTGAACTTTTGTATTTTGAAAATCTACTGGTAGGTACCTAACTTTTTTGTATTTTTGCAAAATTCGGGTTTTTTGGGGGTTGTTTGTTTACTAAATTGTAAATATTTCGGAAAAAAAACTGGCTTAAGAAAAAATGAAAAAGGGGTCCTAGGGTATTAGTTTAGCTACAAAATGGCGAAATTTTTTGAAAATTGGTTAATAATAATAATTGTGAACTTTAGGTGGTTCCTTTAGATTTGGAATTGTTGAAAAACGGGTGTTTCCGTACCTACATAAAAAGTGATGTAGCTTCTATGATTATTGACCGATCGTCATGGTAATAGTGTTAAAAGATGCAAAAGCAGACGAGAAGTGCATTCGTTGGAATTTTGAGCCGCGTCGAGGCAGTAGCGGGCGCTTTTGTAAAAATAAATAGGTAAGTACCATAAGAATAAAGGTACTACCTAGGTAACTTTAAAAATATAATAGGATTTTTCATTTGATTTGATTTTTCGTAGTTTTATTTTTGTATTAATTTTCAATTCTCCGATTCTTGCGGGGACTGCAAAATCTTAGGTGGTGGTTTTGTTACGTGCGTAGCTACGTGATTAATCAATAAAAAGAAGCTGCAACTTCATTCGAGCAAAGATACATATTTAAATACGTCGTTTTATACTATAGGTACTGAATTCAACGGCATTTTGTGAGCCATTTTGGCAACATGACTTTTCCGAAGTAAAAAAGCCTGCTGAGTTCGGTTCTGAATGTTGCCAGGCCCAATTTTAGCTACTTTGCCCAAAATTCAAGATGGCGGCCAAAATGGAGCCTTAGGCGACGGCTACACGTCGTGGTAAATACCGTGATCCAACGCCATAGAGCAAATTTTAACCATGGAAAGTAAAATATTGAATATTCCATACAAATTACTTTCAATGGTTAACATTTACTCTATGGCGATGGATAAATAAAATAAATACCACGCGTCTAGCCGGCGCCTTAAAGCGACGGCTACACGTCGTGGTAAATACCGTGATCCAACGCCATAGAGTAAATTTTAACCATGGAAGGGGTGTAAGGTTTGGAGCCCCAAATAACATCATTCGAAGCCCAAGCCAACTTCTCCTGCTCGCGGTGCACCCTGCTGGCTTACGAACGAGGCTCTGGCGGCCGACCGGTGGCGGGATAACCATCACAAACACTGCGAGCTAATGAAATACACAGACCAGTGTCAGGCAGCAGTGACACTGGTGCGATTAGCTACGCACAACAATTGCCAACCCGCATGCCCAGCGTGGCAATTATGGGCAAACCCTCTTATGGTGACACAAAACAGACCACGGCCCCCAGTTCCCGGCCGCCCTGCTATTCCTGATCACGGCGGCGGTCACGGTAACGGCAGGACAGGGGGTGCGAAGAATCCCCGGGTTACGGAAGGCCGCCATAAACAACTGACCCTGGCGACGTACAACGGACGCACGTTACGGCTCGACGAGCACCTGGCACAACTCGAGGAGGAACTCGGAAGGATAAAGTTGCACATTCTTGGGCTCAGCGAAGTCCGAAGAGAGGGGAAGGATAAAGAGACCCTTGAATCGGGCCACCTTCTGTATTTCCGAGAAGGAGACCAGCTATCCCAGGGTGGTGTAGGGTCCCTGGTACATAAAGCCCTCTGTGACAACGTTGTAGAGGTGTCGAGTGTGTCAAATAGGGTTGCGTACCTCGTGATCAAGCTAACCGAGAGGTATAGCCTCAAGGTTGTGCAGGTCTACGCACCGACCTCAACACACTCGGACGATGAAGTGGAAGATATGTTTGGAGACATATCCAAGGCCTTACACTTCACTACCAAGGCACACTTCAACGTTGTTATGGGGGACTTCAACGCTAAAGTGGGAGTACAGAATAGCAACGAATCGGTAGTAGGATCCCATGGTTTTGGGTGCAGAAACCACAGGGGGCAAATGCTTGTCAACTTTCTCGAGAAAGAGGGGCTTTTTGTGATGAATTCTTTCTTTAAGAAACAGCTCCAAAGAAAGTGGACATGGCGAAGCCCCGATGGTAGGACAAAAAATGAGATCGACTTCATCATGGCAGATAAAAAGCATATATTCAGAGACGTCTCAGTGATCAACAGGTTTAATACTGGCAGCGATCACCGACTCGTCCGAGGCTCTCTGAATATCGAGGTTAAGCTTGAACGCGCTCGCTTGATGAAGTCCAGGCTCCGTCCTAGCCTGCTCCAAACCATCATAGGGTCTGAAACGTTCCAGTCGAACCTGGAGAACCGATTCGTTGCCGTGGAAACTACAAATGCTGTTGATGTCAACCGGGCCCTCGAAAATGTGGTCGGAATACTCAGGGAAGAGGGCACGAAATTTTGCGAAAATCAGCGCAAGGGCAGGAAGAAGAAGTTTTCGGAAGAAACCCTAAGGCTCATGAAGAAGCGACGAGAAGACCCACCTGTCACTTCGTCCGAACAAAAGGCTCTCAACAAGAAGATTGGCAAACTGTGGGTCTATTGCCCAAGTGTCGTCGACTTCACCGTCGGCTTCATTTGACAGATGGTTGTAATACATTGCTACTTCTTTTTGGTACAAATAAAAACTTACCAAAGAAAAGTAGCAATGTATTACAACCATCTGTCAAATGAAGCCGACGGCGAAGTCGACGACACTTGGGCAATAGACCCCCTGGTGCGTTACGATCTCCGATGCTCCAATACACGCTCGATTGAACGAGCAATTGAGCGGAATCGGGGATCGAAAGTGTTTGTCCAGTCTCTTGGGAGAAGTCACTTGACGAAGTTGACTACGGCGAGTGGAGTCGTCGTAGCTTCGAAGCCGGAGGTTCTTTCGGAAATTGAAAACTTCTATAGCCAGCTGTACGCTTCGCATGCATCTCGACCTGGGGCCCTATTTTTGAATCGCTCGGCTGGCGTCGAGCACTCATTTCTACTGATTTTCGTTCGACACTTCATACATTTGAGTTGATTTGTCGAACGAAAATCAGTAGAAACGAGCGCTCGACGCCAGCCGAGCGATTCAAAAATAGGGCCCCTGATCCCGAAAATGAGGATACCCGAGCCACATTGACCCGCCACTTTACCGAAGACTTGCCAGAAATCAGCCTGTGTGAAATTGAGATGGCTCTTAGGCAGCTTAAAAACGGAAAAGCCCCTGGTGAGGATGGCGTTACATCTGAACTCCTCAAAGCAGGCGGAAAACCTGTATTAAAGGAGCTCCGAAACATCTTTAACGCCGTTCTCTTTGACGGGAGAACTCCGGAGGCGTGGAGTCGGAGTGTCGTCGTCTTGTTCTTCAAAAAATTGTTTATAAAACAAAAAAACTGACTTCAAAAAACCTGCCTATAAAAAGCAAAAAATAATATTCAAATCATTAGATATGCATTATCATTGTTATAATAAAAACACGTCTATTGAAGTCGGGTGGGGCTGGAGTACAACTTCCTAATTTTTTATTCTAAAAGCCCCACCCGACTTCAATAGACGTGTTTTTATTATAACAATGATAATGCATATCTAATGATTTGAATATTATTTTTTGCTTTTTATAGGCAGGTTTTTTGAAGTCGGTTTTTTTGTTTTATAAACAATTTTTTATTTTTTTATTTTTAGTGTAAGTACCTTCTGTATTAGGTATATTATTTAGGTAGAAAAATCGACTCAGCCAAACGTGAGATAATCGCGAAGAAACATACATACATACTGAGAACCTCCTTTTTTGAAGTCGGTTAAAAAGACTACACTAAAGTGTCTCTTTTCCACCAAAAGAAAATCATCTAATTCGGTTCATAAATAAGAAAGTCGTCAAGGTAGTTGTTGCAAAATCATAGTATTTTCAGGATTACTTGAAAACTACCCGACCGAAATGAAAAAAAAATAAATGGGACCATCTCGCAAGCAAACTCAATCGAACAAAAAAAAGAATCATCAATATTGGTCTATAAATGACGAAGATATGCGCGAACAACGATAAAAAAAAAACATACAATCGAATTGAGAACCTCCTCCTTTTGTTGAAGTCGGTTAAAAAAGGAGACAAGACCTTACTGAAGAACTATCGACCCATCTCGCTCCTAAGCCACGTCTACAAGCTGTTTTCAAGAGTCATCACAAACCGCCTTATTTTATTTATTTATTTATTTATTTTATTAAACACATAATAAAACAGCTTTACAACAGTATCCCACAAAACTGTTCTGGACAGTTTGTCTGCAGGATCAAATTATTACTATCTAGGTTTACAAAGAAAAAGTTATGTTGAATTGAGTCTAATTAAATAATGGTGAATAGGTAATCTTTTAATAATTTCTTATATTTGTTTAAATTTATCTCACATCTAATAGTTTCAGGTAACGAATTGAGAAGATATGGTATACGCTTCTGTTAAGTTCTATCTCCATAGTAATTATGGATCCTAGGGATTACAAATTTCTGTTGTGTCATGGCTCTAGTTACATGTCTATGTTTAATATGTTCCAAAGTGGAGTCGCACCCTCGGCAAAGACTCGACGAATTTCAACCCCCGGAGCAGGCTGGGTTTCGAGGAGGATATGGCACCATAGACCACATCTTCACAGTGCGGCAGATTATACAGAAGTCCGAAGAGTATAACGAGCCTATGTGCTTAGCATTTGTGGACTATGAGAAGGCATTTGATACTGTCGAAACCTAGGCTGTTTTAGAATCCCTGCAACGATGCCAAGTCGATTGGCGATACATTCAAGTGCTGAGATGTCTCTACAATGCCGCAACCATGGCCGTCCAACTGCAGAACCAGCAGACTAAGCATATCCCCTTGCATCGAGGTGTGAGACAAGGGGATGTGATATCCCCCAAATTGTTCACAAACGCATTGGAGGATTTGGAGGATATGTTTAAAACGCTGGACTGGAAAGGACGCGGTATTAACATCAACGGCGAATACTTATCACACTTGCGATTTGCGGATGACATCGTCATTGTGGCTGAAACGTTGCAGAATCTACAATGCATGCTGAACAGCCTAGCTGATTCCTCTCTACGCATCGGTCTTCGAATGAACTTGGACAAAACCAAGATTATGTTCAACGAACAAGTAATTCCAGGACCGATTGCAGTGCAGTACAAGGTAGTCCTCTCGAAGTTGTTACGAAATATGTCTACCTCGGGCAAACATTGCAATTGGGTAGAAACAACTTCGAGGGAGAGGCCAACAGAAGGATACAGCTGGGCTGGGCAGCATATGGGAAACTTCGTCGAGTCTTTGAGTCGCCTATTCCACAGAATCTAAAGACGCAAGTCTTCAACCAGTGCGTCCTGCCTGTCATGACATACGGAGCCAAAACGTGGACACTCAGTGTAGGGCTGGTTCACAAATTTAAAGTCGCGCAGCGAGCTATGGAAAGGGCTATGCTCGGAGTTTCTCTGAGAAATAGGGTCCGGAACGAGGTGATCCGACAGAGAACTAAAGTCATCGACATAGCTCACCGGATTAGCAAGCTGAAGTGGCAGTGGGCCGGCCATATTAGCCGTAGAACCGATGGCCGCTGGGGCAGACGAGTTCTTGAGTGGAGACCTCGAATGGGCAAACGTAGTGTAGGACGCCCTCAGACAAGGTGGAGCGACGATCTTCGCAAGGTGGCTAGCATAAACTGGATGAGTATAGCCGAAAAACATCACCATCTATTCAGCTCTCAGTTGAGGTATAAAACTTAATAATAACTTAAATAAAAAATGAGAAATTAAGACTTAAGTAAATGGCAGTCCCATTTCATGTAGCAAAAATTTCCTACTTCGAGCGCTTCGGAGGTGGCCCTATTATCCTACTTATATCATAAATGTGGAAGTTTGATTGTTTGGATGATTGTTAATCAATCACGCAAAACGGCTGAACGGATTTGGATGAAATATGGCACACAGATAGTTTGAAATCCGGATTAAAACATAGGAGGATACTATTATCTTGGTTAAAGGTTTCCTAGGGATTTACTCGAATGTAAATGCGGATGAAGTCGCGGGCAGAAGGTAGTTTGCCATAAATGGTCGTGTTTACTAAAAATACTTTCGTTCGTGATATAAGTAGGATAATAGGGCCACCTCCGAAGCGCTCGAAGTAGGAAATTTTTGCTACATGAAATGGGACTGCCATTTACTTAAGTCTTAATTTCTCATTTTTTATTTAAGTTATTATTAAGTTTTATACCTCAACTGAAAGCTGAATAGATGGTGATGTTTTTAAAATATTATGCACGCTTAGTTACTAGAAATTTTTTAAAGATATTTGCTGCCGTTTGTAAAAAATCTGAAAAAATAAATAAAATAAATGCATTTAAGGATTATTTTTTTTATAAACTCCTGTCCTTTTTGTAATTTTTTTTATTCATTATCAACACTTGGAGTGTTTTCTATCCCAAAATAATAAAAAAACCGGAATCGAATGAGTTTTTTATTTAAAATTTTTGTGTCTGAAAACGTACTTTTGGTAAAAAAATACTTAATTTCAATTTACTCAAAAACTATTAAGTTTTTGAGAAAAAGTTATATGACAAAAAATATTTGTTTTGACCTCATCTATAACCCCTTAGCAGGAATACGTCATATTTCCAGTGACCCTGTATAAGGTCCTTCTTAAATAGTGCACATAATTTTAAGGGGTCAACGTACTCATGCATACAAACAACTTTCACTATGGTACCAAAATTGAAATAGCGAAAAAAAAACAGCAGTTCCATACATTTTGATCTTTTTGATTTTAAATTTTCTATGGAACAGCTGTTTTTTTCGCGATTTCAATGTTGGTACCATAGTAAAAGTTGTTTGTATGCATGACTACATTGACCTCTTAAAATTTTGTGCACTATGTAAGAAGGACCTTATATAGTGAAATAACTGGGCTATTTACCAGTGTTTTTTTTTTTTCTGAGGCAAATCTTCATAGTTTTAATTCTATAGATGATTTTCTGTAGTGAAATATAGATATTTTCTTGAATCAAGTCATTATAAGAGCAAAACACGCTTGAAAAAAAATAAAATGAAATTCGGCTTGGCAAGATTCAGAATCGAATTCAGCAGCCTTTTTACCCGACTGCAAAGAAAGGGTTATGTCTTTCGCGCACATCTTGTATGTAAGTATGTTTGTTTGTTTTTACATTGGAAAAGTCATGTTGCCCAAGTGGCTCACAAAATGCCGTTGAAACGGTAAAGGAAGCGGATATTTAGGTAGGATTTTCGTCCAGTCTATACCGCAACGCAATGCAAGTGTTTTGAAGTTGTGCATTAATAAAACCACTGACCTCCATTAAACAAGTCTGTTTAATGGAGGTCAGTGATTATGATTAAAACAAATTACTTAGGTACCCATCTATGGCTAAAATAAGTTTCTTGGTTAAAATGTATACTGTCGTGATCGAAGACTAAGCGATTAGTCTGCTGAATACGCCCACTGTCAATGTCAACATGACAGATTCAAGTTTCTTCACCAGTCTTCACAAGTTAAAAAAAAATAGCAGTTTTGATTTGACAACCGTGAAGAGCGCACGTTCGTTTGAGAAAATCTGTGCTTTGCAAAAGTGAAAATGCCTAAGAAATTAAAAGTTGTTGTGAAATCCCTGTACTCGCACGAAATCCGTAAAGATGTAAGCTTAGATGATTTGAAATCACTCAGACTCGAAGACGCATGGCCTTTCATCAGAGACGAAATAGAAATCGAAATCGGCAGCAGTCAGTTAGTATGTATCCCGCATATAACCGAGGCTGATCTATACAAAGTTACGTCCCTTTTCGTACAAAATGATAAAGAAACAAACGGCAAAATGTTCACACCTTTGGGCCAGCTCGTCAAGAACATTGACAAAGAAAAGACGAATGCCGACTACGTGAAATGGTTGGAGGAAGCCAATTTCCAAGACTCTGAATTCAAATTTCCTCATGAAAGCGTAAAGGTTCGTTTGTTTGACTAAAGGAATACCTACTTATTTAATTTGTTACGCATAACATAATTTATGGACAGGGTTTCGTTAGGGGTGTCTTTTATTGCATCAATGACCTTGAGGTGTCCTGAAACATTTTGATTACTTATATTAATCCAAAAATCCTTTTGGGTATAGCTAAATGCTATAAGTGCTAGGAATTTTAAAACACAATTACAAACCTTTCCTCATTCATGATCAAGTACCAATTTTATTTGAAAAATAGATATATGTTACTATCTGTATGTTCTTATTATGTTATTATGAAAAGGTCAAATTTCAGTGCTTTAAATGGTGTACTTAAGAGTTTTTTTTATTTTGTTCATGACCATGCTTAAAATATAGAAGTTTAATTATTTTCTTGTTAATTTGAATATCACCTAGATAAATTAAACATGATTATAGATAACAACACTTAAATCAATGATTAATTCAATTACCTACAATAAATTACATGTTTTGTGTCACATATTGTTATTGTATATTAATTAAGATACAAAACAAGTTTAAAGAGAATCTTGATGTACCAAATTTTTTACTGCTTTTTATGTTCATAACAATAGTGTAATTAATTTTGAATAAAGGCATTTTCCTTATCATCTTTTTATAAGAAAATTCAGTTTCATATAAAGTATAATGAGGTTTATGTTTACAGCTGTTGTTTTTGCATTACTTTTAACCAAGTTGCTTAGTATTATTAATTTATGTCCCATAAATTAGCTTTATGGCTGTGGAAGTTAGTTATAGTTATTATTCATACCTACCTTGGTATATTTTTATATTTTTTATACCTATAGCATATTTAGAAAATGACTTTAAAAGTGTGACTTTTAGTGTGGTCATTAACTGTGCTATTAATTTCTGGGTTAGAGTGTAGCCTTCGGGGCACTATGGGGAAAAAGACTTAGAATATTTTTTTAATTTTTGGAAAAAAAAAATTATTGCTGATGACCCCCCCTTTTTTTGCTCTTATTCGATTTAGGGCATACAAAGAAACAGTTTTAGATCTACACACTTTTTTCGTTAAATGCATATTTACAGAGATATATCGATTTCAAGATTTTTTAGACTTCAAAAATTTTCGCCAATTTTTTTTTCGATGACTGATGACCCCCCTTTTTTTTCGATTCCACGAATTGATATCATCGCCCCCATCAATTTATGTCATGGGCATGATGTACCCCCGACTCACAGTTTTCGAGATATTTAATTGTGAAAAAAAATAAAAAAAACTTCAAAGTTAAATTACTCGGAAAATTTAACTCGCAGAAAAAAATGGCCTTGATAAAAGTTGTTCGGAATGATAGTCCCATTAAGATAGGTATGAAAAAAGTGGGTGTTATGGGGGCATCGTAAGGTCGAAAATTTTTCTGAGTGTTTGCCCCGAGGGCTACAATAGCACCGTAAAACCAGTCGGGACTCTGACAAATTCTTGGTCGGAAAAATTTGTTCCCGACGACCCCCCCTTTTTTTGCTCGTATTCGATTTAGGGCACATAAAGGAACAGTTTCAGACCCATACACTTTTTTCGTTAAATACATATTTACCGAGATACATCGATTTCAAGATTTTTTAGACTTCAAAAATTTTTGCCAATTTTTTTTTCGATGACTGATGACCCCCCTTTTTTTTCGATTCCACGAATTGATATCATCGCCCCCATCAATTTATGTCATGGGCATGATGTACCCCCGACTCACAGTTTTCGAGATATTTAATTGTGAAAAAAAATAAAAAAAACTTGAAATCGATGTATCTCGGTAAATATGTATTTAACGAAAAAAGTGTATGGGTGTGAAACTGTTCCTTTATGTGCCCTAAATCGAATAAGAGCAAAAAAAGGGGGGGTCGTCGGGAACAAATTTTTCCGACCAAGAATTTGTCAGAGTCCCGACTGGTTTTACGGTGCTATTGTAGCCCTCGGGGCAAACACTCAGAAAAATTTTCGACCTTACGATGCCCCCATAACACCCACTTTTTTCATACCTATCTTAATGGGACTATCATTCCGAACAACTTTTATTAAGGCCATTTTTTTCTGCGAGTTAAATTTTCCGAGTAATTTAACTTTGAAGTTTTTTTTATTTTTTTTCACAATTAAATATCTCGAAAACGGTGAGTCGGGGGTACATCATGCCCATGACATAAATTGATGGGGACGATGATATCAATTCGTGGAATCGAAAAAAAAGGGGGGTCATCAGTCATCGAAAAAAAAATTGGCGAAAATTTTTGAAGTCTAAAAAATCTTGAAATCGATATATCTCTGTAAATATGCATTTAACGAAAAAAGTGTGTAGATCTAAAACTGTTTCTTTGTATGCCCTAAATCGAATAAGAGCAAAAAAAGGGGGGGTCATCAGTCACCGAAAAAAAAAGTTTCGAAAATTTTACAAGTCTAAAAAAATTTTTTTTTATTTTTTTTTTTATTTTTTTTTTATTTTTTTTGGATTCTATTGACTGCTCATAGAGTCCCGAAGTGAAATGTCTGCTATGAAAAAAAATAAAATTAACATGTTAGAATAACGAAGTATTTAAATAGGATGTTACTCATCAGATAAAGTGTTGGGCCAAGGACATTTGAGATTATTAATTCCCCAGTCTTTGTTAGAATAATAATGTTACTTATAAAAACTATAAGAGGACTGGTTTATCCTAGTTTTAGGATATTACACTGTAGGTCGAAATCAAAGTCATTGGCAATCTTTGAAACTAAGAATTTAACCGTGATATTGATAACTTGAGGACAAAAAATACTTAAATAAAAGTGATCAAAATTCAAGGCCAAATAATAAACATAAAAAAGTCACAAGAAGTCATAAGAATAAGATTACTGATGCTAAAAAACATGAAAGTAATGTTTTTTTTTATTTTACTACCTATTCATTTCATGTTATTCATTTTACTACCTATTCATTCATAGCATCAGTAATCTTTAACTCACATTATGATAACTTATTAATATGCTATGATTTCTCGTGATTTTTTTAAGTTTATTTTACCTTGAGTTTTGATCACTTTGATTAAATAATTTTTTGTCATAAAGTTATCAATATTGCTGTTAGATTCTTAGCTTCAAAGATTGCCAATGACTTTGTTTTCAACTTGTATATATTTGATATTTATAAAGAGAGATATTTGAAATGAATCCTTTTTGGTTAATCTGTTTTAATGTACACAGTCAGAATGTCATTTAATGCACTTAGTCCGTGAGCCCGCAACAGTATTGCCTACGTCATATGACATCACGATGAAATGCATGGTTGGAATTCCTTAAACTTATTTTTTTTGTTTTTTAGTCATTTCAGAACTGACAGACTTGTGTTTACTCTCTCTACGATTGAAAACTAAATAATGACACGGGTCTCTTACTGATGTCACATGACGTAAATATAATCTTAAAATTTTGACCGGAAGTGGAAGATTTTCTCAAGCTTCCGGCCAATTTTATTTGCGATAATCTTCTGATCCTCGCTCAGCACAACTTTTCCGACCGTGTGCATGCATTTCATCGTGATGTCATATGATATAGGCAATACTGTCACGGGCTCACGGACTAACTGTTAGTTAAATAGAAACTTACTCATAATAAAGTTGATTTGATTCATTTTGTTTTGTTTTTTCACAGATAACTCTACAAGATGAGTCCATCAAGAACAAGGTGAGGGTGATCATGGTGAATTTCACCCGCCACACTGTCCCTAAGAACAAGGACTTGGTTAACAACATTTACTTGGATGTGAAAAACAAAGGTTAGTGTTAATCACAATAATAGTATTGTAATAAGATGCTAATGCTGGCATTGTCTGATGGTTTCCTTCTAGACTTGTGACAGGAGGTTAGTCTGTTTAGGCATCCTTACTTGTCTTATGGTAAATAGTTTTTGACGGTTGTCATACTTCTTTTAAACTTAAATCGTTATTTAAATTATCTTATTAAATTAAATTGTCATTGATAATTTATCATCTTTTTTTGTTTCGTGTGTGGAAATAATATTTTTTTGTATTATAAAGATGAATATTTCAATAAAGAGTTGGGTGAAGATTGTTTACCAAATAGGACAAGTAAGGGCGAGGCCCCATTAGTGCGTTGCGCTGCGTTGCGTCGTCGCAGCGTCATAGCTGCGTCGTTTTCCATATATTTTTTATGACATGTCCCACTAGACCGTTGCGTTCGTCGCGCGCGATGTTTCAACGGATCGACGGACAAGAGAAGAAGCGGGAGGGAGGGTGATGCGCTGTGTCGCCGCTGCGACGACGCAGCAAAAGAACACGTTTGTATCTATCCATTCCGAAGGGTGAACTGAGACGCAGCTGCGACGGCGTGCATACCCTCTTGCGTTGCGTTGTCGCAGCGTCAACGCAACGCAGGTGTGGCATACAATGCGTTGTTCCGTTGCGACGACGCGACGCAACGCAGCGCAACGCACTAATGGGGCCTCGACCTAAGGGTTAATAGATTTGTACCTATTATTTCCACTAAATAAGATAAATAAATCAAAAAGATATTCATTAACTTTTTAATAAAGAACTTTTCTTGGTTAAAAATGCATACATTATGTGTATGTTGTGCTACTACCATAATATAGTTTTCTTTGCTTTATTAATAATTAACAAACAAACTTATTGACAAAAATAAAAATAATATCAGGTGACAGGAAGAAAATAGATATTAGTACAGCTCTGTATTCTTACTTCTTAGATACTAAATGTAAAACCTTGAATGCAGTTCTATCACGATGCTGTAACATGTCAAATAAAACAACTCTATTATAGCAAATTTGCCTGTGTTTATTTATGTCACATTGCGAAATCTAGGATTTGAGAGTACTAATTTCATTTGTAACTAAAAATGAAATTCAGTAGGCGTACTCAAAATCTCGTACAGTGCAGGCGGACTGTGCATGATATTAAAACTATTTAGGTCTTAGCATAACTACGTAGCATAAGAATAAATAAAACTTATTCTTATGGTCTTAGATTAATTTCGATAGCAAAATTTAGACATGTCATGAGAGCTCAAAGCCTGGATACTGCTGGCAAAAAAGGTGGTTCAATTAACAACAGAAGTAAAACTGTTACTTTTCTGTCGGTATTGTTGAATGTTGCGTGACCTTGAGGTGATTTTCCATCAGCATTCATTGACTATTTACTCGACCTTACCTACCCTTGATCGGCTATTGTATTAAACCAGCCAACGTGTCACTGGAATCAATTTGAATAGCAAGGCAATAGGTTAAATTAGTTGAGTTGTTGTTTGAGGAGCTCGGTGGCGGCTCAGTGGTTTAGCGCCTGGCACTGCGATTGCGGAATTTGAGCAACTTTCGCTAGGGTCGGTCATGGGACGGGTGACCAAAAATGTATTATCCCAAATCCCGAGCCCTCAGTGCTTCGGAAGGCACTTTATGCCGTTGGTCCTGGCTGCATTTGCAGTTGTTAACACCACCAATCCGCAGGCCCGCGTAGTAGGTTATTGCTCTGCTCATCCTCCTTATCCACCCATAAGGAAAGCCTGTGCCCCAGCAGAGGGGACATTTAAAAAATTGCTGATGGTCATAGGTTAAATAAGTTAACTTGTTCCAGATTTAAAGGGAAAGAAGTCTGTATACATGATTACCGATGTACTGATGGCCAAGACAATCGAGTTTAGAGTGACCCGCGAAACTTCTTCGAGGATCTTCCACCTTGGGAACGCGTCGCCATTAGTTTTTGGGTTGGAGGAGTTCCTCATTGGTGATGATGGCAAGCTTATTGCGAAGGTAAGAATCATTACGCACTGTTGACTGTTTGTACTTAGTTTTTTCCCCTCGTTCGGCATAGCTGTGTATGATGTGACGTACGGTTGAAAAAATGAAGAGTATTTTATGAGAAACATTACATTACATGTCGTTACTTCGTGGAAATAGTGAGTTTTTTTATAGAGAGCTTAATCAATCAGTTCTATCATTAAATCGAAATTAATATAGCCCTTAGTTAGATAAGATAACACCATGCTTACAAAGCTTCGCCTATGACGCAGTATTCCGAAACTATGATCTTCGAAAAGGAAACAAAGTAGGCACCCCGCCCCCTTCCTACACCAATGTACCTACCTAATCTACGTAATCAAACCACGTTCGGTAGTTTATAAAATTCTTCTCTAACCCGTGTCAATTTTCAAAGAAGCCTTACCTTACCACGATCGATCCTTTGAAAAGCAGCATTGCTGCGGTTTTCTATACGCGTAACGTAGGTGTAGCATATTACCTGCTTTCTATTTCGTTACAGATCTCATAATAAGGTTTCAGCTTCAATCTTATACTAGTGTACTACTAAGCTCAATTGGCTTCCCATCCGTCGGCGCAGGGACTTACATACTCTTACGCTTCTTTATTCCATCCCTTTCCATCCAACTACTCCAGTCTATCTCAAAGCATGTTTCTGCTTTCGCTCCGCTTCCACACTGTCCTCACTGCGCTCTTCTTCTAACCTTACTCTTGATATTCCTCGCCATTCAACTGATTTCCTCTCGTATTCCTTCTCTGTGCATGCTGTACGGCTGTGGAATTCCCTCCCAGAGGGTATCAGGAAAGCTCAAACTCTGAGATCATTTCGCGATCAAGTCAGAAGACATTTCCTCTCCTCTACCTAATACACTATCGTGTGTCCTGTTCTTTCTTTCACTTTAAAGTTTATTCATAATTCCTCTCTTTATATCTATATCTATCTATATCTGATATCTCTTTCCATAATTGCAACCACTCCCCCTAAATCCTCTTCTTCTTATCTCTTTACTACTCAAGGTTGCCTGGAAGAGATTGCTATTTAGCAATAAGGCCGCCTTTTGTGTGCTTTCTTTCTGTTTTTGTGTCTATTTGTATTTTTTTTCCTGTCTTGTGTGCAATAAAGTGTCTATTATTATTATTAGTGTTGTATAAATAAATAATTGTCCGTTAATTAAAGGATACGCTATGCTAGGCTCTTCTTCATTCAATGTGATTAAATAAAGGAGATAGCCCGCTTCAGGTTTCACGATTGTTCTTACAGTGCAGTGTAGGTTTATGCAGTGTTATTTGTAAACAGACCTAGCTACGTGTGTTGCTTAGTTTATCTTTTTCCAACAGCATAATAAACTTACGAGTTCCAAAATAAAAAATATAATTAAAAACATAAAAACTTTTTATACGCAAATCGAGGAATGACGACATTCAGAGAATAGTGACTACTGGGTTTTTCTGTGCGGAAATCTAGCAATTTAGACGGGAAAAAAACTATAATGGGCATCAAATTATTCTAGCAATATACCTAGCTAAATTGTGTTTTATTTGTTGTTTTAATACAGACAGAGTTGGAAAATATTGAGAATGGAATACGATCTGATAAAAAACGGAAAAAATATCATTGGCTTTTTTAATTTCTTTATCGACACATCTGTCTGTCCCACATACAAGTCCCATTGACCCACTCCCATGATGGGACAGGTGCAAGGGCGTCGCCAGGGGTGGGCAGGGGGGGGGGGGGGGGGGCGCTGCCCCCCCCCTAGAGGTTAAAAAATGTAGCCAACTGCAAATAACCAAAGTCCTAAGGCCGTGCAATTGACTTGCTTTTCCGATAAATCCTGCCCCATCTCAAAACTTGAATAAATTCACTAGGTGCTGTTGACTGTACCTACAATTCATATCATTCTCATCCTCTTTAATATTAACTTGCCCCCGCCCCCTGGGCCATGGGCTGACGACGCCCTTGGACAGGTGGTGTTTCGAAAACTAAGTATTAATTATAAAATTAACTAGCAAATTACGAAAGACTTCGCTTCGTTTGTTGTATAATTTCCATCTTCCCTCACCATGCAAACACCACTAAAGCTATTAGCGCTATAGCGGAGTATGAACGACGTAATAATAACCCAGGCGGACCCAGCTAATTGCATTAGTCCGTTAGTCGATAACTTGATTACGAACAATAGCGCGTAACTAAATCTTGGCATTTAATCTATTGAACCTACACTTGATTGCAATAAACTTGTGACCTATACGGAAATATTGGACTAACGAAAGGGCTCATCGAGAAACCTTTTGACATGAAGGTTAACAAACAAAACATTGTATTGTAAGGTAAGGTAAGGTACATACATTAAAGGTAAATTGGTATTCCAATGTCATCGATGCGACATAATAGGTTATACATATTATATAAAGAAAAATCTGTCTGTAACGTCGCATGAATATGAGGTGACATGAAGCGCCGTCATGGGATGGGTGGGTATAATAATGAGGATCAGTAACAGGTTTGAATCCTATAGTTTTATTTATATAATACTAGCGGCCGCCCGCGGTTTCACCCGCGTGGTTCCCGTTCCCGTGGGAATATCGAGTTAAAAAGTTTCCTATGTTTTAATCTAGGCTATGTACTATCTGTGTGCCAAATTTCAACCAAATCCGTTGAGTAGTTTTTGCGTGATTGAGGAACAAACATCCAAACCCACAAACTTTCACATTTATAATATTAGTAGGATAAACACATATTGATAGCTATGAAACCTAGTGAAAGAATTTTTGAAATCCATTTAGAAATGGTTGAGGTAAAAGGGTTTGAAATGGGTTTGAAGAAAATGCCAAGCTCAATGCAATTGTGCTTTATCACGTACGACATAAGGTTCACGTACGTCGCGATGACGTCATAAGGACCCCCAAAAAATCTGTATTTTAGCTCTCATAACTTCTCAGATTTAAGAGATATCGTAAAATTTTTTTCACAGTTAATCATGTGGTGGCATAAACTTTCTAATTAGCCACTAAACAAAAATCGTTACTGATCCTCATTATACGATAAGTAGTACTCCTATGGACTGTAGGTACTCCTGCGCGACAGAATGTTCGGTAGACTATTGGTTTGTCAAAAAATACTAATGACGGCCTAGGTAGGTACAATAGATAAATATCCACTTTATAACCAACCAACAATAAAATCTTTAGTTAGTTGGGGACTAGTGGATAGATACTCTTTTGCACCCACACAACGATACATAATAAATAATAATATGAACATGAAATTCTAAAATGTAACACATCATTATATGTACAATAAGCGTGTATAATTAAAGAAATTGTCTCATAAAAGTGTATAGCTGAATTAGCTGATAGCATCGTCCGTCAGTGTGACGAACCTGCGTTAATGCAGTAACGGCGACTGGCACTGTTATTAGAAACTGCATTCGTAGAAATTGTATAAATCCCACAGACGATTTACACTTTGGTACATAACGTAGTCTGTGTAATTATTTAGAAGTAAACCACAAGTTCCTTTGCGGATAAACGATTATTGTTAGGGGGCGTCCATTAATCACGTGATGTTTTTTTGGCCAATTTATAACCCCCCCTCCCCCCTGGTGATACATGGTGAGGTTTTACGTTCACCCCCCCCCCCCCCCTCCTCTAAATCACGTGTATTTTTTGGTAAAAATAATCTCAATTTTTTTGCGTTCAACGAAAAAAATTTATACACGTGATATCTCACTACACCCCCCCCGTCCCCCCTTGTGATACTTCGTGATTTTTGCGACTACCCCCCCCCCCCATTCGAGGCTCACGTGATTAATGGACGACCCCTTACTTAGACTAGGTAACTAACTAGTTAACTTTCTGCCCTTAGTACGTTTGGTACTATTGCTAATTATATTTTATTTTAACTTGTTTCCATTCCACCTGTATCGAGGATGACGGATATAATCCGCCCAGACTTGACTTGAGTGAAAGCCAAGAATATCTGGAAGTCTGGAACTCATTACCTTTGCAAATGCAAACAAGTCTTGAGTCTGGGTTGAATGATTGATGGCTTTGATCAATAAATAAATCAAAGATTGAAGGTTCAATCAAACATTAAACGAATTGAGAAAGATGTAGTTACAATAATATATCTTTTTCCATTCGTCTTCTCCATCTTTCTCCACTCCAAAACTATTTATTCAGGCTTCCTTTTTACTAATTGCTGTTTCTCTTTCACGTAATAACCTGATCACGTCACGTCTCATCACTCAAACGTCTACTCTGAAAGAAACTAAGTACGTCATCAAATTAATGAAGGTGTTAAAAAAAAGGGAAATAACTAATAGTCCTGCAGATTTTGGGCGGTACCGTGTTTTCGCGTCCGCATAAGATTTTTTTTTATTTTCATAATGCCCTTTCATTAGACACCCCACACTTGTATATAGGGTTCAGAAAATCTTTAAATCAGAGGTCTATCTAAAGGCGGTAGCTTCTTGGCATAATTATGCGTTTTTTACGAAACGCTCAAGGGTGTCAATTCTGTGGTGTCAGCGCGACACCCTTTCTAATCTTGTTCAGTAGTGTCGAAATATCAAGAAAATCTTATGCGGACGCGAAAACATGCTTCACCCTCATTTTGTTCTGAGCCTCGCTCGGACTATAAGAAGCAATAATACTTCAGTGAAATATTTACGTTTCTAAGCACGTTTAATTAAATACTTCCGAGTTCGTGATCATTCCAGTATTGAATAATTCGATCGGTTCGATTTGTGTTACCGTCAACAATTTTTTCATGAAACTGTATCTTTATAAAACAAATTCCTCTCTTTCAAGTTCATCTTTACAAAATATAATTTGTTGAATATTCAAAAAAGAAAATCCGTGTCGACTGCCGATTCTAGGAAAATTAGAGGATTATAAATTGAAGCATTTCGATCTTTGATTTGAGTTATCTTTTCCAAGAAGGAAGTTGAATTATAATATTTACCTTTAACAATTATTATGAAACGGTATTTTTATAAAACTAATTCCTGTCTTTCAACTGTTTCGAATCTTTGGTGAATAATATTAGTTCAGTAAAATTACGGGTTCGCAAAACATTAAATGGTAATAAGCTGTAATTTTGCAATCTGACTTTGATGTGATTATAAAACACTAATATAAATGAATCCAACTAAATTTACGAATACAAAAAAGTACGTCGTAGTTGTAACTTTTTTTTGTTGGATTTACATTCACAATCAAATTATAGTTCCAAATCAAGCAAAAAGTAAAGAAAGTATGTAATTAGCAATTTTGCTAAAGCAATTAAATAAATTAATATTTTTGTCAGTAAAGTAAAAAAAAAAATAGTGAAAATTAGTTGGATTCATTTACAAAATGACAGCTAGCCATTAAATCTAACGATCAAAAGAAGAGAGACCGCTATTGCAAATTATTTCTATTTCGTCATACTAGCTCCCGTAATTTTACTGAACTATATAAGTAATTTGTAATTCAGTATTGTTTAATATTATCAGTGTCAATTCTAGAAAAATGAGAGGATTAGATATTTACTTATTTATTTCTTATTTCTATTCCTTAGGCCCTCCGCTGCCTTGAGCGGGACACGCGCGCGGGGCGACATAGATTAGAGCTTACTCATGCACTGCGCAAGCATCTGTCCGTCACAAACCAGCAATCTATATTCCCGCGCCGTGTACCCGCCGCGGGATCCCGCTTAAGGCAGCGGACGGCCTTAGAATTATTTTAAATCCTGTTGCAATTTATAGAACTCTATGGACAACAACAATAAGTTTATCCTGCTATGAGATTTCTTTTCTCATAGTCTTATAATCATAACTTAGCTTACTAGCCCAGTAAAATTCTACATTTAAATCGCAAAACACGATGTAAAGCTGCATTTTTGGTATGTTATTTGGACCCCTTAAGGGAGTGTCGAACCATGTTTTGCAAGCAAAAAAAAGTTGTGCTAGCTGCGTTATACGTGGAAAACTGCATTATTTTTCAGTTTTTGCAGTTTTATTAAAAAACTATGAGCTTTTGACATTAGTTGCCAACATCATTTTGAAAGTGTATTAAATTTCAAACAATTAAAGCCAACTTTCAGCTCTGTATGTCTAATAGTTTTTGAGATATGATGCTTGAAATATTGACACTCACCGGCATATCTAACCGAATACACCGTTATTTTCATGTAAACATGCTCACTTCACAGTCTCATAAATAAAAAAGGTTGTGCATCTCTGCAATAATTTGTATGTTTATAGATTAGTCAGGTGCTCATTTTTCGAATAAAAATGTCAAATAGTACCTCTCAATTTATCCAAAAAGAGGAAAAGGTAAACCAATTTCTTCGTTCCATACAATGATATATGGAATTAAAATTATGCATTGCTTTATTGCATTTTTGGCGAAATTGAGAGATGTCTATGCTTATTTGACATTCTTATTCGAAAAACGAGCACCTTCCTAAACTCTTATAAATACAAACCATTGCAGATATGCGTAAACTTTTATATTTATGAGACTGTGAAGTGAGCATGTTTGTATGAAAATAACAGTGTAGGCGGTTAGATATGCCGGTGAGTGTCAATATTTCAAGCATCATATCTCAAAAACTATTAGACATACAGAGCTGAAAGTTAGCTTTAATTGTTTGAAATTTAATACACTTTCAAAATGATGTTGGCAACTAATGCCAAAAGCTCATAGTTTTTTAATAAAACTGCAAAAACTGAAAAATAATGCAGTTTTCCACGTATAACGCAGCTAGCACAACTTTTTTTTGCTTGCAAAACATGGTTCCACACTCCCTTAAGGGGTCCAAATATCATACCAAAAATGCAGCTTTACATCGCGTTTTACGATTTTAGGAAAAACATTTGTAAGAATTTACTGGCCTATACCTAGATACGACCTTACCTATTGTTCAAAGAAAATTATTAGCATTTCTTATCACCATCACAAAGAAGATATTTTAGTCTTCAAAGAAATTTTGGCAGCTCGCCTAGACTCGATGATGCCATATCGCCATAAATGTATCAATCTCTTTTCTTAGCCAATTTTAATACCCTAATTTTTATCAATATTTTATTAGTCATTGCTTTATAGTTATATGAAAAAGGCGTGTCTGATAAAACTGCTTATCAAGATCTTTTTAGCGATAAAGCTTGTTTATAGAGTATATTTTAGCCGATGACAATTTCGCTAATCGAAAACTTGCTTGCAGAAATATACTTTTGATTCAAACTTATGCATTTTGATGCTGTTTTACTGTTACCTATATCAAATCAGAAGCCTGAGTTTGATATACTTGAGATATTTTTAAACTTTACTTTCTTATAAAATTGATAAATAAATTCGTATTGAATATGGTATGAAAACACACAAAAAATATATTTTCTTAGAACGAACGAAGTCGTTAAAAACCTATTGGTTACCAACTAATAAAGAACTTCAATAAAGTTTATGAAATAAGTAGTAATAAATATTGCAATAATTGTATAAAATTTATTGCTGGTTGCTTTGCTACTGTGCATTATAAAATTAAACAGCTGTGTGTTATTGTTCAATTGATCTTATTTCGTCACTCAAGTTCGCAATATAATAATCTCTTTATGAAAGTTAATAAATAAAACGGAAGTTTTTGTCTAGGGTCGTTCTTAAGAATGGAAAAGGCAAATAAATAAATGATTAATAATAATCTACACTGGCCTGCAAAACTAAGTAAGTACTACAGAGGTCTATTTTCATACAAACGAGGTAACTTTGAAGCATTGGTTCTCCGCCCAGGATTAAACGTGGTGTGATCTGATGATGGCCACTCAGGGAGTGATTGGAGAAGATTCATATCCCCATACACACCCAATAGATCTGATCAGCATTCTAAGAGCTGTTTGGACGAAAATAGCATTAAAATGTATGGAAATGCTGTAACTGATAACTCTTATCCTTACAGCTCTTAGAATGCTGATTAGATCAATTGGGTGTGTATGGGGATCTGAATCTTCTCCATTCACTCCCAGGATGGCCATCATCAGATCACACCACGTTTAATCCTGGGCGGAGAACCAATGCTTCAAAGTTACCTCGCTTGTATGAAAATAGACCTCTGTAGTACTTAGTTTTGCAGGCCAGTGTAATATAACGTCAGATACAGGTAACATAAAAATTAGGTGAGTAAGTACTTTTTTGTGTAAGTCTACTCTACACACATTTTGTAGACTCTTGCTAGCTCAGACCAAATAAAAAATTTCGTCTGAGCTTGCTAGCTAGACTTTTATTTGTATTTGTATTTATTTATTAGGGACACCAACAGGTAACATGTTCACATTACAATATAAAATTAAATCATATTTAGGTCTAGCATGCAACCCAATTACAGGTGAACACATCATTGCAAATAAAATAAAATAAATAAGATTGATACACATTACGTTTCACAAAGCCGGTACAAAGAAAAAACTTATGAAAAAACTTGTTAACAACACTTCGATTGTGACATTAATAGGATGACTGAACCATACGTTTAAATTTTAAGAGTGATTCGTGGTAAATATCCAGATTATTTACACTGCTTACTTTATTGTAACTTGTGAGCATTCTCGACAAGGGTGCATGTCTACTTAGGTTTGACCGCGCTTGAGGCACAATGTATGTATTTATGAGCTTCCTACGGGCATTAGACCTGGGTACAATCAGTTTTATTTTGTGAAAAATGTTTTGACAGTCAACAGTACAATGAACGAGCTTATACAAAAACACTAAATCCAGCATCTCACGGCGATCGGCAAGAGCCGTAAGTTTAAATTTCGAAAGACGATCACTATATTCACTCCGATAACTAAAGTTTGGAGTTTTAAATGCTAAGTGTCGAGTAAAGGTTCGCTGAACGCGTTCAATGCTGTCCACGTGCTTTGCATAACAGGGATTCCATACTACACTTGCGAATTCTAAATGACTCCGAACAAGTGTATTGTACAGGGTTATCAGAGTTTTGATGTTTTTGAAGTCTGTCGTATTGCGCTTGATGAATCCGAGCATCTGAAAAGATTTAGACACTATGGCCTCATAATGTGGAATAAAACTTAGCTTGCTGTCCAAGGTCACCCCTAGGTCACGGATCTGTTCCACTTCCTCCAGCATAACTCCATCTATATTATAAGATGACTGAAATTTGTTTTTGTTACGAGTGAACTTGATGTGAAAGCATTTACTTGGGTTGATAGTCATAAGATTTTCGGTACACCAAATATTGACACGATTAATGTCTTCCTGTAGCATTAATATATCATTTGTTGAAGCTATAGTTTTGTAAATTTTCATGTCATCAGCGAAAAGTGAGCAATTACTATGTTTTATACAATTAACTATGTCGTTTATAAATACTAGAAAGAGAATCGGGCCCAGGTGTGAGCCCTGGGGCACGCCTGAAGTTGCCACATATGGTTTTGACGAATAACCATTTGTAACCACTGTTAGCAATCTCGAGTTCGGATATGAAGCAAACCATCGGTGCAAGGAGCCACACAAGCCAAACGTTGTCAATTTCTTTAATAAAAGTGAGTGGCTAACCTTATCAAAAGCAGTACTAAAATCTGTGTAGATAGCATCTATTTGAGTTTTCCCATCTACGTGTTCGATCAGATCTGAAACGTACTCTACTAAGTTTGTGGAAACCGATCTCCCATGAGTAAACCCATGCTGCATTGGATTTAGTAAGGGCTTAATGTGTCTTGTGAGAACTTCGCAAACCAGACGTTCAAAGAGCTTAGAAAATGTACTTAATATGGATATGGGCCGGTAATTTTTAACACATTCTTTATCACCCTTTTTGTATATGGGAACGATCCGCGCCTCTTTCCATTTAGAAGGAAAAACACCTGTTGTAAGCGAGCTATTTAAAATAAGGTATAACGGGTAAGCGAGCTCTGCAGCACATCTTTTTACAAATGCGGGTGGTATTTCATCGGGGCCAGCACCTTTTGAAGCATCAAGTCCCTTTAGTGCCTTAAGTATTGTTCTTTCAGTGAGGTGGATTTTATTTAAAGGGTAATCAGATTTAATGCCACCTGCTGGATCGGGAGCTTGAGCTAATTGATTTGTAGTATTTTGGGCCGAGAAAGTAGATGAAAATTGCATCGCGAACGAGTTTGCTATATCATTGCCCGTGGAGCTAATTTTACCATTATGGTTCATGCTGGACGGAAGAACGTTATTATTTTTACGTCTGTCATTAATGTACTTCCAGAACTTTTTAGGATTAGTGTTTATTGCTCCCTCAGTTTTTTGCATGTAACTGCGGTAACATTCAAGGGAAAGGCGATTGCAGCGATCTCTAAGAATAACGTACTCAATTTCGTCACGGGGATTATCATATTTACGGAAACGCAGTCTCAATTTGTCTTTTTCTGATAAGAGTAGAATAAGAGCGGTGTTGAACCAAGGCGGATATTTAGCTGACCTTGGTCGAAATAAAGGAACATGTTGCTTAATTATGTTATTTAACGCAGTGTAAAAGGTATCAGTCATTCCATCAACGTTCCCAGAAGTGGAAAACTTGAGGGGCCAATCGATCCCTCTCAATTCATCCTTAATTTTCGTATAGTCCGCTCGATAAAAATTTAATTTAGATTGTGTCTGTCTTGGTAAGACTGATATATTTAGGTCTATAGTTATAATAAATGGTGGGTGATGAGAGTCTAGTTTGCTTAAAGGATCCATTGACCTATCAAGGGCAGCCGTTTCAACATTAGTTAACACAAGGTCTAACGTTCTGTTGTTAGCATTTGTAAGATAGTTAAGTTGTTTCAAATTGTTAAAGTTAATAAAATCGATAAACTTGTATCCAAGTGGATTTTCATAATTTTTTGGAACTGTCTCATTAGAATTGTCGTCACGCAACCAAGAAATGTCTTTTAAATTAAAATCACCAACTATCAAGATGTCATCCATCGACTGCATAACAGAAGCTACATTATTACAGAAACTTTCTAAAATCATTTGTTTTGGATAAGGGAGATAGAAACAACAAATTCCCAGTTTTTTTACATTTTGTCGACGTTCGCTAATGTCTAATATTACCCAGATGTCCTCAAACTCAGTCTCCCACAACTGGACACGCGATGATGTGAACTTTTTCTTTACGGCTATGAGCACACCGCCGCCGCCGTCTCTAGGTGATCTGTCTCTTCTGTAGACATTATAACGTTGATCAATAAATTCCAAATCTTGAATATCCGGAATCAACCATGTTTCAGTAAAAACAATGGCATCGTAGTTATGTTTTAGAATCTCTTGTCTTATCGTATTTGTTTTTGTGCGCATTCCTCTAAGATTCTGATAATAAATATTGAATGTGATGTCTGTAACTAGTATTCATTTATCATAGTTATGAGGATTGAAGAGTTATCTGATCAACTTTAAACTGTCGAGCGTACGAATGTGAATGGCTTGGTTAGTTTCGTTCTTCCTGACGTATATCCGTCCATCACGAACCCATACAAATTTATAACATAATTCTTTAGCTTTCATTCTGGTAGCTGCATGTAGATTCTTATTAGACGGGCTTAAATGTTCGGAAACGTAAATAGGAACTTTAGGACCTCCATAACCCAGGTGATGAGATGCCAGCTTTTCTTTGACATTGGCCTTATTGTACTTCAAGACGGCAGCGAGTAGGCCGTCCCTAATCGCGCGGCTACGAAATTTTGCAACCACAGCACGGGGACGAGGGTTATCTTTGTTTAATTTAGCAACACGTGTGGCCAGCAGTACATCATTGCCATTGAGTGAGTAGCCAACTGTCTTGGCCAGCTGTTCCAGAGAAATCGATAAATTTTCATTAGAGTGTTCAGGAATGCCATTTATCTCTACATTGTTTACCCGCATTTGTTGCTCCATATCATTGAGCCTTTGAGTTAGATCCTTAACAGATAGTTGGAGAGCATCTTTGCAAACCTGTAGTTGATTGATTGTTTCAACTTTTCCTTCCAAGGTTGTCTTCAGTTGTTCGTATTGCGAGTTAAAGAAGGTTAGAGAGCTTTCTATTGAGGATATCTTCTCATTGAGTGTTTTAAATTTTTCAGAAACAACTTCTTCCAGTGTAATTTTGAGAGTGGATTTAAGAGCTTTAGTCATCTCTTCCCTTATGATAGTACGTATATCTTTAGTGGTCGTATCATCATCATCGGAGGATTCTCGTTGTAGTCTGTCAGTCTTACGCACCGTGACATTATCTGCTTCCTGTGGCATCTGTATGTTGGGGCGGATTGGGGTGTTGCTGGTGTCTTTATTAGGCTCGGTACTACAACATTCGAGGCATTTCCAGCTTTGTTTTATCTCAGTTGTCATCAGTTGAAATCTTTTAAGTGGGACTTTAGCGCAGTCGAGATCGTACTTTGAGCCGCAATTCGAACATTTCAGGAGCTGTCTAGCGGCAATAATGGAGCGGCAACCCACGCAAGAATTTGATGGAGGAGGCATGACTTCTACTCTGCGATTCCTTGTTGTTTGCGACTGTCGTTGTCGTTTATCGCTGCGTACAGTGGTAGCGGCCTGAGACCGGTCGCCGTGTTCGGCTGGCGATGACTCACCCGTGCGCTGCGCTTCGCTGTCACCGCGTTAAAATTGCAACGATTTATTTATTCGTGCACGCACTTCACAGGTTGAAATTCCTTTAGATTTTGTATTTTCACGATTAAAATATGCAAAACACAGCCTCTAATACATTAAACTGCCTTAGATATTAATTATTTGTGAAAAAACTCGTAAATTGTGCCAATAATATTTTTAAACGACGGAGTGATACAAAACGATGTTTACCTTACCTATTATAGTAAGTATAGTCAATAGTCATTAGCCTAGCCATAAATAGGTAGTTAACAAAAGCCAGGTTGGACAATTTCGTAATCAACATCCGAATCTGGCGAATGTCGGAGCGAAATTCTAATTTCGTATAAAAACTCGGTCGATAACCTGGTATGGTACCGAAACCGACGACCTGCAACGACTCCGAAAAATGAACTAAGTAACTCAACTTCGTTGTGAAATGAATGAACCAGTTCACAATGTTTTTCTTTTTCACTTTGATCGTTCTGAATCTAAACGTATTAGCAGATTTCTCAATGTTTAACATTTGGTCTTTCCGGGATTCAAACCCATGGCCTTGGTTGGGTTTCGTTTTGTTAGTCAGGGTCGCCAAGCGCTAGACCACGTGGTGATGCAGAGTTGAATTCGGACTTTCAGAAAATAGCTCTGCAAGCGCGATAGCACAGGTTAAAGATTATTTTTGGGTCCTATCCTATCCTATGTCGATAGGTAGTTGTTCCCGTTTTTTCTTATTTTCTTTCATTTGGCGACCCTGACTGCAAAACTTATGCAGGAAATACACCATCAGTTCGATCGTCCGATCGGCATGATACTGCCGTTGGATCCAATCGAATTGACCGTGTGTGGCCGTGGATCGGCAGGAGTCAGGACAGATCGAATTGACGATCGATTCACGGCCACACACGCTCAATTCGATTGGATACAATCGGTAGTATCATGCCGATTGGGCGATAGAATTGATGGTGTATTTCCTGCATTAAGGGAATGGGCACAAAATATACCTATGAATGATAGGTACTAACGGCATGGGTTTGATTGAAATCCCGGAAGAACCAAATATTGTATTGTTTGTTATCATGGTAAGGTAATGTAATTTATATCCGTTTTTTGTATATACCGGGTGTAACAAGACCCTCAACGAAGCCGAGGTCTACGTATTCTGCCCATCATCAGGACCATTTCTGTTCAAAATTATTGCTGGGAAACGATTTTGATTTTTGGTGTTGAAAAATAATTGCATACTTTACCACGCAATGTAACGCGTACAACAGACTGCGCCTGCAGGTTTATGCTACACAGCTGCGTGCGGCCGAGTTGACAGACAGCGTTTATGTGCGTGCTCATAAGATACATCGAGTGACAACGTTTTGAAGCCATTGTTTGTTACGAAATACTTAAAATTTTTATAATGTTTTATTGGACAAAAAGTAGGCAATAACGAATAAAATAAGAAATCATAAAAAAATAAAATAATTGACTTTGACCTTCAATAACTTCGTAGCTATTGGTTTCCCAGCTATAGTTTAAAAGACAAAAATGATCCTGATGATGGGAGGAATACGTGGACTTTGGCTTCGTTGAAGGTCTTGTTACACCCGTTATGTTATAGTCAAACCCCAAAGTCCCGGCGCTCCTAGGTTTGCCTAGTCAAACCTCAGGTTAGACAAGAAGGCTTAGTAAAATACCAAAATTAATAGCGTGTTTCGGCCTTTGCCTGACGCATTTATGGCCAAACCTAGGAGAGACTAACTTGAATAGTTGGACAGTCAAACGCCGAAACGCAATTCGATCAAATCGGGGTTTGACAAGTCAGACTTAAATTAGGTAAGTATAGAATGTTAAATTAATTTAAGTCTGACTGGTCAAACCCCGATTTGATCGTATTGAGTTTCGGCGTTTGACTATCCAAGTTGGTCTCTCCTAGGTTTGGCCATAAATTAGTTAGTCAAAGGCCGAAACACGCTCTAGTTTTGGATTTTGACTAAGGCTTCTTGTCAAACCTCAGGTTTGACTATAGTCATACCTACGAGCGCCTGACCTTCGGCGTTTGCCTATAACATATGTACTGTTTTGTTTAGGTCATTTTTTTGTAAAATTGTAATCACATTAAACTGTTCTTAATAATTCTTTAGCTATCAGTAAGATAACAATAATTTATTATGAATATCAATAGGTACTTTGAAGGGGAAGCCTTTTTATCTTGTGATTGTGATTGAGTTAAGAATGTTGAGATAAAGTAAATTGTTTTGTTTTGTATTGAAATAAAAACAAAGAACATGCGAGAAACGTATTTTTTTTGTGTGAATGAATGAATGATCTGGATCCGAATTTGCTTTTATTCTGTTTCTAAGATCAATACAAAAGGATAAATTGTTTATTACTTTATATGTTTACTACCTAATTATTTTAGATTGTCTTACGCAGTAACGCGATCGAATGCCAACTACAAATTAATTAGGTACCTACCAGTGTTGGTTTGATCATTTTTATTACCTATTTATTGGCAATCGCATCAACACATCAACCAACACTCAACAACGCATTAAAGTGAAACAAACATTTTGATTAGTAAAAAAAAGCAAAACCTCCTTCAAAAAACCTTAAAAAAAACAGCTCGGATTAGCAAGAAATAATGTTCAAATCAACCCTCTATCGTAAGAGCAAATAAACTTATTTTATTCTTATGCTTGTCTCTATGGAGATAATTTTTAACTTTTATAATTATTTTTATTTTTTATATTCAAATCCCCAACCGACTTCATTAAAAGTTTTTTATTAATAGATTTGAACATATTTCTTGCTTTTTAGAGCTGTTTTTTGAAGGTTTTGTTTTTTTAAAAAAGCTTTTTTATTTTTTACTTTTTTGTGGTAGGTTTGTAAGCTTAATAAATATTTTAATATTTCACAATTTTCAATCGTAGGTATATTATCCCTTACGCCCCCTAGTAACTCAATTTCCATAATTTTGCTATTTGTTATAATTACCCCGGTGTACCTATCTTCAAAATCCAATATGGTATCATCCCTAAACAATCTTCTTTCACACAAAAAAATAATTATCTAAATCGGTTCAAAAACAAAAAAGTTATGGTTGGAAATAGTCTAAATTTATATAAAATGTGTTACGAACACGAGAGTGTTTTCAGAATTTCCTAAAATCTACTGAACCGATTTCAAACAATAGGACCAACTTGGGCACAATCCTGAGGGCCTAGCCAAAGTAACATTCTATCGTCTAATCTTCGTTATCGCTTCGCTTTCGAAACATGTATGGGATTGACATATGGTTTCGTTAACAATCGAATTTTAAAACGTCAAATCCATGCATGTTTCGAAGCGAAGCGATAGCGAAAATTTGCAAATGTTACTTTGGCTAGGGAGGCTGATGTCATTACGTTTGAATCATTTCCATCGGTGCAGTCGTCTTCGAGTAATCGGTGTAAATATAAAAAAAATACGCGACGAAACCTCCTTTTGAAGTCGGTTTATAAACAAATGACATGAATAATATTAAAGCTGTTTTTTTAACTGGATTTTACTGTGATTCCCTGGCTGATGTCATTACGTTTGAATCATTTCCATCGGTGCAGTCGTCTTCGAGTAATCGGTGTACATATAAAAAAAATACGCGACGAAACCTCCTTTTGAAGTCGGTTTATAAACAAATGACATGAATAATATTAAAGCTGTTTTTATAACTGGATTTTACTGTGATTCCCTATGTTACTTACCTAATAAAATAAAAATAAGTACTTCATAGAAAGTTTTTTGAGAACTTATTTTTGTTATCGTAATTATAAGAAGGTAATAAGAATTATCAGCCGCGTGCAAAAACTTAGGTTCCACCGAGATTTGAACTCGGATCGCTGGATTCAAAGTCCAGAGTGCTAACCATTACACCATGGAACCGGTTGTCAGCTTGCCGAAATATACGGGTTGCTTTCGCTCATCGAATATAACGCATGAATAGATTATTAAGATTGCATAATCACAAATGTGACGGAATGAAAGTCGCCGTAAAGATAGATCTTTAAGACGGCAATTTTCAGAAGTCTAGACAAGTGGTTCCATGGTGTAACGGTTAGCACTCTGGACTCTGAATCCAGCGATCCGAGTTCAAATCTCGGTGGAACCTGTTTTTGGCATTTTTATATTTGAGGTTAACTTTTATTCCTTTTACTATTTTTTGCATTTAGTTTCGTAAAAAAAATATAGGAATTAATGTTACGTAAAGTTAGTACTATTATTATATTCTGTGATTTCTACACAACAAAGAAAGTAGGTATTTTTACATTTCAAAAGTCTATTTGAAAAAAGATTTTCAATTTCACAATTTCCTCTGCTTACAGGAGCCCGTGGCCATCAAGTCCAAGCTTCTTCACTGGAAGAAGGTAGACCCTTCAGACCACCTGTACATACCGACACAAGATGAAGCGGCAGCGCGCGTGTAGAGCAAACACACGAATTAGTGGAACATGCTTTTAGGACCCATAGCCAGCCTAGCTCTTGGGCTGCTCTAGGCAACTATGTATTATATTACGACAATTTTATGGCATCTAGAACAAATACTAATGAAAGTCCCATGATATAACAAACACTATTTTGAAAGATAAGAAAGAAAGAAAATAATTTTATTTGAGACATTAAATAAACATATTAAAATTATATATTTAGGATTTTGATGTTAAAGTTAGCTATTGATATTCTACTCACAGCTTTTGTGCCCATCTTCATCCAATTAAGAATGTTATTAATTATTATTTAAAAATCAACAGTTTGTGAAAAGTTTTATATTTGGATTGATGGTATTTTGTATGTAATGACATGTACATGCACCTTGAAAATGAACAAAGTTCTTAAAAATGATATCATGATAATAACTTGTAGGTACTTTTTTTCATGGAAAATTAAGTAAGTATTGCAGAGCATCAAAATGCATGGGTCCAGGATAAAGATAGTGTATTTATCTTATCAGTGTTTGATCAGAATGAGTAATGTTATGAAGTGCAAGTGTACTTATTCCATGGCAAAGCCATGACCCACTTTAATTTATAGGCAAATAAGTTTTCTGAATACATACCTACATTATGTAGGTATAATATTTATTTTAACAAAAGTTATGGTTTTGTTCAAATTACAATTAGTATTAGCAGTGTCTTAACCAGTATTTTAATGTAATGTAGTACAATGTACTATTTAACAATAGATGTTAAACATAGACAATGGATTGTTTTATAATTTTACATTCCAAAAATATTTAATACATAGCCAAATATGTATATTACCAGCAGTTACTGTGATTTATCATTTGCACCAGTATTTTATCAAGTACTTAATATAGTATTGAATTACTATTTAATTTATTATACTTATTGTCAATTTTTGTGATTTTTATGTGATTTTACTTTATTAATTTTGTATGTTGTGTGTTTTATATCATCTTAAATTTAGATATATTGTCATCACCATCATTCACCATTGTATCATGTTTATTCAATTTTATTGTAATAAAAAATGTGTGTTTAAAAGCATATTTAATGTTAAATCCCTGCCCATAAATGACCTCTAAAGACCATTGAAACACGATATGATAATACAGCAATTTATAATCAGGATTTCCAGTTTTGAAAGTCAGTGGAATGGAACACAGATTGAAAAATGAGCTTTCTCTTCAAAGATTTATTATTAAATTAATCATCATTATAATACTTATTTTTAAATGTTTAATATTTAGATCTTAGAAACTTAATAACTAATTTTTAATCCAACCTTGACATTATTCTCAAAATAATTTCTTATCCAACACAAATTTTAAATGTATCATTATATTATTGTTTACTATCCAAATCAGTACTTTTTACACTTAAATTGTTCACATCACTTTAGAATTCATGACAGTCAATCATTGTCCACATTTTCACTTTCAGTGTTAATGTTAGGGTCACTCGGATGCTAGTATTTCTTAATAGTCTTTCTGATGAGAGCCATTCGCTGTTTGTGTGCTTCTGTGACGGCAGCCCTCTTGTACGGCCTCATCTCCTCATTGCCGAAGCCTGGTATCCACATATTCCATTGTCTCTCTAAAAATACATCTTAATTAATTAACTCATTTTAATAATCAAATCAAAACTCAAATAGCAATAAAATAATACAACATTTTAATTCCACTAGTCTAATCCATGGTACTCAATAATAATAAAAAGTTATATTCTCTTGCTTTTTATTTGAGGAAACTATATTTTTGTTTATTATTGCCCTGTTGTAATAAAGTGTAAAGAAGTTTGATTACAATTATTCTAATAATAGTGACTGCCCACGACTTCTTCTGTGTGGAGAGTTATTTTGCTATCCCTCGATAACAGTACATTTTTTCTTGATGAAAGCCCCTGTACCCCTGACAACATGTGTGCAAAAAGACAATACATTTTTTTTTAATTGGGCCATTAAGTTGCACTGTCTTTTTATGATGATTGGTTGAGTAGATAAGACGTGAAGACGTAACAAAGAAACAAACTTACTATCGCATTTTTAACATTAGTTAAGATTTTAGTTTTGTCAATAATTGTGCAACATATAAAAAGTATTTCTTACCTAGATGTAACTGTACATCTTTCAGCTCCACTGAAGGAGCATGCCTGTGCTTGGCTAACGCACACGCTGCATTCAGGGTTGTGTCTATAAAGTCATCCGCCAGTTGCAGCAGCATTTCTTCCACTTCTTCATCAAGCTGCACAGTAGGATCTACTTCACGAACCAATTCTTGAAGGCGAGGTCGGCTAAGCAACTGCATATAAAAGTGCATAACATAGAACCCGGTCAAGTTAGATCTGCACATGAAGTGAAAGCAACCAGTCTTCTTTTTTTCCCTGCCTTACGCCACCGTCATCATGCCAGTAGCGATAGTACACTTGTTATCAATAATCTATCAAACATTTTCAAAAAAATTATGGTGGCGTAAAGGCAGGGAGAAAAGAAGAGGTTTTTTATTTTGCTTCAGGTGCAGAATTAACTTGACCGGGTTGGACTATAGTGTCTGCTCCACACGTTGGTCCAAACCTTGGCTAATTTATAGTTCGTTGATACTTTTGAAATAACCTCTTTGAAGAATTTGTTACAAAACCTGCAACGTACAATGAATTTGCCAATATAGTGGCCAACGGGAGGAGCCGGCTTAATACATTGATATTACATAATTATTTCCAATAAGAAACGGAGAAATTGATAAATAGTTGACCTACTTTCATTTGCTAACAACCAAAACCAAAGTAAAAAAAAATATCATCATTATGTTAAATTTCGGCGGTTAGGTACTTGCTTACCTGCGTAGCTTGATCGCTAACTCCCGATTGGTTAACTTTGGGCCCCGCTTGAGCTTGAGCACCCATGGGACTGTGTTGAGAAGGAGATCCTTGGAGAGAAGTAGACTGCAGTTGAGGACTTTGCAATGGATTATTCACGTACTGAATAGCACCTTGGTTTATTGCTCCAATGGTTTGCATATTAGGAGCTTGATTATTGGACATTATGTATGGTTTAATATAATATTCCACACACTAGGTACTTCCTCACGAAAATACGAGAAAAAACCCAAATCACGCAAAAATTGCTGGTTACCAGATTACAGTAGTACAGCTTGACGGGGCTTGACCATAAAGAGTCAGTTGACAAAAATTGAGGGCGCCACTTTCTATGTAAACACGTCAAAATCACGAATAAATTGGCAACACTTACTAAATTTTGTACTGAAAAATTTTAGTTGGTTCCATTTTATTTAATTTCAACTCTTTAGTCAAACTGTACCAAGGAGATTCATATAAGGAGTGAGTACTCTACAAAAATTCTCACTATGCGTTTAAAATAAATTCAACTTTATTCGCTTTGTCATAGAGTTGAAATTCTATCGACGACATTTACTGAAGACTCTACTGTGTGAATGAAACATCACCAAGTAGATGAGGATGTCTCGTTCGCACAATTGCCATTACTAAACAATAATACCACGATGGTAGGGAAAAAAAATTTACGTTAGCAATCACGTAGTGTATCAAAGTTAAGGATTCGGAGTGGAATATTGAAAAGCTACTACTTAAATATTAATTTAGAATAACACATCGTAATTGTAACATAAAACAGAACTTACTCTTTTGATTTAATTAGATTTTTACAATAATGCTAATCAGCATTATTGTAGTTGTATAAATTCAAGTGTCAATCTTGGCAACTCCGATCCGATTTTGACTTTGGCGCCGAATTTCAATTTTAGAATTTCAATATTCAGGAAATATTTCTTTACAAAACAAGGGTGACCATAAATTCTACAGCATTTCAGATTTCCCAAAAACGAAATTGTTCTATCAATTGAAATAACTAACTGGAAGTCAAAGGCGAGGGGTAAATAAAATTAATATTAATAATCAAATTCATGTTTATGCGCCGATTTCGATGAAACTCGGTTTATGGTACTATTTCGAATAGAAAATAATAACGCAGTGTTGAAAATATTAAAAAATCCAAGATGGCGGCCAACTTTTAAGTTTGTAGGCCGGTTTTGATGAAACTCGGTTTTTGGTACTATTTTGACAAGAAAATAACAAAGTAATTTTTAAAGTATATAAAATTCAAAATGGCGGCCAACTTTTTTGTTTGTGGGCCAATTTCGATGAAACTCGGTTTTCGGCACTATTTTAATAAGAAAATAACAACGCATTTTTTAAATATTAAAAATTCAAGATGGCGGCCTACTTTTTTGTTTATGGGCCGATTTCGACGAAACTCGGTTTTTTGCACTATTTTGATAAGAAAATAACAAAGCATTTTTTAAATATTAAAAAATTCAAGATGGCGGTCAACTTTTTTGTTTGTGGGCCGATTTCGATGAAACTCGGTTTTTGGCACTATTTTGATAAGAAAGTAACAACGCATTTTTTAAATATTAAAAAATTCAAGATGGCGGCCAACTTTTTTGTTTTGAGACCGATTTCAATGAAACTCGGTTTTTGGCACTATTTTGATAAGAAAATAACAATGCATTTTTTTAATATTAAAAAATTCAAGATGGCGGCCAACTTTTTTGTTTGTAAGCCGATTTCGATGAAACTCGGTTTTTGGTACTATTTTGTCAAGACGAATTTTTCGAAGAGCTCAATCTGGTTTATACCGAAGGGATTTGCTCATAGATGTAGCAAATCCCTTCGGTATAAACCAGATTGAGCTCTTCGCCCCAAAACGAGCCGACAGAGAGGTCAAGTAGATAATTGTATCTCTTTCTTCATTAGGGTGACCAAACTGAATGGTTGGTCGGAGACATACTTATAACTTTAAACTGTTTAATATAAACTTAAGTACCTAGGTATTTCTATATTTACAATTAATACTTTTGCCACGTTTTTATAAGGTTTCTTGTTTGTTTGTGTTTTCGTTTGTTTGTTTGAGCACAAATTTTGCAAACGATTTCATACTAACTTCCCGATGAACTAGAGACTTAAAACTTTGAACACAGGTCAGAACTATAAGGTTATGTAATATTATGGTATCATTGAGCTGATCTGACGATGGAGCCGGAAGAACGCCACAGGAACACTATGATGAAACCATACAACCCCGTCGTGTTTGGGCTCGTTAGAATCATCTTGGCAAGTACTCTGTTGGGGAATAATATCCAAGGGGCTGATGAAGGAGCCGGAAGAAGGCCATTGAAACTTTGTAATAAAATCATGCAACCCCATCGAGTTTGAGCTCGATTGATTCGTCTTGATGAGTGCTCCGATAGGAGGTGGTATACTTTAAATAAAATAATAATTTACTAAAAATAAATTTTCATGATTTTTTATTACCTTTTATTAGGTTGCTTTCTTGTTTTTATTTATAAATATGGTTAATCAACCAATACCTACAAAAATTCATGTGTATATAATGACATAACTATAAAGTTTATTGCAATTTTGATAGAAATACAATGTGCGTGAATTTCGGAAATCAAATGAATGTTGAAAAAACAAGTAGGTCTAGTGATCTGTAGTTAAAAAAACACGTGCAAACGATTTTCAACTTTATTGACGTTTAAAATGCGGTTGCTTTCTACCATAATTATTCTCTTTCATTAAAAACTGTTATTTTGGTAAATATATCAATAAGGTCTAAAATACTTGCACCAATTTTTTACTACTGAAATTACAAAAATGGGTGCAAGCGATTTTCAACGACACAATGTTAAAAAAAAAACATGTTGGCGGCCAACCTTTTTTTTGTTTTTGGCTTGATTTCGATGAAAATCGGTTTTTTAGTAATATTTTGACAAAAAATAACAATGAAATGTTGAAAATATAAAAAGAATCAAAATGGCGGCCTACTTTTTTGTTTGTAGGCCGATTTCGATGAAACTCGTTTTCTGGTACTATTTAGGCAAGAAAATAACAACGCAATTTTTAAAATATTTAAAATACAAAATGGCGCTTAACTTTTTTGTTTTTGAGCCGATTTCGATAAAACTTGGTTTTAAATACTATTTTGACAAGAAAATAAACAAACACAACATTAAAAGTATTAAAAATCCAAGGTGGCGGCCAAATTCTTTTCTTGTTCTTTTTTTTTTCAACCCAGTTATATTAAAATCAACCCAAAAACAAAATTGGCAGCCATTTTGACCTTTTGTTACATTCCATTGTTTACATTCCATTATTATTTTCTTGTCAAAATAGTACAAAAAACCGAGATTCATCGAAATCGGCCTACAAACAAAAAAGTTGGCCGCCATCTTGAATTTTTTTAATATTAAAAAAATGCATTGTTATTTTATTATCAAAATAGTGCCAAAAACCGAGTTTTATCGAAATCGGCCCACAAACAAAAAAGTTGGCCGCCATCTTGAATTTTTTAATATTTAAAAAATGCGTTGTTGTTTTCTTATCAAAATAGTGCCAAAAACCGAGTTTCATTGAAATCGGCCTCAAAACAAAAAAGTTGGCCGCCATTTTGAATTTTTAAATATTTAAAAAATGCGTTGTTATTTTCTTATCAAAATAGTGCCAAAAACCGAGTTTCATCGAAATCGGCCCATAATCAAAAAAGTTGGCCGCCATCTTGAATTTTTTAATATTTTTATTTTTAATTTCTCTTCCTCCTAAACATGCTTCCATAATTTTGTATGCGCTTTTACATCTTTTTCACTTTTTCCAAATCAAAAATTTTAATCGAGACATTTTTTTCGTTTGCATATTATTATTTCAATAGCAAAATTGTGGAAGTATGGGGCGGCCCATAACCTATTATAATGTTAAGACGCGAGATTACTGTTTAACTTGTTTATTCAGTGGTAAATCCATATTTACGTATAAAGATATATAAAAGTCAGACATTACCAAACGAAAGCTAACTGACACTGACAAGTCCTTTTCTTCTTTTTTCCTTTACCCGTGTTTTATAATAATCTCTTTGCTAACCTCTACATATTTGAGTTATTGTCGTAAGTAACATTTCAATCCAGTACAGAACACGACACCATTATTGATTAATATAGCTTTGAGAGCCAAACCGACCCGATCGCGATCAAAATTACAAAATAATCTTGACAAGATATATATTATCTATCTTGTTGACTTGACTTATTATATTATCTTGTTGACGCTTATCACCGAGGTGATAAACGATGATAAATGAAGTCAAACCCGGTTTAGCTGTCAGTTTTTTTTACTCTTTCTCGCACATCGCATAAGCCGTAAGAATCGGTTTCTCACTCGCACCTTTGTTCGTCTACTTGAGCATAGCGAAAAATTTTCTAAGTCTATGTCCGCAACTAAAAATTAAGTATATAACTAGGGTGGACTGTCCTAATCTTGACACCCTTCTAATTATTGACACAAGCACCAAAAACAATAAATATTAAGATTTCCGTCTATGCTTACCATATAATTTAAAGAATCTGAACGCATCTTTATTTTATTTTCTACACTGGCAATACAATATCAAGCACAATTCTCAAAATGGCGGATCTCAGAAACATTCGTTCGATGTGAGGGCGTTTGTGTGTTGAAAAACAGGTAATAACAAACGATTTCACAACAGGTTGGTACCCTTTAATTAAGCTTTTTGATAAATATGATATAGGTAACGAAGTGACATTTAGTTTTCCCTGAATAATTGTAAATTTCTTTAATAGTTAATAGCATTAAATTTGCCTTTTGTAACATATTTGAGTAGATTTAGTTGGTGTCAATAATTGGCAAATTTTAACATCGAATCCCTAATCTTGACACCCCGTGTCAATAATTGAAATGACGTATAAATAATTTACTTTTATTGTTATTTTGCTGTTACATTGTTTTTCCATCAAGAAAAAATAATTTATAGAACTGATTAAAATCAAATAACGTTTTCCAAATAATGACACGGTGTCAATAACCGTTTTTCTAATTATTGACACCATGACAATAATTGGTTTTTGGGGTGTTAATAACTGGATTTAATATAAGTATATTATTATAAATCCTAGTACAAATAAAAAAGTGAAGTATGTGTCTGTTTGTGTAAATAGATTTTTTTATATTACCCTCAACATTCTTTTTTTCTAGATTATTCATGTTCCTGCAAATATGGGAAAAACAAACATAAAAGAAACCCCGAAAAGTAAAAAAAAAACATGCAAGGCATAGTCAAAAGGAAGCAATATAGCTCTGAAACATTACCAAAGGAGTTAGGATTTTAGGTTTATTTTGCATACAAATGTTATTTTGTGATAAATGCTCTTAATAAAGATTTAATTCTTAAGGATAGAATAATAATTTGTTAAATTACCATTGTGAAAAATATTACCTCACTTAGGTACACACAAAGTTATATTGTATTCAAAGATTTAATAAATGTTGTCTTCGTGATTATTAAAAACATTTCTTTCCATTACTCTAACTCACCTTAATCACCTTACTACCTAGGTAGCAACAAACAAAATAGAAATAATATAATATTTTACCTGCTATTATGGAATTCCTACTACCTAGCACGACTAAATCCGGGTTTTAACGATGTTCGTTTAAGGGGTGTCAATAACTAGGTTCTTTAGTGTCAAGATTAGGCAGATCTATGTCAATAATTGGTGTTTTGGTGTTGTTTCACAAAACATTGAAATTGAAGTACAAAATATTATTTTCTAGGTAATTTCTTCATTCAATATTGATTAACGATAGTTTATAAATTATTTAATTACAAAATCAGTAATTTTTTTCAAAATTATTCATGACAAAAGCACCAACATATGGGTAACTTCCCTTAAAGTGTCAATAATTGGGTGGTTCACCCTACATGTAACAATAAAAAGTAGGTAATTATTGAATTATTAATTTAATAAGATAGGGTATAGTCTAGGTATAAAAAAATCTGCAATCGTCTTCCACTTTTTAGGTTTAAAAATAGCTGACAGGTTCATTAGCAATTTGCGGGAATCCATACTATATACTATAATATTATAAATGCGAAAGTAACTCTGTCTGTCCGTCTGTCTGTTACGCCTTCACGCCGAAACTACTGAACCGATTTAAATGAAATTTGGTACAGAGGTAGAGTAGAGCTCGAAAAAGGACATAGGCTACCTTTTTTGCGAAATAAGGATTGGAAGGGTTGAAATAGGGGATGAGAGTTTGATTGTACTACAGAATAGAGAGACTCCAGAAGTTATGCCACTATCGTATTTATTAGGTACCCATTTACATACATTTACACTACGAGATTATGTTGTTTAATCGACTACCATGAGTAAAATTGACAGAACGAAATTCAAGATCAGTAATACAAAATCCATACTAATATTATAAATGCGAACGTAACTCTGTCTGTCTGTCCGTCTGTCTGTTACGCCTTCACGCCGAAACTACTGAACCGATTTGGATGAAATTTGGTACAAAGGTAGAGTAGAGCTCGAGAAAGGACATAGGCTACCTTTTATTGCGAAATAAGGGTTGGAAGGGTTGAAATAGGGTATGAGAGTTTGATTGTACTACAGAATAGAGAGACTCCAGAAGTTATGCCACTATCGTATTTATTAGGTACCCATTTACATACATTTACACTACGAGATTATGTTGTTTAATCGACTACCATGAGTAAAATTGACAGAACGAAATTCAAGATCAGTAATACAAAATCCATACTAATATTATAAATGCGAAAGTAACTCTGTCTGTCCGTCTGTCTGTTACGCCTTCACGCCGAAACTACTGAACCGATTTGGATGAAATTTGGTACAAAGGTAGAGTAGAGCTCGAGAAAGGACATAGGCTACCTTTTATTGCGAAATAAGGGTTGGATGGGTTGAAATAGGGGATGAAAGTTTGATTGTACCACAGAATAGAGAGACTTCAGAAGTTATGCCACTATCGCATTTATTTGGTACCCATTTACACTACGAGATTATGTTGTTTAATCGACTACCATGAGTTAAATTGACAGAACGAAATTCAAAATCAATAATACAAAATCCATACTAATATTATAAATGCGAAAGTAACTCTGTCTGTCTGTCCGTCTGTCTGTTACGCCTTCAGGCCGAAACTACTGAACCGATTTGTATGAAATTTGGTACAGAGGTAGAGTAGAGCTTGAGAATGGACATAGGCTACCTTTTATTGCGAAATAAGTGTTGGATGGGTTGAAATAGGGGATGAAAGTTTGATTGTACCACAGTATAGAGAGACTAAAGAAGTTATGCCACTATCGTATTTATTAGGTACCTATTTACATACTTTTAAACTACGAGATTATGTTGTTTAATCGACTACCAAGAGTAAAATTGACAGAACGAAATTCAAGATCAGTAATACAAAATCCATACTAATATCCATACTATAATATTTATATTTATATTATTTATATAATATTATAAATGCGAAAGTAACTCTGTCTGTCTGTCTGTCCGTCTGTCTGTTACGCCTTCACGCTGAAACTACTGAACCGATTTGGATGAAATTTGGTACAGGGGTAGAGTAGAGCTCGAGATAGGACATAGGCTACCTTATATTGCGAAATAAGGGTTGGAGGGGTTGAAATAGGGGATGAAAGTTTGATTGTACCACAGTATAGAGAGACTCCAGAAGTTATGCCACTATCGTATTTATTAGGTACCCATTTACATACATTTACACTACGAGATTATGTTGTTTAATCGACTACCATGAGTAAAATTGACAGAACAAAATTCAAAATCTAAAATACAAAATCTATCATCATCATATCAGCCACACGACACCCACTGCTGGGTATAGGCCTCCCCTAAGGATCTCCACGACGATCGGTCCTGCGCTGCCTGCATCCACTGGCTTTCCGCGACCTTCACCAGATCGTCGGTCCACCTTGTCGGGGGCCTACCCACGGAGCGTCGTCCGGTGCGCGGTCGCCATTCCAGAACCTTTCTGCCCCAACGGCCATCGGTTCTTCTCGCTATGTGTCCCGCCCATTGCCACTTCAGCTGAGCAATCCTTCGAGCGATGTCGGTTACTTTAGTTCTCCTGCGGATCTCCTCGTTTCTGATTTGATCACGTAGGGAAACGCCGAGCATGGCTCTCTCCATTGCACGCTGAGCGACCTTGAGCCTCCTTATGAGACCCATAGTTAGCGGCCACGTTTCACTGCCGTAAGTCATCACTGGCAACACACAAATCATCAATCACAAATCATCAATCAAATCACAAATCTATACTTAATCCATAATAATATTATAAATGCGAAAGTAATTTTGTCGGTCTGTCTGTCTGTTAAGCTATCACGCCTAAAATACTAAACCGATTTTAATGAAATTTGCCACAGAGATAGAGTAAAGCTTGAGAAATGACACTGGCTACCTTTTATTACGAAATAATGGTGGAAAGAGTTAAAATAGCGGATGAAAGTTTGTATGAAAGTCTGTAGGTGTCAAAATAGGGAATGAAATTTTATGAGAGGAAAAAGCGGGTCAGCGCGCTTGGTAGCGACCCGCCTAATCACGTTAAAACGGCTGATCAGATTTTGATGAAATTAAAACATTGAATACTATTTATCCTGGTTTAAAGTTCCCATAGGATTTTCTCGAATATCCACGCGGACGAAGTCGCGGGCAAAAGCTAGTAGTATTATAATAAAAATGCACCACAGCAATAAAATAACACTAACGGTTAACTTGAATATAACTAGAAACAACAACTCAAAGATGTTGCTTCCCGCGGCGGGGATCGAACCCACGACCTCTGCATCGAGAGACCAACGGTCTAACCACTAGATCACAGAGACATTTACACAATTATTAAATATTCCTAGCTCCTTCCTCTTATTCTCTTAATACTCAAGGTTGCCTGGAAGAGATTGCTATTTAGCAATAAGGCCGCCTTTTGTGTGCTATTGTTCTGTTAATCGTGTTTTCCTGTTTTCTGTTTGTTCTATATTTGTGTGCATTAAAGTGTTTTATCATTATTATTAATTATTACTAGGTACCTATTTAAATAGTTTAACTTACGATTACGACAACTAAAAAGGAGGCACCGCCATAAAGCCAATCCCTAGAGAAAGCGCTATTCAGCGGTGCGCACCGCTAGATAGAGAAAAATACTATTCATCGAGGCGCCCCGATGAATAGACACTTCCTAAATGATAACCAAACAACTACAACCAAAGCGATCCGTCGCTTTGGTTGTAGTTGTTTGGTTTATGCAGCCCAGTGCTCACAGCGTGTGACGTCATTCTATGCCGGTCCGAACTGTCAGCAAGCTCACAATACTATTGATTCGGACCGCTCGTCAACAACCTAACCTCAAAAAGGGGAAATTTCGGTGAAGTAAATATTAATTCTATGGGATAAGTAAATAAAAAGGCACTAATGAATATGAATCAAGTTCCTTTACTGACCAATTATTTACCTACCAATTTATAAACCACCAAAGCTCCTAAATACTTATTACCAAACCATTGCTAGCTCTCTCAACATCATTTTAATACAATTATTTCGTTCGTATTTTCACAAAACACTTACCTACAGGTTATAAATAATTCAGCCATCTTTTGTAAAAATCACAAATAATAACTACAACGTACACAACAATCAACAATTTAACCACGTATTTTTGACTAGAATGAACTTTGACAAGAAAGTTTGACAGCTACACCGACAACCAAAGCTCACACACAGTGCTTGGGTGGAAATGGTGGAATACGCTAGTCGCTAAGCGTCGTTGGCACATGCGATGATGTCATCTATGACGTCTCTTCAACTTACGTGAGCGTTGTAAGCATGAATCGGACCGGCGGGCTGATTATCTTATTAAAAACCACCTAGCCACTGGTTGCAGTTCACAGATGATCGTGATCCATTGCTACTTCTTTTTGGGTTAAAAAAAACATACCAAAGAAAAGTAGCAATGTATGTCAAATGCAACCGGTCGCTAAATAGTTTCTTTTTAGATAATCAGGGTGCGGGTGTTAGCGCGCTCACGCTCAGAGGGCCTAGTACGAGTTGGTTTTTTGCTCTCACTTCACTTTGCGAATAGTATCGAGTGATAGAGAGGATATCATGCGAGTGAGTGAACGAGTGAAAGAGAGAAGATGATAGTTTACTATTCGAAAAGTGAAGTGAGAACAAAAAATCAACTCGTACTAGGCCCTCAGTACTGTATTCGTAATTCGGAATGCGGGCCAATATGGTGCATGCTGGTAGGCTATCCGCTAAGTCATCGATTACTTTAATCGATCAGTCATCCATCATCTAAGCTTATCCCGCCAGTCTCAAAAACGACACCTCAAAATATCGCCCCACTTTCAAACTGGGTTGTTATTTTGTATAAAGTATTCTCTTCTGTGTTACTTCTATTTAGAGTAGAATTTGGAAATAATAGTATTTTTTAAAATCCAAATTGTTTTTTTGTTTTGTCAGTCGGTACTACTCAAGAAGCTTAAACCCACAATGGAGATTGCACGCCTAGTATCATACTGAAGATTGAAAAAGACTCTTTAGTGACGTCACGGCGTATTGCTATCTCTTTCTTTTCGTTTTACAATACGTTTTCGTTTCTCACGAACGAACGAACGACGAACAACGAACACGTATTGTAACACTAATTGTAACACTATTGGAGGAAGGTATAAGCTTCTTGGTACTACTGTTTTAGTTTGTGAAGAGCTTAGACAGTCGGTACTACTCAAGAAGCTTAAACCCACAATGGAGATTGCACGCCTAGTATCATACTGAAGATTGAAAAAGACTCTTTAGTGACGTCACGGCGTATTGCTATCTCTTTCTTTTCGTTTTACAATACGTTTTCGTTTCTCACGAACGAACGAACGACGAACAACGAACACGTATTGTAACACTAACCCCGCGTTCCAAATCACGCCATCAGCACTGTTAGCGTATAATCCATTAAATGAAGTAGGTATACAAATACCCTATCTGTGTTATACTTTGTGACTATTTGATTTGGTCGGATTCGCGCTAACAGCGCTGTGAGCGTGATTCGGAACGCGTCGTAATTGTAACACTATTGGAGGAAGGTATAAGCTTCTTGGTACTACTGTTTTAGTTTGTGAAGAGCTTAGAATAATTACACCTAGAACGATAATTCCCTACAAAGCGCGCTGTCAAAAGTGAGGCAACAAAAACAGCCAAAATGGCGCCGTTTTCAGATTTTTATTGTCCATTATTAAATAATCATACCTAATAAGTACCTACAAAACAGTTTCATTTTCCCTACCTTAAAGAGATTAATTATTATATTATTGGATTTTAGTTACGATTAGGAAACGTATGAAGGATATAAATCTGAGAACTGAGCCATTTTGGCTCAGTATAAGTTGCCTCACTTGCATACAAGGACACGGCTTCTAGGTGTAATTATTCTAAGGTGAAGAGATTATCTAGGATATTCTTGATCAAAGCTTCTAAATATAATCTTCATAATAATATTCTAAGCTTCATCTTAAGGTGCCCATACACGGTACGATCCGTCGCTACGATCATCTGAAACGATATCGTGACGATGTATCGCAACAAAACTGCCGCTCACACATGAAACGATTGGTCGTCACGATCGATCATTTGCTGGTTTGAAAAAACAGAGTGACGACGTGTTCAAATAATTCAAGACGTGACTACAATGGAAAACGAACTTCTTTTTCTTAGTTTTGTGGCAGTAACTTTGATTCGGTTACGGAAAAAAAGAAACAAACCTAGAAAAATGTGGGTTAAGAAATGGCTATTAAAACGACATCAGTACTCGCATGTAAATATTTTAAAAGAATTACGGTTCCATCCAAAAGACTGGCACAACTACATGAGAATGACTGAACCTACGTACCTAAAATTATTGAAATTAGTATCACCTAAAATACAGAAGCACGATACAAACATGAGGCAAGCTGTCAGTATTCACGAACGCCTTACTGCAACTTTGCGTTTCCTAGCCACTGGACGATCCTATGAAGATCTAAAGTTCTCATCTATCATTTCACCACAGTTACTGGGGAGAATCATCCCAGAAACCTGCGCCGCCATTTACGAAGCATGTCACGACTATTGTAAGGTATGTACTGCAATAAAACATAAATCATTCTTAATAGTTATAATCATTTATTTTCCATTCATATAGGCAGTTAAACATGGTAGGTACATAGTTAAACATTAGGATTGAAAGTTTTCAAAAAAATAAATTAAATTTTGTTCTTTTGCACCTGACAACTGTTCTCCCGTAGGTCTCTGTCTGGCTTGGAGTAAAGGTGGAGTTTGAGGTTTGGAGGACTGATTTTCAGGAATGTGTAACAGTGTAGTCTGTTCTTCTGGTGGTGTCTGAATTTCTTGTTGATTTGAAGGAATGTTCTGTGACAAATGAGACTGTGAGAATGGAGACTCCTGAGGTTGAGAGTATGGAGACATCTGAGATTGAGAGTAGGGAGATGTCTGTGGTTGATAGTGTGAAGAAGTGTGAGATTGAGAGTATGGGGAAGTGTTAGGTTGAGAGTAGGGAGATGTCTGTGGTTGATAGTGTGAAAAAGTGTGAGATTGAGAGTATGGGGAAGTGTTAGGTTGAGAGTATGGAGATGTGCGAGGTTGAGAGAATGGAGATGTGCGAGGTTGAGAGAATGGAGAAGTATTTGGTTGCCAATCTTGGGAAGAGTTATTTAAAATATTATTTACTCTACTTACACATTGTCTATTCAGGTTCCCAAGTTCGGCTTCTAACAAGGTTTCATTAATAATTTTTTCCGCCCAGATCCGTTGATCTTTAGGTAATGATTTTAATTTAGAAGCTACAGTTTTTCCAAATATGTCACATGTATCGTCAGGTTTAAGAGACAAATTTTTTTTATTTATATTGTCAAGAGTTAAATCTATTGTTGAATTTGACACCTGCGAAGATTTCTTGCGCTTTAATTGACTTGGTGTAGGTGGAGGTGGTAAAATATCGTCATTTTCAGCTTGAGTTCCACTTGGTGACGGATTTTCGTTGGCATCTTCATGTTGTTCCTCTGTAATCGTCTGTAATAAAAGAAATTTGATTTGTTTCAGTTACCTTCGAATGAAAGTGAATGGAAAGCAATTGGAGCTGATTTCGAAAAACGATGGAATTTTCCCAATTGTCTTGGCGCTGTTGATGGCAAGCATATTAAAATAAAGCCGCCGCCTGAATCTGGTTCATATTTCTTTAATTATAAACACTTCCACAGTCAGGTTCTGATGGCAATTGCTAATGCTAATTATGAGTTAATTTATTTTCACTTTGGTACAAACGGCCGAGTGTCTGACGGTGGGGTTATAAAAAATACAGATTTTCATCAAAAACTTATAAACGGTACATTGGGGTTGCCACAACCAGATTCAGTGAATGGAATAACGCTTCCTTATGTGTTTGTTGGAGATGAAGCTTTTGCTCTAAGGAAGAATTTTTTGAAACCATTTAATAAGTCACAGCTCAATGAAAAAAGAAGAATTTTTAATTACCGTTTATCCCGAGCAAGACGCATAATTGAAAATGTATTCGGAATTTTAGTTGCTCGGTTTGGAATACTGAAAAATGGAATAAATTTGGACTTAGATAATATTACTCCAGTGGTGATGGCTTGTTGTGCACTACATAACTTTTTACGCCGTGAAAATCCAGACACCTACTCCCCGCAAGATAGCTTTGATAGAGAAAACTATGAAGTTGGAGAGATTGAAGAAGGTCTACATAGTAACTTGATTGGTCTCGAGAGAAGAAGGGGATCCGGTTTTCACTCAGCAACAGAAAATAGAAATTTGTTTGTAGATTATTTTAATGGAATCGGTGCAGTTCCTTGGCAGAACAATTATGTGTAGCACTTAAGTACATAAGTTAATTTAAGTTGGAATTTAAATAAAGATTTGTACTCACCGACTTTGTGGAACTTTCTCCTTCACGTGGCATTTCTTGGTCTTTTAAGAACATTAAACTTTCAAAATATGACAGTTTAGGCGAATAAACTTCGTCAGCACTGCTTCCGGATAACAGCGAATCATTCTGTTTCTTCAATTCTTTACGAAAGACTGTCCTTAGGTTATTAATTTTCTTTTTAACTTTATTCAAATCAGCAGTTCTGTCAATTATTTTCATTTTCTCCAAAAGTACATTATAACACACCGTTCTCTTCACGTTGTTGTGATAATCTTTATGTCTTATTTTCCATAAAGGCTCTTGTTCTCTGAATAATTCAATAAATTCAATCAAATCGTCGTTACTCCATGTAGTCATTTTGTTGTTTCGTTCGTCGAGTGTAGGCTAGGTACGTAGACAATAGACATGCAGCGCGTGCGGCGGCCGGCGTTGACTGAGACAAAAATCGAATCGTTGATCGCAAGGCGCCATACACTGTCGATTTATCGTTACGATTGGTCTGATCGCAAGGGATTCTGTGACGACCTCCGATATCGTTTGCGATCAAGTAAATCGTTAACGATGTGAACATACACTGGCGATCCGTCGTTTCGATCGGTCTGCAACGACGGATCGTACAGATCAATCGTACCGTGTATGGGCACCTAGACTTCATAACCATAATGAGGGATTTTCAAAGTGACATTGAATAAATAAAAATAGTAACTATTTGCCTCATTAAATGGTGTTGATACTCGTCGAACCCTAAAAATAGTGACTATTTGAATCTCTAGATGGTGTTGATACTCATCGAAGCTTAGTAATAAAATCACATTGTCACCTGTTTTTATCAATGCCATCTATCGAGCCTACAGTTTTTTGACATTGTGAAAAGCCCTCATTACAAATGCAATTTTGTCGGAACATTTTATTTAGCTCATCTATTTCAATATACACATTAAAAAAAAGAAATCTTCTGGCTGCAGACACGTACCCCAGCAGGAACTGTTTTTGTCAAATAACTAAAAACTATCAGGTGAGCAAAAACAGAAACTGACACTCAAATGGTGAAATTTGACAACATCTAGCTGGGGTAAACGCACACAGTAATTATTTAGTTTTCTTATTAAAGCTATCTATTAATAACATCGTCGGGGACTTGGATCACATCAATAAAACTTAATATAAAAAAAAACTGTTTTTTTTATTATAAGTACTTATTTTATGTAAGTCAGTCAATCTCATCATCCATAAGTGACGACGTGTCTGAAAAGTCATCATCTTCTATGAATTTGTCTTTGGATATTTTATCCTGTTTCATTTCACCAATAAAAAGATGTAAGGCTTTTCTTAGATCCCAATCCATGAACTTCAATCGTCTGCAACAATATTAAAAAATAAATACTAGTAAACAGGGTGATTAGCAACACTTTTGAGAAAATAGTTTAATGTGTCCTTTTTTATCAGTTGATAAATTTTTTTAGAAGTTATTAAATTAACTTAACTTTATTTCTTCAAGTACCTACCTAGGCACCTTATTTTCACAGTGGTTTTGTTTTCAAAGTTAGTCGACCGACTTGTTGAAGTCGAAAATAAGTTACGCCTATGTGAAGAATAACATTTCTGACAACTCCTTTATGTTAAACTAGCGGCCGCCCGCGACTTCGTCTGCGTGGAAAGTTTCTTACTATCCCTCGGAAACAATACTTATATCTGTACTCTTGCTTGACAACGTGTATACATGTAAGATTTCATGATGATCAGCCCCTCTATTGTCTAATTTTAGAAATCTATCGCAATCGCTTTCATTTGACAGATGGATGTGACACATTGCTGCATTTCTTTGATAAGTTTTTATTCGTGCCAAAAAGAAGCATCAATGTATCACATCCTGAAAGCGATTGCGATAGATTTTGAAATTAGACAATAAGCCCCCTGTTCGACGTGAAGGCGTAACAGACTTTTGTTTATAATATTAGTAAAGATTTTGTCGCAAAATGAACACTTCCCAAAATGTACACTCTTAGAACAGATAGGAATAACTAATTCCTTCAGGTTGAAAATGTACAATTCCCATAATGTATACCGGTCTCAAAAGGTATATTTACCGAAATGTCTCCTACCAAAAGGTACATATCCCGAAATGTCCACTTTTGAAACATTGTCCACAAAGACGATTTGCTACTAGAGTATTTTGAATTACGACATTTTAAAATCCAGACGTTTTGCTATTAAGGCGTTTAGCGTTCATGTCTATTTAGTATCTAACCATGGCGTTTAAATATCAGGACGTTTGAGCGATATTGTCATTTTACAACGTGGCTATTCTGATAGTGACCCATTTACAAGATATTACGTTTTTTTACGAAATCGGTGACAAATGACTACAACAGAGCGATAAAGTTCTAAACCAGGAATTTCCAAAGTGCTCGATATCGACCCCTTGGGGTCGCGTCCTCTAGATCGGATCAGCCTTATATATGTATTTCCCACTTAATACTCTCGTTCTCAAGTTTGCCCAGCTTACGAGACAGTCCAATTTCTCTGTAACGGATGAGGTGGGGTATGGGACGAGGTTATAGGACAGTTTTAATTTTGAAGGTGCCATCTGTATTGGTTTATAGTCACACTAGCGGCCGCCCGCGACTTCGTCTGCGTGGAAAGTTTTTATGTTATCCCTCGTGAATAATATTTTTTTCGGGATGTAGGGTACCCTATGTCCTTCTCTGTGCACCTGACAACGTGTATGCAAAATTTCATAATAATCGATTCAGTAGTTAAGACGTGAAGGCGTAACAAACAAACAAACGGACTTTCACATTTATAATATTAGTAAGGATTAGTAAGGATTCATTATGAAATAAAGAACTCACGTCTCCGCTTCATGTCTCTTCAACTGCGTGATGTGAATGAAAGCTTTGATAACGGCTTCTATATCTTCTGTATCTGGTTCTGTCAGTGATAGTTCGTTCATGTTTCTGACTGGGCCCTGAAATTAAGTTTTTATTAATCTAATAACATCCGAGTATCGAACAAAACTTCATACTAAAAGGGTCAATCTAGACTTGTACCCTTGTACTTTTAATCTGGAAGATATTGCAATTTAATGTCGAGGTAATTCCTCACATTTATGATTAATGTTGGCTTGCAGCGTAAGAGTGGAATATACTAGAAAGATTGCGATGATGCCATCAGTGACTTGGTAGCTCAGTGGGTAAGAGCATTGGATCGGACTAAGGTCGCGGGTTCGATTCCTGTCTGAGACAATCCTGGTGATGAGTCAATTTTTTTCTAGTAAATTATTTAGTATTGTTATTTGTTTTTATGTAGTAATGCTATTAGTATTTTGAATGCTAAAATCTCGAATTAGAAACTGTACGTTTTTCACTTAACAATTCTGTTTATTGTTCAATCTAGGTTATCATTATTATGAATAAAAATAAATAGCTCAATTTAGCTTATGTAACATGAAAAAAAAAAACCAAATTTGATTATTTTACACAATATTGAAAAAAAAAACACAGCACCATTGTTTTTTTCAAAATTTAGTTTTTTTTTCAAGAATACAATCTTTGGAAAATAAATGTTTTATTTAATCAAATTATTCTTCTTGAGTGTGAATTTTTTTTTTCTCAGATCTCATTTTATTTCCCCCCAAATAATACATTTTTATGAAGAGAAGATTAAAAATTTCCCCCAACGCGATTTTTTTGTTCCCGTAAATGTTACGTTTTGTATAAAGAACACATTTTCTTTTTTTCCCCAATTATTAAAATTTTCTACACAATGGGGAAAACCCCCCAATCTGAAGACACTGTTTTTTGTAAATAAGTACATAGGTACTTAAGGGCCCTATCACATATTTTCGTCGAAATTTCGATTTTGACGGATTTTAGCGATACAACCTAGAGAAACCTTTGGGTCTACTAAATACATTTATACAAGGTGTTTGGTAAAAGCCTTATAAAGCCGAATATGGTAAATAGGGACCATCAAACTGAACAACTTTTACTATGGGACCAACTCTGAAATCGCGAAGAAAAAATCTGCTGTTCCATACATTTTGATATTTTCGTTATTAATTTTTGGATGAAACAGCAGATTTTTTTTCGCGATTTCAGAATTGGTCCCATAGTAAAAGTTGTTCAGTTTGATGGTCCCTATCTACCATATTCGGCTTTATAAGGCTTTTACCTAACACCTTGTATGTGTCCGCGACAAAAAGTAATATGATGGCTCACTGCAAAGTTAAAGGGTTAGAAAGGGAAATTAAAGTTGGTGAACGTTTTTTTAGAGTCAACTTTGAACATACACAGAAAGCCACACAAGTACAAACAACAAATAAAAGTATGCAATTTGATTTTCTAATGAACTAATAGTAGATTATACAACAAGTGAAAAAAGAAGGAATTTAGTTCGAGGTACTATGTTGGATCCCGAGAGCAGCGAAGGATTCAAAAGTAGAATCCTGAGCGAAATGAGGGATACAAAGGACCGAGATGAAATTTTTTTTCACGTGTTGTGTACTCTACTTTTTACCATTGACTGCGAGAAAACATAATAGCAGTACTTACACCTATAGTACCTATTTATAGTTATCAAATTTTATTATTTAGATAGTATCTAGGAGAAATCCACAGTTAATTCTGAGCTTTTTTTAGTAGTTTTGTGGTTTTTGATTGGGATTTTTTTTCTCATATTCTATACATAATTTCAAAATTCCGAGGCCGCTATGAACTATTCGACTATATAAGAGAGAACATTCATTTTTTTTTATTTCAATTGTTTAGCACAGTTGTTCAATCCATGAGCTCAAAAAAGTGCCTTCGCGCATTTTATGAAAATCTTTCTCCGCAATATCGGCGGGCTGATTATCTAATTAAAAACCACCTAGCGACTGGTTGCAGTTCACAGATGATCGTGATCCATTGCTACTTCTTTTTGGGTTAAAAAAAAACATACCAAAGAAAAGTGGCAATGTATGTCAAATGCAACCGGTCGCTAAATAGTTTCTTTTTAGATAATCAGGGTGCGGGTTTAATTATAAATTTCAGGCCCGTATCTTTGGGGCGGGAAGGGGCACTTGCCCGGGGCGGCGGCCGTTAGTCTTCTCAAGCAAGTTATGCAAGTTAAGTAGGCAAGGAAAACGGGTATTATTAGTTTTAAAATATGTATAATGTATAGTCAGTCATACATAACCAACATATTTTAAAGTAGTGCAGAAAATAGGATAGAATCAAACTGTAGTATACACTTACCGTAAAGCTGTTTTTTGCTTGTTCCTCAGTGGCAAGTGATATACTGAATATTTCATTTTTTATCAAATACGTTGAGATCTGTCGAACTATCACTATGTTGAAGACAAAAGTCCTTCTGAATTGAAATATGCGGTCTGGTAAATGGAGAGTGTTGTTGAACTCTTTGAAGATGCCATCCACTACGAGTATCATCGACTTTTTCTGTGATTAAAATTTTATTTTATATTATAATACTATGCGCAGTCAGTGCCAAAATGATCTGCCCCCCTACAATGACTGTCAAAATTAATATCGAAGCGATGTTGTGATTGAGATGGCGCTATACGCGATGTATAGCTCTGTCTCTATAACAACATCACTTTGAGCGTACGGCCTCTGAGCATTTTCAAATCTACTAAAATTGCTATTCATTTGACAAAAATCAACCTTATCCCAAGACTTCAAGGTTCAAGGTTCCAAGAAATTTGTTGTCTGAAATCATCTGAGAACAAATGAAAGTGCACCTTAATGTTTTGAAACAAGGTTGACTTTTGTAAAATGATTAGATATTTTGGTAGGTTTGAATGCTTAGATCATTTTGGAGCTGACTGTACTTGAACTAATAAATAAATATGAGACCTTTCCAGCTGTCTTGCAGTGGGCATGCATATTATTGCACCTATTTTTTAAAACATCACTAATTTTAGTAAAATAAGTAAAAATCAGTAGGTACCTAGACTTATTGTAATCTTTCAGGTAATACAAGACAGATTATTTGCTCTAGTAAAAGCATCATGATTATGAAGTTTTTACATGATTGTATGCAATAATGCTATAATTACTGGAGAACCCACATGAAAACTAAATAAAAAACTTACATCATGATGCAGCACATCAACTGAGAAAGTGGTGGGATCATGTATAGAATTTGGCAAAGAGTTTAGTGCTCCGAGCACAGATTCTCTCATCCAATACACCCTGTTGTTTTTTTTCTGGTTCATTTTATTGGGTTCTAGAATGTTCCGTGAGTGATTTGCGTATACTGGCATCAGTTTTTCTTCAGCCTCTGGAACATACAGTTAGCATATGAAAACATTACCCATATAAATGCGGTTACGTTGTTTTATCTCACGAGTGCGGATTGGCTGAATATTGATAGCTGTGCACATACACATGGGTTTTGTGCGTCTGCACGCTCTCGTATTACGCACAGTAAAATAGTGTGCGACATTGACGATGCCTAGCAACATTCATAGCCGACTCATGAGCAGGGCTTCAAATACCGTTAAAAATTAGTAACGTTAAAAAAATTACGTTAAAAATGGACATTAATAACGGTAAAACAGAATTTAACGTTATTTTTTCGTTCCTTGATAACGTTATTATGTTACTGTATAAAAATATTTAAAAGCAATGTGTAATTGACGTTGACGCCGCCGTGACGTGATCAGTCTCTGCGGTAGGTACTAGGTAGTAGAGGTAAAATTACCGTTAAAAATAACGTTATTTTTAACGTTATCGACATTAATTTAACGTTATAGTAAGGTTATGTTATTAGTCCTTTTCGTAAAATGTCCTTTTCTCGAAATGTCCTTTTCTCAACATGTCCTTTTAATATGCAATATTTATAAATGTTAATAATGATAAATAAATAATATTTTTGACTACAAATAAAGAAACTGATTCATGATTATTATTACTTTTTTTATTTCTGATTTCTACAATTTTATAACTACATTACACATTACTTTATAACATTCTTAGACTTAATAAATATTTACATGCATTTCATGTCTGTGTTTTTGATGATAATTTAGATAAGCGACTAACTAAAAAAGCTTTAATATTTGTTAAAAAAATATTGCATATTAAAAGGACATTTTGAGAAAAGGACATTTCGAGAAAAGGACATTTTGAGAAAGGACATTTTGAGAAAAGGACTTGGAAGGGTTCATGTGCACTTTTATCAAATTCATAAATATAAAAAAAATATTATCACCATTAAATGTAGCCACCAAAGTGAAATAAGCATGTGCATCATAAAATGTCAACACCTTTTTTCTTCTACAATCATAGTTTGAGAAGTATAACGTGAGAAATTTCTCAGTGACCATCTTAGTTCTTCTGTCCGGAGTCACTAAAAAGTTCTTGAAATAAGGTAGTGTCAGACCATTTTGATTCAGGTTTATTCCATCCTGTAATGACAAAAACTTATTCACTAAACATAATGATTTTCAGTTTATTTTATAACTAGCGGCCGCCCGCGACTTCGTCTGCGTGGAAAGGTTTTTGGTATTCCTCGGGAACGAAACATTTTTTCGGGACGAATGGTACCCTATGTCCTTCTCTGTACCCCAGGCAACGTGTATGCAAAATTTCATGATGATCGATAGAGTGGTTAAGACGTGAAGGCGTAACAAACAAACAAATAAACAAACGGAATTTCGCATTTATAATATTAGTAAGGATTTTCTTCTTTTTCTTCTAATCTTATTTAAAAATGTATATACAGAGGAGCAGATCCAAAATATTTAGAAATTATTAAAATTAATTAAATATTCTGATGTAATGCAATTAATAATATTTTAAAATGTAGTAATAACTTATAGTTTTATAATGTATTAATGTAAACTCTGAAGGCTATAATAACTCCTCTTCGCTTACCAATTCTCTCAATCGGGGAAACTTCATAGTGACACTTTTCACGTAGTCTGTGGGATCTAATTCATCACATAAGGGATTTCCCTCAATCCAGAGCTTTTCTATCCTACTACTAACTCTTAACACCTCTGCTATGGAAGGTATCTGTAACAAAAATAGAGCTTATACTCTCGTATGTAGCAATCGTAACAAATTGAATGAGACATCGTTTAATATATAGAATTACTGAAACAGAAATGATAAAAAAAATAACTTAAGTGTTGTCTACATAATTAATTTCATACTTACATTATTATCGCTTAAGTTTATAGATGTCAAGTTGCCTTTGATGAAGAAGTTTAATATATCCATTGGTACTTGACTAAAATAACAGATAAATCGGTAGTTATTCATTTATGGTCTTATCTATCCCAAATATTAAACAAGTTAAGCTTTATACATTTATTTACAAACCTCAGGTCATTGTTACTTAAATTCAGTAATCTTGTATCTCTTCCCATTCTTAGCATTAATATCTTAAAGTGTGACAACAGATTGATTTTATAAAAACATATTTTCTTCTCAATAAACTCTGAAAACAGATAAAGTTAACCTTAAAGAAAAAGCTTTATCACCCTTACTTGATTTTTATGTTAAATAGCAAAAGCTTAGTTATAGTTCACGCTGTCCACCCATAGACAATGAGGTTTGCACACTAAACATTTTTGTACTTGAATTTCCTACTGCGCAAGTCACATGGTGTGGTACTGAAATTTTGTTGCTAACTGATTAAGTGATGCTATTGGGCATTGCACATGTTCAGTGCCGGAATTACAGTTTTGGCCGCCCTAGGCTGAGTAGTACCAGTGGCCCCTTAGGCGGGCGGGTGAATGGCGTTGCTGGTCTGCCACTCCCTAGGACCTTGCCGCCCCTAGGCCGCGGCCTACTCAGCCTATTGACAAATCCGGCACTACACGTTCCATACTTTATTGGTACAGTTGGTTGCTAGTTTTTAATTTAAAGTAAAGAAAGCTTAATATACCTGGATCACAGCAAAAGTTTGACAAATCCAGTTCAAAGTGCTCATTCATCCTACCACTGACTACTCCACATACTATATCTTCAATAGTGACTGAATTATCAAAACATTCCACAGAGTTCTTATCATTAAAGAGTATGTCAATGTTGAACATGTTCCTTTGGAATGGAAACATAAAATCCAATTTGATCATCTTCAGGATAATACCGAGACTGCTGGTATAGAAAGATGTGATATCCGATTTTGGCAAATACATTACAGGTATAATGGTAGAACTGAAGTATTCACTCAGTGTATCAAATAGTTGGTTTACTGTGCCCGACCAGTTGTGAACCTGAAAGGAATGATCCTATTAATATTATAAAAGTGAAAGTTTGTGGGTTTGGATGTTTGTAACTCAATCACGCAAAAACTACTGAACGGATTTGCTTGAAATTTGGCACACAGATAGTAGATAGCCTAGATTAAAACATAGGATACTTTTTATCCCGATATTCTCACGGGAACGGGAACCACGCAGGTGAAACTGCGGGCGGCTGCTAGTATGTAAATAATGGTTAATTAATTTCATAAAATGAACTAAAATTTTTTGGTTGTTTCTTTATCAAGATCACTTACCATAACTTTGTGAAATGAATGCTTGGCGGCTTCATCCTCTCTAGCTAAACAGTTTTCGATATATTGCGTGATAGCATTACTAGATGTTACTCGGTTTAGCAACGATTTTCTGTAATGATCTAACTGAAGTCTTTTTGTTGACATTGTTGTTAAACGATATCAACTGCCTTCACTCACGTGCTGAACTCAATAAAAAAAAGTATGAAATGCTGACCAAAAATGCTTCTCTCACTCCACAAAATTAAGCAAGAAGTAAATTTTTGTATATTATAATGATTTCAATTATCGCCTATCAAAATAAACTCTTTTTTTTGATTGATCAAAATTAAATACTGACCGGTACCTATAAACGATACTCGACGACAGCACAGAATATATACTCTATCTAACGCGAAAAGAAACGACACTCGCGCATGTATGCTCGTAAAATCGCTCGCGGCTATGTGTGCGTGTCTGGAGGCGCGCGGGGGCTGCGCGCGGCGCGCGGGGAGTGCAGCCGTTAGTCGCCGACTTACTCGGGCAAGGGTTCTTTCTACTTTCGCTCGCCGCTCGCTTGTCCCACCGCAATCCGTATTGTACCGCATTTCGCACGGACTGACTACGCGTTTAATTTACATTATTTAATTGTTAGATAATTAATCATGCCCGGCGGCGGGCGTTATTGTTGTGTTTATGGCTGTGGCAACAACCAAAAACAAAATCCTGCTAAAAATTTCTTCGTATTGCCCAGTGATCCAGAAAAGTAAGTACCTATAGAGTAAGCGATAAATTTATAATCTTATTTTTAAATAACAAAAATATGTCAAAGTTGCCATAGTTGATGGGACCTACTATTGCAACTTTACCATATTTTGAATTTTAATAAAATAAATATTTATCGACTATTTTATAAGTTAAAATATACGAAATATTAGTCATGCCCTTACCGTTCCTGACTTTAATTATAACAAAAAGCTCTGAAAATAAGGATTTCAGACGATTAAACCTCGTAAACTCGCAAGTAGGTAAAATTGACAATAATAATAAATAAAAAAACCGGCCAAGTGCGAGCCGGACTCGCGCACAAAGGGTTCCGTACCAAAAAACGGCAAGAAATAAAAAAGGACTTGTATGGGAGCCCCCCTTAAATATTTATTTTATTGTGTTTTTAGTATTTGTTGTTTTATCGGCAACAGAAATACATCATCTGTTAAAATTTCAACTGTCCAGCTAACACGGTTCATGAGATACAGCCTGGTGACAGACAGACAGACAGCGGAGTCTTAGTAATAGGGTCCCGTTTTTTACCCTTTGGGTACGGAACCCTAATAAAAATGATTATAAATCAAACCTTTCCTTCATTAACACGTTAAGAGATTAAAAAAATGATTATATGATAAACAATAGAAAATAAAGTATAAGGGTTGCAATTTATGATGTGTACTTACCTAATATAATTAAAAGATTACAAAAACTTATTATAAATCAAACCTATCTTTCATTAACATGTCCTTGCACAAGTTTATTTCCTAACATACCTACTATGTAATTTCCTTTGCCACAAGTCTAAATTCCATTTCGGTATCAACCCTAGCGCTTACACGCTCTGGCTCAAGGTCGCTGGCGCTCGAACTCTCACGCACAGAGTGTGTCACGGCTGTGACGACAGTCTGTCGCAACTTCCATACAAAAAAGAATTCTATGAAACAGACACGAATTTTGATGGCGACTATATTTGTCTCACTCTTCCTCATTCTTTCCCGTTCTTTGATGATACGTCATTCATTTGTCAGTCAGAGCAACTATCGGCGGTACATTTAAAGATCTTTGGGAAGTTTCTAGTTTTAATAAAATTATAACAAATAAAATTATTAATTTGTGTTAATAGTACGCTAGTAATATAATAAGTCAGTGGTTAATGGTCAAGTCGTTGCGAATTTTAAGTGCGTACCTAATCAAACCATAATGAAGCATGTGTGAAATTTGTGGTTTGAAATCTGCGCTAAAGGACGACACAAAATGGTTTTTTATGGCCAAATTTCCTTTTGATGAGCTTCGGTGAGTAATCATTAGACCAACTTAACATCCGTTTAAACTTTTTGGTCGGTATTTGAATGTAAATAATAATTTTAGTCAAATAATAAGCTGATGGGAAATAGAGTACCTACTTACATCTATAAATATCGATATCGATGTTTTTAATTTTAGTTGTAATGTAAGAAATGTAAGAAAAATGTACCATATATACACTTTATAACTTTCCCGTTGCATTGTACAGACAGCAGCACATATGAGGTTATACAAAACGGTCAAAATTCATTTTGAACCTTGCATTTAAGTATAAAAATGTTTTCATATAATTTTTATTTCAGGTCATTTCCATCAGCCGTCGAAATAATTGAAGAAGTACAATGAAGATTTTTAAGAAATAAATGCTTTTAATTTTTAAATTTCTTTATTTCAAATATTAAACTGAACACATGCTCTGTTTTTTAAAGTACTGCCCAACGGTTAAATGCTTCATAATTAATTCTAACATACTTATGTGACTCAGTACTAGTTAAAAAACGGAGCATTGTGCTATGTTAGTGGAAATTCTAAATTATTCTTTAAGTAAGCGCAGTTCAGTGCATTCATCGATATCGATAAAAATTTTAATACTAGGTCACCCATCTCTATCTTTTTTCCTGTAGGTTGGCAAAATATTGTTTTACAGTCGTTAGGTTGGCAACGCTGAGGTATGTTTGATTTGACATTTCATAGATTTTTTTGCTCTATGAAGTCCCGTCTCTTCTTACGTAGTTATTGCTTTCTCTGTGCTCGACGAACGAAATCGTAGACAGTATTTTAGTGATCTGTGAACGAAATGACAAATCTAGTATTATACTATGATGAAAATTTTGTCTTAAGGTAGACACCTTTATACACACGGTCCTTCATGTACTCTATGAGGGAGATTACACGATCAGTCTAGAATGACTGACGCCAGAATTACACCAGACTGATACAGGGCTGCCAAAGATCTCGATATAATAAAGTAAAAATGGTTTACGATAAACATAAAATTTATTTACCTCGAATAATATGGATTTAGAAATTATAGAAATGTAAATTTGATGATCATATTTGGTTGTGGATTTTTCTTGATTTAAACTTAAATACCTTGTTACAAAAAATGTTTTTATAAACCTACCCAGGCACCTACTATGTCTAAACTCTCTCGCGGTACTTATAGGCCAGTAAATTCTTACAAATGTTTTTCCTAAAATCGCAAAACGCGATGTAAAGCTGCATTTTTGGTATGTTATTTGGACCCCTTAAGGGAGTGTGGTTCCACACTCCCTTAATGTTTTGCAAGCAAAAAAAAGTTGTGCTAGCTGCGTTATACGTGAAAAACTTTTTTTCAGTTTTTGCAGTTTTATTAAAAAACTATGAGCTTTTGACATTAGTTGCCAACATCATTTTGAAAGTTTATTAAATTTCAAACAATTAAAGCCAACTTTCAGCTCTATATGTCTAATAGTTTTTGAGATATGATGTTTCAAACATTGACACTCACCGGCATATCTAACCGCCTACACCGTTATTTTCATATAAACATGCTCACTTCACAGTCTCATAAATAAAAAAGGTTGTGCATCTCTGCAATGATTTGTTCCCACTGCATCGCGTGAGAGGATAATATGCTCAAATACGGGACATTTTATTTTTCCGTATTGGTTTTACTAGATTAAGGAATTACTGTGTTCGTTACTCGTTAGTCTGGCATGCACTGGCTTAACCAACTGGAATAAAAAAAAATGTTTTGTTCGCTAGAGATAAATTAAAATATTTTCAAACAAAAAATCTATTTTTCAAATCGGCCCAGCCGTCTTCGAGTGATCGAGTAACATACATAAAAATATATAAAAAAGAAACATTCCGACGAACTGAGAACATCCTTTTGAAGTCGGTTAAAAAGTTTAAATTTAGTTTTAGTTATGTTGATTATTTGCTACAAATGTGCTTAGGTAGGTATACCTATTATAGTCGACTAGGGAAAAGTTTATTTGTTCCTTTTTAAACTCTTTTTATCCAGTTTATTAATTATGAATCCTGTAGTTTTAAGGTCATTGTTTTAAAAAAATCCGCCGCTTAAAAAAATAGTGATTAGAAAGACATATTAATGCAGATTAAAAAAATATATTCGTAAAAAAGGCGTTTAAAAATATTATACACAGCGCGGTAACTACAAAAAAAAACTTAAAAATGCGTTCTGTTAAAGGCCGGTACAGTTATCTCTGTGACACCAGCACCAAATTTTTTTTATGTTGTTCAACATCTTATTTTCTCTTAAAAACCGTCGAGAGACCACCTGTGAAGTGCCTTGTTCCGGAGATATGACGTCATCAAAATGGCGACATGCGTATTTTGAAAAAAAATAATGTTATAATACAAAACATAGGCTGAGTAGTACAGTTACGAAAATATATTAAATTGTATGGAAATAAAAAATTTAAAAACTCTAAATTTTTTATTATTTTTAAATTACCGTAAATATTAAAATGATAATTTTAGTACAAAAAAAATATGTTGATAAATTCTTTTTAATGCAGATTTAAAAAAATATAATTTGCAGGTACCTTTACAAACAATAAATAACTTATACCGACAAAATACTTTATACCGAAGTATGCAGCAATGAAACCCTGTGCTATAGTTAATTAAGTAGGCTTTACAAAAGTAACTTGAAAAACCCTTCGTTAATATAGTTTTTTTTAAAGAAACTGAAAAAAGTGGTAAGTTTTTCGAGCAGCAACAGGGTTTCAGGGCTGCATACTTCGGTATAAAGTACTTTCAAGGTGCATATTAACATTTGTACAATTGCGTTACATATGCGCTTGCGATTTTTGCCCTTTTTGTGTTGATTTTGACTGGCCTTTTTTAGTTTTTCAAATAATTTACATTATTTCGTACTTCTTAATTTTCTTTTTTTTTATTTTCTTTAAAACAATAACATTAGAGTATTATAATGTATATATATTTAGAATCAAAAAATTATTACCTTTCATTGGATAGCTATATTGTTATACTTTAATACAAAATATCTTTTATATAAGAAATAGACGGCGCGCGATGTTAAAATTTTTTTTTCGTTTTTTATTGTTTGTAAAGGTACTTGCAAATTATATTTTTTCAAATCTGCATTAAATAGAATTTATCAACATGTTTTTTGTTTGCACTAAAATTATCAGTTTAATATTTACGGTAATTTAAAAAGAAATAAAAAATGGAGAGTTTAAAAAAATAATTTCCATATGATTTAATTAATTTTCGTTACTGTACTACTCGAGAGCTTCTATGGGCAGTTATATTCCACGCAGACACCTGTTGAAAGCAAGGCTAAAGACCCCAGAGCCAAGCTTACCCGACACTATACCGAAGATATCCCGGACGTCAGCCTGTGCGAGATTAGTATGGCTCTCAAACAGCTGAAAAACAACAAGGCGGCGGGTGACGATGGAATCACTACAGAACTTCTGAGAGCGGGCGGTAAGCCGATACTCAAAGTCCTCCAGAAGCTCTTTAATTCCGTCATCGTCCAGGGCAGAACGCCAAAGACATGGAACATAAGTGAGGTGATCTTGTTCTTTAAAAAGGGTGACAAGTCCCTCTTAAAGAACTATAGACCCATCTCGCTTCTGAGTCATGTCTATAAGCTGTTTTCGAGAGTCCTTACGAATCGTCTCGCTCGCAAGTTCGACGACTTCCAACCTCCCGAACAAGCCGGGTTCCGAAAAGGCTTTAGCACCATAGACCACATCCATACGCTGCGGCAGGTTATACAGAAGACTGAGGAGTATAATGAGCCACTTTGCTTGGCGTTCGTGGACTATGAGAAAGCCTTTGATTCGATTGAAACCTGGGCGGTGCTGCAGTCTCTCCAAAGGTGCCAAGTGGACTATAGGTATATCGAGGTGTTGAGGTACTTATACCAAAATGCCACCATGACGATCCGAGTACAGAACCAGAACACAAATCCTATCCAACTGCAGCGTGGTGTGAGACAGGGAGACGTTATTTCTCCGAAACTGTTCACAGCTGCGTTGGAGGACATCTTTAAGCTCTTGGACTGGAAAGGACTCGGCATCAACATTAATGGCCAGTACCTAACACACCTTCGTTTTGCCGATGATATAGTCCTTATGGCTGAGACCATGGAAGACCTGAACACAATGCTCGAAGATCTCCGTAGTGCTTCCCAAAGAGTGGGTCTTAGGATGAACATGGATAAGACGAAAATTATGTCAAATGCCCATGTTGTACCCTCTCCAGTTCATGTTGGGAACACTACACTTGAAGTTGTTGACCATTACGTATACCTAGGACAGGCAGTCCAGTTAGGTAGGTCCAACTTCGAGAAAGAGATCTCTCGCCGAATCCAACTAGGGTGGGCAGCATTCGGGAAGCTTCGAAAAATCTTCGCGTCCGACTTACCTCAGTGTCTCAAGACGAAAGTCTATGAACAGTGTGTGTTGCCAGTGATGACCTACGGTAGTGAAACGTGGCCGCTAACTATGGGTCTCATAAGGAGGCTCAAGGTCACTCAGCGTGCAATGGAGAGAGCCATGCTCGGCGTTTCCCTACGTGATCAAATCAGAAACGAGGAGATCCGCAGGAGAACTAAAGTAACCGACATCGCTCGAAGGATTGCTCAGCTGAAGTGGCAATGGGCGGGACACATAGCGAGAAGAACCGATGGCCGTTGGGGCAGAAAGGTTCTGGAATGGCGACCGCGCACCGGACGACGCTCCGTGGGTAGGCCCCCGACAAGGTGGACCGACGATCTGGTGGAGGTCGCGGAAAGCCAGTGGATGCAGGCAGCGCAGGACCGATCGTTGTGGAGATCCTTAGGGGAGGCCTATACCCAGCAGTGGGTGTCGTGTGGCTGATATGATGATGATGATGATGACTGTACTACTCAGCCTATGTTTTGTATTATAATTATAGAACACTTAATTTTCTTTAATTCGACAACCCATACATGAATATAGAATTCATAGAATCATAATTATCTGTTTTTTTTTTTCAAAATACGTCCGTCGCCATTTTGATGACGTCATATCTCCGGAACAAGGCACTTCACAGGTGGTCTCCCGACGGTTTTTAAGAGAAAATAAAATGTTGAACAACATAAAAAATTTGGTGCTGGTATCACAGAGATAACTGTACCGGCCTTTACCAGAACGCATTTTTAAGTTTTTTTTTGTAATTACCGCGCTGTGTATAATATTTTTTAAACGCAATTTTTTCATGATACTGTTCTAATTAAACTTATATTTTTGAAATTGGTAGTAATGTGGCTTTCTAATGATATATTTTTTATGCCGATATTTGTGCTCTTTTCTTTCAGCAACCAGTAATAAGTACTATTCAGTATTCATTTGATTATCTCTCAAATGTAAAAAATTACTTCTGCTGCCTTAACTACTGAACCGATTTTGATGACTGAGGTGTCATTGGATAGGGCATTTAGGGGGTGATGTGTGAATGTGTTCGCATATGTCAATTTCTTATACCGTTCCTATTTAGCTTCTTAAAATGACATAAAACGGAATAATACGGAATAAAACGTCCTCGATATCGAATTTGACCTCTAAAATACGTTAGGGGTCAATCAAACCCAGATGGCCTCCACATCTTAAAATAATCACAGTGGTGTTCCCTAAGCATGGTAAAAATTTTAGGCTTTTATCACAATGCGCACAATTTTATCGATTTCAAGTTCCACTATCGTTAAGTAAAATACACCTTAAAATATATTTAATATCCTAATGTCAAACCACAAGAAAGTAATTTTGAAAATAATGACATTTAGTATTTTATTTTTATTTTTGCCCAAACTTATGTTTTTATGATATTTTTGAAAATGATTTTTGTGCTGATATGTAATTCTGAAGATGTTGAAATAAATTTTTAGAAACAGCTCAGAAAGCCCTTTCATTCGATATCACACACGATAGGTATAGACACCGATCCACGTATCGTGACCGATCTACCCATCGTGTGTGATACGATAGGTATCACACACGATGGGTAGATAGGTTTTAGATTTTTTTTTTGTAATCATTCATAATTATGCACTTTGTAAAAGATTTGTTATCATGAAAAATAAAATAAAATACTAACGCGTGAAAGCACTAAACTTAAGAATCGCCTAAGTCTTTTCTTATCTACAACTCAACCAAGTTAACTTAGCGAATGACAGCTACATGACGGCTAAGTTTATGACACCGTTTTAATTTGGTCATGTTGTAGTTAGGAAAAGACTTAGGCGATCCTTAAGTTTGGTGCAATCGGCCATTAATGGCAATATTTTAAAAATTGCTTTTTTGAGTCTAATTAAGAGAATATTACATGCCATTTAAGATATATTTCATGAAAAATAATTAAACCATATCGTATCTGCAGGAGCCCAAACTTGGAATATTTAAAAAATGATTTTTGGTTTAATTTAAAACAAGTGTCTGAAATGTAACGATGTGCTATTTTTTAAGAACAGGCTCAGAAAGCTCTTTAATGAGGGCTAACGCGCATGAATTCGTCGCTAGAGGTGCTCGCTGGTGTTGCGTGAGGTCTTCGAAACGTCAAAATTAATCGTGAGAGAGCTACGCGCGTTTATTTCTAAAATAAATAAAATATTGTAATTATTTAGCAATACGAGATTAAAAAAGGCAAATATAAATTACGGGTCAATGAGCGTCAGTGGTTTAAAAGCGTAGCTAAGAAAAAGAGGTTTTTCAGAACAAAACGGGACTGCACAACATTGCGGCATGCTGGATATTTTTAATAAACTGATATTATCTAAGATTTGTTTAGTTTCACAGCCGTAGGACCGTAAGGGCCGTAGTAAACAAACTTTTACAGGACCTCTTGCGACTGTAGCGCCAACTGGTGAGCTAAAGAACGGTAGCCCTCATTGGATACCACGCACGATAGGTTGTAGAAAAAAATCCCATGCAAAAAAATATGACACCATAACAGTTCTTCTCTTAAGGGAAGAATTTTTAAGAACTGCGGGTCCAAAATAATGTTTTGACTTCAAGTATACTTGTACCAAGAGGCTATGCTGTAGATGGATTTGAGGTTTTCCATTGATTTTGAGCTCGTACGCCAACCACACCACTATATTAAAATAACATTCACATTCATAAATTGTAAAACTAAATTAGGTACGTAGGTACCTACTACAAGTCAACAAAAATTACCAAATGACTGAAATCAACCATTTTGATTTGATTTGATTAATCACAGTGAGGGATGCGTCAGCGTATGCCCAATGACGCATGCCTCAACGAAGAAGAAAGTGCAAGACAAAAGCGCACGAGTGTAATCTCAGGCCTACGTAAGTAGGTACCAATAGGCCGAGATTCTCGGCCATTTTGGTCGAGACCGAGACCGAGACATCATCTTTGGCCGAGAGTGGCCGAGACCGAGACCGAGATCTCGGTCGGTCCTTACTAGGCATTGATCTTTTTTGCCATTTTTGCTGGAAATGTCTATTCATCGGGGCGCCTCGACGAATAGTAATTTTCTCTATCTAGCGGTGCGCACCATTGAATAGCACTTTCTCTAGGGATTGGCTATAAGCCGGTGCCTCGGGTTCGATGATCCCCGCGGGAAGTAACATCTTTGAGTTGTTGTTTCTAGTTTGGTTTGGACATTGCAGGCTGATCACCTGATTGTGCGATAAGAGAAATGATCCGTGCTTCGGCTGTAGATCCTGCGCCTGACCTCTCCTGTCTTGTCGGTCGTCCTGCCGTCCTATCGGAATTAGAGAGTGAAGGAAAAGAGAGTGTAAACACTTTTCTCTCAAATCTCAATTAAACTGCATCTAAATCTCTAAACACAAACCAAAACTACGCACTGCACTAACAAATCTGCTAAAACCACAGCCAAAGATGACTACTATACCCGCAAATGCGCACTATGGAACTTTGTCATATTAACATCTACGTTTACGTCATCCGCAACAAATAATTAGGTACCTACATGTAACAATAAAATTCTAATAGGTATTTTTTTATTAATATTAATTATTGAATTATTAATTTTAATAAGATAGGGTCAAGGTATAAAAAAATCTACAATATTTTTTCCGTTTTTTTGGTTTAAAATAGCTGCCAGGTTCATTAGCAATTTGCGGTGATAGTATTACAAGGTGTTTTCGAAATCGCAAAAAAGAAAGCAGCTGTTTCATACAAAAATTAATAACGAAAATATCAAAATGTATGAAACAACTGATTTTTTTTTTCGCGATTTCAGAGTTGGTCCCGTTGTTGTTGTTTAAAAGTTGCTCAGTTTGATGATCCCTATCTACCATATTCGGCTTTATAAGGCTTTTACCAAACACTTTGTATTATAAAAAGCGGCACCACAGCAATAAAATAACACTAACGGTTAAATTGAATATAACGAGAAACAACAACTCAAAGATGTTGCTTCCCGCGGCGGGGATCGAAACCACGACCTCTGGATCGAGAGAACAAACACTCTAACCACTAGCCTAAGAGACATTTATACAATTATTACTACCTATTTGAATATTTTAACTTACGATTACGACAATTAAAAAGGAGGCACCGGCATATAGCCAATCCCTAGAGAAAGCGCTATTCAGTGGTGCGCACCGCTAGATAGAGAAAAATACTATTCGTCGAGGCGCCCCGATGAATAGACACTTCCATTTTTGCTCCAAAGCACCACAGACTTAACAAATGTCCCACAGTCATAGATGTAGCACATCCCTTCGGTATAAACCAGATTGAGCTCTTCGCCCCAAAACGAGCCGACAGAGAGGTCAAGTAGATAATTGTATCTCTTTCTTCCATAGGGTGACCAAACTGTATGGTTGTTCGGAGACATACATATTACATTAAACTGTTTAATATAAACTTAAGAACTTAGGTAGTTCTATATTTTATTAATACTTTTGCCACGTTTTTATAAGGTTGCTTGCTCGTGTGTTTGTGTTTTCGTTTGTTTGTGTGAGCACAAATTTTGCAAACGATTTTATACTAACTTCCCGATGAACTAGAGACTTGAAACTTTGAAAACAGGTCAGAAATAGAAGGTAATGTAATATTATGGTATCATTGAGTTGATCTGACGATGGAGCCGGATGGACGCCACAGGAACACTATGATGAAACCATACAACCCCATCGTGTTTGGGCTCGTTAGAATCGTCTTGGCAAGTACTCTGTTGGGGAATAATATCCAAGGGGCTGATGAAGGAGCCGGAAGAAGGCCATTGGAACTTTGTAATAAAATCATGCAACCCCATCGAGTTTGAGCTCGATTGATTCGTCTTGACGAGTGCTCCGATAGGAGGTGGTATACTTTTAGTTTTAACTTGTTAACTGAAAAGCAGAAAATAATAATTTACTAAAAATAAATCTTCACGTTTTTTATCACGTTTTATTAGGTTGCTTTCTTGTTTTTATTTATAAATATGGTTAATCAAACATTATCTAAAAAAAATTCAAGTGTAAATAATGACATTAACTATAAAGCTTATTCCAATTTTGATAAAAATACAATGTGCGTGTATTTCGGAAATCAAATGAATGTTGGAAAACAAGTGAAGGTAGGAAAACATTGTCTCATTGTCATCTGTAGTTAAAAAAATAGGTGCAAACGATTTTCGACTTTATTGACGTTTAAAATTCGGTTGCTTTCTACCATAATTACTCTCTTTCATTAAATCTGTTATTTTGGTAAATACAGCGTGAAATTTTAATCATTTGGTTCCCGCCGTGGGGTGGTTCCACTCATGATTACAAGCAACTTTTACTATGGGGCCAACTCTCCTGCTCGCAAAAAAAAATCAGCTGTTCCATACATTAAGGTCGAGTAGGTACTGCACTTTTGTATGGAACAGCTGATTTTTTTTTGCGAGCAGGAGAGTTGGCCCCATAGTAAAAGTTGCTTGTAATCATGAGTGGAACCACCCCACGGCGGGAACCAAATGATTAAAATTTCAGCGTGTATATCAATAAAGTCTAAAATACTTGCACCAATTTTTTACTAGTGAAATTAAAAAAATGGGTGCAACCGATTTTCAACGACACCATGTTAAAAATAAAAAAAACAAGATGGTGGCCATCCTTTTTTGTTTTTGGCTTGATTTCGATGAAAATCGGTTTTTAGAAATATTTTGACAAAAAATAACAATGAAGTGTTGAAAATATAAAAAAATCCAAAATGGTGGCCAACTGTTTTGTTTGAGAATCGATTTCTATGAAACTCGATTTTTGGTACTATTTTGACAAGAAAATAATAATTCAATGTAAACAATGTCAAAAGGTCAAAATGGCTGCCAATTTTGTTTTTGAGTTGATTTTAATATAACTGGGTTGAAAAAAAGAAGATCAAAAAAAGAATTTGGCCGCCACCTTGGATTTTTAATACTTTCAATATTGTGTTGCTGTTTTCTTGTCAAAATAGTACCAAAGCTGGAGTTTCATCGAAATCGGCCTACAAACAAAAAAGTTGGCCACCATCTTGAATTTTTTAATATTAAAAAATAGCGTTGTTATTTTCTTATCAAAATAGTACTAAAAACCGAGTTTTATCGAAATCAACTCACAAACAAAAAAGTTGGCCGCCATCCTGGATATTTAATATTTTAAAAATTGCGTTGTCATTTTCTTCTCAAAATAGTACCAAAAACCGAATTTCATCAAAATCGGCCCACAAAGAAAAAAGTTTGGCCACCATCTTGGATTTCTAAAATTTTTAACATAGCGTTATTATTTACTTGTCAAAATAGTACCAATAACCTAGTTTCATTGAAATCGGCCTACGTACAAAAAAGTTGGCCACAATTTGGATTTTTAATATTTTTAACATTGCATTGTTATGTTATTGTCTTGTCAGAATAGTACCAAAAACCGAGTTTCATCGAAATCGGCCTACAAACAAAAAAGTTGGCCGCCATCTTTGATTTTTTATACTTTAAAAATTGCTTTGTCATTTTCTTGTCAAAATTGTACCAAAAACCGAGTTTCATCTAAATCGGTCTACAAACTTAAAAGTTGGCCGCTATCTTTTTTAATACTTTTATCACATCATTTTCTTGTCGAAATAGTTGCTTAAACCGAGTTTCATCGAAATCGGCGCAAAAACATGAATTTGATTATTAATATTAACGTTACCCCTCGCCTGCGACTTTCAGTTATTTCAATAGAACAATTTCGTTTTTTGAAAATCTGAAATGGTGTAGTATTTATGGTCACCCTAGTTTTTAAAAGGAATATTACCTAAATATTGAAATTCTAAAATTGAAATTTGGCGCCAAAGTCAAAATCGGAGTTGCCAGGATTGACACTTGAATTTAACACCACCTCACCGATGATAGCTGATTAGTATTATTGTGAAAATCTTATTAAATCAAAAGAGTAAGTTCAGTTTTATTTCATAATAACTATGTGTTATTCTAAATTAATATTTAAGTAGTATATTTTCAATATTCCACTTCGAATCCTTAACTTTGATACACTACGTGATTGGTAACGTACATTTTTTTTTCCTACCATCGTGGTATTATTGTTTAGCAATGGCAATTGTGCGAACGAGACATCCTCATCTACTTGGTGATGTTTCATTCACACAGTAGAGTCTTCAGTAAATGTCGTCGATAGAATTTCAACTCTATGACAAAGAGAATAAAGTTGAATTTCTTTTAAACTCATAGTGAGAATTTTTGTAGAGTACTCAGTACTTATAATATGAAGGTCCTTGCCCACAGTACTTACAGATTGGAATACAAAATGTTCACATTTTTTTTACTACACTTGTGATTTTTGCATTCTGTGCTGTTTGTCTTTGGTATTGTCGTTGTTTGTCGTCGTAGCCATGGCTGCGTTCCGTCGCTTTGGGTGTAGTTGTTTGGTTGAAATTTAACCCGTTTGGGTTGCAACCAAGCGACGGAACGATCGAGTTGTTTTTATAACCTCTTTAGGTACAAAGTTTTCGTTTCCACTTGGAATATGGATAATTTAAACTTTTCTTCAAACTAATTCAAGTTAAAATTTGTTTTTTGAGTAGAAACCATGAATATTTTGAAACTTACGACACAAAAACATCAAAATACAAAATAATGTCAAAATGACAATGACATATTTTGTTAGCATAAACGTCAGAGCGTTTTTCAACCATCTATTTTGTGGTTGTTTGGTTGCAACGCTCCAAGCCACTGAACGAGTGAAACTACGCTCTGACAGCTGTCAGGGTATTTCACCGAACCACGGAACGGTTAGAGCGCGCACCGGAGTGCGCTCGAGCGCACTCGTGCGAAGCCACGGAACGCACCCCATGTGTCAACAACAATGTCATGTCAATGTCATTTTGTCGTTGATTGAGGTTTTCTCTTCTCTTCTCGGTCAAGTCAGTCAGTCAAATAGTCAATCAAGAAGAATTTTGAATTGTAACTCTTTAATTAATTATACGCATTTTCTCCAGTCCCAAAGATTTATTTAAACATGAAGACTGTTATTAATAAAATATGCAAGATTTTGTTGTTTGTTCTAGTGTTTATGAGCGTAATATCCCACGTTGTTCTAAGTAGTTCAACACCTAAAAAACTTCAAATAGGAGTTAAAAAACGTCCCTCAGAGTGTCCTATTAAAAGCAAAAAAGGCGATTTATTACACATGCATTACACGGTAAGTGAATTAGTGAAGCTTTATTTTGAATGCTGCTGCATGTGAATGCCCAGAATGTATTACCCCGTTATTGATTAAAATTCTCATTTCAGGGCACATTAGATGATGGGACAGAATTTGACAGTTCTATCCCTCGTGGAAACCCTCTAACCTTCACTCTTGGATCCGGCCAGGTTATCAAAGGCTGGGATCAGGGTTTGATAGGAATGTGTGAAGGTGAACAGAGAAAGCTTGTTATTCCTCCCGAGCTGGCATATGGTGAGGCTGGTGCACCACCGAAGATACCAAAGTCAGCAACGCTTACATTCCATGTAGATCTTGTGAAAATTGAAAGGAAAGATGAGCTTTAATTTTTGTTTTTAATCACCTTAAATTGTTATCTGAATGTGCTTAGATAAACATCTGGATGGATTTCTTATCTCCTATATCTTATTATTTTTTTAAACCAACTTTGGGTTTTTCAGTTAACATGTTTTTTTTTAAACTCAATACATAATAAAATTATAATTCTTTTGTACTGCTTTGTATGATCAAATAATTTATTATTTAAAAATAAACTACATTCCTACAATATATTGTGTTTGGTTGTTTATGTGGCCGATGTGATGACTGAAGAAAGTTTCAGCTTTTCTCTACCAATGAACCCAACTCCCAAGACAGTTAAAGCCTTATGGTAAAGATAGTTATTATACAACGCATATAAGATTCTAGTATGTTGGTAATATAGCTGAGCTGACATACAATATTGCTTGTTCCGTGTATGATATGATATGCTTTGATCACCTTCATTAGCCTGATTGAGTGGAATAAACTATGATTTTGGCTTAATTTTATTATATTGGAATCAATCCAGAACCATTTAGAGCCAAGAAAAAAGTTAAAGCTAAAAAGTATTATTTTTACCTACAATTGTTTAGTGAAATATTTCGTGGAAAACTCAATGCAATGCAACGTTGTGTTGCGTTAAATAACAAATAGGGATGTCGAAAGTGAAAAATAATATCGATACTATTATCGAGGAGGCGAAGGCAAAGTGAATTACAGATGGCGCTCAGTCTTTGGAACAATTGTCAGTTTGAGCTTATATTGTCTTGACTGTGTATTACGTGATTTTACTTTCTTAGATTATATTTTTTTCGGTTTTGCGGACAAACAATGTATTCTATGCTAACTTTAGCTCATATAAAAGAAGAATTACGGAAAAGAAAAGCCAAAACAACAGGCAAGAAAGTTTATAGCAACTTACAAAAAATTGCTAACAAGCATTACATTTCTTTAAATTTCGTGTAAGATTTACAAGTAATCTTTTTATTTCAGATTAGAGGAGCGTTTCGTACTACGTTTGGTCAACATACTGTGCGGCTTTTAATTACAATTTATCTTTCTAAATACCATTACGAGTACTAAATCCGTTTCGTAAAGCATTGTGAAGTGTTAGTGCAGCTGGTCAATTGTGGGCGCGCTGATTTTCTATCGGATTGTGGTGTTTTTTGGTGTTTTTGCTTAAGCAATTAGTAACAGATTGTTACTAAGAGGGTAATTTAAAAATTGAAAATCATACTCAAACCCACATAACAGGTTATTTATTAAATCTTCGCCATCTAGCGCCATCTATATTGTGGCCATAGTAATTATACAAACAATACAATAAGCACAGCGCAGCGACATCTAGCATCGGCGATATTCAACTCTAAGCTACTACGACACCGGTACGAGCCATGCCACAGTGCGGTGCATGCGGAAAGTTCTTGGCGGCGGCAGGTGCCGCTGCTTGTAGTTCATGCTCTTTGAAATACCACAAGGCGTGCCTGGCTCAGACAGACAAAGCCCAAATTAACAAGGACTGGGTTTGTCCGACTTGTAAGCAGGGAGCACGGAAGGGAGATAATATCCAAACACCAGGTGGGCCTTCAGCTGCCAGCTCCCCACTAGCGGCGTACACTGATGCCATATCTTCCCTTGGGGACAGCCCTGGAGCCGAAGATACTGGTCGTTTTCCACCAAATGATGTGTTGGAGTTTCGTCGGGTGTTCGCCGAGTGCATGGCTGAAATGCGCGAGTTCAGAAACGAGACGATGTTGCTGAGACAGTCGATTACAACCTTGACGGAGCGGCTGGACGACATGGACAAGAGACTGAGTGGCATGGAGCAGCGTCTGGAAGCGCTCGAGGGCCGCAGGACTGAAGATGGACCCGGACGCGTACCAGAGCTGGAGCGTACGGTTGCTGCGCTAAGCCTCGAGTTAAATGAACGGGACCAAGAGGCGCTACTGGCTGATCTCGACATCGGCCACGTTCCTGAGGAGAAAGGGGAGAACGTGACGCACACCGTCACCGTACTGGCCGCCCAACTGGGCGTCACGTTGGACGATCGCGACGTAGTGTTCGCGGAACGCGTGGGTGCGCCCCCTGCTGAGGGTGGCCGCGCGCGCCGCATTGTGGTGCGACTAACGCGCCGGCACCTGCGAGACGAGGTACTGCGTGCCGCCCGCGTCCGCCGTAACATAAAATCTCCACAGGGGGGACGCATTTATATCAACGAGCGGCTGACTCGAGCGAACCGTCTGCTCTTCAACCAGGTTCGTACGGAGTGCCGCAGGTTGAATTGGCGATACTCCTGGACAAAACAGGGCCGTATTTTCGCTCGCCAAAGTGATGGTAAACCAGCCTTTCGGCTTCGCTCTGAAGAAGACTTGGCGCGCATTTTTGGTTCTCAATCTGCATGACTCGGTCTAACCTGGAAATTGTTTTTAATTTTATATTACCTGCCTTATTTCTTTGTGTTTATCATACATCAAAACATTATGTCTGTAACTGTCATTGTCGTACCTTCTTTGCTTTCAAGTGTATATTATGTTGTCAATAAGCTGCTTTCTGTACTTCTTACTTCTTTCTTGTGTGAGGGGCCATTAGTAAACATAAAAATACTGTATCTTTTTACTACAAAATTTATTTTACAAAATACTTTTTCACAGTTAAACATTATTTTAAATTCAGAATTCAATATTCTTATTAACACAATAATTGGTAACTCTCACCGTCTACTTATATTTTTAGTTAACGGCATACAAAATTATATTTACAAAATGCAATTATTCATATTCACATCCTTATTACATAATTTATTTTATTTTACATACTCTATTTTTTTACATAAAACGATGTATCAGCGGACAAACATCGAACTTAATATAACAAATGAATAATAATAGGAACTTTAAAGTTGGTATTTTTAATGCCGGATCTCTCTCCACAAAACATGAGGACTTTCTGGTGGCAATGGAGGAGCTAAACCCAGATATTATGGCCATAAATGAGACTTGGTTGAGGTCGGGAGAGGACGACAAAGCACCTAGGTTATCCGGTTATAGTCTGCGGCACACACCACGGCCGGACAATATTCGAGGTGGGCGAGGTGGTGGAGTAGGGTTCTACGTTCGTAAGGGCGTTAATGTGCGTACATGCCCTCACCCCATTACACCATCAGTAGAGCAAATGTGGTTGAGTGTACGCTTGCTGAACAAAATGATCATAATAGGTACGGCTTATAGACCACAATGGCTGGATCTCAGCCTCTTCCTGGACGCCATAACTGATTCCATCTCCTCTTTTACTAGATGTGACGGTCTTATTTTATTGGGGGACTTTAATATAGACCTCCTTGTTGACAACAGTGGCAGTGGGCAACGATTACTATTACAGTTCTTTGAGACCATGAACTTGAATCAGTTAGTAAGTGAACCAACTCATTTTACGGATCACAGCCAAAGTTTATTAGATATTATTGCCACTGACACACGCACATCAAAGGTCACAGTCAGAATCTGCCCTGATCTCAGAGGTCATGCTATGGTGGTGGCAGAGTTTAAAATTAAAAAAGAGAAGTTTTGTCCTCGGTGGGTGGAATATAGGCCTTTAAAAAATATAATTCAGAGTCAATGGGAAACTGATCTCGATAAAATTGATTGGAGCCATTTTAACAAAGCAAAAAATGTTAACTTGCTAGTGGAAAATTTTAATTCTTGTTTAATAAATTTATTTAATTTGCATGCCCCAGTTAAAAAGCGTAGATTTAAGCACCCCTCTCACCCCTGGATCACAGACACGGTGAAATCTATGATGCATGTTAGGGACACATATCTACAAACCTACAAAAAAAATAAGACCGATTCACATAAAGCCTCTTATTTAGAAATGAAAGGCCTTGTAGAAAAAGCCATTGTACAGGAAAGGAGATGTTACTTTAATTTACACATCAATTCTAATAAAAATAATCCTAAGCGGCTGTGGCAAAACTTAAAAAACACAGTGCTGCCCGATGGAAAACCATCCGAACTTCCTCCGTGTTTTGACAACCCTGACACCATCAATGCTCACTTCCTCAGCGCACCTGGTCATAACAATGTCTCAATTTCCCAGCTTACGTATTTTGAGTATCTTAGACATAGTTCTACCACACTTTCCCTGAAGCCTGTTAGTGAAGATTGTGTGCTTAAAATCATCAGAAACCTCAAATCGAATGCTCAGGGCTGTGATGGACTTTCATTAGACATGTTACTATTGACACTGCCATGTACCCTGTATGCCATCACTGTTATAATCAACAGGTCAATAGCAGAATGTACCTTCCCAGACACCTGGAAGACAGCAGTCATTAAGCCTTTGCCTAAAGTCAGCCCACCATCATCTCTTCAAGATCTCCGTCCCATAAGCATCCTGCCATGTTTGTCCAAGGTTTTGGAACGAGTGGTCTGTGATCAACTCACTCAATATTTGGAAGAAAATAATATCTTGCCCTGTTATCAGTCTGGCTTTCGCAAGGGTCACGGTACTGCTACGGCATTGGCTGATGTAGTTGACAACATACTCGCAGCCCAGGATCAAGGAAGTGTCAGTATTCTTGTGCTTTTGGATTTTTCACGTGCTTTCGAAACTTTAAATACCACATTACTGTTGTCCAAGCTCTCCCACTATGGAGTGAACACAGCCACGGTAAAATGGTTCGAAAGCTACTTGACCCAAAGGCAACAGTATGTACAACTTCAGGATACACACGGTGCCAAATCGGACTCATCTCTCCTTCCTGTAAAACGTGGGGTTCCACAGGGCTCCATACTTGGCCCCATTCTTTACATTTTGTACAGTGCAGACTTAATCCAGAGCATTCAACACTGCAACCACCATCTGTATGCCGATGACCTACAACTATATTTGTCTTTTGACCCTGGTGATGTGGATAATGCTATGGCAAAGATTAATAGCGACCTATTAAGAATAGCTGCTTGGTGTGAGTCGAACTGCCTGGTCCTCAACCCAAAAAAGTCAAAATTTATGGTGATAGGTTCTAAAAGTAAACTTCAAAAATTGGATAACAAGAGCCTCAACATTCAGTTATATGGAGAAAGCATTACTCGTGTGGACAAATGTAGAAACCTGGGTCTGACTCTAGACAGCCACTTAAATTTCGAAAGCCACATCACTGAGTGTGTTCGCAGTTGTTTTTACCGCCTTAAACTACTTTACAGAATACGTCCATATTTACATGAGCAGCTTAGAATTACACTCTGTGAATCACTCATACTTTCGAAACTTAATTACTGTGACATCGTTTATGGTCCACGTCTTCTAGCCAGAACAGTTAAGCTTGTACAGCGGGTGCAGAATGCCTGTGCACGCTTCTGTTTCTTTGTGCCACCTCGGTCTCATGTGACCCCATTCCTTAATAGTGCTAACTTACTGAAAATGGAGGCCCGTAGAAAGCTTCATCTAGCCACTTTAATGTTTGGTGTCCTTAAGTCAGGAAAACCTATATATTTACATAAGAAACTCACTTGGGCCAAAAGTTATACTGGTAATTCATTAAGATCTTGCAGAAACATCTTTGCGACACCAAGTCATCGTACTGTGGCTTTCCGCGGGTCCTTCAGGTTCGCAGCCACACATTGCTGGAACGATCTTCCGCCGCCGTTGCGTGACCTTAAAACAATCAATACATTTAAAAGATGCTTAAAAAAATATTTACTTTCACTCCAGCTTACATAGAAATAATGTTATTTTAGTACGCCTACTTACAACTCGGTTTTCACGTCTGGTGGATAGCATTAGATTTAGCTGTGAACGCCTCTATGATATCCCTTGCACGGGGCTTCACTGGTACTTCTCGTCATCATCTATGACTAGTCTGTTCTGGTACCACAGTATAGATATTGTTTTTTTTTTTATCACAAAAACTAATATCTGTACTGTGCGGATATTGTATTTATGTAGTGTGGATGTGAATATTTTATTTTAATACAATTTACTTTATTTAAATATTTATTATCATATAAAATTATATACATATTTTTTTTCTTCATTACAGCTGTAATTAAAAAAGCAAAAAATTATTAATATGGTCGATTAGGTACGTACGATTAACGTTCCTCGCACAGGCCCTGTCAGAATACCAGCGCTGTTGCGGTGTGACGACCTCATACCGTAACAGCATATGCTGAGGCAGGGTCCTGATTGGCCCGTCACACAATTTTTAATGTAATTAGTTGGTTTTGTTTTTATTTTTTGTTTGTTTGTTGTTCCTTGCTGTTTCTTGGTATGTAAGTGTGATGTGTGTCAATAAAATTTTATTCATTCATTCATTCAAGCATATAATTTAAATTTTAACAAAGCAACTGAGTGTGAATTTCCGTGTTTATAGTTGCCTGATGATGCCTTCTGTGCAATAGTAATTTCAGGTTTCTGTACTGGAATTTCTGTACCATCCAAAATTACACGAACCGTTTTATCATAATTATTTTATTATTCTAAGTTTCTTGAATGACTCTGGCATATAAAATTCTATTAATTCTCTGTTTGGCCCCAATATTGGGCTTATTCCATATTTGATATACCCATCAAATTCATCCAAGTTATAAATATGTTAGAAACTGCTGAGGTTGAAATATTAAAGAACAAAGCTGTTATAATTCAAATGTTGTTTGGCGAAGCTTCATCAAATTTATGAAACATTTCTTTTGATTTATAATGTTTCTCAGGCTCAGCAAAGGAGAAAATCGAGGAAAAAACATATATTTTTTTTATATTTTTATGCCCACTATTTTTTTTGTTACTGGGAAATCGATGAACTCCAATATTTTACAAGTTACATGCATAACAATGCGGCATTTTCTCAGTATAAAATTAAAAATTGCAATACTCCAAGAGATTCCCATATGTTTTGACAGTTTCTTTGAGGCGGCTCGGTACCAACGACAAGACGCCACCTATCGGGATAAAGTTGCGCTTTTCCTCCCCATTGATAATGCGCTGGAACCTTGTCACATTCACGTTTACGTGATCCGCAACAAAAAATGACATGAAACAAGAAAATTCTAATAGGTAATCTAATATATTAATTATTGAATTATTATTTTCAATGAGATAGGGTCTAGGTATATAAAAAAATTACAATTGTTTTCCGTTTTTGAGGTTAAAATCATGGCCGCCAGGCGCATTACCAATTGACGGGGATAGTACTTCAAAAATCAAGGTCGTAATTTCATGCTTAGTCATTAGACCATGCTTAGTCATAAATAACTCATGAAGAAAAGATTAGACAAAATAATATTTCATATTCATATACAAGGTGTTTGGTAAAAGCCTTATAAAGCCGAATATGGTAGATAGGGACCATCAAACTGAACTACTTTTACTATGGGACCAACTCTGAAATCGCGAAAAAAAAATCAGCTGTTTCATACAAAAAATAATAACGAAAATATCAAAATGTATGGAACAGCTGATTTTTTTTTCACGATTTCGGAGTTGGTCCCATAGTAAAAGTTGTTCAATTTGATGGTCCCTATCTACCATATTCGGCTTTATAAGGCTTTTACCAAACACCTTGTAGATATATCGATATTATCTAAATATATGAAATATTATTTTGAGTCTTTTCTTCATCAGTTATATGACGCGAAGATATGCGCCATTTGTGGTCATCTTTCGTGATTCGAACCAAAGAAAATATAATCACTACGTTTAATTCGAACTTTACTGATATTTACATTCATTCACTAATGGGGATGGCAACGCAAAGCTAATTGTAGATGTCGCTGCGTACGCTTGTTCCTCAGACAGTACCTACTTTTGATTGGTTAAAATATGTCAGATCAGAAATGAATGACATTTGAAATCAAGCAACCAATCAATCGATTTTGGTACAAGAGGGTTTTCCAAAAAAAGTGTACCCCCACTTTTGGGCTGTCCCCCGTGTTTGAAGTTAAATAATAAGAAAAATTATAGGTATCTTGCTAATATAATGATTGCAGTGCATTAAAAAGACTCTAAACTAGGTATTCAACCAATTATTTTACCAATACTTTGCATAATATTAAAAGAATGACCATTTTTAAAAACTAAAGTGTCAGTTTTTGGCGTGTCCCCTACTCGAGTTCTTTGATGGTAGAAGCGATTCTAAAAACTTTTTGTACTGGGGTACCGTGAGATTTTTGTATCGTTTGAATGTACTCTTAATCGCCTATTGTCGACAGTAGTTAATAATTTAAAAGCCTTATTGCCATTAAATTACAGTTTGATTTCCAAAAAATCTTAATAAGTGATACTGACCGGACATGTCAGGTTGGTCACGCTAAAAATTGCCATTTGAAAATTTACTAAGACTATTTTAGTTTTTGAAATGGCAACATCATCCTTTACATTCACCAACAGTCATTTTAAAAAAGCTAGTTTTCTGTTACGTTTTGAGTAAACGCACGTGTTTTAGTGAGTGCCACGGCCGTCAAGATTTTTGGTGTCGGATTTGAGACACGTTGTCTTCAAATTCAGGTTAGTTTACAACATTTAAATATTTTTAGAAGATAAACTATATTCTAATGTACTATTATTTACATTTGATACCAAACGTGACTAAATGTTTTCATCGGAATATAATTTTGAATATAGTATGGGAAGAGAACGTCACGTCAGTTTTGCTACATTTTGCCTCGTGACCTACAGGCTGACCAGCAAAGTCGCAAAACCGACACTGTAAGGCTGAGACTACATGTAGGACTTCTATTCCTGTACATAAATCTGGCTGGTATCCTGTGGGAATGTTCGCGTATAAAGAAGAATATTTTTTTAGGAATGTTTAGTAGCGGGCCTACTAAGTGTTTTAGAGTTGGGTGGGCATCCCGCACCTTGTATAATGATCAGATACGACGTCACAAAAATAGATGTCAATTTTTTTTATTTAAATAACTAATAAAAGTTATATACACTTCACTTTGCCAATCAATTATCAATTATTGTATCTTAATCTGGGGCGGATGCTCTAAATCCCATTTGCTAAAATTAGAAACAGCTCAAAGAGCTATCCTAAAAATTATGACTTTTAAACCTATCAAATACTGTACACATCTACTGTATCAGGAGACAAAAACACTAACCGTCCGTCAACTATACATTAAAAATCTAATACTGTACCAACACAAATTTCCGAGCTCTTTTGTAACCAGTAAGAGAAGAAAAGATATAATATTTGAACTACCGAATGTAAACTCAAAATTTGCTCGTAATCACTTTCCATATTTAGGCCCGTTTATATATAACAAAGTTTCTAAAAATATTAAAATACATAATCTCTCTCTGTATCTGTGTAAAAAAGCAATAAGTGAATACTTATTGGGATTAAATTATAGTAACACTGAGGATCTTCTGAAAAGTATATACAGTTAATATAATAAATAAATATATACATAATAAATAAATATAAATAAAATATGTACGTCAGACTTATTTTAATATTTATTCTAAATAAACATAATATAATTATATGCATTTTACAATAATATATAAAATATCAAATATATATAATAACAACATTATTAAGTCCCGACTGAGTAATCTGGTGGCGTGTAAATTTTTTATCTAGTAAGTAATATTAGTTAATTTTGTAGCAAAAAAAAAATGTGAATTGTAAAATCTCAAAGTTAAAAAAAATATTTAGGATATATTAAGATTAAAACGTTAGTAGATATTATTTATAAAACAAAAACATGTTTGCTAGGTTGTGTGTAATGTTGACATCGGAAAAATATGTGATTGTCGCGCATATACTGCACCTGGGGACGAGGATTGTTTACCCTACCGTGGCACAGTATTATACTAATACGGAGGGTACTTGAATCAACTCAGTGGTTCAGTTCGAAGACTAACTGCCTAATCTTGTCACTTATCCATAATGAGATGCTTTATTAGTTGTATTTTTCTAAGAACCTTGTACTGTACTGTTCGATACAAATAAATTTTTGATTTGATTTTGATTTGATTTAAATCTACCATGTGAGGGATGTGTCTCATTCTAGGCTTTATATGTAGAATACATATAATGTGGCAATCTATAATATTTTTACTAATTACTCTAACGAATTTTTAGAAAATGTCGAAATGGATGAAATGAATGGATTTTTGTAAAATAATATGAAATGATAAACGATAATATAAAATATAATCCTTAATTTTCATTTAATACACGTACACTGTGATCAGTTTTCTCTTGAGTGTAAACCCAGCCTTAGAAAATTAGCCTGTCGGATTTGTGACTGTCCCTGTTTTGCGACGAGGATATTTTCACAGTTTTTACTAAATGTCAACATGAAGGGGAACAAATAATTTGGATGCACTATTTTAAATGCCTTCAATTATCTGGAATAAAATAATCACTTTACCGATTAAACTACATATTTATTAGTTATTGCAAAAGTAATGGTTACTTTGACATCAAATGTGACAAAACCGACATTAAAACTACCGTAATTCGTAACTTATTGATTTGATGACTTCAGTGTTCTATTTTTCAAATAATTTTAATGATAAACATCTTAACACAAATAAAATCTTTACGTTCTTCTTGATATTTAGTAGATAAATTAGCTTTTAAAATAGTCGCAAAACTGACAGTTTGTTTCGACAGTGCTTGATTTATTTGATGATTTTTCGTAAAAAAGATAAATCAGCAAATAATAAAGTATCATTCTATAAATTATCATGTTTCTCAATAATATTTAAATAAAACAAATATCGGAAATTGTATTTCTAAAATAGTAACATCAATTTAGTCATAGTACACTTTATTTTGAAAACCCTCACAAGCGTTTGTGGTGGGTAGGGCATGGATACCGGTATACCGAAATACCGGTATACCGGTAGTTTTTTTTGATACCGGTATTTGAGAGTAAAATACCGGTATTTCGAAAAAAAATATATATATTTTTGCAAGGATGTTTAAAGACTATGCAGAACGTTCAATTTCTATGGTTCAGTGTTGTTCATACTGCAGATGAGTTTACGATATGAAAACTCAACGAATCACGAATAATCACGATTATAGGAAATATGAAATATAGGAAAAATCACCACTAAATCAACTACGCAAAACACTGCATGCATATAGCTAGTATCTAGATGGTATTTAATGGTATTCCTTTTAGTTGTTCGTTTAATGTTTTCATCATCACCATGTCAGCCGCATGACGACCACTGCTGGTCTTATTCAAGTATCTCCGCCTCCCTTAAGGATCTCCAAGACGATCGGTTCTGCGCTGCCCGCATCCAGAGGTTTCCCGCGACCTTCACCAGATCGTCGATCCACTTTGTCGGGGAACGTCATCCGGTGTGCGGTCACCACTCTTTCCGCCCCAACGGCCATCGGTTCTTCTCGTTATGTGTCCCGCCCACTGCCACTTCAGCTGAGCAATCCTTAGAGCGATGTCGGTTACTTTAGTTCTCCTACGGATCTCCTCATTTCTGATTCGATCATGCAGGGAAACACGGAGCATGGCTCTCTTCAATGCATGCTAGGACCTGGGTGACCTTGAGACCTACTCCTTATGAGACCTATATTATAGTTAACGACTACGTTTCATTGCCGTAAACTATCTTTTAATATAGATAAATTATCATTATATATAGACTTTCGTCTCGTGACACTGAGGTAAGTCGTAAGTCAGACGCGAAGATTTTTCGAAGCATCTAGAATGCTGCCCATCCAAATAGGATTTCACGAGAAATCTCTTTCTTGAAGTTGGACTTGCCTAACTGGACTACCTGTCCTAGGTATACGTAATGGTCAACAATTTCAAATGTAGTGTTCCCAACATGAACTGGATCGGGCACAACATGGGCAATCGTCATGATTTTCATCTTATCCATCTTCATCTTTAGACCTAGTGATGTACAAGACTCGAGTCCTTTTGTCCAGAGCTCGGAGTCGTTTTACAGGGCTCGCCTCGTTTGTATGAAGCTCAACGACTCGAGAGTCTTTTTCAGAGCTCGGCCGACTTCGAGCCATTTTCACAGCTCGAGCCTTTTTGAGAGCTCGATCGATCTCAAGGCTTTTTCACGGCTCGAGTCTTTTTCGGCGCACTAGTTGTGATGGGCTGCTGATGAATGAGGATAAGTAGAGCTAAAGCACAATAGATTAAGCATCTACGGTGCTCTTTATAAGATAAGACATTCATCTTTTTGAGTTCTAATTTCAAAATTTTTCACAGAGCCCTGAAAATCTGACTCTTGTCTTCAAAGACTAGAGTCAGATTTTCAGGGCTCTGTGAGCTCGATAGGCTCGGCTTTAATATCTCCGTATATAATAATATTGTAAATATTGTAAATATTATTATTTACGGAGATATTAAAGTCATAAACATAAACTCTAAGCTTTTTATGAGGCTCGTGTTCATTTTAAGACTCGAGCTTTTTTGAAGGCTCGAGCTCTTTTAACAGGTTCGAGCTCTTTTGAAGGCTTGAAGCTCTTTTTAAGCCTCGAGGTGTGGCTCAGAGAGCTCGATTTTCGGCTAGGCTTAGACTTACGAGCCTACTGAGCTCACATAGTCCTGCCAATCCGAGACGAGTCTTTAAAAGTAGAACTCGTTGACTCGAGTTTTGTACATCACTACTGAGACCTACTCTTTGAGATCTTCGAGCATTGTATTCAGGTCTTCCAAGGTCATCGGCAAAACGAAGGTGTGTTAGGTACAGTACCTAACACACCCTCGTTTTGCCGATTACATAGTTAGTAACTGGCCATTAATATTGATACCAAGTCCAATCCAGTCTATGAGTTTAAACATGTCCTCCAACGCAGCTGTGAACAGTTTCGGACAAATAACGTCTCCCTGTCTCACACCTCGCTGCAGTTGGATTTGTGATCTAGAACTCAAGACTATTGTGAAGCCTTTTCGAAACCCGGCTTCTTCGGGAGGTTGGCATTGGAAGTCGTCAAACTTGCGAGAGTGACGATTCGTAAGGACATGGCTCAGAAGTGAGACGGGTCTGTGTTCTTTAAAAGGGGCTTATTCCCATTTTTAAAGTAGAGGTTTGAGGTTTGAGACATTTATTTCTCTAAAAGAATTAACATTCACCTATAAGAGAACTACACTATAATCTTAAAAATAAAACTTAGAAACTAGTAGTGCAGCAGACAAGTTCGTAAATATTACATTTTTTGTTAGTTTACCTACATTGCATTCGTAAAACAATTTCTTGCAGTAACAAGTTGGTCTCTATTACGTATCGCTTAGTTGTTGCCGTATGAGTTAGCTCCAATAGACATTGGATGGCAATGAATGACAATGTATTGAAAACAAACAGTATTTCAAGAACAAAATAAAAAAGTATTATCTAATGTTTTACTTGAGTTATATTGCGCCAGAAAACACGATCTAGCTACTGAATCTACCACCAGTTCACAAATTAGGAGGCCTCTCAGAGAAATAACTGGCGGAAGAATAGGTACCTACTCAGAGAAGTTATGTCGACCTCTCTTTTGATCCCTATCTACAAAACGAACTAACTGTATCTTTAGATCCTGGAGTGTGTGATTTGTGATGGGATTTTAGTTGATGAATTATAGGGTCCCAAGCTGGTGGTTCTCTCGAAACATCTTCTCTATGGAAATTTTGATATTTTTTGATTTCAATAATAATTGAATCTAATAATGTATTTTCTTTAGTATTCGTAATTACCTAGGTATTACTTTAAGAACTAATTTTGTGGTTTCTAGGCAGTTGGTAAATAGTTTGAGTGTTTCTGCCATAAAGTATAGCGTAGAAAATTGCTTTAATCAGTCTCCACAAACAAGACTTACTAATCGTTCTTAGAATCATTTAAAAAGTAGGTAACTAGCAGTTTTTAAAAAAATACCGAAAAAATACCGAAATACCGGTATACCGGTAATTGAAATTTCAATACCGGTATCAATACCGGTATGAAAATCATTCCGGTATTCCATGCCCTAGTGGTGGGTGCCATTCGTTTCTCAGATTACATAGCGCGCGATGTGCTCTAGTGCGTGTACGTGTATTTGTGGAGCAGGGTGAATCTACGAGAGGGGTCGAATTATATGTCCCACGTGTTTACTCCGTAACCATTTAATATTTAAAAAAAAATAAACAATAATTTGGTTCTAAAATAAGTAATGAAAAAGGTTTTTATACAATCAAAAGCTCAAAACAAAGGATTAAAAAGTTATTAATAAAATATACCCAAATATTACGATGTTCGGCATGTCGGAAAGGCACTACTGCTCATTCAATTGACCATATTAAATCATTATATCCGTATTTAGCCCAAATTTTCTAATAAATATGATGTACGAGATTAAGACTTCCAAATTTCTAAAAAAGAAAAATAGTATTTCGCACGAATAAGTTCTCTAAATCTTGGATCAAAAAAGTTTACAAAATTATGTCATTGGTCAGCGCGGTTCTGGTTTTCAAGATTATTCGCAACTTTGAGACAGAACATAGTACTTGCGTGTGGGCCGAACACCCCCTCCCCACTCCCCAGTCGACCGACGCACTTCACCGAGGAAGAACGCATGTTGTTGGCTGTGGTAAGTTTTTAAAGTTTATTCTACAAAATTGGACATTTCGATAGTCATTGTATTTTCTCTGTCTAAATTCAATTTATCTCCATGCCTAAGTTCTTTTGTAATGATTTATAAAAAAGATATAAGTGTTTATTAACGTAATCATAGTTTTAGCTAGCTGCCACGCCGTTCAGACATGTTTCGACTTGTCCTTTTCAATTTCGTCATTTGTCTGAACGTCATTGTTCTGAATCTTGATGAAGGTGACAATGACGCTGGTTGAGAATAATGACGAATGTTGTTTATGACAATGACCCACGTTGAGAATAATGATTTTATTTATTTTTACAGTAATATATCCTCGAGATTGCCATGAAACTAACATATTACGTATTGGTCATATACACCAACCGCAATTATCCAAATATAGAATTATTTAAACACATTTTACAAATTGCCATGTTAGTGTGAAAACTTTTTAAAAACAAGCTGTAATTCTAAATTCAGTTGAATTAAAAATATATGTATGTACTTAGGTTGTTAAAAAGTTTTGTTTTAAGAACGTAATTTGTAGATATCATTTCAGATCACTTTGTATTTTATTTGAAATATAAATAATAATTTATTTCATCACTGAAGATGCCTCCTAAATATAATAAAGAAGAAAAATTTGCTAAGCAAAGATTGTCTCAAAGGCGGCGTTGGGCAGAAATTAAAAATGACCTACAACTACTAGCCGTACACAAAGAAAAAAGAAGACAAAGATACTTAAAAAATAAAGAAAAAAAATCTGGTAAAAGTCTACGCGCCCAAAGAGAGCAACGGAAGAGATGGAGAGAAAATTCAAAAAGGTAACTATAGTATAGGAATTGTATAATATATGTAGAATAAAGTAAATACATATTTTTTTATAAATACAGGTACAGACAGAACAAAAAAGAAACAAAACAGCCAACTTTTGAATCAGTTGATATCGAAGCAGTCGCATCAACAAGTGCTGATGTAGATGAGCGTAATATTGATAGTACAATAAATTTTCTTGAAGATCCTTTAATTCAAAATTACTGTAAAGAAGAGATAAAGAAAGTTAAATATCAACAACTTAAGAAAAGGAAACGACTACTACGCATTATCGCATTGTACAAAAAAAAAAGAATAAAACGCAAGCTAGACAAATATTAAGGCTTAAGAAGAAAGTTAAAGAATTAAAAGAGATGATAACAGTGGAATCAACCCTTGATATTTCTAATGATGTAGCTGTTGCTTCCAGTGATGTTGTCAGTACAAGTGTTAGTGCAAGTCCTCAAAATACTATAAAGAAACGAATTCAAGACTTTTACTTGGAAGATGCTAACAGTATTCTAAGTGCTGAAGAAAGCATGTACCACTAAAAGCAAGGTCCAAATGCAAAAAAGGTATTTGTGTCTGCCTTTAAAGGATTTATATAAAAAGTTTTTATCTAAGACGAAAATGAGAGTCAGTTACGCTGTTTTTTGTAGACATCGCCCGTTTTGGGTTGTTTTTCCGGATAAAACTAATAGAGAAACTTGTCAGTGCGCAGTCCATGCCAATATGATATTGTTGATTGAATGTTTGAATAGGGCATCTGTGATTTCCGAGAAAACATACGCAGAAGTTCTCTCCAAAATGTGTTGTGATTCAAAAAATATTCAATGCCTACAAAGAAATTGTGATATTTGCAAAACAAGTCACCTTGAATACAATATCACAGCTAACAGAGATTTGACGTTTTATGAATGGAAAAAAATTAAGAAGGAAATTACACTTACTAACGGAAATAAAAAAATACAAGTGCTAACCGAAAAAGTAAAAGTGACAGCAAAAACCGAAGAAGCGATTACTAAATTAGAGAAAGATTTGATAAAGTTCTTTAAGCATACCTACAAAATTGTCAATCAAACAACACAATTCTGTACATTTTTTACATCATTAGTCAAATTTGGAAAGATTTCCCACAAATACTCAGAATCACTAGGAATTACTCCGAAGTTGGACAGCGGAAAGGTGCTCCTGATTGTGTTGGAGCGACTTTGAAGAGGACAGCAGATCGCATGGTTACATTTGGAAAAGATGTTGGAACTTATAATCAATTCTGCGATTTGTTTTCCAAATGTATCCAGGACGGCAATTTAAATGTGGTTCTCAGAAAAGTTGAAGGTAAAGAAATAGAATTAAAAGACAGCTTACTTCCCAAAAATTTGAAACCATTCAGCACACCTTTGACGTGTACCAAGTTTTATGGAATAAATCTGTCTCAAAAATGACTATTCGCAGTATGAGTTGTTTTGATTGTGATGATCAAGCAGTTTGTATACATGACAAACATCTCGGGTATGTCCATCAGATGTATGGGTATATAGAAGATGAAAAAGAAAACGAACCAAAAGGAGCCGAAATATTACTTTCAAACAAAGCAAAAACAAGTGGCGTCGTAGTTCTTTCTGATATAACAATTAAAAAGGCAAATGTGATATTTCCAAAACCGTCGACATCAAAACAGGCTTTCTACTAAGTAAATTAATGTCTTATTGTTGATTCCAAAAATTTTCAGGCTTTGTTTTGGGCAGGGCTTCTAATTGATTAAGATCCTTCGGGAAGTTTTCATAAGATTAAATTATCTTGATCATTGATATATTTCCACTATTGTTGTGTTAAAATTTTTGTATAAGTATCAGATTTTTATGATTAAGTACCTACTCACATGTTACATCAACAATTTTTTATATTATTACACACCGAGACAAATCAGTGTTATTACATATTATTATAATAAGGTCCTTCTTAAATAGTGCACATAATTTTAAGGGGTCAATGTACTCATGCATACAAACAACTTTGACTATGGTACCAACATTGAAATCGCGAAAAAAAAAATCAGCTGTTCCATACATTTTGATATATTCGATTTTAAATTTTCTATGGAACAGCTGATTTTTTTTTCGCGATTTCAATGTTGGTACCATAGTAAAAGTTGTTTGTATCCATGAGTACATTGACCCCTTAAAATTATGTGCACTATTTAAGAAGGACCTTATATATATTTTATTGTACCTAAGTTAAGTGTTTATGGTCAATCAATGTCAATAAAAGAAGAGCCTAACTAAAGTTTTAAGCCCATGTGTTCAAATATACTTAAGTAAGTATTAACGTTTCTCAATGACTATTGAAGTTAACAAATTTGTTTGCGAGATGATTATGTTTTTTATTATAATAATAATATTATTACGATTCATTAATTGTACTTAAATATTCAGGTTTACTTAGAGTAATATAATTAATGATTAAACGAATTTGCTCTTAAAAGAGTTCATACTTGTGTCGTTGGCGTGTTACGTTTTGGAATAAGAAATTATATAAAATTAAAAACAACTGATTGTTACTACAAATGATTAAAAATCATGTTTCATACAAAAATGTGTTTTATTCCTGTTGTTACAAGAAAAACTATAATTTTGTCATTGATATCAACACGGATCATTGTTCTTTACAGCAATATCATTTTCCTGATACATAGTCATTATTCTGAATGTATTTTTTTCTTATTTTATCAATATTTTATTGAATATGGGTCGGATTTGTGTGATTTTAGTATACAATTGCTTAGAATCATGAAAACTATGGATCCTACACCGTACTGAAGCTATGCACGCGGGTTGATACAAAACCAAAAAAATTGATCAAAATTAATTTTCTACGTAGATTCACCCAGCAACACCCTCGGCGACAGGGCCTGCATTCTTTGAGTAGCGCGCTATAAAATCACCCGAAAGGTATCGATATATCGAACAAAAATATAACGATATTTTTATATCCCTAATGTCAAAACTGTCGTGTCGGTCGACTCGTGCCGTGCGTGCGTGGCCGCGTTCCGAATCACGCTCACAGCGCTGTAAGCGCGAATCCGGCCAAATTAAATAAACACAAAATATTACACAAATATGGTATTTGCCAACGAACTAAGATACTAAGGAAGTGTAATTCCGCTCAAAAAATAGCACCACGCAAACTAACACAGAGTGGGCGGGGCTAAAAAAGTACTAGTGAAGCACGATTTAGTAATGTCTGCCACGCGCTCGGCGACAGTCGTTAGCGTTACCACAAAAAAATAATTAGAAAAATGATTAAAATGACGTCATGTGTGGTCAAGTGGTGAAAAAGACCAAAAGAAGGCAGCAAAACTATACAGACATAACATAACATAGGAAAGTAACATATTTTTCGTTTTTTAGAAATATCTATGAGCGTATACATACAAAATATGGTCGTTATTATGCAACAAGTGTTCAGTCGCTTTGTGGGGCAGAGTCAAATCTTCACATTCACTGCTATCACACATTTTTAAACAAGAATAAAACTCTCTCATGGAATTCAGTACAACAAAAAAAAAGGAAAATTTAAATCAAAATTTTGTAATGCTAAAAATGGCGCGTCCTGCAATATGCAATACATAGAAAACGAGTAATCTGATGTAATCTCCTTGTTTTTTATTATTATACAGGGTGTAACAAAAACGCTGTCCAATCCGTGAAGGGATGATTAGGTAGGTACCTATAAAGATTCTATTCACGCAATCCTCTTCGATTAACGAGTAAAAATCCCTGGTTAAAATAGAATAAATAAAAAATGAAGAACTCACATTGCAACACCGAAGGCAGCAGAGTGGCACGACAAGTAGTGACGTCATGAGGTCAAGACCGTCAGATCAGAACACAAAGTAATGACAATTTCCAGAAACTATGATTTTATGCAGCTCTGAAAACAGCTTTTTAATATGGAGTTTGATCCGCGGATCATTCTGCTGGAACCCCAATGTATGAGATCTGCTGCGAAAATGCTACTTTATATTTCCACCACCAAAAGAAATACATGCCTAGCAACGGTGCACTAGATTGTCCCGAACACTTTGCAGCACACCTGTATTCCATTTAATTAGTACAAATGTGGCTATTATTCGCAAACGCATTACGGATTCACTCTCACAAATGTTTTTAAACATCAACTGTAAACATGACCTCACAAATAAAAATCAAGGGGTGTCAAATCTGGAGATCGCGCTGGCTACGGAGTTGGTCCACCTCTTCCAATCCACCGTCACCCATCACCCATATTGCTAGTTTAGGTATTTGCGCACCGGTCAATAAGCATGTTAAAATAGTCTGCATTTGAAAAAGATCTTGACAAGAATAAACTTTGACTTGGTGGAATATGCTGCTATAAAAAATACATTACGAAAAACTGAGAACCTCCTCCTTTTTTGAAGTCGGTTAAAAAGGTGTCGCTATAAGAATTTTGTATTGCCAATTAAAAAATAAAAATAAAGCGACGTATTAATACTGTTGTTCTTTATCAGTCACACCTCTAAAAGACGTATTAAGGTGTTGCTCGCGCAAATGTGATAATTATGTACATAATATGTACTTACATGTTATGAAAAAAAAATCTTTACAGAATACATTGTCTTTTATCAAGCATACCTATTTTATTTCAATAGCTTGCCTAATTTTAGTCCTTCTTGAAATCATATGTCTTACCAATTCGTGACAAATAATATGATCATCATTCATCAACATCATCATTTTATAATTTTCATAAAATAAAATAACAATAAAATCATCACAGCCGAAAGACGTCCACTACTGACATAGGTCTCCTTTAGTTTTTTAGAGCGACTAGTTACAGGCGACTTGCATCAAGCGTATTCGAGCGGTCTTTACCAAGTCGTCCGTCTACATAATAAAACAAACATTATATCTAGCAAACAATAATGTACTAATTTCATAAAACAATTTTATGATGCCGCCCAGCGCGCCGTAGTAGGTTAGGTGTACTGACTGCATTCTACGTTACACCGTCCTCGCCTCAATGACAAAGGCACTACAACGGCCCAATGAGTGACGCGAGGCAAGTCAAATATCCAATCGTGTTTGATCTGCGTTCAAACCCCAGCCAATAGAAAACGTCATATGCGTTAGAATACAATCTAATGCCGATTATGCTTGCATTGTAATAAGGTATGTTTTTACTAGTTCATTGTTGAGTTTTTTTTTTATTCTAAAAGCCCCACCCGACTTCAATAGACGTGTTTTTATTATAACAATGATAATGCATATCTAATGATTTGAATATTATTTTTTGCTTTTTATAGGCAGGTTTTTTGAAGTCGGTTTTTTTGTTTTATAAACAATTTTTTATTTTTTTATTTTTAGTGTAAGTACCTTCTGTATTAGGTATATTATTTAGGTAGAAAAATCGACTCAGCCAAACGTGAGATAATCGCGAAGAAACATACATACATACTGAGAACCTCCTTTTTTGAAGTCGGTTAAAAAGACTACACTAAAGTGTCTCTTTTCCACCAAAAGAAAATCATCTAATTCGGTTCATAAATAAGAAAGTCGTCAAGGTAGTTGTTGCAAAATCATAGTATTTTCAGGATTACTTGAAAACTACCCGACCGAAATGAAAAAAAAATAAATGGGACCATCTCGCAAGCAAACTCAATCGAACAAAAAAAAGAATCATCAATATTGGTCTATAAATGACGAAGATATGCGCGAACAACGATAAAAAAAAAAACATACAATCGAATTGAGAACCTCCTCCTTTTGTTGAAGTCGGTTAAAAAAGGAGACAAGACCTTACTGAAGAACTATCGACCCATCTCGCTCCTAAGCCACGTCTACAAGCTGTTTTCAAGAGTCATCACAAACCGCCTTATTTTATTTATTTATTTATTTATTTTATTAAACACATAATAAAACAGCTTTACAACAGTATCCCACAAAACTGTTCTGGACAGTTTGTCTGCAGGATCAAATTATTACTATCTAGGTTTACAAAGAAAAAGTTATGTTGAATTGAGTCTAATTAAATAATGGTGAATAGGTAATCTTTTAATAATTTCTTATATTTGTTTAAATTTATCTCACATCTAATAGTTTCAGGTAACGAATTGAGAAGATATGGTATACGCTTCTGTAAAGTTCTATCTCCATAGTAATTATGGATCCTAGGGATTACAAATTTCTGTTGTGTCATGGCTCTAGTTACATGTCTATGTTTAATATGTTCCAAAGTGGAGTCGCACCCTCGGCAAAGACTCGACGAATTTCAACCCCCGGAGCAGGCTGGGTTTCGAGGAGGATATGGCACCATAGACCACATCTTCACAGTGCGGCAGATTATACAGAAGTCCGAAGAGTATAACGAGCCTATGTGCTTAGCATTTGTGGACTATGAGAAGGCATTTGATACTGTCGAAACCTAGGCTGTTTTAGAATCCCTGCAACGATGCCAAGTCGATTGGCGATACATTCAAGTGCTGAGATGTCTCTACAATGCCGCAACCATGGCCGTCCAACTGCAGAACCAGCAGACTAAGCATATCCCCTTGCATCGAGGTGTGAGACAAGGGGATGTGATATCCCCCAAATTGTTCACAAACGCATTGGAGGATTTGGAGGATATGTTTAAAACGCTGGACTGGAAAGGACGCGGTATTAACATCAACGGCGAATACTTATCACACTTGCGATTTGCGGATGACATCGTCATTGTGGCTGAAACGTTGCAGAATCTACAATGCATGCTGAACAGCCTAGCTGATTCCTCTCTACGCATCGGTCTTCGAATGAACTTGGACAAAACCAAGATTATGTTCAACGAACAAGTAATTCCAGGACCGATTGCAGTGCAGTACAAGGTAGTCCTCTCGAAGTTGTTACGAAATATGTCTACCTCGGGCAAACATTGCAATTGGGTAGAAACAACTTCGAGGGAGAGGCCAACAGAAGGATACAGCTGGGCTGGGCAGCATATGGGAAACTTCGTCGAGTCTTTGAGTCGCCTATTCCACAGAATCTAAAGACGCAAGTCTTCAACCAGTGCGTCCTGCCTGTCATGACATACGGAGCCAAAACGTGGACACTCAGTGTAGGGCTGGTTCACAAATTTAAAGTCGCGCAGCGAGCTATGGAAAGGGCTATGCTCGGAGTTTCTCTGAGAAATAGGGTCCGGAACGAGGTGATCCGACAGAGAACTAAAGTCATCGACATAGCTCACCGGATTAGCAAGCTGAAGTGGCAGTGGGCCGGCCATATTAGCCGTAGAACCGATGGCCGCTGGGGCAGACGAGTTCTTGAGTGGAGACCTCGAATGGGCAAACGTAGTGTAGGACGCCCTCAGACAAGGTGGAGCGACGATCTTCGCAAGGTGGCTAGCATAAACTGGATGAGTATAGCCGAAAAACATCACCATCTATTCAGCTTTCAGTTGAGGTATAAAACTTAATAATAACTTAAATAAAAAATGAGAAATTAAGACTTAAGTAAATGGCAGTCCCATTTCATGTAGCAAAAATTTCCTACTTCGAGCGCTTCGGAGGTGGCCCTATTATCCTACTTATATCATAAATGTGGAAGTTTGCTTGTTTGGATGATTGTTAATCAATCACGCAAAACGGCTGAACGGATTTGGATGAAATATGGCACACAGATAGTTTGAAATCCGGATTAAAACATAGGAGGATACTATTATCTTGGTTAAAGGTTTCCTAGGGATTTACTCGAATGTAAATGCGGATGAAGTCGCGGGCAGAAGGTAGTTTGCCATAAATGGTCGTGTTTACTAAAAATACTTTCGTTCGTGATATAAGTAGGATAATAGGGCCACCTCCGAAGCGCTCGAAGTAGGAAATTTTTGCTACATGAAATGGGACTGCCATTTACTTAAGTCTTAATTTCTCATTTTTTATTTAAGTTATTATTAAAATATTTAAGTTATTATTAAGTTTTATACCTCAACTGAAAGCTGAATAGATGGTGATGTTTTTAAAATATTATGCACGCTTAGTTACTAGAAATTTTTTAAAGATATTTGCTGCCGTTTGTAAAAAATCTGAAAAAATAAATAAAATAAATGCATTTAAGGATTATTTTTTTTATAAACTCCTGTCCTTTTTGTAATTTTTTTTATTCATTATCAACACTTGGAGTGTTTTCTATCCCAAAATAATAAAAAAACCGGAATCGAATGAGTTTTTTATTTAAAATTTTTGGGTCTGAAAACGTACTTTTGGTAAAAAAATACTTAATTTCAATTTACTCAAAAACTATTAAGTTTTTGAGAAAAAGTTATATGACAAAAAATATTTGTTTTGACCTCATCTATAACCCCTTAGCAGGAATACGTCATATTTCCAGTGACCCTGTATAAGGTCCTTCTTAAATAGTGCACATAATTTTAAGGGGTCAACGTACTCATGCATACAAACAACTTTCACTATGGTACCAAAATTGAAATAGCGAAAAAAAAACAGCAGTTCCATACATTTTGATCTTTTTGATTTTAAATTTTCTATGGAACAGCTGTTTTTTTCGCGATTTCAATGTTGGTACCATAGTAAAAGTTGTTTGTATGCATGACTACATTGACCTCTTAAAATTTTGTGCACTATGTAAGAAGGACCTTATATAGTGAAATAACTGGGCTATTTACCAGTGTTTTTTTTTTCTGAGGCAAATCTTCATAGTTTTAATTCTATAGATGATTTTCTGTAGTGAAATATAGATATTTTCTTGAATCAAGTCATTATAAGAGCAAAACACGCTTGAAAAAAAATAAAATGAAATTCGGCTTGGCAAGATTCAGAATCGAATTCAGCAGCCTTTTTACCCGACTGCAAAGAAAGGGTTATGTCTTTCGCGCACATCTTGTATGTAAGTATGTTTGTTTGTTTTTACATTGGAAAAGTCATGTTGCCCAAGTGGCTCACAAAATGCCGTTGAAACGGTAAAGGAAGCGGATATTTAGGTAGGATTTTCGTCCAGTCTATACCGCAACGCAATGCAAGTGTTTTGAAGTTGTGCATTAATAAAACCACTGACCTCCATTAAACAAGTCTGTTTAATGGAGGTCAGTGATTATGATTAAAACAAATTACTTAGGTACCCATCTATGGCTAAAATAAGTTTCTTGGTTAAAATGTATACTGTCGTGATCGAAGACTAAGCGATTAGTCTGCTGAATACGCCCACTGTCAATGTCAACATGACAGATTCAAGTTTCTTCACCAGTCTTCACAAGTTAAAAAAAAATAGCAGTTTTGATTTGACAACCGTGAAGAGCGCACGTTCGTTTGAGAAAATCTGTGCTTTGCAAAAGTGAAAATGCCTAAGAAATTAAAAGTTGTTGTGAAATCCCTGTACTCGCACGAAATCCGTAAAGATGTAAGCTTAGATGATTTGAAATCACTCAGACTCGAAGACGCATGGCCTTTCATCAGAGACGAAATAGAAATCGAAATCGGCAGCAGTCAGTTAGTATGTATCCCGCATATAACCGAGGCTGATCTATACAAAGTTACGTCCCTTTTCGTACAAAATGATAAAGAAACAAACGGCAAAATGTTCACACCTTTGGGCCAGCTCGTCAAGAACATTGACAAAGAAAAGACGAATGCCGACTACGTGAAATGGTTGGAGGAAGCCAATTTCCAAGACTCTGAATTCAAATTTCCTCATGAAAGCGTAAAGGTTCGTTTGTTTGACTAAAGGAATACCTACTTATTTAATTTGTTACGCATAACATAATTTATGGACAGGGTTTCGTTAGGGGTGTCTTTTATTGCATCAATGACCTTGAGGTGTCCTGAAACATTTTGATTACTTATATTAATCCAAAAATCCTTTTGGGTATAGCTAAATGCTATAAGTGCTAGGAATTTTAAAACACAATTACAAACCTTTCCTCATTCATGATCAAGTACCAATTTTATTTGAAAAATAGATATATGTTACTATCTGTATGTTCTTATTATGTTATTATGAAAAGGTCAAATTTCAGTGCTTTAAATGGTGTACTTAAGAGTTTTTTTTATTTTGTTCATGACCATGCTTAAAATATAGAAGTTTAATTATTTTCTTGTTAATTTGAATATCACCTAGATAAATTGAATGACGTCATTTTAATCATTTTTCTAATTATTTTTTTGTGGTAACGCTAACGACTGTCGCCGAGCGCGTGGCAGACATGACTAATCGTGCTTCGCTAGTACTTTTTTAGCCCCGCCCACTCTGTGTTAGTTTGCGTGGTGCTATTTTTTGAGCGGAATTACACTTCCTTAGTATCTTAGTTCGTTGATCTAAAGTAGAGATCATAAATATCATGTACACTTAAACTAATACATTATTGGATTATATAACAAGGGATATACTGTACTCACTTTTAAATAAAGTGTAGTTAAGTGTTATTATAAAAATGCATTTTATCCTGTAAATTATAAAAAAAAATTGCTATAATAGCTTTAAATGAAATCCCTTGCTGTAATTATGGACACATTTTAATTTATCACTTTACTATTATTAATTAAATTTACTCATTTTATTGTTATTACACGGCAAATTAATGCAATTCTGTCACAAGAACATAATGGATATTTTATCTTTGATCCAGTAATTAATGAGCCTAGGCTTCCTTAGATCTTAGTTCGTTGGTATTTGCAATGATTTTAAGTCTATGGGTATTTGTTGTTTTGTGTAAATATGGTATTTGTTCTAACAGGGTTGCGTTCAGAGCCTTAGTGCGCGGTTGTTTGGTTGTTTTATAACTCACTCTAAGGTTAGGAACGACCAAGAACTTTAAATGTCAATGTCAATACAAAGTCTTCATTTTCCATTTGGAATACGAATAATTTAATCTTTTCTTTATACTAAATCAAATAAAATCCGTTTTTTGAGCATCTACCATGATTATTTTAAAAATTAGACACAAAAAACATCAAAATACAAAATAATGTCAAATGACATTGACATTTTTTCTATAGACAAACGTCAGAGGGCCTAGTACGAGTTGTGTTAAGCCACAGAATACATAATAGTACAAAGTACAGAAAATTCACTTCGCATAGTCATTTGAATAAATAGCGACTCTAGCTCAGACACAATAAAGTGCAAATTATGTCGCACTGCGCACACCGCTTCCTTGCCTACAGTTATATTCACCTACAGGTTGCCTCTCTTTCTATCGCGTAGCTCTTACCTCTTCTAACAACTTCAGGGTTGTCTTCTTCTAATCCTTCAACACTCGAGCGGCCCCATCGGGCCGCACAACACAGCATTGGAAAATATATTGTCTTTTTTCTGTGCTTGAAGGATTAAATACTTAGGCTCTCCGCTGCCTTCAGCGGGACACGCGCGCGGGGCGACATAGATTAGAGCTTACTCATGCACTGCGCAAGCATCTGTCCGTCAAAAACCAGCAATCTATATTCCCGCGCCGTGTACCCGCGGCGGGATCCCGCTCAAGGCAGCGGACGGCCTTAATTACAAGTATTGTGGTTATAATGTGTACCTACTTAAATGTTGAAAAAATTACGTTTCAAATAAACCTAGGCTAGATGTACAGTTAACGCCACATTGGACTATATGTTGAATTTAAGGCAGTTTTTATGCCACCGCCAACATACTATTGCGGAACTGAACCGGTTACGGAATCCTTAAATCCAGAAATGTAGGTATTTAGTTAAATAGCTATAATTCGCTAACAAAAAAAGAATTAGGTAGGTACCTACTTAGGAAAAATTCTCACGACCCACCTCTGAATAATCGACCTCTTGAATTTCCTCTTTGACTAAGCTCGGCGGCAGCAGTTTAAGAGCCTCTGTATTATTGGACACCCACGACCGCATTTCAAAGCCACATTGACTGTGGACATGAACGATGTCAGCAGCCACCCTAGCTGCGTCTTCTACACTATCATAGCTGCCAAGATAGTCATCCATATAGTGACATTCTACTATATCTCTAGATGCTTCAGGATACTTAGACTCAAACTCTCTCGCGTTTCTGTTTTTTATATAAATGGCAATAAAAGGAGAACACGATGCACCGAAAATTAGTGATGTCATTCTAAACTCTCTTACAGGATCCTCAAAATCTGAGCGCCAGAGGTATCTTTGGCAATCCAAATCTTCTCTTCGAATTTTGATTTGCGGGAACATTTCCCTGATGTCGCCTGTCAAAGCGACTTGACCTTCGCGAAACTTCATCAAAACTCCTAGTAAAGATTGCAAAAGATCGGGCCCTGGCAATAAAAGAGAGTTTAGACAGACTCCATGGGTAAGAGCGGCTGCATCATGAACGATTCTAAGCTTACCTGGCTTATTGACATTGGTAACACCAAAATGTGGAAGGTACCAACGCTTGGTGTCGTCGTGCGATTTATGTGAGTCTGTGCATTCTTCCGCATAGCCTTTGTCTACGTATGCTTGAATATTTTTCGTATAAAGATCAGCATAAACGCTATCGCGCCTAAAACGCCTCAAAAGAGAATTAAGCCGGCTGAGAGCCAGGTGGTAGCTATCAGGCCAACGAGGATTGTCTTCTCGCCATGGCAAACCAACCTCGAACCTACCATTTGGCAGACGGCGCGTTGTTTCTTCCACAATTCTGACAGCTCTCTGCTCTTGGGTGGTATAGGGTTGCTGATGTCTAATTCCAATCGACTCTAATTTATAATAGTCCCTAATGAGCGAGTTAAGCTCTTCGTCACTGTCGGTGACGAGACAATGATTAAGAGTTGGTATGTTCTTGCTGAATTTTGGCTGGCAACCGTATATCACCCAGCCAAGTGCAGTGCGTATCGCAGCGGGTTGAGACGGCGATGAACCAAACCGGTTCTCTAAGCTAACCAGTAAGTGCCAGTCACAAATACCAATAAGAACTCGAGGAGTAGCTTGCTCAAACGACAACCCATCTGCGATGTCACTGAGGTAACTGTAAGAGGAAAAATCTTCTCTGCGCACTGACTGGCTAGCCAGAGACAGGTCAGGCACAGTTCGCGCATCACTAATGTTAAAAACTTCCGAAGTATTTCTTCCCCGAATATTAAAGGTGACTCGTTTCGAATTAATCTTGCGGGAACCTGTCACGCCGCTCATGAAAACTTCTTCATTAGCGCCATCTAAACCTAAAGCGTCTGACAACTTAGAATCAAGTAGAGTAGTGGTAGACCCATCATCAAGTAAAGCGTATGTATGCACTTCCCCACCTGGGCCCGATAGAACTACGGGCACAATTTTCAGTAAAACTCTATAAGAACTTTTATCTTTCACTGAAAAAGAGGTCGCATTACAAGCGTTGTCGGTTGAGGTGGCAGGTTGTACGCAAACTTCTTGGTCGGAAATCATACCACGATTACGATTGTCGTTGATACTGACGTTATGTGAAGGTGAATTTTTTGTGACAGATGGCAATGAATTACGGGTGACAACTGACGTTGGAATGTTTTGATGATTCTGACACTGACGATTCGTGGAATTATTTTCGTTGGAATGCGATGAATCTGAATGCAGTAAATGGTGATGATTCAAACTACATTTGTTGCATGATTTCGCTCTGCAGGTTCGCCAATTATGCTTGCCTTTACGGAAACACTTGGGACAAATGTTGGATTGACGAACCCACGACCAACGTTCGTCGATGGAAAGAAATAAAAACTGAGGACATGATTTGATGCTGTGGTTCGACTGACAATACAAACACTTAGGTGAAGCTATAGAGTTTGCGTGCACCCGATGAAACGCCGGCTGGGTCTTCGGCCTGTCCGTGACAAGAGCAGCGCCGCCACTCAATAAAGGGCTGGGGCTAAAGCGAGCATGTTTGCTAGCTTCCTGCTCCAGGAACGTCGCCAACAACTCCAACATCGGTGTCTGGGGGTCAAAATTTTTATCTGCGAAGTCCAACCACTTGTCCTGCAAATTAAAAGTTAGTTTCGCCAACAGAGTATGTACAATTTCCGGTGAATAAATGTATTCATTCTTATTAAGTTGTTTAATTATACTTAAGCAAGATTGTACTTTTGATGCGAATGTGAAAATTTCGTTAGGGTTTCGTAATTTCGGTAGGGCGCGCACCATAGCAATCTCGTTGAGAACGATTTGCTCTGGGCGCGCAAAACGAAGCTCTAACGCCTTTAAAACCAAATCAGGCTCATCCGACGACAACAGCAAGGTCCTCACTGCCTCGCGCGCCACGCCACATACGGCTTTACACAGTCGCGCCATATTTTCTTTGGCAGAAAAGGAAGACCTCGTGTCGTCGAAACTCCTCTTAAACGGGAGCCACTCTGTGACGTCCCCTGAAAAATTGACAATATCAATATTCATTATCGAACGGGCGCTGTTGTTCTGCGCTAGTAGCGTTATCGCGTTCGCTAACTGGATAATCTCCGACGCTGGCACTTCGTCTCTAGGTTTCGCGCTCGGTGCTTCACTATGTGGAAATTCGCGTTGCACCTTCGCAGATGCCGATACGCCCTCCCCGATCGGGTGCATAGCACGGGCGACCTTCTCCTGCGTGGTGCTGTGCACATTCTCGCAATGTGATAACACAAGTTTTGGTACCTGAGATACAACGCATGGCGACCGTAATCGGTCGCACCTCGGTGATAGGTGGGTCGGAGATTGGCGATCCATGAGCCGGGATGCTGACCCTTCAGCGCTGCGGGCTTTGCCAACCCACTCCGCCGTGCGCTCCATGGAAGCCGCAGTTGTTCCTACCAGTGCCTCCTCTGCCTCAACGGCAGCTGTCTCTGCTTCAAGCTCCGCGCGCGCAGCCGCCTCCTCTGCCATCACTGCGTGCTGTGTTAGCTCCGCGATCTTGCGCGAAGGACCAGGATGTCGAGGACAGCAAAGGAAACGGCGGTTGAAAGGGGAAAAGGAAGATATAATAGCAGATAAAAGGAAACACATTTACAATAGGCAAAGGAAGGCAATATGACAAGAATAGAGTAAAGAGACAAAACCACAGTATAGGTATTTACATACTAATTACAGAGTAAAATATAAGTCTATACATGGGTGGGCCTGTCCTTGACATAGCCCTCCTCGTAAACGAAGTTTACTTAATTTAGCCAAGGACAGACCCTTCGTCTTAAAACAAACTCATTCTTGAAAAACAACAAAAAAGAAAACCTTAATTAAAAACAAAAAATCTAGACGCTTAGTCTAACTAATTTCCTAACCGGACGTCTCAACGTGCCGCCTACTGTGCGCACGTCCGCTACTCGCACAATTCCGTCTCGACCAGGGTAGACTCTGTCAACTCTTCCTTTAGGCCATACACCACGCGGCAGGTTGGCATCACATATAAGGACAAGGTCACCGGTTTCTAGGTTTGTCGCAGCAGCACCCGCATCCCTTCTTGGGTTCAAAATCGGAAGATACTCGCGAACCCAGCGCTGCCAAAAATGGTCAGCCAATCTGACGGCCTTCTTCCAATTCGCTCGTCGCACCAGGTCGCTGTCATCAAGGTTATCTGGGCGAGGGAGTGGAGAAGACTGGCCAATGAGAAAGTGGTTAGGCGTAAGAGCTGGCGCGTCTCGCGGTTCTACAGGAACATGGGTCATCGGCCGAGAATTGACTATACCTTCGGCCTCCAACAAAAGCGTGTGGAACACTTCTTCGCGAGGAGCCCTTTCTTTTAGGGTAGCGGATAGGGTTCGCTTGACGCATCCCACAAGTCTCTCCCACACTCCCCCCATGAAAGGCGCTGAAGGCGGAAGAAAATGCCACTCTATCTGCTGATTGCTCATGAAGTCTGAGATGGCTGGTTGGTGCGTCTGCCACTCCCGCTGGATCTCGCGATTGGCTCCAACAAAAGATGTTCCATTGTCTGAAAAGATTTGCTGAGGACATCCTCGCCTGGACATAAACCGACGCAGAGCCATGATAGCAGAGTCGGCTGACAAACTTCCCACCACCTCCAAATGAACTGCTCGGGTGGAGAAGCAGGTGAAGAGTGCGACCCAACGTTTCTCTCGGCGCCTCCCCACAGCGACTTCGACGGGCCCAAAGTAGTCCAAACCGGTGATGGAGAAAGGACGCTGATGGTGAAGAAGTCGTTCTTCAGGCAAGTTTCCGACTGGAGGGACGGACGCTGTGGCTCTCTTATTCCTGCAGACTTGGCAGGCTGCAGCGACTGTTCTGACGGTAGGCCGGAGACGGATTATCCAGTAACGCTGGCGAAGCTCGTTCACGACCATCTCTCGACCAGCGTGTCCTGCCCAGACGTGGTAATGATGGACGATGAGGCGGGTTACATGATCTGATCCGTTCAAAATGACAGGCTGTTTCACATCCTCCGCGACGTCGCTCGCAGCATCAATTCGACCGTGCAGACGATACAGGCCTAGGCTATCTTGTTTAGCTTGCAAGTGCTCAAAACAACTCACACTGAGGTTTTCTTGCTGGCTTTGTCGCAAAATGTGCAATTCAGCGCTCTTCATGTCAGCGGCTAGTAGCGGACGCGGCCCTCCTCGCTGGCGAGGACGTTTAGAAAAAGCCTTCTCACGAAGGAGACGCAAAAATTGATGGGCTCGTGCGGTAGCACGTAATAACCTAATCCACGAACTAAACAGTTTACAATTAGGATGTACAAGATTAAAAATAATCGTAGGAGTCAATGTAACAAACGTTTTAATTTCTACAGAATTGCTTGGCTCGGCAGGGAATTTTAATTGATTACGTAACAAAATATCGGGTCCCTGCAGCCACCTGCTTAACGATTCAACACCAGTTGACGCGACACGAGTGGCGTCATCAGCCACATTAAGCTCGGTTGGAATCCAAAACCATTCGTGAGCCTGAGTCAGCTCAGCAATTTCGCCTATCCGATTCCGCACAAAAGTATTTGAATCGCCAACAGCATTCCGAATCCAAGCAAGGACGGTTTGTGAGTCGCACCAAAAGAATCTTTTGGAGGGCTTAATACGGTGCTGCTCACAAATCGTAGTAGCTAGTCTAACTCCTAACAACGCGGCTTGCAATTCGAGTCGTGGCACTGAAGTCGGCTTCAGCGGCGCGACCCGAGATTTGCCCATTATAAAGGCAACTTTCACGGAACCGTCCGCAAAAATAAATCGCCAGTACGAAACGCAGGCGTAAGCTTGGTTGCTCGCATCTGAAAACGTATGCAGTTCGCAAGCAACGGGACCAACGGTATCGGTATAGCAGCGTGGAATCGAAAGAGATCCTAAAGACGCCACGCTGTTGTACCACTCTCCCCATCGCGATCGTTCGGCAGAGGGCAAAACATCATCCCATTCCCGAACCAATTGCCAAGTGCGTTGGAAAAGAATCTTTCCCGTAGTAATGATGGGAGCTAAAAAACCTAAAGGGTCAAATATTTTCATCAGATCTCGCAGCGCTTGACGTTTCGTCAACGCTTCGAGGTCAGGTGAACAGAAATTGATTTTGAAAATAAAACGGTCAGCGTGAGGGACCCAATGCAAACCTAAAACGCGCATGCCTACCCCCTCGAAATTCAAATCGACCTCTCGAATTTCCTCTTTGACTAAGCTTGGCGGCAGCAGTTTAAGAGCATCTGGATTATTGGACACCCACGACCGCATTTCAAAGCCACATTGACTGTGGACATGAACGATGTCAGCAGCCACCCTAGCTGCGTCTTCTACACTATCATAGCTGCCAAGATAGTCATCCATATAGTGACATTCTACTATATCTCTAGATGCTTCAGGATACTTAGACTCAAACTCTCTCGCGTTTCTGTTTTTTATATAAATGGCAATAAAAGGAGAACACGATGCACCGAAAATTAGTGATGTCATTCTAAACTCTCTTACAGGATCCTCAAAATCTGAGCGCCAGAGGTATCTTTGGCAATCCAAATCTTCTCTTCGAATTTTGATTTGCGGGAACATTTCCCTGATGTCGCCTGTCAAAGCGACTTGACCTTCGCGAAACTTCATCAAAACTCCTAGTAAAGATTGCAAAAGATCGGGCCCTGGCAATAAAAGAGAGTTTAGACAGACTCCATGGGTAAGAGCGGCTGCATCATGAACGATTCTAAGCTTACCTGGCTTATTGACATTGGTAACACCAAAATGTGGAAGGTACCAACGCTTGGTGTCGTCGTGCGATTTATGTGAGTCTGTGCATTCTTCCGCATAGCCTTTGTCTACGTATGCTTGAATATTTTTCGTATAAAGATCAGCATAAACGCTATCGCGCCTAAAACGCCTCAAAAGAGAATTAAGCCGGCTGAGAGCCAGGTGGTAGCTATCAGGCCAACGAGGATTGTCTTCTCGCCATGGCAAACCAACCTCGAACCTACCATTTGGCAGACGGCGCGTTGTTTCTTCCACAATTCTGACAGCTCTCTGCTCTTGGGTGGTATAGGGTTGCTGATGTCTAATTCCAATCGACTCTACTTTATAATAGTCCCTAATGAGCGAGTTAAGCTCTTCGTCACTGTCGGTGACGAGACAATGATTAAGAGTTGGTATGTTCTTGCTGAATTTTGGCTGGCAACCGTATATCACCCAGCCAAGTGCAGTGCGTATCGCAGCGGGTTGAGACGGCGATGAACCAAACCGGTTCTCTAAGCTAACCAGTAAGTGCCAGTCACAAATACCAATAAGAACTCGAGGAGTAGCTTGCTCAAACGACAACCCATCTGCGATGTCACTGAGGTAACTGTAAGAGGAAAAATCTTCTCTGCGCACTGACTGGCTAGCCAGAGACAGGTCAGTGCGCAGAGAAGATTTTTCCTCTTACAGAGGAGGCGGCTGCGCGCGCGGAGCTTGAAGCAGAGACAGCTGCCGTTGAGGCAGAGGAGGCACTGGTAGGAACAACTGCGGCTTCCATGGAGCGCACGGCGGAGTGGGTTGGCAAAGCCCGCAGCGCCGAAGGGTCACCATCCCGGCTCATGGATCGCCAATCTCCGACCCACCTATCACCGAGGTGCGACCGATTACGGTCGCCATGCGTTGTATCTCAGGTACCAAAACTTGTGTTATCACATTGCGAGAATGTGCACAGCACCACGCAGGAGAAGGTCGCCCGTGCTATGCACCCGATCGGGGAGGGCGTATCGGCATCTGCGAAGGTGCAACGCGAATTTCCACATAGTGAAGCACCGAGCGCGAAACCTAGAGACGAAGTGCCAGCGTCGGAGATTATCCAGTTAGCGAACGCGATAACGCTACTAGCGCAAAACAACAGTGCCCGTTCGATAGTGAATATTGATATTGTCAATTTTTCAGGGGACGTCACAGAGTGGCTCCCGTTTAAGAGGAGTTTCGACGACACGAGGTCTTCCTTTTCTGCCAAAGAAAATATGGCGCGACTGCGTAAAGCCGTATGTGGCGTGGCGCGCGAGGCAGTGAGGACCTTGCTGTTGTCGTCGGACGAGCCTGATTTGGTTTTAAAAGCGTTAGAGCTTCGTTTTGCGCGCCCAGAGCAAATCGTTCTCAACGAGATTGCTATGGTGCGCGCCCTACCGAAATTACGAAACCCTAACGAAATTTTCACATTCGCATCAAAAGTACAATCTTGCTTAAGTATAATTAAACAACTTAATAAGAATGAATACATTTATTCACCGGAAATTGTACATACTCTGTTGGCGAAACTAACTTTTAATTTGCAGGACAAGTGGTTGGACTTCGCAGATAAAAATTTTGACCCCCAGACACCGATGTTGGAGTTGTTGGCGACGTTCCTGGAGCAGGAAGCTAGCAAACATGCTCGCTTTAGCCCCAGCCCTTTATTGAGTGGCGGCGCTGCTCTTGTCACGGACAGGCCGAAGACCCAGCCGGCGTTTCATCGGGTGCACGCAAACTCTATAGCTTCACCTAAGTGTTTGTATTGTCATTCGAACCACAGCATCAAATCATGTCCTCAGTTTTCATTACTTTCCATCGACGAACGTTGGTCGTGGGTTCGTCAATCCAACATTTGTCCCAAGTGTTTCCGTAAAGGCAAGCATAATTGGCGAACCTGCAGAGCGAAATCATGCAACAAATGTAGTTTGAATCATCACCATTTACTGCATTCAGATTCATCGCATTCCAACGAAAATAATTCCACGAATCGTCAGTGTCAGAATCATCAAAACATTCCAACGTCAGTTGTCACCCGTAATTCATTGCCATCTGTCACAAAAAATTCACCTTCACATAACGTCAGTATCAACGACAATCGTAATCGTGGTATGATTTCCGACCAAGAAGTTTGCGTACAACCTGCCACCTCAACCGACAACGCTTGTAATGCGACCTCTTTTTCAGTGAAAGATAAAAGTTCTTATAGAGTTTTACTGAAAATTGTGCCCGTAGTACTATCGGGCCCAGGTGGGGAAGTGCATACATACGCTTTACTTGATGATGGGTCTACCACTACTCTACTTGATTCTAAGTTGTCAGACGCTTTAGGTTTAGATGGCGCTAATGAAGAAGTTTTCATGAGCGGCGTGACAGGTTCCCGCAAGATTAATTCGAAGCGAGTCACCTTTAATATTCGGGGAAGAAATACTTCGGAAGTTTTTAACATTAGTGATGCGCGAACTGTGCCTGACCTGTCTCTGGCTAGCCAGTCAGTGCGCAGAGAAGATTTTTCCTCATACAGTTACCTCAGTGACATCGCGGATGAGTTGTCATTTGAGCAAGCTACTCCTCGAGTTCTTATTGGTATTTGTGACTGGCACCTACTGGCTAGCTTAGAGAACCGGTTTGGTTCATCGCCCTCTCAACCCGCTGCGATACGCACTGCACTTGGCTGGGTGATATACGGTTGCCAGCCAAAATTCAGCAAGAACATACCAACTCTTAATCATTGTCTCGTTACCGACAGTGACGAAGAGCTGAATTCTCTCATTAGGGACTATTATAAATTAGAATCGATTGGAATTAGACATCAGCAACCCTATACCACCCAAGAGAAGAGAGCTGTCAGAATTGTGGAAGAAACAACGCGCCGTCTGCCAAATGGTAGGTTTGAGGTTGGTTTGCCATGGCGAGAAGACAATCCTCGTTTGCCTGATAGCTACCACCTGGCTCTCAGCCGGCTTAATTCACTTTTGAGGCGTTTTAGGCGCGATAGCGATTATGTTGATCTCTATACGAAAAATATTCAAGCATACGTAGACAAAGGCTATGCGGAAGAATGCACAGACTCACATAAATCGCACGACGACACCAAGCGTTGGTACCTTCCACATTTTGGTGTTACCAATGTCAATAAGCCAGGTAAGCTTAGAATCGTTCATGATGCAGCCGCTCTTACCCATGGAGTCTGTCTAAACTCTCTTTTACTGCCGGGGCCCGATCTTTTGCAATCTTTAATGTGGCTGATGACGCCACTCGTGTCGCGTTAACTGGTGTTGAATCGTTAAGCAGGTGGCTGCAGGGACCCGATATTTTGTTACGTAATCAATTAGAATTCCCTGTCGAGCCAAGCAATTCTGTAGAAATTAAAACGTTTGTTACATTGACTCCTACGATAATTTTTAATCTTGTACATCCTAATTGTAAACTGTTTAGTTCGTGGATTAGGTTATTACGTGCTACCGCACGAGCCCATCAATTTTTGCGTCTCCTTCGTGAGAAGGCTTTTTCTAAACGTCCTCGCCAGCGAGGAGGGCCGCGTCCGCTACTAGCCGCTGACATGAAGAGCGCTGAATTGCACATTTTGCGACAAAGCCAGCAAGAAAACCTCAGTGTGAGTTGTTTTGAGCACTTGCAAGCTAAACAAGATAGCCTAGGCCTGTATCGTCTGCACGGTCGAATTGATGCTGCGAGCGACGTCGCGGAGGATGTGAAACAGCCTGTCATTTTGAACGGATCAGATCATGTAACCCGCCTCATCGTCCATCATTACCACGTCTGGGCAGGACACGCTGGTCGAGAGATGGTCGTGAACGAGCTTCGCCAGCGTTACTGGATAATCCGTCTCCGGCCTACCGTCAGAACAGTCGCTGCAGCCTGCCAAGTCTGCAGGAATAAGAGAGCCACAGCGTCCGTCCCTCCAGTCGGAAACTTGCCTGAAGAACGACTTCTTCACCATCAGCGTCCTTTCTCCATCACCGGTTTGGACTACTTTGGGCCCGTCGAAGTCGCTGTGGGGAGGCGCCGAGAGAAACGTTGGGTCGCACTCTTCACCTGCTTCTCCACCCGAGCAGTTCATTTGGAGGTGGTGGGAAGTTTGTCAGCCGACTCTGCTATCATGGCTCTGCGTCGGTTTATGTCCAGGCGAGGATGTCCTCAGCAAATCTTTTCAGACAATGGAACATCTTTTGTTGGAGCCAATCGCGAGATCCAGCGGGAGTGGCAGACGCACCAACCAGCCATCTCAGACTTCATGAGCAATCAGCAGATAGAGTGGCATTTTCTTCCGCCTTCAGCGCCTTTCATGGGGGGAGTGTGGGAGAGACTTGTGGGATGCGTCAAGCGAACCCTATCCGCTACCCTAAAAGAAAGGGCTCCTCGCGAAGAAGTGTTCCACACGCTTTTGTTGGAGGCCGAAGGTATAGTCAATTCTCGGCCGATGACCCATGTTCCTGTAGAACCGCGAGACGCGCCAGCTCTTACGCCTAACCACTTTCTCATTGGCCAGTCTTCTCCACTCCCTCGCCCAGATAACCTTGATGACAGCGACCTGGTGCGACGAGCGAATTGGAAGAAGGCCGTCAGATTGGCTGACCATTTTTGGCAGCGCTGGGTTCGCGAGTATCTTCCGATTTTGAACCCAAGAAGGGATGCGGGTGCTGCTGCGACAAACCTAGAAACCGGTGACCTTGTCCTTATATGTGATGCCAACCTGCCGCGTGGTGTATGGCCTAAAGGAAGAGTTGACAGAGTCTACCCTGGTCGAGACGGAATTGTGCGAGTAGCGGACGTGCGCACAGTAGGCGGCACGTTGAGACGTCCGGTTAGGAAATTAGTTAGACTAAGCGTCTAGATTTTTTGTTTTTAATTAAGGTTTTCTTTTTTGTTGTTTTTCAAGAATGAGTTTGTTTTAAGACGAAGGGTCTGTCCTTGGCTAAATTAAGTAAACTTCGTTTACGAGGAGGGCTATGTCAAGGACAGGCCCACCCATGTATAGACTTATATTTTACTCTGTAATTAGTATGTAAATACCTATACTGTGGTTTTGTCTCTTTACTCTATTCTTGTCATATTGCCTTCCTTTGCCTATTGTAAATGTGTTTCCTTTTATCTGCTATTATATCTTCCTTTTCCCCTTTCAACCGCCGTTTCCTTTGCTGTCCTCGACATATGTCAAGGACAGGCCCACCCATGTATAGACTTATATTTTACTCTGTAATTAGTATGTAAATACCTATACTGTGGTTTTGTCTCTTTACTCTATTCTTGTCATATTGCCTTCCTTTGCCTATTGTAAATGTGTTTCCTTTTATCTGCTATTATATCTTCCTTTTCCCCTTTCAACCGCCGTTTCCTTTGCTGTCCTCGACATCCTGGTCCTTCGATCCATCGTTTCCTTTTTTGCAACTTCAGCACCTTTTCCAAATTCACTTTTCCGTTATGCTTACGAGAGCGCAAGCAGCAAAAGGGATGGCGGAACCCTCACCTTCTGAGGGGGGAGGAAAGGCAAGCTCTGTCGTGGCTTCCACCACGTCATCGCAGCGCGCGAGTCTTGTTGCGCGGCAAAAGGCTGCCGAAGCCAAATACAGGCGCAAGATCGCGGAGCTAACACAGCACGCAGTGATGGCAGAGGAGGCGGCTGCGCGCGCGGAGCTTGAAGCAGAGACAGCTGCCGTTGAGGCAGAGGAGGCACTGGTAGGAATAACTGCGGCTTCCATGGAGCGCACGGCGGAGTGGGTTGGCAAAGCCCGCAGCGCCGAAGGGTCACCATCCCGGCTCATGGATCGCCAATCTCCGTCCCACCTATCACCGAGGTGCGACCGATTACGGTCGCCATGCGTTGTATCTCAGGTACCAAAACTTGTGTTATCACATTGCGAGAATGTGTACAGCACCACGCAGGAGAAGGTCGCCCGTGCTATGCACCCGATCGGGGAGGGCGTATCGGCATCTGCGAAGGTGCAACGCGAATTTCCACATAGTGAAGCACCGAGCGCGAAACCTAGAGACGAAGTGCCAGCGTCGGAGATTATCCAGTTAGCGAACGCGATAACGCTACTAGCGCAAAACAACAGTGCCCGTTCGATAGTGAATATTGATATTGTCAATTTTTCAGGGGACGTCACAGAGTGGCTCCCGTTTAAGAGGAGTTTCGACGACACGAGGTCTTCCTTTTCTGCCAAAGAAAATATGGCGCGACTGCGTAAAGCCGTATGTGGCGTGGCGCGCGAGGCAGTGAGGACCTTGCTGTTGTCGTCGGATGAGCCTGATTTGGTTTTAAAGGCGTTAGAGCTTCGTTTTGCGCGCCCAGAGCAAATCGTTCTCAACGAGATTGCTATTGTGCGCGGCCTACCAAAAATACGAAACCCTAACGAAATTTTCACATTCGCATCAAAAGTACAATCTTGCTTATGTATAATTAAACAACTTAATAAGAATGAATACATTTATTCACCGGAAATTGTACATACTCTGTTGGCGAAACTAACTTTTAATTTGCAGGACAAGTGGTTGGACTTCGCAGATAAAAATTTTGACCCCCAGACACCGATGTTGGAGTTGTTGGCGACGTTCCTGGAGCAGGAAGCTAGCAAACATGCTCGCTTTAGCCCCAGCCCCTTATTGAGTGGCGGCGCTGCTTTTGTCACGGACAGGCCGAAGACCCAGCCGGCGTTTCATCGGGTGCACGCAAACTCTATAGCTTCACCTAAGTGTTTGTATTGTCAGTCAAACCACAGCATCAAATTACTGTGGTTTTGTCTCTTTACTCTATTCTTGTCATATTGCCTTCCTTTGCCTATTGTAAATGTGTTTCCTTTTGTCTGCTATTATATCTTCCTTTTCCCCTTTCAACCGCCGTTTCCTTTGCTGTCCTCGACATCCTGGTCCTTCGATCCATCTTTTCCTTTTTTGCAACTTCAGCACCTTTTCTAAATTTACTTTTCCGTTATGCTTACGAGAGCGCAAGCAGCAAAAGGGATGGCGGAACCCTCACCTTCTGAGGGGGGAGGAAAGGCAAGCTCTGTCGTGGCTTCCACCACGTCATCGCAGCGCGCGAGTCTTGTTGCGCGGCAAAAGGCTGCCGAAGCCAAATACAGGCGCAAGATCGCGGAGCTCACACAGCACGCAGTGATGGCAGAGGAGGCGGCTGCGCGCGCGGAGCTTGAAGCAGAGACAGCTGCCGTTGAGGCAGAGGAGGCACTGGTAGGAACAACTGCGGCTTCCATGGAGCGCACGGCGGAGTGGGTTGGCAAAGCCCGCAGCGCCGAAGGGTCACCATCCCGGCTCATGGATCGCCAATCTCCGACCCACCTATCACCGAGGTGCGACCGATTACGGTCGCCATGCGTTGTATCTCAGGTACCAAAACTTGTGTTATCACATTGCGAGAATGTGCACAGCACCACGCAGGAGAAGGTCGCCCGTGCTATGCACCCGATCGGGGAGGGCGTATCGGCATCTGCGAAGGTGCAACGCGAATTTCCACATAGTGAAGCACCGAGCGCGAAACCTAGAGACGAAGTGCCAGCGTCGGAGATTATCCAGTTAGCGAACGCGATAACGCTACTAGCGCAAAACAACAGTGCCCGTTCGATAGTGAATATTGATATTGTCAATTTTTCAGGGGACGTCACAGAGTGGCTCCCGTTTAAGAGGAGTTTCGACGACACGAGGTCTTCCTTTTCTGCCAAAGAAAATATGGCGCGACTGCGTAAAGCCGTATGTGGCGTGGCGCGCGAGGCAGTGAGGACCTTGCTGTTGTCGTCGGACGAGCCTGATTTGGTTTTAAAAGCGTTAGAGCTTCGTTTTGCGCGCCCAGAGCAAATCGTTCTCAACGAGATTGCTATGGTGCGCGCCCTACCGAAATTACGAAACCCTAACGAAATTTTCACATTCGCATCAAAAGTACAATCTTGCTTAAGTATAATTAAACAACTTAATAAGAATGAATACATTTATTCACCGGAAATTGTACATACTCTGTTGGCGAAACTAACTTTTAATTTGCAGGACAAGTGGTTGGACTTCGCAGATAAAAATTTTGACCCCCAGACACCGATGTTGGAGTTGTTGGCGACGTTCCTGGAGCAGGAAGCTAGCAAACATGCTCGCTTTAGCCCCAGCCCTTTATTGAGTGGCGGCGCTGCTCTTGTCACGGACAGGCCGAAGACCCAGCCGGCGTTTCATCGGGTGCACGCAAACTCTATAGCTTCACCTAAGTGTTTGTATTGTCAGTCGAACCACAGCATCAAATCATGTCCTCAGTTTTTATTTCTTTCCATCGACGAACGTTGGTCGTGGGTTCGTCAATCCAAGATTTGTCCCAAGTGTTTCCGTAAGGGCAAGCATAATTGGCGAACCTGCAGAGCGAAATCATGCAACAAATGTAGTTTGAATCATCACCATTTACTGCATTCAGATTCATCGCATTCCAACGAAAATAATTCCACGAATCGTCAGTGTCAGAATCATCAAAACATTCCAACGTCAGTTGTCACCCGTAATTCATTGCCATCTGTCACAAAAAATTCACCTTCACATAACGTCAGTATCAACGACAATCGTAATCGTGGTATGATTTCCGACCAAGAAGTTTGCGTACAACCTGCCACCTCAACCGACAACGCTTGTAATGCGACCTCTTTTTCAGTGAAAGATAAAAGTTCTTATAGAGTTTTACTGAAAATTGTGCCCGTAGTTCTATCGGGCCCAGGTGGGGAAGTGCATACATACGCTTTACTTGATGATGGGTCTACCACTACTCTACTTGATTCTAAGTTGTCAGACGCTTTAGGTTTAGATGGCGCTAATGAAGAAGTTTTCATGAGCGGCGTGACAGGTTCCCGCAAGATTAATTCGAAACGAGTCACCTTTAATATTCGGGGAAGAAATACTTCGGAAGTTTTTAACATTAGTGATGCGCGAACTGTGCCTGACCTGTCTCTGGCTAGCCAGTCAGTGCGCAGAGAAGATTTTTCCTCTTACAGTTACCTCAGTGACATCGCAGATGGGTTGTCGTTTGAGCAAGCTACTCCTCGAGTTCTTATTGGTATTTGTGACTGGCACTTACTGGTTAGCTTAGAGAACCGGTTTGGTTCATCGCCGTCTCAACCCGCTGCGATACGCACTGCACTTGGCTGGGTGATATACGGTTGCCAGCCAAAATTCAGCAAGAACATACCAACTCTTAATCATTGTCTCGTCACCGACAGTGACGAAGAGCTTAACTCGCTCATTAGGGACTATTATAAATTAGAGTCGATTGGAATTAGACATCAGCAACCCTATACCACCCAAGAGCAGAGAGCTGTCAGAATTGTGGAAGAAACAACGCGCCGTCTGCCAAATGGTAGGTTCGAGGTTGGTTTGCCATGGCGAGAAGACAATCCTCGTTGGCCTGATAGCTACCACCTGGCTCTCAGCCGGCTTAATTCTCTTTTGAGGCGTTTTAGGCGCGATAGCGTTTATGCTGATCTTTATACGAAAAATATTCAAGCATACGTAGACAAAGGCTATGCGGAAGAATGCACAGACTCACATAAATCGCACGACGACACCAAGCGTTGGTACCTTCCACATTTTGGTGTTACCAATGTCAATAAGCCAGGTAAGCTTAGAATCGTTCATGATGCAGCCGCTCTTACCCATGGAGTCTGTCTAAACTCTCTTTTATTGCCAGGGCCCGATCTTTTGCAATCTTTACTAGGAGTTTTGATGAAGTTTCGCGAAGGTCAAGTCGCTTTGACAGGCGACATCAGGGAAATGTTCCCGCAAATCAAAATTCGAAGAGAAGATTTGGATTGCCAAAGATACCTCTGGCGCTCAGATTTTGAGGATCCTGTAAGAGAGTTTAGAATGACATCACTAATTTTCGGTGCATCGTGTTCTCCTTTTATTGCCATTTATATAAAAAACAGAAACGCGAGAGAGTTTGAGTCTAAGTATCCTGAAGCATCTAGAGATATAGTAGAATGTCACTATATGGATGACTATCTTGGCAGCTATGATAGTGTAGAAGACGCAGCTAGGGTGGCTGCTGACATCGTTCATGTCCACAGTCAATGTGGCTTTGAAATGCGGTCGTGGGTGTCCAATAATACAGAGGCTCTTAAACTGCTGCCGCCGAGCTTAGTCAAAGAGGAAATTCAAGAGGTCGATTTGAATTTCGAGGGGGTAGGCATGCGCGTTTTAGGTTTGCATTGGGTCCCTCACGCTGACCGTTTTATTTTCAAAATCAATTTCTGTTCACCTGACCTCGAAGCGTTGACGAAACGTCAAGCGCTGCGAGATCTGATGAAAATATTTGACCCTTTAGGTTTCTTAGCTCCCATCATTACTACGGGAAAGATTCTTTTCCAACGCACTTGGCAATTGGTTCGGGAATGGGATGATGTTTTGCCCTCTGCCGAACGATCGCGATGGGGAGAGTGGTACAACAGCGTGGCGTCTTTAGGATCTCTTTCGATTCCACGCTGCTATACCGATACCGTTGGTCCCGTTGCTTGCGAACTGCATACGTTTTCAGATGCGAGCAACCAAGCTTACGCCTGCGTTTCGTACTGGCGATTTATTTTTGCGGACGGTTCCGTGAAAGTTGCCTTTATAATGGGCAAATCTCGGGTCGCGCCGCTGAAGCCGACTTCAGTGCCACGACTCGAATTGCAAGCCGCGTTGTTAGGAGTTAGACTAGCTACTACGATTTGTGAGCAGCACCGTATTAAGCCCTCCAAAAGATTCTTTTGGTGCGACTCACAAACCGTCCTTGCTTGGATTCGGAGTGCTGTTAGCGATTCAAATACTTTTGTGCGGAATCGGATAGGCGAAATTGCTGAGCTGACTCAGGCTCACGAATGGTTTTGGATTCCAACCGAGCTTAATGTGGCTGATGACGCCACTCGTGTCGCGTCAACTGGTGTTGAATCGTTAAGCAGGTGGCTGCAGGGACCCGATATTTTGTTACGTAATCAATTAAAATTCCCTGCCGAGCCAAGCAATTCTGTAGAAATTAAAACGTTTGTTACATTGACTCCTACGATTATTTTTAATCTTGTACATCCTAATTGTAAACTGTTTAGTTCGTGGATTAGGTTATTACGTGCTACCGCACGAGCCCATCAATTTTTGCGTCTCCTTCGTGAGAAGGCTTTTTCTAAACGTCCTCGCCAGCGAGGAGGGCCGCGTCCGCTACTAGCCGCTGACATGAAGAGCGCTGAATTGCACATTTTGCGACAAAGCCAGCAAGAAAACCTCAGTGTGAGTTGTTTTGAGCACTTGCAAGCTAAACAAGATAGCCTAGGCCTGTATCGTCTGCACGGTCGAATTGATGCTGCGAGCGACGTCGCGGAGGATGTGAAACAGCCTGTCATTTTGAACGGATCAGATCATGTAACCCGCCTCATCGTCCATCATTACCACGTCTGGGCAGGACACGCTGGTCGAGAGATGGTCGTGAACGAGCTTCGCCAGCGTTACTGGATAATCCGTCTCCGGCCTACCGTCAGAACAGTCGCTGCAGCCTGCCAAGTCTGCAGGAATAAGAGAGCCACAGCGTCCGTCCCTCCAGTCGGAAACTTGCCTGAAGAACGACTTCTTCACCATCAGCGTCCTTTCTCCATCACCGGTTTGGACTACTTTGGGCCCGTCGAAGTCGCTGTGGGGAGGCGCCGAGAGAAACGTTGGGTCGCACTCTTCACCTGCTTCTCCACCCGAGCAGTTCATTTGGAGGTGGTGGGAAGTTTGTCAGCCGACTCTGCTATCATGGCTCTGCGTCGGTTTATGTCCAGGCGAGGATGTCCTCAGCAAATCTTTTCAGACAATGGAACATCTTTTGTTGGAGCCAATCGCGAGATCCAGCGGGAGTGGCAGACGCACCAACCAGCCATCTCAGACTTCATGAGCAATCAGCAGATAGAGTGGCATTTTCTTCCGCCTTCAGCGCCTTTCATGGGGGGAGTGTGGGAGAGACTTGTGGGATGCGTCAAGCGAACCCTATCCGCTACCCTAAAAGAAAGGGCTCCTCGCGAAGAAGTGTTCCACACGCTTTTGTTGGAGGCCGAAGGTATAGTCAATTCTCGGCCGATGACCCATGTTCCTGTAGAACCGCGAGACGCGCCAGCTCTTACGCCTAACCACTTTCTCATTGGCCAGTCTTCTCCACTCCCTCGCCCAGATAACCTTGATGACAGCGACCTGGTGCGACGAGCGAATTGGAAGAAGGCCGTCAGATTGGCTGACCATTTTTGGCAGCGCTGGGTTCGCGAGTATCTTCCGATTTTGAACCCAAGAAGGGATGCGGGTGCTGCTGCGACAAACCTAGAAACCGGTGACCTTGTCCTTATATGTGATGCCAACCTGCCGCGTGGTGTATGGCCTAAAGGAAGAGTTGACAGAGTCTACCCTGGTCGAGACGGAATTGTGCGAGTAGCGGACGTGCGCACAGTAGGCGGCACGTTGAGACGTCCGGTTAGGAAATTAGTTAGACTAAGCGTCTAGATTTTTTGTTTTTAATTAAGGTTTTCTTTTTTGTTGTTTTTCAAGAATGAGTTTGTTTTAAGACGAAGGGTCTGTCCTTGGCTAAATTAAGTAAACTTCGTTTACGAGGAGGGCTATGTCAAGGACAGGCCCACCCATGTATAGACTTATATTTTACTCTGTAATTAGTATGTAAATACCTATACTGTGGTTTTGTCTCTTTTCTCTATTCTTGTCATATTGCCTTCCTTTGCTATTGTAAATGTGTTTCCTTTTATCTGCCATTATATCTTCCTTTTCCCCTTTCAACCGCCGTTTCCTTTGCTGTCCTCGACATCCTGGTCCTTCGATCCATCTTTTCCTTTTTTGCAACTTCAGCACCTTTTCTAAATTTACTTTTCCGTTATGCTTACGAGAGCGCAAGCAGCAAAAGGGATGGCGGAACCCTCACCTTCTGAGGGGGGAGGAAAGGCAAGCTCTGTCGTGGCTTCCACCACGTCATCGCAGCGCGCGAGTCTTGTTGCGCGGCAAAAGGCTGCCGAAGCCAAATACAGGCGCAAGATCGCGGAGCTCACACAGCACGCAGTGATGGCAGAGGAGGCGGCTGCGCGCGCGGAGCTTGAAGCAGAGACAGCTGCCGTTGAGGCAGAGGAGGCACTGTTAGGAACAACTGCGGCTTCCATGGAGCGCACGGCGGAGTGGGTTGGCAAAGCCCGCAGCGCCGAAGGGTCACCATCCCGGCTCATGGATCGCCAATCTCCGACCCACCTATCACCGAGGTGCGACCGATTACGGTCGCCATGCGTTGTATCTCAGGTACCAAAACTTGTGTTATCACATTGCGAGAATGTGCACAGCACCACGCAGGAGAAGGTCGCCCGTGCTATGCACCCGATCGGGGAGGGCGTATCGGCATCTGCGAAGGTGCAACGCGAATTTCCACATAGTGAAGCACCGAGCGCGAAACCTAGAGACGAAGTGCCAGCGTCGGAGATTATCCAGTTAGCGAACGCGATAACGCTACTAGCGCAGAACAACAGCGCCCGTTCGATAATGAGTATTGATATTGTCAATTTTTCAGGGGACGTCACAGAGTGGCTCCCGTTTAAGAGGAGTTTCGACGACACGAGGTCTTCCTTTTCTGCCAAAGAAAATATGGCGCGACTGCGTAAAGCCGTATGTGGCGTGGCGCGCGAGGCAGTGAGGACCTTGCTGTTGTCGTCGGACGAGCCTGATTTGGTTTTAAAAGCGTTAGAGCTTCGTTTTGCGCGCCCAGAGCAAATCGTTCTCAACGAGATTGCTATGGTGCGCGCCCTACCGAAATTACGAAACCCTAACGAAATTTTCACATTCGCATCAAAAGTACAATCTTGCTTAAGTATAATTAAACAACTTAATAAGAATGAATACATTTATTCACCGGAAATTGTACATACTCTGTTGGCGAAACTAACTTTTAATTTGCAGGACAAGTGGTTGGACTTCGCAGATAAAAATTTTGACCCCCAGACACCGATGTTGGAGTTGTTGGCGACGTTCCTGGAGCAGGAAGCTAGCAAACATGCTCGCTTTAGCCCCAGCCCTTTATTGAGTGGCGGCGCTGCTCTTGTCACGGACAGGCCGAAGACCCAGCCGGCGTTTCATCGGGTGCACGCAAACTCTATAGCTTCACCTAAGTGTTTGTATTGTCAGTCGAACCACAGCATCAAATCATGTCCTCAGTTTTCATTGCTTTCCATCGACGAACGTTGGTCGTGGGTTCGTCAATCCAACATTTGTCCCAAGTGTTTCCGTAAAGGCAAGCATAATTGGCGAACCTGCAGAGCAAAATCATGCAACAAATGTAGTTTGAATCATCACCATTTACTGCATTCAGATTCATCGCATTCCAACGAAAATAATTCCACGAATCGTCAGTGTCAGAATTATCAAAACATTCCAACGTCAGTTGTCACCCGTAATTCATTGCCATCTGTCACAAAAGATTCGCCTTCACATAACGTCAGTATCAACGACAATCGTAATCGTGGTATGATTTCTGACCAAGAAGTTTGCGTACAACCTGCCACCTCAACCGACAACGCTTGTAATGCGACCTCTTTTTCAGTGAAAGATAAAAGTTCTTATAGAGTTTTATTGAAAATTGTGCCCGTAGTACTATCGGGCCCAGGTGGGGAAGTGCATACATACGCTTTACTTGATGATGGGTCTACCACTACTCTACTTGATTCTAAGTTGTCAGACGCTTTAGGTTTAGATGGCGCTAATGAAGAAGTTTTCATGAGCGGCGTGACAGGTTCCCGCAAGATTAATTCGAAACGAGTCACCTTTAATATTCGGGGAAGAAATACTTCGGAAGTTTTTAACATTAGTGATGCGCGAACTGTGCCTGACCTGTCTCTGGCTAGCCAGTCAGTGCGCAGAGAAGATTTTTCCTCTTACAGTTACCTCAGTGACATCGCAGATGGGTTGTCGTTTGAGCAAGCTACTCCTCGAGTTCTTATTGGTATTTGTGACTGGCACTTACTGGTTAGCTTAGAGAACCGGTTTGGTTCATCGCCGTCTCAACCCGCTGCGATACGCACTGCACTTGGCTGGGTGATATACGGTTGCCAGCCAAAATTCAGCAAGAACATACCAACTCTTAATCATTGTCTCGTCACCGACAGTGACGAAGAGCTTAACTCGCTCATTAGGGACTATTATAAAGTAGAGTCGATTGGAATTAGACATCAGCAACCCTATACCACCCAAGAGCAGAGAGCTGTCAGAATTGTGGAAGAAACAACGCGCCGTCTGCCAAATGGTAGGTTCGAGGTTGGTTTGCCATGGCGAGAAGACAATCCTCGTTGGCCTGATAGCTACCACCTGGCTCTCAGCCGGCTTAATTCTCTTTTGAGGCGTTTTAGGCGCGATAGCGTTTATGCTGATCTTTATACGAAAAATATTCAAGCATACGTAGACAAAGGCTATGCGGAAGAATGCACAGACTCACATAAATCGCACGACGACACCAAGCGTTGGTACCTTCCACATTTTGGTGTTACCAATGTCAATAAGCCAGGTAAGCTTAGAATCGTTCATGATGCAGCCGCTCTTACCCATGGAGTCTGTCTAAACTCTCTTTTATTGCCAGGGCCCGATCTTTTGCAATCTTTACTAGGAGTTTTGATGAAGTTTCGCGAAGGTCAAGTCGCTTTGACAGGCGACATCAGGGAAATGTTCCCGCAAATCAAAATTCGAAGAGAAGATTTGGATTGCCAAAGATACCTCTGGCGCTCAGAGGATCCTGTAAGAGAGTTTAGAATGACATCACTAATTTTCGGTGCATCGTGTTCTCCTTTTATTGCCATTTATATAAAAAACAGAAACGCGAGAGAGTTTGAGTCTAAGTATCCTGAAGCATCTAGAGATATAGTAGAATGTCACTATATGGATGACTATCTTGGCAGCTATGATAGTGTAGAAGACGCAGCTAGGGTGGCTGCTGACATCGTTCATGTCCACAGTCAATGTGGCTTTGAAATGCGGTCGTGGGTGTCCAATAATACAGAGGCTCTTAAACTGCTGCCGCCGAGCTTAGTCAAAGAGGAAATTCAAGAGGTCGATTTGAATTTCGAGGGGGTAGGCATGCGCGTTTTAGGTTTGCATTGGGTCCCTCACGCTGACCGTTTTATTTTCAAAATCAATTTCTGTTCACCTGACCTCGAAGCGTTGACGAAACGTCAAGCGCTGCGAGATCTGATGAAAATATTTGACCCTTTAGGTTTCTTAGCTCCCATCATTACTACGGGAAAGATTCTTTTCCAACGCACTTGGCAATTGGTTCGGGAATGGGATGATGTTTTGCCCTCTGCCGAACGATCGCGATGGGGAGAGTGGTACAACAGCGTGGCGTCTTTAGGATCTCTTTCGATTCCACGCTGCTATACCGATACCGTTGGTCCCGTTGCTTGCGAACTGCATACGTTTTCAGATGCGAGCAACCAAGCTTACGCCTGCGTTTCGTACTGGCGATTTATTTTTGCGGACGGTTCCGTGAAAGTTGCCTTTATAATGGGCAAATCTCGGGTCGCGCCGCTGAAGCCGACTTCAGTGCCACGACTCGAATTGCAAGCCGCGTTGTTAGGAGTTAGACTAGCTACTACGATTTGTGAGCAGCACCGTATTAAGCCCTCCAAAAGATTCTTTTGGTGCGACTCACAAACCGTCCTTGCTTGGATTCGGAGTGCTGTTAGCGATTCAAATACTTTTGTGCGGAATCGGATAGGCGAAATTGCTGAGCTGACTCAGGCTCACGAATGGTTTTGGATTCCAACCGAGCTTAATGTGGCTGATGACGCCACTCGTGTCGCGTCAACTGGTGTTGAATCGTTAAGCAGGTGGCTGCAGGGACCCGATATTTTGTTACGTAATCAATTAAAATTCCCTGCCGAGCCAAGCAATTCTGTAGAAATTAAAACGTTTGTTACATTGACTCCTACGATTATTTTTAATCTTGTACATCCTAATTGTAAACTGTTTAGTTCGTGGAATAGGTTATTACGTGCTACCGCACGAGCCCATCAATTTTTGCGTCTCCTTCGTGAGAAGGCTTTTTCTAAACGTCCTCGCCAGCGAGGAGGGCCGCGTCCGCTACTAGCCGCTGACATGAAGAGCGCTGAATTGCACATTTTGCGACAAAGCCAGCAAGAAAACCTCAGTGTGAGTTGTTTTGAGCACTTGCAAGCTAAACAAGATAGCCTAGGCCTGTATCGTCTGCACGGTCGAATTGATGCTGCGAGCGACGTCGCGGAGGATGTGAAACAGCCTGTCATTTTGAACGGATCAGATCATGTAACCCGCCTCATCGTCCATCATTACCACGTCTGGGCAGGACACGCTGGTCGAGAGATGGTCGTGAACGAGCTTCGCCAGCGTTACTGGATAATCCGTCTCCGGCCTACCGTCAGAACAGTCGCTGCAGCCTGCCAAGTCTGCAGGAATAAGAGAGCCACAGCGTCCGTCCCTCCAGTCGGAAACTTGCCTGAAGAACGACTTCTTCACCATCAGCGTCCTTTCTCCATCACCGGTTTGGACTACTTTGGGCCCGTCGAAGTCGCTGTGGGGAGGCGCCGAGAGAAACGTTGGGTCGCACTCTTCACCTGCTTCTCCACCCGAGCAGTTCATTTGGAGGTGGTGGGAAGTTTGTCAGCCGACTCTGCTATCATGGCTCTGCGTCGGTTTATGTCCAGGCGAGGATGTCCTCAGCAAATCTTTTCAGACAATGGAACATCTTTTGTTGGAGCCAATCGCGAGATCCAGCGGGAGTGGCAGACGCACCAACCAGCCATCTCAGACTTCATGAGCAATCAGCAGATAGAGTGGCATTTTCTTCCGCCTTCAGCGCCTTTCATGGGGGGAGTGTGGGAGAGACTTGTGGGATGCGTCAAGCGAACCCTATCCGCTACCCTAAAAGAAAGGGCTCCTCGCGAAGAAGTGTTCCACACGCTTTTGTTGGAGGCCGAAGGTATAGTCAATTCTCGGCCGATGACCCATGTTCCTGTAGAACCGCGAGACGCGCCAGCTCTTACGCCTAACCACTTTCTCATTGGCCAGTCTTCTCCACTCCCTCGCCCAGATAACCTTGATGACAGCGACCTGGTGCGACGAGCGAATTGGAAGAAGGCCGTCAGATTGGCTGACCATTTTTGGCAGCGCTGGGTTCGCGAGTATCTTCCGATTTTGAACCCAAGAAGGGATGCGGGTGCTGCTGCGACAAACCTAGAAACCGGTGACCTTGTCCTTATATGTGATGCCAACCTGCCGCGTGGTGTATGGCCTAAAGGAAGAGTTGACAGAGTCTACCCTGGTCGAGACGGAATTGTGCGAGTAGCGGACGTGCGCACAGTAGGCGGCACGTTGAGACGTCCGGTTAGGAAATTAGTTAGACTAAGCGTCTAGATTTTTTGTTTTTAATTAAGGTTTTCTTTTTTGTTGTTTTTCAAGAATGAGTTTGTTTTAAGACGAAGGGTCTGTCCTTGGCTAAATTAAGTAAACTTCGTTTACGAGGAGGGCTATGTCAAGGACAGGCCCACCCATGTATAGACTTATATTTTACTCTGTAATTAGTATGTAAATACCTATACTGTGGTTTTGTCTCTTTACTCTATTCTTGTCATATTGCCTTCCTTTGCCTATTGTAAATGTGTTTCCTTTTATCTGCTATTATATCTTCCTTTTCCCCTTTCAACCGCCGTTTCCTTTGCTGTCCTCGACAGACGGCCGTCCTGGTTTTGGAATGTCCCTATTCCAACCCGGCCATTCGAGTAGGTAGCCACAATAATATTGTGAGTCTCTATATGATCTAAACTAACAACTATATTCACAACTAAAACCACCTAGTCTAGTTCGATAATCGTACGGAAATTACAGCTATTGTAAGACTAATGAATTTCATTGTTTATCATTATTATTATTAATTTCATTGATTATTCTGTAATCTTATGGTGGAATAATAACTATTAAAACATAAAATTAAGTAAATACATAATAGTAGAAACAACAATGTTTTTGATTTCATTTTGAGAAAACTGTTGTCTGTAACATATTACATGGCAAGATCATTCATAGATTTATCATTATTGCTTATACAAAAGCATTCAAAGTGAAAATTATTACAATTACATACATCTTATAACTTCCCATGTATGTAAATAAACTCATTGAAATATATAGGTACTTTAGAGATTACGGATCAAGAAACTATAAAGAGTAGGATAGAGGAAATACATAGGTAGGTGATCCTCGGAAACATAATAATGACAATCCGCATGGATCATAACTATGGTTAAACAAGATGTATCCTGTTGTCAGATCTTAAACAGGTGCAAATGACATTGTAATATTAACGTTAGGTGCAAACGACAGAAACCTTATTGTTCTTCCAACAATGTGTCGTCTTGTATAAACTACATAATTTTAAGATATATATTAAATATTTTAAAAAACAAGAGTTATTCAATTACAACATAAAATTATTGACAAAATATGACAATTGCATATTTTATAATCACACAATGACAGTTATGTAAACAATAGACATTTATAAGTGATTTGCTTTTTTTTTGATAAATAGAACTTGATTATTTACAATATATGTCTAATTCCCCAGCATCGCACAAAGTAAAGGAAATGCTTAGTAGAAAGTGTAGCTGCCGGAGTAAACTGTGTAACACTAAAAAAATGAGGGTAATTATAAAAAGCTTAGTAACTACAGAAAACAATAGGTATTTTTCCTTTCACCAAATCAGACTCTAAAATCATAAATGCTTATAACTTGTTTTTTTTTGTTTTTATATAACAAAAACTATTATTAGACTGTGTTCTGTCAGAGCGTAACAAGTGAAGAAGACTTATTTATATAGTAGTATATAGTAACTATAAGTGAGCTTACTAAAGAGGTAGGTGAGGTTAATGTCATTTGCCTCACCGAAACATTTATTGTTCTTTCCTGTAAGAATTTGTTACAATTAGTTATAAAAGAAGTCAAACTTCATTAAATTGTAATGTCGGCAAACCTTTTCAATAAATAAATAAAGAATAATTCAGAACAACACCTTCATATACCCAACCATTAAGTTGCGGCAACCTGTTGTAGAAAGTAACAACGTAGGGATCGTTCATGTATATACTATTAAGAAATAGGACGCTTGAAATTCCGGTGGCCACTTTATACACTTTTGAATGATGTGCAGTAAATGTGCACTATAGTTAACATTTATAGAACTACTACAGAAATGTAGGATTTCTTAATATGAATAGAATCTTTACTGATACAACTGTCTATAAAACGAAATAAAAATATCATAGGCACTTTGCGGTGATTGGAACTTTAATAATTGTTGCTTGATAATATACAAACTATAAGACATAACTAGCCTTCTGTTTAATAGTAATAAAAATAAATAAATAATAAGCTAAGTATATAACATAAGCAACTTGAAAAATATCTGACTGGATTTAATCACCCAAAAGTAATATTAGAACGATTAAGTTACTGATCAAAACGTATGGAATATGAGTAAGGGAAACATAGAAACATTTAGAGAATTTATAAGTTCTCTATAATATAATGATGTACTTGGAAGACAAATTGCGGATATGGCCATCAGTCACTTTTGCAAGGCTATTCTGATGTTTTCCATAAGTCAGAATAAAATAAATAAATAAGTTAAAAATAAAGGGCTAACTAAATGTGTCTGAAGGTGCTACAAAGTCCTAAGTATCTAATATCTCGACTCACATTGTCAAATTAACCTTTTCATGTAAGTAATGTGTAAAGTATAGACTTTACACTTAGAAAATATATCTCAATCACAGAAGCACAATAATATGCGTTATATTACAAAGTCTAACGATGTATGAAAAGCAGCATCGTAAAATATTATTAGAAACGTAACCAGTACAAATATTGAATTATTGAATCATTGAAATTCTAATAAAGGCTAAATAGAATTAGTAAAATAATAAATTTTCATGTAGTAATCCAAATGACATTCGCAATGAATTTAATACATTTAATAAATATTGACGAGTAAAATTATCTTGATAATGATTACTAAAGACGATGCTATAACTGATATACAATTTCACAGGTCGACAGATAAAAAAAGGGAGTTTACAACATAATGATGGGCCTTGAAAGTACTTTACCTATGGGATATGATGGTATAACTAACCAAATGATAAAGGTAACGCTGTAGGGTTTATAGTCATCCCATTAGTACAAGTTATAGAATGTATAATTGTTCTCCAAGGTTATTTATTTCCCATCACTATTTGATAGAGTATTCGGTCATTGAGCCACTGTACCAAAGTGGACCGAAGGAAGAGTTAGTAATTATAGACGATTACCCTAAAATCAGTACTCTCAGAAGTATTTTGAAATAGTACTTGCAGACAAGTTATATAACTTTTCTAATACTAATACCTTTTTGAAATCAAGGATCCATAAAAAGATCCATAAAATTGGCTTGCTTACATCTTATTAAGATGATTTTAATATGAGGATGCATATTTTAAAGTAAAGTTATCTAAGGGACGATCGACAATGAGTGACGATCTTAAATATCTAAAAATAGGGGACATAAATTATTTGTCGGCGTACAGTATAAATAATGTGGGAGTACCACAAGAAAATGTATTAGGCCCTCCTACTTTTCTAATCTATATGAATGACTTTTTCTGACATAACAAAGCAGCAACGTATTCTTTTTGCCGATGGCACAACACTTATTATAAAAGGTTGTGAACTTGTGAGAATCTAAACTGAAAGAAGTCGCAATCACTATCCATGGCAGGTTATTAAATGGTTGAATAATAACAACCTAAAATAAATATAGATAAAACAAAATATATGACATTTAATTATAAACCATAATTTAAAGAAATAACTTCTACATTAATTATAATAACGAGAAAAGTTATGAAATAACCATGACAAAGTTCTTAGGTTAAATCGATGACGAGTGTGGTTGGAAAGTTTGATAGATTTGATGGTAAGCAAAATTGACAGACTCCTCTTTGGGTTAAGGTGAGTAAAAGAAACAGCATCCAAGACTGCAGCCTACCATGACTATGTAGCATTGGTGCTGCGTTATGGAATTATTTTATAGGATTACTCTGTTGATGTGGATAAAACCTTTAAATTACAAAAGAGATGCATTAGATATGCATGTGAGGCCGGTGACTTGGATTCTAACAAGCCCTTATCCTGGGACCTTGGTATTCTTTTTCTACTATATCAGAATACGTATTTAGGAATTGGCAATTTCTGCAATATAAAGGCTCCAGCACACCGGATGCGTAAGCGTATGCGTAAGCGTGCACGTAGACGTACCATGACGTTGTAATCTCTGAAACCTTATGAGACATGGCACACCGCTTGCGTAACGTACGCGTGCACGTAGACCGATGCGTAACCCTACGCATTGCAGCTCTCATGAGACAACCAGGCTGCGTACTTACGCAGAGCGGAACGCATTGATGACGTTGTACTCAATGGCATTCCCTATTGGACGTCACACCGAACAAATACGAACACGCACGTATCTGTCCTGCGCGTCACTACGCGCGTAACCACGCGCGTGACTACGCATCCAGTTGTATTTGTTTACAAATATTAGCGGTACTAACGGTAGTAAGTGGTGTTTTATTTTGTTTTTAAGTAATGAATAACGATATTAAAGAAAAACTAATTGAATTAGTGCGAAAAAATTAGTCCATTTACTCAATCTTCGTCTGACATCGCGCACTAGAGTCGCAAACATGGCTGCCGCAGCGGCTGGGTACGCAAGGGACAGGTTGCGTTGCGTGCCGCGTAGACGTATGCGTAACCCGGTGTGTCAGGGGGTTACGTGCGTAACTACGCGCGTGTACACGCACGCGTAACCACGCGCGTGTCTACGCATCCGGTGTGCCCAGGCCTTAAATGTAAATAAAGTTCTATTCATTGCTAAAATAACATTGCCAATTACCTATATGCGACGAAAATTCAAATGTTGTGTATACCATCTCAAAGGTTAACATTGTATTAAAAATATTTTTTTGGCAATACGTATTTATAATAAGTTGCCAGAAACCCTTAAGAACTTGTCATAACAAAATGGAGCAAAATACGTTGTTTCTGTTTATTATGGATAACGCAAACAACACACACCGTGAACTTATAGTTCTGAGCAGTATGTGTTCATAAAAGATCCGATCATTATAATATGGTAGGTCTAGCTAGATACGTTAAGGGAAAACTTCATTATAGCTTCTGAACGGCTACTACTATAGACAATAGCTTTTGTCCACTCCGCGTTCTTGCGTATGATACTGCCTGCACTTAGCGCATTGTTTTTTTTCTACAGTCACAGATTTATATGTTCAATGCATGCAGTCTATCCACAGACTACCAAATGAGGATAAGTCTGCGTTTTATTAAATATTTTTTTTTGTCTTTTGTGTTGTTTTTTTCTTTTGTCATTTTATTTTACTTCTTATTTTATTATATAGCTACATGGCTACACAGTAATATAATAGCTACAGCTACATTCTTGTAGCTCTTAAGATTCACTCAAATTAAGAATTTAAAATCAAATGATAAATCATTGAAATGTTATTAAGTTGTTACAAGAAAACATCTCTGATTTGGAAAGTTTTAAACGAAACACTTTACCACAGCTAATTATTTGGAACAATATTATGTGACAAGTTTCCTAATCCAAAGATTCCCATCAATACGTTTGATTACCAAGTCCAGCTTGTACGGCCGTTTGGCCATCCTTCAGAAACAGTTGGATTCTAACAGATAAAAATGTACTCACTACTACCTATACAGTAAATGATTTCTCAAATTATAAATTTTGTAGTTTATACCGATTATTTATACTGAAATTTTCTTATATTATTATTCTGACATTTTATTGTAGTATGAATCCTTTCGGAACGTTCAATCCGTTTCCCAAAACATCCGATCCAAAATCATAGTTTCCTAAAACAGTCGTTTGACTAAGTTTATTTCGATTTATTTATTATGTGTAACATGTAAGTTATAATTTTGTGAGAATTAATTAAATAATCAAGAAGTTACCACTTTTTAAGTTGATTTAAGTTTCTACACCAAAATAACAGTAGAATGTGAGGATTATAATTTCATATTACAAAACATCAACTGTATTGACCATATTCAGATAAATAAAGAATTTATGTTAAATTAAGATGATTATAAGGATATTCTAGTATTTCAACTATATCCTTATAAATCTCTTATTTTTAGGTTTTTATTTCTACAATATATTCGAAAATTATATTTGTGTCGTATACAAATGAGTGTGTTGTATACCTATGTCATTGTCATCACATGTCAACATGTGTTGTATAGATATTTAAGTCAAATAAACATTCACTTTTACCTATATATTAGGTAAAAGGATTTAAATAATAATTTATTATATGAGTGTGTCCTGATTTCACTTAAATAGGACATTTAGCTGTCAGAAAGAAACAAAGGTACCAATTGGAAATCAGCTTAGGGTCTCTTGAATTGAAAACTATTTCTAATGTTTTGTTTTCTTTCTTGAGATGTCTAACTTGAAACCCCTTTTTATTTTACTGAAGTTACTACTTACACATTCATATTTCTATTCAAAACAACCCAAATGTAAGCTTATAGTAAATGTCGCTAGACTTATCACTACATATGGTATTATATTTCACGATACATGCAAAGCACTACACAATAAGTAGTATCTTTGTTAATAAAGAGAATGAGCATGTAGCGGCATCTAGCGTACCGTCGCACATACCAACACATGGTTGCACCAAGATTCATCACTATGTGACTAGTCGGCGCTAGTGTCGTATAAACACAAAAATTAGTAAGGAATAGCACCTCGTAGTATGGAGAAACAAATGGAGTAACCTACATCTCGCCAACGGAGTTATGTCAGCGAAGCAGCATATATAAAGCACAGCGTGACCATTGACCACCACATTAGCGATGGGCCAACTCGGTTTATTTCCAACTCGAGTCAACCCGTTTAAAAACACGCGTAACTCGGTTTCAACTCGAGTTAGCCAACCCGAGTTGGCTCGCGGGTCGACCCGCTACGACCCGCGAGCTAACTCGGAAATTCGCGTAACTCGGTTTCAATTAAACTCGAGTTAGCCAACCCGAGTTAACTAGCGGGTTGACCCGTTAACCAACTCGGGTTGGCTAACTCGAGTTGGATTGAAACTGAGTTACGCGAATTTCCGTAGCTGTAAGCGAGTCGGAGGGAGTTGCCTAATCGGTTCGGAATCGACCACAGATGGTCAGCAGCTGTGGAGACCTTTACCTTTTTGTTCAAAGATTAGATACTAGCTAAGTAGGTTAGGTTGTTTTAATTTGTTTATGACGATATTGTGATTTTGTTTGGAATTTGGGTAGGTAAGGTTAGATAAATACTTCCCAAACCGTTGATTTCTTTTTCCGACTGGATGACACTGTCTCAAAGTTTAACACGTCACAAAACACACATTCAACACACTTACGAAGTAAAAAGACCTTATAAAAACCGAACTTTAATATTTTTCTATCCAAACATTAAAGAAACAAAACAAGTAAACAGTAAAATATAAAAATTCACCGGTAGTAAGAAAACAGAACTTCGGGAGCTACGGGTAAACTCGAATAAGATCGGCCAACTCCGCCGCCGGGCCGGGCTGAGCATGGCAGCGGCGGCGGAAGCGAAGGTACACATCTCGAGTTCTTAACGGGCTTACTCGAGTTCTTAACGGGCTGACTCGAGTTGACCCGATACAACTGCAACTCGAGTCAACCCGGGTCGGAACTCGAGTTAGCCCATCACTACACCACATTAAGTAGCTCATTTCACTGGTTGGATCAATGCATTAATCGATCTTTCAGCTCACTAAAGCCAACATCAGATGCTTCATAGAGGAAAACATTGTTAATATAGCTCATAAAGTGTTTTAACGTTACTAATCTTATAGAGATGTAAATATGATTTTCATTTTATATATATATATATATTTCTTAATTAGCATTGATCCTGTATAAACAGGTGATCACTACATTAAGCAGCATATCTCACTATGCGGATCACCACCTACATTAAGCAGCATATTTCCTGTTTAAATAGAGTGATCACCACATCAAGTAGCATATTTCACAATATGAATCACTACAATAAGTAGCATATTTCCTGTATCAATAATAAAAATAGAAATAATAAAATGTTTATTTATTTTCCCTTCACAAATAATAGAAGTTAAGTCTAGTGGCAACCAAGCTACCACAAAGGTTTCTATAGTTGTGAGGGACTGGGGCTCAAAATAGGTTTTAGAATAAAAATCTATGTTACAGTTCGTCAGGCCCACCCACAGACAATAGTTTTGCCTATAATTATGTAAGCTTGATTTGATACACCTAGTTCAAGACGGCAAAATTAAGCATAGTATCGCAGGTTAAACATGTAAACTAAATTGCAGCAGATAACCCAAAGCTTAATTTAAAATAGTATAAAAACAACATTTATTATTGCATTAAATTATGCTTACAAACTTATAAATGGAGTGATCACTACAGTCATTAAGTAGCATATTTCACAAGTGGATCACTACATTCAGTAGCATATTCCTTGTATAATTAGAATGATCACTACATTATGTAGCATATTACCTGTATAAGTAGAGTGATCACTACATTAAGTAGGATATTTCACTATGCGGATCACTACATTGAGTAGCATATTTCCTGTACAAATAGAGTGATCACTACATTAAGTAGGATATTTCACTATGTGGATCACTACATTGAGTAGCATATTTCCTGTATAAATAGAGTGATCACTACATTAAGTAGGATATTTCACTATGTGGATCACTACATTGAGTAGCATATTTCCTGTATAAATAGAGTGATCACTACATTAAGTAGGATATTTCACTGGGTGGATCACTACATTCAGTAGCATATTTCCTGTATAGGCGGAGTGATCACTACATTAAGTAGGATATTTCACTGGGTGGATCACTACATTCAGTAGCATATTTCCTGTATAGGCGGAGTGATCACTACGTTGAGTAGAGTAGTGTTTAGGCGCACTTGGTCCACTTCTCATTTGGTCCACTTGCCGAAAAAACACCTCTTTCGCATTTGGTCCATTTCCCAGAATATCCGTTTCGCATTTAGTCCATTTCGCGGAACGTCCATTTTGCATTTGGTCCATTTCGTGGAACGTATATTTCACTGGATGACTGGTAAAGAATACTATTAACATTAAGCCCGCCTTTTGTACCATTATATTGTACAATAAAGACAATTAAATCAATAAAAGTAAGAATTATTAAGCAATAAAAGAAAGTAGTATCCCACCGAATAACTAATTTGGAAATTGTGAGAAAATGTCTTCAAAATAATTCCACAAGATAAGTTAATTCATGGTTAGAATTATACTTCCTGATATCTAATGTAGGTACTACCATTATGGATGAAATTAATCTGTTACTTTATGTTTACTTTCTCAAGAGGTAAATTTAATTAATAATTCTTTCATTAAAATTATTTTTTCTCTGTAATTTTGTATCCTACTTTAATTTCTTCTGAGGGAATATTTTCAAATTCTGAGCAGATACTAGTATTAATTCGTAAAATTAGATACTATTAGCAGTAAGTAGCACTTTAAAGTATTGTGCGAATCATGAAAAAATATATGTATAAAGCAATATCGCCTATAATAGTCTACAGCTACAAAGTTGTACAATTATTATCTATGTAGATTCTAATGTACTTATGTACACCAGAAAATACTGTCATAATTACCGACAAGAAAACTTATAATTTTGTAGTCAACAAGTCAGTGGTTATTCCACTATAACACAGTGAGTTTTTGTAGTAAGCAATTGATAACCTACTAGTTTTATCTTAGAGGCATCTTAAGTAAGTATTGTTTCACAGCAATGTAAAGGTTACAATTTCATGCACTAATACTTAGGCCGCAGACTAATAAGCGCTTACTCCTAACAAGTATTACTATACTATTTTAAGAAGTTTTAAAGTTAAACTTTAAAGTCTTTCTTTATTATGTCGAAGGTAAATACTGGATTTTAACCGTAGAAATTGTAAGTTCTACAAATAACTCATGCATTTCTAAATTCAATGGGTTGTGTTGGCTTTAAATATTGTATTTATGTGACTTTTTATATTGGGCAGCTCAATTTGAGCCAGCCTAAAGAAACTAGCTTAATTGTATTTAAGAAACATACCTGTGGGCCAAGATGTTGGTTCCCGCTTCTGAAATTATTGACGTACTCACTTTTGAAGCATACAATTTGTTTAGTTTGATTAGAGGATCCGATAATAAACTGTTTTGATCATTCTGTTCAAGTATACACTTTCCGTTTTCATATCTTGTTTTTTCACTCGCCAGACAGCCACACGACCGCTAAAATAGTCGTCCTACCCTCCTGTTGACTGCCTCGATATTGCCATACGCCCGTGTTGCCATATTTCAAAGTCAACAAATCGACTAATAATTTCCAATTTAAAAATAATCTGTGAAAATAAAATACAAATTAAGCGGGTTACGCTAACACTCGTAAGTGTAAATATTTTCAAAATTGCTTTCTTGAGGATTGATATGAGTATAATATTATGTCTTTCAATTTTAAGGTGTATTTTACAAAAAATAACTTAACCACATCGAATCTGATGGAGCCCAAACATTGTATGTTTTGAAAATGTTTTGAAATACAAGAACTGGGTTAGCGAGCTCTTCCTTTCAATATCATACACGATAGGATTTAGAAAAAAAATCCCCATACAAAAAAGATGACACCATAATAACTCATCTTCTAAGGAAATATTTTTTAAGAACTGCGAGTCCAAAATATTGTTTTGAGCTCAAGTATAAGTGCCGTAACAAACGGCTTTGCTGTACATGGATTTGCGGATTTTTTTGCGTACACCTAGCACTATTATGATTAAATAAAGAATTTTAATTAAATTAAATGTGTTTTTCATCAATATTCGCCATTTTATAGTAACATTTAAAAAAAAACAAAAATCGAGGTTCTCGGTCTCTGTCTCGGCCGAGACTATTTTAAAATCTCGGTCTCGGACTCGGCGAAAAGTGGGTTCGGTCGGTCCCATTAATATAAGATTCTTGGTCCCTCCCTGTCTGTTGTTGCAGTTGTTGTGGTTTGCCGTTGCCGTTTGGTTTAGCGATGGGCCAACTCGGTTTATTTCCAACTCGAGTCAACCCGTTTAAAAACACGCGTAACTCGGTTTCAACTCGAGTTAGCCAACCCGAGTTGGCTCGCGGGTCGACCCGCTACGACCCGCGAGCTAACTCGGAAATTCGCGTAACTCGGTTTCAATTAAACTCGAGTTAGCCAACCCGAGTTAACTAGCGGGTTGACCCGTTAACCAACTCGGGTTGGCTAACTCGAGTTGGATTGAAACTGAGTTACGCGAATTTCCGTAGCTGTAAGCGAGTCGGAGGGAGTTGCCTAATCGGTTCGGAATCGACCACAGATGGTCAGCAACTGTGGAGACCTTTACCTTTTTGTTCAAAGATTAGATACTAGCTAAGTAGGTTAGGTTGTTTTAATTTGTTTATGACGATATTGTGATTTTGTTTGGAATTTGGGTAGGTAAGGTTAGATAAATACTTCCCAAACCGTTGATTTCTTTTTCCGACTGGATGACACTGTCTCAAAGTTTAACACGTCACAAAACACACATTCAACACACTTACGAAGTAAAAAGACCTTATAAAAACCGAACTTTAATATTTTTCTATCCAAACATTAAAGAAACAAAACAAGTAAACAGTAAAATATAAAAATTCACCGGTAGTAAGAAAACAGAACTTCGGGAGCTACGGGTAAACTCGAATAAGATCGGCCAACTCCGCCGCCGGGCCGGGCTGAGCATGGCAGCGGCGGCGGAAGCGAAGGTACACATCTCGAGTTCTTAACGGGCTTACTCGAGTTCTTAACGGGCTGACTCGAGTTGACCCGATACAACTGCAACTCGAGTCAACCCGGGTCGGAACTCGAGTTAGCCCATCACTATTGGTTGACGTTGACGTTTGTGTTTGTCTTCGCTTCGACCTTGAATGAAAAATGTTTTCGTCAAATTCCACGTAAATAAAATAAATAAAAATTGCAAGTGTTATTTCTATAAATTTACTATTCAACTAAAGAAAGGACAAGTGTAGGAAAATGGTGAAAATAATATTTTTGCATCCTGATTTGGGCATAGGAGGGGCCGAGCGCCTCGTGTTGGATGCCGCATTGGCTTTCAAGAAGAAAGGTCACGAAGTCGCTTTCTACACAAACCACCATGACCCCACACACTGTTTTGTAGAAACTAGGGACGGATCGTTTCCAGTCACGGTTGTCGGCGATTGGCTACCAAGGTCTCTTCTAGGGCGCTTCAAAGCTGCCTGTGCGTATGCTCGTATGGTGTACGCGGCTATTTACCTCGCTTGGTATGTAATCCCGGTTGAAGAACCCACCTTAATATTTTGTGACCTGATTTCGCTGTGCATTCCATTCCTGAGAATGGCGAGAGGACCATTCCGTATAGTTTTTTATTGCCATCACCCTGACAAATTGCTGACAACTGAAGGGGGATTATTGAAAAAGCTTTATCGCGCACCACTAAACTGGTTGGAAGAACTAACTACGGCTAAAGCAGACAAAGTTTTGGTAAACAGTAAGTACACAGCAAGAGTATATCAAGATGCATTTCACAAAATTAAAGATATACCAGATATTTGCTACCCGTCTATAAACACTGAATATTTCAAGGCTACTGTACCAAAGCTTTTAAAAGAAGTCGTACCAGTCGGTACAGATAAGTTTGTTTTCTTGTCTATCAATAGATATGAAAGAAAGAAAAATCTAAAGCTGGCTTTGAAAGCTTTAGAGTACTTGAAACATATTGTTGACGAAGATGACTGGAATAGAGTGCATTTAATAATGGCTGGGGGATTTGATCCAATTAATTTAGAGAATATGGAACATTATATTGAGTTGACCGATTTAGCCGCAGAGCTCGATATCGAAGACAAAGTTACTTTCATGAAATCTCCAAAAGATGTTGAGAAAGTTACACTATTGTTTAATTGTAAAGCGTTGGTGTACACACCATCAAATGAGCATTTTGGTATAGTTCCGTTGGAAGCAATGTATTTCAGCAAGCCCGTGATCGCTGTAAACAGTGGTGGTCCTACTGAGACTATTGTGAATGATGTCACTGGCTTTCTATGTGATCCAACAAGTGAATCATTTGCTAACGCCATGAAAGAATTGATGCAGAGCCAAGATTTATGCGATAGATTGGGTAGTGCAGGAAGAAAACGATTTGAGACCAAGTTCTCGTTTGACGCATTCACAGAGCAGTTGGATGGTATTCTGACAAGGGAGAGGCAGTTTATTTCTGAGGCACGTGCCATAGAATATGAGCAGAAAAAAAAGAAATAGCATAGTGCCAGCACTCCGACAATATGCGACCTTGTTTGAGTGTTTTACTTAACCAAAGATTATGATTATGATGGGAAGTGATAATAGGAATAAGATGATTATCAAAGAGAGGACTTCATTCTTAACTGGTTAAAGTTTAAGCCGCATTATTTATTGTTGTGATCATTAAAGCCATACACTTACATAATATTTGCTTTAGTGTTATTACATAGCTATACAGGGTGGATTTTTGAGACGGTACATTAAGGGCAGGTACCTTAACCGTTATAGTTACAGGAAAACATTCCTGGGAGACCATCCATAACATTTTAAGGTATTTTGAACTGCATTCACAGATTTTGGAAAAAAGTTTTAGCAAAAGAAGTGCTAAAATACCAAAAATATTTTTTTTATGCCAATCGATCCTATTTCATGTGGGGATCAAAAGACTCTATGGGACCATTTAAGGTATGAGTACTAGAAACGACAGAAATCGCCAAAAACTTTTCCGATACATTTTGTACGGAAAAACGAAAAATTTACTCGAAATATTTTTTTGTGCCAAACGATCTTATTTCTTACTGTGATCAAAATACTTTTTAAGGCCAACTGAAATTTGAGTACAGAAACTACTTTTTGATCTAATGTTGTAAAAGATTGTGCCTGCGTGTGAAGACGTGTGTGACTTACGTAGTTTCTGCACTCAAATTTCAGTTGGCCTTAAAGAGTATTTTGTTCACAGTAAGAAATAGGATCATTTGGCAATAAAAAATATTTCGAGAAGATTTATCGTTTTTCCGTACAAAATGTATGGGAAAAGTTTTTAGCGATTTCTAGTACTCATACCTTAAATGGTCCCATAGAGTCTTTTGATCCCCACATGAAATAGGATCGCTTGGCAAAAAAAAATATTTTTGGTATTTTAGCACTTTTTTTGCTAATGGTAACTTTTTTCCAAAATCTGTGAATGCAGTTCAGAATATCTTAAAGAGTTATGGATGGTCTCTCAGGAACGTTTTCCTGTAACTATAATGGTTAAGTTAAGGTACCTGCCCTTAATGTACCGTCTCAAAAATCCACCCTGTATAGTGGGCATTAAAAATAATATTTTTATAGTACGCTTTTAAAATTCCATTTTTGCATTTAAATGTTGTCTGCTTTCCTTTAGACTACATTTAAATAAAGTTACTTTTTACTTACCTTTATTATAAAATGAGAGAATGTAAAAGAAGTTTAACTGTATTTATTTATTCTTTCTGTTATGTAGTGTGTATTTTATTTAACATTCTTAAATGTTCGACAATTAATGTGAAAATTATTGATATACATGTTTTGTTTTGTAAATACCATTATATGAGTTCTAATTATGCAAGTGGGTATGTATAAGGCTGACTATTGTGTAAAGTTGTAAGTTTCATGTTACATGATATAAATAATTAGTAATGTAATAGGAAATTAGGAGGGCATAGTCGATTGGGTACTTACTGTTATATATTTTATATTCCTACTTAACTTTCATGTCATGTAAATAATTGAACATAAATTGTTAAAGCCTGTAAGGGTAAATAGTATATAGTTAAACAAAAATGACCCCACTGAAGCTTTGCGCATAATGTATAATATCTGTTGCGTAAAGGTGCGTCCAGATATGTTCTTTTGCCCGTACCGTACCTCCGTTCCGATCGGCGTCGCGATCAAAGAACGCTAGTCTGGACGCATGTTCGGAACGGTGCGGAGGTACGCCGTTCCGTTCGCCGAACAGGTACGCCCCGATCCACCTCGAATCTCTCGCTCTTTTGCCCGTACCTGTATCTCTCGCTCTTGAGCGTCGCGAACAAAGAACGCTAGTCTGGACGCATGTTCGGAACGGTGCGGAGGTACGCCGTCTCGATCACCGACAGGTACGCTCCGATCCATCGCGAGTCGGTTTTTTCGCCCCGTTCAAAGGAAAAACGGAACGGAGGAACGGTACGGCGCTAGTCTGGACGTGATCGCGGCGACGCCGACGTTCGGAGGTTGTAGTAAAGTAGCCCGTAGTACATTTAAATTACGAAAAAGGTTAGGTACCGTTTGCCGTTGTGATATAGTTATTTACTATGAAATTATAGATACTTTAACCCAAGTTTTACAGATCGCAACTCGCCGTAACCTATAGTTGTATATCTCCAAAAATGAGATTTTTTATTTTTCGAGGTTAATCACATGGTTTAGCTATTGTCGTGTTCTACAGCGCTATGTTTGATTGCCACTGATAATAGTTAGACTGTGAAAAGTAGCCATACACAGATAGCGCTGTAGAACACGACAATAGCTAAACCATGTGATTAACCTCGAAAAAAAAAAAATAATCATTTTTGGAGATATACAAATATAGGTTACGGCGGGTTGCGATCTGTTAAAGTATCTATAATTTTGTAATAAATAACTATATCACAACGGCAAACGGTAACTTTTTCGTAATTTAAATTTACTACGGGCTGCTGTACTATTGGATCGGAACGTTGATACGGAACGGAGGTACGGTACGGCGCTAGTCTGGACGTGATCGCGGCGACGTTCGGCGGTTTGATCGGAACGGTGGTACGGAACGGAGGTACGGAACGGGCAAAAGTAGCGTCCAGACTTATTTGATCGGAACGCTGGTACGGAACGGAGGTACGGTACGATCAAAAGAACATATCTGGACGCACCTTAAAGGTGCGTCCAGATATGTTACGCTACTTTTGCCCGTTCCGTACCTCCGTTCCGTACCTCCGTTCCGTACCTCCGTTCCGTACCTCCGTTCCGATCAAACCGCCGAACATACCTCCGAACGTCGCAGCGATCATTGCTTGTAGTCCAGTCAAATTAGCAAAAAGATTGGAAGTATTTCGTGTAATTGTAATTTTTTTTGGAATCATTAGAAGACATGAATATAAGTTTCCTCCGAGTTTGCACCATTCCTGTTAGGAATTAACATTAAAGTCCCAATATTTTTTTAAATATAATACCTAAAACAACAGTTTCTTTCCATGTTTTGATACAATTTTAATTACCTACCATTGCATAACTAGCTTGCTTGAATCAGATTAAATGTTACCGCGATAATTTTGGGCCGATTTCGATAAAACTCAGTATTTGGTATTATTTGAACAAGAAAACAGCAACTATGGGAAAAATAAAAAAAAATCCAAGATGGCAGCCAACTTTTTTGTTTGTGTTTTTGGTACTATTTTGACAAAAAAACAGCAACGCAATTTTAAAAATATAAAAAATCCAAAATGGCGGCCAACTTTTTTGTTTGAGGGCTGATTTGGATGAAACTCGGTTTTTGGTACTATTTTGACAAGAAAACAGCTACGCAATTTTCAAAAGATAAAAAAATCCGAGATTGCGGCAAACTTTTTTGTTTGTGGGCCGATTTCGATGAAACTCGGTTTTTAGTACTATTTTGACAAGAAAACAGCAACAATATGTGAAAAATATAAAAAATCCAAGATGGCGGCCAACTTTTTTGTTTGAGGTCCGATTTGGATGAAACTCGGTTTTTGGTACTATTTTGACAAGAAAACAGCTACGCAATTTTAAAAGTATAAAAAATCCAAGATGGCGGCCAACTTTTTTGTTTGTGAGCCGATTTGGATGAAACTCGGTTTTTAGTACTATTTTGACAAGGAAACAGCAACACTTTGTAAAAAATATTAAAAAATTCAAGATGGCAGCCAACATTTTTGTTTGTGGGCCGATTTCGATGAAAGTCGGTTTTTGGTACTATTTTGACAAGAAAACAGCTACGCAATTTTCAAAATATAAAAAATCCAAGATGGAGGCCAACTTTTTCGTTCGATCGTTTTTTTTAGTATTTTTAAAATTGCGTTGCTGTTTTCTTGTCAAAATAGTACTAAAAACCGAGTTTCAACGAAATCGGCCCACAAACAAAAAGTTGGCCGCCATCTTGGATTTTTTATATTTTGAAAATTGCTTAGCTGTTTTCTTGTCAAAATAGAACCAAAAACCGAGTTTCATCGAAATCGGCCCACAAACAAAAATGTTGGCTGCCATCTTGAATTTTTTAATATTTTTTACAAAGTGTTGCTGTTTCCTTGTCAAAATAGTACTAAAAACCGAGTTTCATCCAAATCGGCTCACAAACAAAAAAGTTGGCCGCCATCTTGGATTTTTTATACTTTTAAAATTGCGTTGCTGTTTTTATGTCAAAATAGTACCAATAACCGAGTTTCATCGAAATCGGTCCAGAAACAAAAAAGTTGGCCGCCATCTTGGATTTTTTTTATTTTTCACATAGTGTTGCTGTTTTCTTGTAAAAATAGTACTAAAAACCGAGTTTCATCCAAATCGGCCCACAAACAAAAAAGTTGGCCGCCATCTTGGATTTTTATATATTTTGAAAATTGCGTAGCTGTTTTCTTGTCAAAATAGTACCATAAACCGAGTTTCATCCAAATCGGCCCTCAAACAAAAAAGTTGGCCGCTATCTTGGATTATTTTATATTTTTTAACAAATTGTTGCTGTTTTCTTGTCAAAATAGTACTAAAAACAGAGTTTCATCCAAATCGGCCCACAAACAAAAAAGTTGGCGCCCATATTGGATTTTTTATATTTTTAAAATTGCGTTGCTGTTTTCTTGTCAAAATAGTACCAAAAACCGAGTTTCATCCAAATCGGCCCTCAAACAAAAAAGTTGGCCGCCATTTTGGATTTTTTATATTTTTTTAAATTGAGTTGCTGTTTTCTTGTCAAAAAAGTACTAAAAACCGAGTTTCATCGAAATCGGCCCACAAACAAAAAAGTTGGCCGCCATCTTGGATTTTTTTATATTTTGAAAATTGCGTAGCAGTTTTCTTGTCAAAATAGTACCAAAAACCGAGTTTCATCCAAATCGGCCCTCAAACAAAAAAGTTGGCCGCCATCTTGGATTTTTTTTATTTTTCACATAGTATTGCTGTTTTCTTGTAAAAATAGTACTAAAAACCGAGTTTCATCCAAATCGGCCCACAAACAAAAAAGTTGGCCGCCATCTTGGATTTTTTATATATTTTGAAAATTGCGTAGCTGTTTTCTTGTCAAAATAGTACCATAAACCGAGTTTCATCCAAATCGGCCCTCAAACAAAAAAGTTGGCCGCTATCTTGGATTATTTTATATTTTTTACAAATTGTTGCTGTTTTCTTGTCAAAATAGTACTAAAAACAGAGTTTCATCCAAATCGGCCCACAAACAAAAAAGTTGGCGCCCATTTTGGATTTTTTATATTTTTAAAATTGCGTTGCTGTTTTCTTGTCAAAATAGTACCAAAAACCGAGTTTCATCCAAATCGGCCCTCAAACAAAAAAGTTGGCCGCCATCTTGGATTTTTATATTTTTTTTAAATTGCGTTGCTGTTTTCTTGTCAAAAAAGTACTAAAAACCGAGTTTCATCGAAATCGGCCCACAAACAAAAAAGTTGGCCGCCATCTTGGATTTTTTTATATTTTGAAAATTGCGTAGCAGTTTTCTTGTCAAAATAGTACCAAAAACCGAGTTTCATCCAAATCGGCCCTCAAACAAAATAGTTGGCCGCCATATTGGATTCATGTGATTAACCTCGAAAAATAAAAAATCTCATTTTTGGAGTTATACAAATATAGGTTACGGCGAGTTGCGATCTGTAAAACTTGGGTTAAAGTATCTATAATTTCATAATAAATAACTATATCACAACGGCAAACGGTACCTAACCTTTTTCGTAATTTAAATGTACTACGGGCTACTGTACTACAACCTCCGAACGTCGGCGTCGCCGCGATCACGTCCAGACTAGCGCCGTACCGTTCCTCCGTTCCGTTTTTCCTTTGAACGGGGCGAAAAAACCGACTCGCGATGGATCGGAGCGTACCTGTCGGCGATCGAGACGGCGTACCTCCGCACCGTTCCGAACATGCGTCCAGACTAGCGTTCTTTGTTCGCGACGCTCAAGAGCGAGAGATACAGGTACGGGCAAAAGAGCGAGAGATTCGAGGTGGATCGGGGCGTACCTGTTCGGCGAACGGAACGGCGTACCTCCGCACCGTTCCGAACATGCGTCCAGACTAGCGTTCTTTGATCGCGACGCCGATCGGAACGGAGGTACGGTACGGGCAAAAGAACATATCTGGACGCACCTTTACGCAACAGATATTATACATTATGCGCAAAGCTTCAGTGGGGTCATTTTTGTTTAACTATATACTATTTACCCTTACAGGCTTTAACAATTTATGTTCAATTATTTACATGACATGAAAGTTAAGTAGGAATATAAAATATATAACAGTAAGTACCCAATCGACTATGCCCTCCTAATTTCCTATTACATTACTAATTATTTATATCATGTAACATTAAGGTGCGTCCAGATATGTTCTTTTGCCCGTACCGTACCTCCGTTCCGATCGGCGTCGCGATCAAAGAACGCTAGTCTGGACGCATGTTCGGAACGGTGCGGAGGTACGCCGTTCCGTTCGCCGAACAGGTACGCCCCGATCCACCTCGAATCTCTCGCTCTTTTGCCCGTACCCGTATCTCTCGCTCTTGAGCGTCGCGAACAAAGAACGCTAGTCTGGACGCATGTTCGGAACGGTGCGGAGGTACGCCGTCTCGATCGCCGACAGGTACGCTCCGATCCATCGCGAGTCGGTTTTTTCGCCCCGTTCAAAGGAAAAACGGAACGGAGGAACGGTACGGCGCTAGTCTGGACGTGATCGCGGCGACGCCGACGTTCGGAGGTTGTAGTACAGTAGCCCGTAGTACATTTAAATTACGAAAAAGGTTAGGTACCGTTTGCCGTTGTGATATAGTTATTTATTATGAAATTATAGATACTTTAACCCAAGTTTTACAGATCGCAACTCGCCGTAACCTATATTTGTATATCTCCAAAAATGAGATTTTTTATTTTTCGAGGTTAATCACATGGTTTAGCTATTGTCGTGTTCTACAGCGCTATGTTTGATTGCCACTGATAATAGTTAGACTGTGAAAAGTAGCCATACACAGATTTAAGACCAGATGAAATGGATGGACTTTATCTGGTCTTAAATCTGTGTATGGCTACTTTTCATAGTCTTAAAATTATCAGTGGCAATTAAACATAGCGCTGTAGAACACGACAATAGCTAACCATGTGATTAACCTCGAAAAATAAAAAATAATCATTTTTGGAGATATACAAATATAGGTTACGGTGGGTTGCGATCTGTTAAAGTATCTATAATTTTGTAATAAATAACTATATCACAACGGCAAACGGTAACCTTTTTCGTAATTTAAATTTACTACGGGCTGCTGTACTATTGGAACGGAACGGAGGTACGGTACGGCGCTAGTCTGGACGTGATCGCGGCGACGTTCGGCGGTTTGATCGGAACGGTGGTACGGAACGGAGGTACGGAACGGGCAAAAGTAGCGTCCAGACTTATTTGATCGGAACGCTGGTACGGAACGGAGGTACGGAACGATCAAAAGAACATATCTGGACGCACCTTTAATGTGTGGTAAGTTGCATCAATCCTTACGTTTGTTAGTTTGTTTATTTGTTTGTTTGTTATGCCTTCACGTCTTAACCACTCTACCGATCATCATGAAATTTTGCATACACGTTGCCAGGGGTACAGAAAAGGACATAGGGTACCTTTCATCCCGAAAAAATGTTACGTTCCCGAGGGATAGCGAAAAAACTTTCCACGCAGACGAAGTCGCGGGCGGCCGCTAGTAGTTTTATGAGTTTTATTGATTAATGATTGTTCATGGGGATTTTCTTATACACGAACATGGATAATGTGTTATGTGACCTCACACAATATGTGGTGACTTGGCGCATTAGGGTACAGCCAAACAAGCAAATACAAAGTATTTTTAAGTATATTATCCATGAATGTTTCTGCGTATCATTGCGACCTACGACGCGACCACGCAACGCGCAACGCTCCGCGTCTACGTAAATACCTAGTTGGTTACTAAGTTCTGTAACTATGGAAAACATGAATAATACTAAATTTACAAATAATGCTACAATGAATTATATACCAAATGAAAGCACAAATATTTAAGATTATCATGTATTAAAATTATTCGAAATGACCGCCTCTGGCATGAATACACGCCTTTAGACGACGAGGCCAGTCATCGATGGCAGCACGAACTACCACCATATCCAATTCTGCGACTGCCTTGAGAATAGCGCGCTTAAGAGAGTCGAGATTCATGTGGGGCTTAGCACATGCTTTCTCCTCAATAAGTTGCCATATGGCATAATCCAGAGGATTTAAGTCTGGGCTGGAGGATGGCCATTCTTCCTGCGCGATAAAATCAATTTTGTTAGCCCGAAACCATGCTTGTGTAGATTTTGCTTTGTGCGCAGGGGCAGAGTCCTGCTGGAAGACCCATGGCTGGTTTTGAAATAAAGTGTGGCTTAAGGGTTTGACAACAGGTTCCAGAACGGTATCTTGATAGACTCTAGCGCCAGTTTTCACACCTTTTTCACAGAAATGAACCTTACTTAGCCCTGAATAGGACACCCCCAGCCAAATCATCACTGATGAGGGGTGGTGACCTCGTTGGACCCTCGGAGCAATCATGCTGGCTTCTTTACTATTGTTAGCGTATACTCTATCATTTTGACGGTTAAAATTTTCTTCGACTGTGAAGATTTTTTCATCAGTAAACAAGATTTTTCGATGGCCGTTTTGTGCGTACTGCTTTAGTAGAGCGCGACTTCGTGCTAACCTCATAGCCTTCAATCGTGCGTTTAGCAGATGGCCCTTTCGTCTACGGTAAGCGTGAAGCCCAAGGTCATCATTGATAATTTTTTTAAGGGAACTTCTCTTCACAGTCATCTGTATTGCCAATAACTTTTGCTTCCGGACGGGATTTCTCGTGATTCTCGCCTTCACTGCCTTGATCACAGCTGGTGTCCGAACGGTGCGTGGTCTTCCTGATCTTTTTCGGTCATCGACGGTCAAGGTATTACTGTACCTATGGATAGTGCGATAAATAAATTGCTTGTTGATTTTCAACTTTTGTAGCAACTTGAAAATCATATTCGGTGGCTGCCCACATTTGTGCAGAGCAATTACCTACAGCGACACGATTCTCCTTCAACCCCCATTCCATGGTGAAATAAACAAAATATGATATACGTGTGGTATGGAATTATAGCTTATAAAACTGTCAATAATATGTCATTTTTATTTTTTCTTTTCATTTGTTTTAATGGCCAGTAATCGATAAAGAAACTCAGTAACAGAACTTTTGACCAACCTGTGTATTAGTTTAGTTTTTCTTCCGGAAATTCTAATGAATGTTTGTAGGACAAAAAATAAATTATGTTGACATTAAAATTTGTTTTATTCATTACTAACGCGCGTTTCCAATTTAAAGACGCCTTTACTCTGGGGTGGAAATATAAAAATAAATAGTACCTATCTCTAGGCGTAGGGTGCTGGTGGAAAGTAGACTGTACTTGTGATGTGATGTGTGCGCAGCGCAATAACCTTGCCTTGCAAACATCGTTGAGATTGGCTGTAGAAAAAGGATAAACAAGCTTACCGTCTCAAGTCTCACCGTCGACATCAGTTTCAACGTAGCAGTCCTGTCCTGTTGAATATTGCAGCGCGCCCCAGGGGCATGTACGTGAAATTTTAGTACAAGTTCAGGTTCGCGAAACAGAAGACTACTTTTTCTTCAGTTATCTGTTATCTCACGGTAACCGTTGCACCGACCGTACGAGCTGGACTACAGCTGCGCCACAAAAAAAAAGTTGGAAATCTGACTTTTTGAATATGCCATGATGAAGTCGATAATTTGGTCGGAATTTGTCGCCAAAAACCAGAATTTGTCGGTCTTGCGTTTAGGAGATACGTGTGGCTGTAGAGACGTCTCTGCAGCTGCGCCACACAGATCTCGAAATCGGAAGGTCGTAGCGAAAATCTAATTACTATTTTAGGTGTGTAGTCGTTAGTTTGTCGTAATTTGTCGCACAAAAATCAAAGTTTGTAGATCTTGCGTTTACGAGATACGTGTGGCGCAGCTGTAGAGACTATCTCCTAAACGCAAGACCGACAAATTCTGGTTTTTGGCGACAAATTCCGACAAATTATCGACTTCATCATGGCAAAAAGTCAGATTTCCAACTTTTTTTTTGTGGCGTAGCTGTAGTCCAGCACGTACCGACCGTTGCGTTCGCGTAACGGTCCGGCCCCAGCCAGCGCGGCAAGCGAATTCGGTAATCACTGCGCGGTCGTGTCGTGACGACGAGCTGAGAAGCCGCCATCGAGTCGAGTCGAGATAGCGCGCAGTGATTATTGAATTCGCTTGCCGCGCCCCCTGCCGCGCTGGCTGTGGCATTGTGTTGTGGTTGTGGCCGGGCCGTAAGGCCTCCACTCTCACGCGCGAATAGTGCGTGAAGCCGTGAACCTCCCGCGAAACGTAAGCGTAAGTTAATATTAAAGAGGATGAGACAAATATGAATTGTAGGTACAGCAAGAGTTAGTGAATTTATTAAAGTTTTGAGATGGAGAGAAGTGTGCAAGGACCGTAGCAGGTGGCGATCCATAGGCGGAGTCCACAGTGCGAGCCTAGCGCGGTTGCGATGACGGGCGCGAAATATCAAACATATGAAACGCGCCTTTGCGTCCACAGTGAAGTGACTTAAGGCGGGTTCTGACGGTTCAATTCAATGTTCAATTTATTATCAAACAAGCTTATTGAAACGTCTGAATACAATTTCAATCAAATTCAATGTTGAAAATGTTCAAAATGAATTCAATCGAATTGAACCTGAATTGAACGCTCAACATAGGATGTCATCCAACTTTTATCCTTTCAATCAATCGAATGCTTGATTGAAACAGAAATGGAAACGTCAGATCTGCAGTCGCTTTCAAGTACTGGAGCGAGACGCACGTGTTTCTCGCCAAAAATGCGACTACATTTTTTTTCTTTTTTCAGATGAAAGTGGTTTTCGTATGTGCATGATCACAATACGACAACAAATAACATGCCCTTTTTATTTGCTTTTTGAAGCGAGAATGAAAAAGAGATGACCCATATATTTTTGTTCTTGTTAATTTTTTTTGCTTAAATAAAATTACATAAAATTATAACAGATCAAATCGTAGCAAACTAACATTCAGGGGGGTTATTCACGATTGTCGGAAACCAACTTTCCGAATCGAATCGGAAAGTCTATAGTCTTCGATCTCATTTTCTACCTTACGCTACCTAACTTTGTAAATGCATTGGGCTTTCCTGTCGGAAAGTCAATCGAATGCCAATCGAATGTATTTGTGAATTCCTATATTTTTGTAATATCGGAGGATACGGATTCGAATCGAATGCTTTCGACTAGATTTCCGACAATCGTGAATAACCCTACAGAAAGCACGTGGAAAACGCTGCGCTTTCACTGTCAAACAATGAGACTTTTGAGTGACGTATTTTTTTATGTGGCCTATCACTACGGGTTTTTTACATTTCATGTATTTTCTCTATTAAATATTGCTTTAAAAATTCTAAAACTATTTTTCTCGAACTCCTAAGGGGCAAAATCTAGAAATGGTTTTTTTTTAATTTGACAAAATATTTTTTGCCATATTGTCCCTGCACAGTGGGTGAAGCCGCCATCTTCGTCGTTTCACCTTTTTCGATATTAATTCTCGTAATTCTAAAGCGAGATCTATGTAAGATCTAAAATCACATAAATCAATGAAACGTCTGTACTCGGCCATGGCTCACGCGTGATTGAACATTATTAATCGATCTAGTGAGAACACCGTGTTCAATCAATTGATTCAATAAGCTTGAATTCAAGAATTTTTGAACATTGAATTGAACCGTCAGAACCCGCTTTAAGGCGGGAGCCTAGCGCGACGGTCCAGGGACCCTATTTTTGAATCACTCGGCTGGCGTCGAGCGCTCGTTTCTACTGATTTTCGTTCGACATATGACTCTATTTCGAACGTTTGAGCCATATGTCGAACGAAAATCAGTAGAAACGAGCGCTCGACGCCAGTCGAGTGATTCAAAAATAGGGGCCCTGGAGCGATATCGCACGCGTACTTTTCAAACGTTGCTGTCCGCGCGGTATGGCCACACTTAGGCTGGCCCCAGACCTACCGGTTCCGTTTCTTTGCTTTGCTGTGCTACCTTGCTTGAAAGACCGCCGGCCAACCAGGGTAATTTTCAATCTATCGCATTTTGGGACTAGACCAAATTGGCAAGATAGCCATTAGCTTGGTTTTATCAAATATTATCGCCTGGATTGCGAAGTAGGAAGCTTTTAGGAGATGTGCCACCCTGAACATGGACTCCGATCGTTAAAAATAACTCGATCGCTTATTTATACAAGATGTTTGGTAAAGCCTTATAAAACTGAATATGGTAGATAGGGACCATAATAAAACTGAACAACTTTTACTATGGGACCAAATCTGAAATCGCGAAAAAAATGAACTGTTTCATACATTTTGATAATTTCGTTATTATTTTTTGTATAAAACAGCAGTTTTTTTTAAAACGAAAACGAAAACTTCTCATTGCACCCCAGACGACGATATTTGATAACACCAAACTAATGGCTATCTTGCCAATGTGGTCAGGTCAAAATATGCGATAGATTGAAAATGAGCCTCTTGGCCGGCGGTCCATGGTAGAACAGCAAAGCAAAGAAACGGAACCGGTAGGTCTGGGGCCAGCCTTACGGGCCTAGTTAACAGGCGATCTAACGCGCGGAGGCGGGGATATCAAACCAGGAGCCCTATTTTTGAATCGCTCGTATGACATAGTTTTGTCGCATGCGACTTAAGTCACACTCGTCTTCCAAGTCGCATGACGCCGATTTTCCGTATTTTTGAATCGTTCGTTTCCGTGCTGCCAACATAATACGAAATATTAGATTTTATCCGTTCCATACAGAATTTAGAGAAAACGGGTAACTACCACAACGAAAACGGAACGTAATATCCATGTTTCTATTGGCTGTTAAACAAAAATCTTTGCTTTTAAGTAGAAAAGAATATCGCTCGCCGTGCCGTATCGCTCGACTGTAAACGAGTGGGTAGGGGCACTCGTTGCGGTCGAGCGATTCAAAAATATGGAAAGTCAAATGTCGAACGAAAATCAGTAGAAACGAGCGCTCGACGCCACGTCGAGCGAATCAAAAATAGGGCCCCAGTTCGGTCTTGCCGCCCGACTTATGCGCGTTTACAAATATTTTTTTGTAAAATGGTGGTTAATACTGAAGTGTTTATAAGTGGCTGTTCAATCTAAACCAGTATATGGCATAATTTCGTAGGATACAATCTCAATTCTTCATATAAAAATTAAAAATTCACAAAATATTTCACGATTTCTGTTAATTTTGTGCACACCTATTCTAGAATTCAACACCTCCCATCTCAGGAACGGACTGTCTAGTAAAACTAAGAAATCCTCGTCCATGGTTTGCGACATCTGATATACATCGAACCGTCACAACAGCCCGCGCGTCACTGTGGCCACCACACGCCAAGGCTCGTCGCGCCCGCCACAGGCCTAAGTCACCGCGCGTTCACTGTGGACGACGCACACATAGTCTCTGCCTACCCCCATTAGACCGGGGGGCCACCGCACGGTTACCTACCCCATCGAGTTACTGGATATTACCACTTTCCAAGAAAAGTAGACCTTAAATAGGTAAGAAAAATGTTGGTCTGCCGGGGCGCAACCTGGAGGAACCTTGGTGGTGCAAAGCTGTGCTACCTACTTTTGACCATCATTTTACCTCATGTGGTTACTGAACAAAACCTTTTCGTTGCTTTTAGTCTCTATTAGTAGAGTTTAAATAATTATGTCTGCCGAGCGAATTCCTGGAGGGTTCCGCAGTCCAACCATTTTTAGGGGCCGCATGGGGGTGCTATTTTACCTCATCGAGTTACTGGATGAAACCAAGTTCTCCTAGTAGCTAAAATGATCCCCTTTAAATATTAATTGGTCTGCCAGTTCACAACCTGGCAGTTTTTGCAGTCCAACCAAATAACTACATAGTATAAAACAAAATCGCTTCCCGCTGTCTGTCCCTATGTATGCTTAGATCTTTTAAACTACGCAACGGATTTTGATGCAGTTTATTTTTATATATAGAGTGATTCAAGAGAAAGGTTTATATGTACAATACTTGTATAATATAATGAAATGAAATGAAATATATTTTATTTAAATAAGCTCACATAATAAGCATTTTTAAATCGTCAATTCTTTTACCCTACCACCCATTATGACGTCTTTTAACTGACAAGAAAAATGGAGTGTATTTCATGACTTCGACGACAAAACTGCGCATAACACGATCGCGACAACTTGTTACTGCCGCTACCGTGGTTGCGATAGAAGACTACTGCGCATATCGTCATAGCGACAGAGCTCTACTGCGCTGCACCCTACTCCGATATAACGCTACTTCGACAACTCAAAGAAGCGACGGGACAGTCCGGCAGTGCAACAAACAGTAGGAAGTGTTTATTAGTCTTATATTTCCTGCCTCCGCAGTACCATTTTTTAACACGTTTTTATTAGGTTGCTTTCGCGTTTGTTTGTTTGTGTGTTTCTCCACAAAGTTTGCGAACGATTTTATCCTAGCTTCCCGATGAGCTAGAGACTTGAAACTTTGAACGTAGGTCAGAACTGGAAGGCAATGCAATATTATGGTGTCATTGAGCTGATCTGATGATGGAACCGGAAGAAGGCCACAGGAACTCTATGATGAAACCATACAACCCCATCGTGATTGGGCTCGTTAGCATCGTCTCGACGAGTACTCTAATGGGAGACGAGGTCCAGGGTCTGATGATGAAGCCGAAAGGCCATGCCATAGGAACTCAATATTGAAACCGTGCAACCCCATCAAATTTGGGCTCGTTTGAATCGTCTTGACGAGTTCTTTGTTGGGAAATAGTTTCCAGGGTCTGATGATGGAACCGGAGGAAGGACACAGGAACTATTTAATAAAACCACGCTACCCCATCGAGATTGGGCTCGTTTGAATCGTCTTGACGAGTACTTTGTTGGGAAATAGTGTCCGAGGATCTGATGATGGAGCCGGAGGAAGGCCATAGAAACTCTATGATGAAACCATACAACCCCATCGTGTTTGGGCTCGTTAGCATCGTCTTGATGAGTACTCTAATGGGAGACGAGGTCCGGGTCTGATGATGAAGCTGAAAGTCCATGCCATAGGAACTCAATAGTGAAACCATGCAACCCCATCGAGTTTGGGCTCGTTTGAATCGTATTGACGAGTACTTTGTTAGGAAATAGTTTCCAGGGTCTCATGATGGAGCCGGAAGAAGGACACTAGGACTCTGTAATAAAACCATGCAACCCCATCGAGTTTGGGCTCGTTTGAATCGTCTTGACGAGTGCTCCGATAGGAGATGGTATATTTTTAGTCTTAGCTCGTTAACTAAAAAGCAGAAAATAAAAATTTACTGAAAAAAAATCTTTTTTAAAAACATGTTTTTAAAACGGACTAAATTATTACAAAAAAATCGGACTAAAAACATTAAAACGGACTAGTAAAAACAGAATAAAAAGTAAAAAATATTTTTTTCTGTACATATTTATAACCTACAGAAATTTTAAATCTAAAAACGTGGTTCGTTTTAATGTTTTTAGTCCGATTTTTTTGTAATAATTTAGTCCGTTTTAAAAAAGTGTTTTTAAAAAAGTTTTTTTAGGCTTTAGGCTACGGACCCTAAAATATATGCTTTACATCTTAATAAACACTTTTAACGAAAATTTGTATAAACGAGATATAGTAAACAGTTTTTGAGATATAGCACATTTTACAAAACTGCAAATGTAACTTGTCATCTAAACAAACACTATAAAAACCAAGTTATTGTTGCAGACGAAAAATGATAGTGGTACCTATTAAATATTGTGTTGTATAAGATAAAGTAACTACGAAACCCTACTGCGCGTGGCCCGATACGCACTTTGCCGGTTTAGAGTAGGTGTAGTATAAAGTGTTTTTTTATTGTTTATTACCTTAGAGTAAGACGGGCTTTCGTGACAAACGAAGCCTTTTGTTGCTCGAAGTTTATTACAGACAAGTTACAGGCCCATAAATCTTTGTTTACAAAAACATTTTGAATTTGGAATAAGCGCGCATTAATTATTTGAATTAAGTCAAAAAAGTTCTGAAAGTATGCTATGAAGCTATTCCATAGATAGAGACAAATATAAAAAAATATCCCGCCAATTTTAGTTAGGTTCTTTTTAGTGTCTTATCTTTGGGTTCTTTTTTATCGATTATCGTGGTCACTAATTTCACTTAGTCATCGCCTGGACAGTTCAGAAATATAATATTTGCACTAAGTAGGTACTCGCGAAGTCAAAAAGATACTTACAAATACAAAGATACAATTAACTGGTAAGTAAAGTTATGTTATATATATTTTTTATATTTATCTTAATTTGAATTTCTGTTCCATTTTTTTTAATAAGTCGGAACTCTGAAGTTAGTGCCATACCGTGACGATCAAATAGGCAACCAGCGTACATATTTTTATCTATGGTAGTAAAAAATAATACTTTGAGGGTAAATGTAAAAAGTATGACAATTTACCTTCAATTTACGTACCTCCGATCTTTACTATTTCTAAGCTTTTGTGCAGTGACGTGGAGTGTGTATTTTTAAAATTTTTGAGTGTTTTTTAAACTTTTAATAATGGAATCTCATTGTGAATTAGTGAAATCGGCTAAAGGCAATGATCTTCTGGTACTTAATGGCTACTTATACAGTTTAAATAAAAAACGTGAAAATATATATTTTTGGTATTGTGCTAAGAAATATTTAACCAAATGTTCTGCATCAGTAACTACTCGATTAAATGGTGATCGTCATTATTTCCTGAAAACAAATTCTGTGGACCATGGTCATGAACCAGATAAAGACAGTATTATAAGTTTGCAATTGAGAGAAACATTAAAAAGAAAAGCCTGTGAAAGTTTTGACACCCCTGGACAAATCATACAAAGTAGTATTCAAATCATACCACGCACATCGGCACCATACATGCCGACAAAGGTTGCTATGCGTATGCAACGAGTATCTTAGTTCGTTGTGCGTATGGTAATCCAACGACAACGAAGGCTTCATGAACCGATACTTCCAAGAACATTAGCAGATTTAGTGATTCTAGATTTGTACACCCGTGTTAACAATCAACAATTTTTAATGGCACATTATCAATATGAAGGCGTGACTATATTAGTGTTTGGTACGAAGGAAAATTTACGTTTGCTTCATGCTTCTCGATACTGGATCATGGACGGGACTTTTCGCTGCTGCCCCGATTTGTTTTTACAGATATATAGCATACATGGGGTCATCGGTCATGGTAGCAATCAAAGTGTTTTACCACTTATTTACTGCTTAATGTCCGAAAAGTCAGAAAAGGCATATACAATATTTTTTGATATTCTCAAAACACATGCTTTGAATGTTCCAAATGTCGAATTGAACCCAGAATACATAATGACTGATTTTGAAAAAGCTGCGATAAATGCATGTCGTCACGTGTTCCCCCAGTCAACCCACAAATGCTGCTATTTTCATTTGTGTCAAAATATTTGGCGACACATACAATCAGAAGGTATTTCTTTTACTCTTTTCTATAATATTTCAATGATAAATATTTTTTTACTATCCCTATTTTAGCAGTTATTCACTAAAACTGACTTTTTTTTCAGGATTGGCGGAGAGATACACAAATGACAGTGCATTTGCCCACAAACTTCGCCATTTAGCTGCTTTAGCCTTTATTGAACCTGAAGAAATACCAAGAGCTTTTCAATTAATACGCAGAGAAATAATCCCAGAAGAAGCTTCAAAAATAATCGAGTAGTTCAGTAGGTAAGAACTTTATCGTTTCTTTGATATTTTTTTAACTATAAACTTAAAAATAATTGTCAAAATTTGAAAATACTCATAGCATTTTCCGTGTTGTAAATTTTTGTGAAAAATATTTAAAAAAATGTATCTTAACTACGCAACCCTCTGCTTCGATGCGCGAGTCGATCTCACTTGTCAGGTTTTTTTATAAATTACTTTACGTACTTACTGATTTTTTCCTTCTAGGTATTATGTTGCTGGAACCTACAGACGGGTCGATAACAATCAAAACTCAAATAGAATTGCCCTCAAAAGAATACGACCGACTTTTGACCCCAGAGTATGGTCAGTAGTGGGTTGTTTGACTGCCGCTGTTCCTACTACGCAAAATTTGGTCGAATCGTGGCACAACCGTTGGAACAGTTTGTTATGTCGAAAAAAAATGAATCTTTTCAAAACAATTAGGGAGTTCGTAAAAGAACAAAAAATACAGAATATGAAATAGAGCGCAATAATGCACTAAGTCCTGAAGAAAGGAGAAAAAAGACGACATCGTATTATAAAAAAATTAGTGATTATATGTCCCAGAAAAATGAAATGAATTTAGAAGATTACTTAGATGGTTTGGCCTATATTGCTTATTTATAGTGTTTGTTTTTTTCACATAATTTCAGTAAATCTGTTTTGGGTAGAAAGATGATTTCATAGCAATACCTACATACAACGTGTTATGAATTAACGCAAAATGAGAAAACCGTTTCTTCGGACCATCAAACTGAACAACTTTTACTATGGGATCAACTCTGAAAGCGCGAAAAAAAAAATCAGCTGCTTCATACGTTTTTATATTCTCGTTATAAATTTTTGTATGAAACAGCTAATAATTTTTTCGCGATTTCAGAGTTGGTCTCATAGTAAAAGTTGTTTAGTTTGATGGTTCTTATCTACCATATTCGCATTAAGAGATATTTTTGTAACACGTTGTATAGTAGACATACAGTCAGTAATTTTATAATACGATGTACATCATTTAAATCGGTATATCATTTATATTAAATTGTTTTAAATCGAAAATTCAAGGGAGAAATGATTATTTTTATTGTTTTACAAAATATAATTTAAGTAAATCTGTTATGGTGGTTTTACCACTGAAAGTGGTGCTCTCAGAGGTTTTTATTTAATGAGTTGTTAGCAGAAAATGATTTTAATAAAACTTTACGTATAATATTTAGGGGCCATGTTCTAGTATTTTTAGAACGTATCACTATATTCCTTCGTAGTCATACATAGAAGTAGATAGCACTTTTAGCAGTTTTTCTATCTACTTCTAGCCGTGACTACGAAGGAATGGAATTATACAGTTTAAAAAATACTAGACTATGGGCCCTAAAAACCACGTAATTATTTTATAAAATTGTGTATTAGAATTACAATATTAAATAAAATTTACCGCAGCGCCACTTTCGGTCATACAACCTCCTTAAGTATTTTGTTTTATTTTTAAAATTATGTATATTTGTAAGATCAATATAAAGAAAACATTTTTATTTCATTTATACATATAAACATGTTGTTTTTTATGATTATTCATATTTTTTTATTACTTTCTTAAATAATTTAAGTAAAATTGTTGAGATTTTTTGTTATTTTATAAATACGCAATTTTTTCTGTTAAATAAAGATTATAATTATGAAAAAAAATGTGTTTTGTTTAGTACCTACATCATTTAAAGTTGTATTTATATAATGATAATTTCGGTATAAAGATTTTTATTTGATAATATTTTTTTAATTAAAATTATATGTGTAAGTAATCGTATTTTTATCGCCTTTAATCCAAAAAGCTGTAAGGTTGTATAAACAGTTCGTATCCTAATTAATCATGTCATTTCATTTCATTGCATGATTTTAGGCTTTTATTTTGACTTTTATCAGCATAATTAAATAAAGCAATAGCCATATAGGTAGGTACTCGAGAATACCACGTCTAGATTTTCCGATTACACAAAAAAGTTTAGTGTAAGTATAAGAACCTACCTACTGGGGTTGCCAACCCTACTATACAAAGCAAAAAAAAAAAGAATATATTTTAAACCTACTACGTATATATTTTTGATTTTTTCGTCATCTACTATATTTTTAAATAATAAAATATTTAACATAGGTACTATATTTGATGCAAAAAAGTTGACAACCCTACTCAAATGCAATCGTCACATTGCCATTCGCCAACCACAGCCTTTCCACAGCATAAAATAATTGTCGCAGTCGAGCCGTCGTCGCATAGAGGAGTTGTCGAAGTAGCGTTATATCGGAGTAGGGTGCAGCGCAGTAGAGCTCTGTCGCTATGACGATATGCGCAGTAGTCTTCTGTCGCAACCACGGTAGCGGCAGTAACAAGTTGTCGCGATCGTGTTATGCGCAGTTTTGTCGTCGAAGTCATGAAATACACTCAGAAAAATGGGCGCAAAAAACTTGTCAGCTTTAAGGATCATTCACACAGCTCCGGCGCGTCAACGGCGCGTCACCGGCCCGTCAACGTCAAAAATATAGTTACATACAAGTTGTACTACACTGTTCACACACATCAGTCATGGCGCGTCAACGGCGCGTCACCGGCCCGTCAACGTCAAACGCATATTGCTACGGCATGCCGGCGACGCGCCGGTGACGTGACGGCCGGCGCGTCACCGGCACGGCGCGTCGCCGGCGAGTCACCGGCAAGGCAAACAGGGTTGCTACTTTTTTGTTTAAATAAATTATTGGTTGCTGTAATCGGTACAGAAAATTACACTGTGGTATGGAAATAAAGTATAATTTATTTATTTCAACTTTGAAAAACAATTATTTTTACTACTTTTGGTAATATATTGGTAATTAATTTACACCACCAGTCTAGGATGAGTATTTTTCGAGATATTCCTGTTTTAAGATTAACAGATGTCCGCTGTCAAACTTAAAACAGCAATATCAATAAAAAAAAATTGTTGAGATTTGCGTACGTCGCGGATGACGTCATAATTTATTTACAGATCACAAGACTATGTTTTCCTAGCTTCACTTGTTTTTACGACATTCATTTGTTTACCCGAAGTTCACTCACATTGTTGTATTTTTATTAAAATTCGAAAAAAAATACCTTTACTCAACTTAGTGGAACAGGTGAATTAAGTCTCATAAAGTTACCAAAATATTAACAGAATTAAAAAATAAAATGTTTTTTAAAGTTAAAATAAATAAATAATACTTTATTTCCATACCACAATGTACTTTTTTTCTACCTATTATAACAACCAATACTTTATTAAAACAAATAAGTAGCAACCCTGTTTGCTTTGCCGTTGACGCGCCGGTGACGTGACGGCCGGTGACGCGCCGGTGACGTGACGGCCGGCGCGTCACCGGCACGTCGCGCCGCCGGCGAGTCACTGGCAAGGCAAACAGGGTTGCTACTTTTTTGTTTTAATAAATTATTGGTTGCTATAATCGGTAAAGAAAAGTACACTGTGGTATGGAAATAAAGTAGGTATTATTTATTTATTTCAACATTGAAAAACATTTATTTTACTACTTTTGGTAATATTTTGGTAAATTTTTTAGACTTAATTTACACCACCAGTTTAGGATGAGTATTTTTCAAGATAAATTTCTGTTTTAAGATTGACAGATAACAGCTGTCAAACTTAAAACAGCAATATCTCAAAAAGAAATTGTTAACCTTCACTTGTTTTTCCGACATTCATTTGTTTACCCGAAATCCACACACATTCACACACAAAATTCGAAGAAACAGTACCTTTACTAGAACTCGGTGGAAAGGGTGAATTAAGGCTCAGTTGCACCACCCAATTTTAACGATAACAGGCTAGTTCTAGTACCGGTTAAGCATAAGTTAGCCAAAAAAAGAGGTTGTGAATTAAGGCTCAGTTGCACCACCTAACTTTAACGATAACAGGCTAGTTATAGTACCGGTTAAGCATAAGTTAGCCATAAAAGAGGTTGTTAGCCAGCTTTATGTCCTTTGACAAGTTTGACGTGACAAATAGGTAGCATTACCCTTTGACGATAACTTTAACTTTGACAGTGTTTTGGTACAGAATAAAGTTACCAAAATATTAACAAAGTAATAAAAAAAGATTTTTAAAGTTGAAATAAATAAATAATACTTCATTTCCATGCCACAATGTTTGTACCAATAATAAATAAGCGGCAACCCTGTTTGTCATGCCGGGGACGCGCCGGTGACGTGACGGCTGGTGACACGCCGGTGACGTGACGGCCGGCGACGCGCCGGTGACGTGACGGCCGGCGCGTCACCGGCACGGCGCGTCGCCGGCGAGTCACCGGCAAGACAAACAGGGTTGCTACTTTTTTGTTTTAATAAATTATTGGTTGCTATAATCGGTAGAGAAAAAGTATATTGTGGTATGGAAATAAAGTATTATTTATTTATTACAACTTTGAAAATCATTTTTTTATTACTTTTGTTAATATTTCGGTAGCTTTATGAGACTTAATTCACCTGTTCCACTAAGTTCCAGCACAGCCGATATTTAGTTCATACAGTTGATCATCGAAGGAGTCTAGACAGAGCAATCGTGCGGGGTGGTGCAGTATAGAAGGGGGATGGGAGGTCCCGAGAGGCTAATATCAACGCAATGTTAAAAATGAAAGAAATCAAGATGGCGGCCAACTTTATTGTTTGTGGGCCGATTTCGATGAAATTCGGTTTTTAGTACTATTTTGACAAGAAAACAGCAACGCAGTGTTAAAAATCTAAAAAAATCAAGATGGCGGCCAACTTTTTGTTTGTGAGCCGATTTCGATGAAATTCGGTTTTTAGTACTATTTTGACAAGAAAAAGCAACGCAATGTTAAAAATGTAAAAAAATTCAAGATGGCGGCCAACTTTTTTGCTTGTGGGCCGATTTTGATGAAACTCGGTTTTTGGTATTATTTTGACATGAGAACAGGGACCCTATTTTTGAATCGCTCGATTGGCGTCGAGCGCTCGTTTCTACTGATTTTCGTTCGACATATGACTCTATTTCGAACGTTTGAGCCATATGTCGAACGAAAATCAGTAGAAACGAGCGCTCGATGCCAGTCGAGTGATTCAAAAATAGGGGCCCAGCTACGCAAAGTTAAAAATGTTAAAATTCAAGATTGTGGCCAACTCCTTCATTCGTGGGCCGATTTCGATGAAACTCGGTTTTTGTACTTTTTTTACAAGAAAACAGCAACGCAGTGTTAAAAATGTAAAAAATTAAAAATGGCGGCCAAATTTTTTGTTTTCGGGCCGATTTCGATGAAACACGGTTTTTGACACTATTTTGACAAGAAAACAGCAACGCTATATTAAAAACATAAAATATGCAAGATAGCGGCCAACTTTTTCGCTTGTGAGCTGATTTCGATGAAACTCGGTGATGCCGTTTTCTGGCAAAAACGGGCCAAAAAACCGAGTTTCATCAAAATCGGCCCACAAGCAAAAAGTTGGTCGCCATCTTGCATATTTTATGTTTTTAATATAGCGTTGCTGTTTTCTTGTCAAAATAGTACCAAAAATCAAGTTTCATCGAAATCAGCCCACAAGCCAAAAAGTAGGCCGCTATCTTGAATTTTTACATTTGTAACTTTGCGTTGCTGTTTTCTTGTCAAAATAGTGTCAAAAACCGTGTTTCATCGAAATCGCCCTGCAAACAAAAAAGTTGGCCGCCATCTTAGATATTTTTGTATTTTTAACATTGCGTTGCTGTTTTCTTGGCAAAATAGTACCAAAAACCGAGATTCATCGAAATCGGCCCGCAAACAAAAAATTTGGACGCCATCTTTAATTTTTTACATTTTTAACACTGCGTTGCTGTTTTCTTGTCAAAATAGTACCAAAAACCGAGTTTCATCGAAATCGACCCACAAGCAAAAAAGTTAGCCGCCATCTTGAATTTTTTACATTTTTAAGAGTGCGTTGCTGTTTTCTTGTCAAAATAGTAGCAAAAACCGAGTTTCATCGAAATCAGCCCACAAGCAAAAAAGTTTGCCGCCATTTTGAATTTTTAATGTTTTCAACATTGTGTTGTTATTTTCGTGTCAAAGTTATATCAAAAAGCGAGCTTCATCGAAATCGGCCCATAAACAAAAAGAAAAGGGGCAAAAACTAAGTCACATTTTTTTCTATTCTTTATTTGAAGAGCATAAAAAGAAAAAAAAGAGACAAATTAAAAAAAATATTCTTGCCTTTTAGAAAAAAATGACAAATTTTTTCAAAGAATATAACTTGAATTTTGAAGTACCAATCTTATTTTTCTTATTAATTTTTGATATTCAAAAAGGCAAATCACAGAGTGCCAACCCTTACCTTTAGTCGTTGCGTCAACTGCCTAGCTAGACGAACAGCGGTTCTAGTAAGGGTAACATTTTTCGAATTTAAATGAAAATACAACAATGTGTGTGGATTTTGGGTAAACAAATGAATGACGTAAAATTAATTGAAGGTCAACAATTTCTATTTGAGATAGGTATTGCTGTTTTAAGTTTGACAGCTGTCATCTGTCAACCTTAAAACAGCAATATCTCGAAAAATACTCATCCTAGACTGGTGGTGTAAATTAAGTCTAATAAATTTACCAAAATATTACCAAAAGTAATAAAAGTAAATGTTTTTCAAAGTTGAGATAAATAAATAATACTCTATTTCCATACCACAGTGTATTTATCTATACCGATTATAGCAATTAATAATTTATAAAAACAAAAAAGTAGCAACCCTGTTTGCCTTGCCGTTGAGTCGCCGGTGACGCGCCGTGCCGGTGACGCGCCGGCCGTCACGTCACCGGCGCGTCGCCGGCAAGGTAAACAGGGTTGCCACTTATTTGATTCAATAAAGTATTGGTTTTTATAATAGGTAGAAAAAAAAGTACATTGTGGTTTGGAAATAAAGTATTATTTATTTATTTCAACTTTAAAAACATTTTATTTACACTTTTCTTAATATTTTGGTAAATTTTATAGACTAAATTTACACCACCACTTTAGGATGAGTATTTTTCGAGATATATTGCTGTTTTAAGATTGACAAATGACAACTTAATACAACAATTTCGCAAAAAGAAATTGTTGACCTTCACTTGTTTTTCTGAGATTCATTTGTTTACCCGAAATCCACCCACGTTGTATTTTTATTAAAATTCGAAAAATTGTACCCTTACCAAAATTTAGTGGAACAGATGAATAAGGTCTCATAAAGTTACCGAAATATTAACAAAAGTTATAAAAAATGTTTTTCAAGGCTGAAATAAATAAATTATACTTTTTCTGTACCGATTATAGTAACCAATAATTTATTAAAACAAAAAGTAGCAGCCCTGTTTGTCTTGCTGGTGCCTCGCCGGGGACGCGCCGTGCTGGTGACGTGCCGGCCGTCACGTCACCGGCGCGTCACCGGCCGTCACGTCACCGGCGCGTTGCCGGCCGTCACGTCACCGGCGCGTCCCCGGCATGGCAAACAGGGTTGCCACTTATTTATTATAATAAATTATTGTTATAATATGTAGAAAAAAGTACATTGTGGTGTAGAAATAAAGTATTTATTTATTTATTTCAACTTTAAGAACCTACTGTTTAAGTATTGTTTTTGGTAGTATTTTGGTAACTTTGTTAGATTTAATTCACCTTTACCACTAAGTTCAAGCAAAGGTACTATTTTTTGAATTTTAATAATAATACAACAATTTCTGTAGACAATGTTTTCATGCCTTCACTTGTGTTCCGGCATTCATTTGTTTACCCGAAAATCCGACATTCGCATACGTTGTTGTATTTCTATTATAATTCGAGAAAATAATACTTACCTTTACTTGAACTTAGTGGAATAAGTAAATTAAGTCTAATAAAGTTACCAAAATATTTCTAAAAAACAATACTTAAACAGTAGGTTTTTAAAGTTGGAATAAATAAATAATTCTATATTTCCATACCACAATGTACTTTTTTCTACCTATTATAGCAACCTATACTTTATTAAAACAAAAAAGTGGCAACCCTGCTTGCCTTGCCGGTGAAGCGACGTTGACTTGACTGAAACGAGCCGGCGACGCGCCGGTGACGTGCCGGCGCCGGTGATCTGAACTGCTTGTTCACACATATTTTTGACGTTGACGGACGGGCCGGTGACGCGCCGGTGACGCGCCGGTGACGCGCCGGAGCTGTGGGAATGATCCTTTATCAATCAGATGGAACGATATTTACAAATATGTATATCGTTTCCAGACTTTATATTAACAAAGATTAACAAATAAATAACATTATTGAATTAGCTCATTTCTTAGTTTCAAATTTCTTAATCAATTTACAGATTTTAAGCTAAATTCAAAGTTTGAACTTGTTATTCAGTCTAGGCTGTTACAATAAATAAAAATAAAAGAAAAACATACAATTCAATATGCATTAAGATAGGTAGTCAGAAGCAGACCCATTCCCACTGGCAGCACCTGTTCACGAGCATGACGCATGAACCAGCCATCTCTTCGCTCAACCATATTTGAGGGAACGTAACGACCCGCCTCATACGACACCACCGCAGAAATGATTAAAGAGAGCATGACATACTAAGACTACCTATGTTAAGGCATCGAATTGAAAATTTATATCCAAAAGCTTTTCATAGGTCTTTTACTAAACTACTGACTATAGAAAGTAAAAATATTGCAATTAAATAAATCAAAACAAGGTAAGCTATTAAGAATTATATTTTTTGAGTAAGAAGTGCCATACATACAAACAATATAAAACAGATCTTTTATATACGAGTTATCCGACGCCCTTAATACAAGCAGACAGAAGCAGACCCATTCCCACTGGCAGCACCCGTTCACGAGCATGACGCATGAACCAGCCATCGCTTCGCTCAACCATATTTGAGGGAACGTAACGACCCGACCCGCCTCACACGACACCACCGCAGAAATGTTTGAAGTGAGCATGACATACTAAAGCTACCCATATTAAGTCGTCGAGTATAGTAGAGAAACACTGATAATTTTAAAGGTTCCTAATGTGTTTCGTAAATAAACACATTTTTTTGCGCTTCCATTGCAAACGCTGGCTGAATCCTACGAGATAGATCAAAAAAATGTACTACAGCATTGTCCACCTTAGAAAGGTCCACAAAAACGTCTTCAATGGTATATGTCTATCCCTTAGAGATAACCCACAATAACCATTTTTGTCCTTTATTTTTATGAGAAATAATGGCTTATTTACGAAGCTATTTTAAGCAATACAACATTAATCCTTATCCAATTAAGTACCTTAAATACATTGTGCATGCTTGTGATATAGATTAATATAACCTTAGTATCAGCATTGCACCCGTACCAGGGTGAGTCACTAGTTAAATATAGTTTGAGTTTTATTTTTTTCTGTCTATGGACGAAATTTTTGTTTTTTATTTATTTGGTTGATTTCTGTTTACCTATTTATTTTCAAACGGAAATATAAAATACAATTAGTTTATTATACACGCTGAAATTTTAATCATTTGGTTCCCGCCGTGGGGTGGTTCCACTCATGATTACAAGCAACTTTTACTATGGGGCCAACTCTCCTGCTCGCAAAAAAAATCAGCTGTTCCATACAAAAGTGCAGTACCTACTCGACCTTAATGTATGGAACAGCTGATTTTTTTTTGCGAGCAGGAGAGTTGGCCCCATAGTAAAAGTTGCTTGTAATCATGAGTGGAACCACCCCACGGCGGGAACCAAATGATTAAAATTTCACGCTGTATGTGAAAAACTATTCATTATGTACTTACCGTAAAATGGGGGTACTTTAACATTACGGGGTTATTGATAACAACTATCAATTTAGAAACTCTTATTTCTTGGTTTCTGAACATATCCGAACAGTTTTTTATGACGTTGGCAGGCACCACTATACTGCGAAAAGCAAATGGCGCCCATTAGTTGGGGAATTAGTGGCAGAAGGTCAAAATTTGTCATTAGATGAATTCACTTGGCACATATGTACCTTAGGTAAAACTGAGCTGATTCAGCCCGGTAGCCATCAGCCCCCCCTTGGCAGGTAGGGGGGGGTGGCATTTAAAGTTTCACACCGCCGCACTTCAGAAAAAAAGTCATATCTCCTTCAATATACCTACCACCTCGAGTGTGATATCATTTTATGATGAATCAAGGATGAGGAATTCATTTTTAAAACTTTAAATGTACAATGTCATAGAAAAAAGGTAAAATATTGACGATAGTTTAAAAATAAGTTTACTATTTTTTTATTCAACAGTCAGTATCTATTAAAAATAATAATTTTGTGCAATGAAAGAAAATATTATCTTAAAGTACATTTATTCAGCTTTTTAAAAATATATACTTTATATATAGTTATCTTTGAATGTCTATCTGAAAAAAAATCGAACATGGTATGCGACGCTGTTTCCAAACATCCGCGATTGAAAGTTAAGTTGGTTTTTTCATACAAAATGTATAGAGTACAAACTTAACTTTGCGTTCGGCTGCCGCTTATGGTCTTACGATCTTATAGTCTCTTTTAACTATTTTATGTTTTGATGCATATTTAGTTCTTTTTGTAGCAGGCATGAGGAATTTATTTTTGGGACATTTAATGTATAGTTTCATTGAAAAAAAAATATGTTGACTAAAGTGTCAAAAATCGGTTTACAATTGTTTTTGTTCAACAGTCGGGTATCTTTTAAAATGTTAATTTTATGCAAAGGAAAAAATACTACCTTAAAGAACATTTATTCAGCTTTAAACTAATACAAACTTTATATATAGTTATCATACAATTTCCATCTGAAAAAAAATCTAACATGGTATGCGACGGTGTTTCCAGATGTCTGCGATTGCAAGTTAAGTTGGTTTTTTCATACAACATGTATGGAATACAAACTTAACTTTGCGTTTGACTGCCGCTTATGTTCTTACGGTCTTAAAGTCTCTCTCAACTATCTTACGGTCTGATACATACTTAGATCTTTTTGTAGGAGTCATAAAGACTATATAAAAAAATAGACAGACTTGATCTATGTATAAGAAAGTCATAAAACGACGAAGCGTCGTGACGTCAAAAAATTAGATCTGAGAACGGTCAGGGAGGAAAATGTCTTACCACATTAAAACTAAAGTGCAAAATTTTTTAAAGTTTTAATAGGTAGGTTCCTTAAGGACCTAGGCATATAAATATACCGTAGAAATTAAAATATTTTCCATTGAGTATTTTTTGTACACTCGTGAGCAGAAAAATTAAATCACAGACCAATTTTCGAACAAACGGGGTAAACCTACAGCTTTGGTTCTCTGCCCAGGATTGAACGAGGTGTGTGCTGATGATGGCAAATTAAAGAATGAATGACGGAGGCTCATTATGCTAAAAAAACCTAACAGATTAGATGAGCGGTTTAGCTCAGGGTTGAACTTAAAAAAATATCAAATGAAAATTAAGAAGTATGGAAAATGTAACACTAAAAGCTCCAGACGGTCTCTAGTGTAAACGACTCTTCTGATCCGTTGGGTTTCTTAAGCAATCTTGACCTCCTCCATTCACTCTTTGGATAACCATCATCAGACCACACCTTGTTTATTGTTATTATTTTGATATACAGGGTGTTACAAAAAAAAACTCATAATTCCGAATACGATAGAAGGGACCATCAAACTAAACAACTTCTTCTATGGTACCAAAATGTCGAAAATACCCGATTCCTGGGAATTCCCGGGAATTGCAAAATGTATATGAAAATGAAAGGGTGTCATTATTGTACCAAAAATAAAAAACACATCTTAGATTTATCATATTTTAATTGAAAAAAACAACTTATACCTAGGTACTTAACTTATTAATTGTAGACGCTTCGCTTGGAAACAGCGTCGCATACCATGTTCGATTTTTTTTCAGATATACATTGAACGATAACTATACATAAAGTATATATTTTTCAAAAGCTGAATAAATGTACTATTAGATAAAAAAAAATTTCATTGCAAAAAATTTGTATTTTTACAGATACTGACTGTTGAATAAAAAAATAGCAATTTTTTTTTTAAACTATCGTCAATATTTTACCTTTTTTCTATGACACTGTACATTAAAAGTTTTAAACATGAATTCATCATCTCTAATTCATTATAAAATGATATCACATTCGAGGTGGTAGGTATATTGAAAGAGATATGATTTTTTTTCTGAAGTGCGGCGGCGTGAAACTTTAAATGCCACCCCTCCCTACCTGCCAAGGGGTGGCTGATGGCTACCGGGCTAAATCAGCTCAGTTTTACCTAAGCTACATATGTTCCAAGTGAATTCATCTAATGACAAATTTTGACCTCGCCATACATGAGTGCCAGTACTGACTGGACTACATGTCTGCAGGTGTTTTTGTTAAAACATTTTTTTTAGCAGTGCACTGGTGACAAGCTATTTTCAAGGGAAGAAAAACTATTAGAACCACAGAACAACCCCCATTACAGTTTTTTACCCCCAGCAGAAGTCGCATGTTGGCGGTAACCGTGTTATAGCAAGAATGCGTAGCTCCGCATACTTTGAATATTGCTCCTCCGTCGAGTGAGCGAACGCCATACAAAAATAGTATAAAAATGCCGAGTTGCATTATATAAAAGAACAAAAACTATATCCACAAATATCATTTAGCAATGCTTAAAATATCAGAGGCAAGCATTATTTAATTTCTTTTTAATTAAAAATGTATCTGATTTTCCTTTTAAATTAAAAAGCCATAATAATAGAGTGAAATCGAACGTAACTCTACTCACTTTGGGTTCAAATCAGTGCGCGATCCAACGCGGCGGTTGCGTTGAGAACTAGCACCGAATTCTCAATTTTTACATGTTTTTATTACTTTTCTTCGCTTTCAAGTTAGTCAAAAAAAATGTTCAATTCTTCTTTCTTATGTTCAATTAAGATTGAAGGTATTAACATCGCCGATTTTTATAGTTGGTTTAAACATAAACGTTTCCGAAACAAACACACACATACCTTTTAGATTCTAAAAGGTTTATATAATGTGTGTGTGTGCTCCAAAATTTAGAAGAAAACAACAGTGGCCTAGCGCACGAGGATGGATTTTCTTAGTAGGTTATCATTGTGTTTGTTATAATTTCAATAACACATAACACAGATAAATCAGTCAGATTTATAATACAATACATACGAGTATGTACCTAAGCCTTATGCACAACGAATTGATTATAACAAAATACTGATTGAATTGTATGTTTCAAAGCTAGATATTTCGATAGTAAAAAAATTTTTTGCAGACTGCATTTTGAAATTGTTTCCTAAAAATATTTTTAATTCTTTAAAAAATACGTTGTTTTTTCATCTGTGTTATAAAATCAATGAACACTGATTCTCATTAAGTTTTTTTTATTAGTCTGATAATTTCTGTGGACATATTATGGTAATTTCTGTGTTTAAGATTTTTTGGTTTTTGGCTTTTTTGAATTAATTGTTGATTTTTGAGTTGTTTCTATATTTTTGTATGAACCTAATTAAAATATTAATTTTAACTAGGTACGTACAAAATTATGTATTAACATTGGTATAAAATATAGAAAGTTTTAATTTTTTTTGATTATTTTTCATGCTAGAATAGAATGTCCCTTTATCATATAATTTCCATTATTATTGTTTGTTATATCTAAAAGCATACACTTTAAAGAATGTGAAGCACAAGGGTTTTTGTTGATTTTGTACCTATTTTAAAGGTTTAAAAACAATCAGAGGTGTCATTGATCAGAGGACGGGTTTACTTTGATCAATGATCAATGTGGGGTGACATTATTTTTATGATGAAAATGAAAGACTAAAAATAGACTTTTGTCATAACTGATTAAGATTTAGTTCTACCAATACTCTATTCAATAAACAATTCGTATCATTGATCAAAATAACCCCAATATATATGAATAGCTCTAGCGCGAAATCCTGCGGGCCGGTTTTTATTGTTATTATATTTATATTAAAGGGTTAAGCATAATAAAAAAAAACTTTTCAAATCCCGTTATAAAATATACGGTGATCCTTTGATCACCCTATATTCAGCCTCAAAATCAGTTTAAAGTTGATAAGCAGATTTTTTTTCTTTGAAACGGATGGTTAAAAAATATTGTTTTAATTTTATTCTAAAAATGTAAAAACCGATACTTATTCTAAGTTTTTTTCGTTTTCGGCAAGATTGTTTTTGATAAAATATATCCATTTGAATTTCAAAGGTGATAGACTGGTAGTTTAAATTAAAGTTTTCAAGTTCAACGGCATTTTGTGAACCATTTTGGCAACATGACTTTTCCGAAGTATAAAAGCCTGCTGAATTCGGTTCTGAATGTTGCCAGGCTCAATTCTGGCTACTTTGCCCAAAATTCAAGATGGCGGCCAAATTGGAGCCTAATCTTATTAGAACTCGATTCTGGTCGTGTGAGGTGTCCTGGCGTAGGGTTTTGGGGTCGCTGAACTCAATTTTGATAACCGGAAGTCCGTCCGTTTACCGGAAGTATGAGATGTGGCTCGAGGAGAGAAAATTCCGCCACGCGACACTAATTTTTTTTTAACACAGTTACTAGACAAATATGTTTAACAAGTTTATTATTATTATATATATATAGTGATATAACTGGCTATTTACCAGTATTTTTTTTCTCAGGCAAATCCTCATAGTTTTAAATCTGTAGAGGATTTACGAAACAATCAATTTGAGAAAATTCCTCCGTGCGAGACAAAATATTTTTTTAACGCAGTTACTAATTTTATATAGTAAAATAACTAGGCTATTTACCAGTATTATTTTTCTGGGGTAAATTTTAATAGTTTTAATACTGTAGAGGATTTTTGAAAAAAATATGGCTGAGAAAATTCCGCCGCATGATGCAAATTAGTTTTTTAACACAGTTAGGTACTAGACAAAAATATTCAACATGTTTATTACACTATTTAGTGAAATAACTAGGCTATTTACCAGTGTTTTATTTCTGAGGCAAATCTTCAAAGTTTTATCTCTATAGAGGATTTCCTGTAGCCAAATATAGAGATATTTTCTTGAATCAAGTCATTATAAGAGCAAAACACGCTTGAAAAAAATAAAATAAAATTCGTCAGAATCTAATTCAGCCGCCTTTTTTACATCGGAAAACTCAAGTTGCCCAAATGGTTCACAAAATGCCGTTTAAACGATGAAGGAAACGGATATTTAAGATTTTCGTCCAGTCTATGATCAAAGTACCCCGCGGTACTTTCTTATTTTAGTTTTAGTTCATAAGCAATGAACTAAAACTGTTCCGTACTTTGAACAAGTTGTGTATAGTATTAACGCTAGCACAAATCATTTTCTTTTCTTTAATTCTTAATTTAAATTGAAACTGTATCGGCCACAATAACTGCAATCCTTCGTAAAACGAATCGCAGCGCTTTACTATAGACAGTGCTGCCATCAAGTACTCTAACGTCAGAATAGGAGAACTACCGTTCCGATCGCGAGCGCGCAGCGTGCGACACTGCACCATAATTCATTAAAAATTAATAAAACCAAATCAAATCCCAAAATCGAACTGTGAACTATTTCAAAACATAGCCAGTGCACGTCTAGAGAGAATTTGTGATCCATCAGCAACCAGCGACCACTCCTGGGGCCCCAGAGACGAGGACATACGAAGTCACCAGGTACGTGGTTGATACAGTTATTTCTCCAACACAAGTTTTTGGTCCTTCGAGCCGGATCATAATTAAATTCAAAATTAGATTTGTGCTGGTTATTCATACTAAAAACTATTTTTCGATAGTTTACTTTGTTCAATAAGCGCGGGGACCTACCGCCATTTTACGACTTTCATGCAACACTTTTATGCAATTAGCGTTATTATTTTTCGATAATACCATTGCGTACAGTGATTTTACATCGTATATTTGCGATATACAACGATACATTTACTTAACAAGTGATATTTTTCAATTTAGTTTAATATTATTTCGTGCGGTGTGCCATTACGCTAGGCGCCACGCAGTCGCGAATCCGTTTCAATCTCAAGAAGGCTAGTTACACACAAAATATTTATAGTGTTTATGTATTACGCACATGACATTATTTCTTATTTAATTAGTATTTTCGTACTAGTTATTTATTGTTCCACTTAGTATTACGTACTAAGATTTTGCGAACTATTTAGCAATTTTGTATTTTCGTACAAAACTAAAACTTTATTAGGTTTTTAGCGGTTCTTGTATTTTCGTACAGTTCCTAAATTAGCGGTTCGTATTTTCGTACTTACCCATACAATATACATACATACCTATTAAGCGGAACCTGTATTTTCGTGCAGTTCCCATCTAGCGGTTAGTATTACTTACTCACCCATAGGTATATATCTATTTAGCAGTTCATGTATCTTCGTACTGAACTCACAATCAATCAATTTAAGTCTGCGACTATCCTAATTACATACGGTACACATTGCCTACCTAAGCATACTTTACATTCTTTTAATCTAATATAACTAGCCTACGAAACATTTACTTAAACTTACAAACTACATTTTACTTAAACTTCTGCACTACAACATTTACCTACCTAACTAAAACATACAATACAATAAACTATTTACAATTTAAAACTACGTTTTATTTTATTCACCACAATGGAAGTTGAGCAATTAATTTTCGAGCGTGAACTCGCCCTTAATAATATCCAACGCATGGTAGATTGTATTGACAATGAAACAGAATTTCGAGTTCGTACTAAAGAGTTGAATAACGTTAAGAAGACATTTTTCGCAGTTCAATTAAAGATTGAAAAATTGTTAGCAAAAGAATCGAAGTTCGATAAGGATGAACAGTTAAAAGTCCGTAATTCTTTTGATACTTTATACTACCAAGTTCAAGTTGTGTTGGATAATATGAAGGAAACTCAACGTAGACAGAGTGTCGCGAACATTAGTGTGTCACAACCCTGTCATGCCCACTGTACTAGCAGCGGGACAACAGCTGATTCGCATATTCGCTTACCTAAAATTTGTTTACAAACCTTTGACGGTAAAGTGACAGAATGGAATGCATATTACGATTTATTCAAATCTATTGTTCATGAAAACAAAACATTGACAAACGTCGAACGTTTTCGTTATTTGTTGTCGTCTTTAAGGGGTGAACCGTATAACCTTTTAAAAACCATTCAGATTACTGACAGTAATTACGAAGATGCTTTACAAATCTTATTAACTCGTTACGAAAATAAGCGAATTATTGCAACCAAGCATTTGGATAGAATATTGGATCTCGAGCCAATGTCAGATAAAAATATTGAACACGGTTTACGTAATATTATGAATACCTATGCCGAGAACTACTCTGCCTTACGGGCCTTAGGTATCAATATCTCTGATTGGAGTTTTATTCTTTTAAATATTTTATTACGTAAAATAACGCCAAATATTCGTAAGCGCTTCGAATTATCGTTACATTCGCCTAATGAAATTCCGCATCTTTCCGAATTACTCGATTTCCTTGAGAGGGAATTGGCGGCAACAGAAATCATGTCGGCGACCGCGCGCTCCAGCGCCGCGGCCGGCCCCACGGCACCGTCCGCGTCGCGCCCGCACGCCGCTGCTGGCGGCTCGGCCGGCTCGACGACACCTGCCTTTCCGTCGCGACACGCACAAGCCGCTCGTCGCGCACTATCTCGCACGCATTCAGATGCGCAGTATAATATGAATCGTAATAATAATAAGGAGTCTTATATTAATCGTAATATGAGTTTTCATGCAGCAACTAAAGCTGATTATTTAAAGCAAATAAAATGTGCTTATTGCAAGGATAATTCTCATCCACTAAATAAATGCGATAAATTTCAAAAATTATCTTTACCGGAGCGTAATAAATTCATAACTGAAAACAAAGTTTGTAGCAATTGTTTATTCCTTGGTCATGAAACTAAGGACTGCAAATCGCGTCATAACTGTCGTATTTGCTCACAGCGGCATCACACTTCATTACATGAGGATGTGCCCGTGCAAAATGTTACTTTAAAAACAGAATGTTCCATTTCTTCCCCTGAGTTACACTCGGTAGCGGAACCTTCAGCGCCCCCACCGACACTCGGTGTTTCTGGGCCTACCAATAAAAATGATTGTACAGTTTTATTGACCACCGCGTTAGTTAACGTTCGTCCCACTGATTCTAAGCCCTTTACTCCGCGTTTAGTGCGCGTCCTTGTGGACCAAGGCTCTCAGGTCACCCTAATTAGTGAGTCGTGTGTTCAACGTCTCGGTTTACCACGTTATCATTCTAAAATGAGTACTACCATCACGGGCATCGGTGATAAGGGTGAACAGCCGCGTGGTTATGTTTTATGTGAAGTTACGCCTCACTTTAAACCGACACCTAGACTTTTTATTGAAGCTCTTATTTTACCTAAAATAACGAGTTATTTACCGAACATTCCTGATTCTTTTGAGTTTATTTCGCATCTCAGAAATCTTCCTCTAGCGGACCCAGAACTGCGTTCTGCCCGCCCCGTTGAACTTCTTTTGGGATCAGACTATACTGATAGCATTCTGCTTCACGACAATATCAAAGGTCCACAAGGTACTCCTGTGGCAATAAATAGTATATTTGGTTACCTTCTCAACGGTAAAATTTCTCATAGTCTTTCTGCACCTCAAGTGTGTATGAACCTTAGTACAAGTCAACTTGACAAAACCATACAAAGGTTTTGGGACATCGAGTCAGTGCCTGACGATGAAAAACCCTTGACTAAGGACGAAGCCCTTTGTGAGTCCATTTTCGTGGAAACTCATAAACGCGCCGAAACTGGCAAATACATAGTTTCTCTTCCTTTCAAGAAGGATGCACCTCCTCTAGGTGAGTCTCGAGACATTGCGCTCTCACGTTTATACAAATTAGAAAAACGACTTTCTCATGATCCAGCTTTACGAGCGGATTACAATCAGTGTCTGCAAGAGTATGTAGACTTGGGACACATGGAACCTGTTCCTACTCCTACGAACAGTGACACGCCTTCGTATTATATTCCTCATCACTGCGTGGTGAAAAGGTCAGCAGTCACCTCTAAAACTAGAGTGGTGTTTGACGCTTCATGCAAAACTACTTCTGGGCGTTCACTCAACGATAATCTTCTTATTGGTCAAAAATTGCATCAAGACATTACAGACGTTCTTTTAAAATTTCGACTTCATAAAATCGTTTTCACAGCGGACATCAAAATGATGTATCGTTTTATAGATATTTGTCAAGAACATCGTGATTTTCAACGAATCCTATGGCGATTCTCTCCCCATGATCCTGTTCAGGAATACCGCCTCTGCACAGTAACCTTCGGGGTTTCTTCTGCGCCATTTCTGGCCTTACGCACTCTTCGTCAGTTAGCTGTCGATGAAGCTGCTTCCTTCCCACATGCTTCGCAAGTACTTCTAAATGAAGTCTTCGTAGACGACATCGTCACGGGCTCAGACTGTATCGATAACGCTCTTGCTCTTCAACGCGAGCTTATTGACATTTGCAAAGCGGGTACGTTCGAACTCCGCAAATGGGCAAGCAACAGTCCTGAATTTTTATCATCTTTAAATCAAGACATCTCCAATCAAGATGATGCTCTTATTCTTTCAGCACTTGACAATGACGCTTCAGTCAAAGTGTTGGGGTTAAAGTGGAATCCTATATCGGATACTTTTACCTATCAGACAGAGGTACCTACCCAAAAATGCACAAAACGCATTATGCTTGCAGAAATTTCTAAAATATACGACCCTTTGGGATTTTTGAGCCCTATAACTTTGTTTGTCAAACATCTCATCCAACTCTTATGGCTTTCTGGTACTGATTGGGATGATTGTCCTCCTGATGGTATTCGTGATCTTTGGTTTAGATTTGTAACAGAACTTTCACAATTACAAGACATTAAATTGTATCGTCCTGTGCTTCCATGTACTAATGATGTACAACTTCATGGTTTTTCAGACGCCTCTGAAAAGGCCTACGCTGCATGCGTATATCTACGAGTTGTTGACTCGGAAGGTGTTATTCACACTTCACTTCTTCTTGCGAAAACAAAGGTTGCACCTTTGAAACGCCTCAGTCTTCCTCGTTTGGAACTCTGTGGGGCTTTGCTTCTTTCGAAGCTTATACAAAAAATTCTCGGTGCTTACAGCACATTCTTATCGATTGACAAGGTATTTGCATGGAGTGATTCGTCTATCACCCTAGCTTGGCTACGCTCACCTCCTCATGAGTGGCGTACATACGTCTCTAATCGTATCACAGAGACCACCAACCGCGTGCCTGCCTCACAGTGGCATCACGTGCGTTCTGCAGACAACCCCGCGGACGTTGCGTCGCGTGGTGTTCTCCCATCCGAACTAGACCAACGACAGTGGTTCGACGGCCCCAACTGGCTCAGACTACCTGAATCTGATTGGCCTATTTCGAATGTAGACATTGACATAATCTCGACCGACGAGGAGCGTCGAAAGCATGTACTTGTGTCAAATGTTCAACCCGATATTCAATTATTCGAAAGATTTTCATCTTTATCTAAAATGCTACGCATTATTTCATTGTGTTTTCGCTTTTTCCATAAATGCCGTAAGTCGAAAACTTATGAATCCTCTCAAATTACAGTCCACGAAACTAAATTCACTCTCAACCGAGTTATCAGTCTTGTTCAACAAGAAAACTTTGCGGAAGATATGGTGCGTATCAAAAATGACGACGTGTGTACCAAACGTTTAAGAAAGCTTAAACCGTTTCTTGATGACGCCGGACTTCTCAGGGTCGGCGGCAGAATCAATCGTGCTAACGTTCCTTACGATGCAAAGCATCAAATTCTTTTGCCCAAACGACATAATTTCACCAATCTTTTAATCGACTTTTATCATCTTACTAATTTGCACGTCGGTCCGCAAACGTTACAGTTTCTACTCGCCCAGAAATACTGGATACTTAGTGCTCGTGACGCAGTCCGTATGCGCACTCGCCGCTGCGTGCGCTGCTTCCGTACGCGCCCTGTCGCTCCACAGCCTTCGATGGCTCCACTTCCGGCCGCGAGAGTTCGTGCTTTTCGTCCATTTCTTCACGTTGCAACCGATTTTGCTGGGCATTTTTTCCTAAAATCAAATAAATTTCGTAACGCGAAAGTCTTCAAATGCTACGTGTGTGTTTTTGTACGCATGTCGACGAAAGCGACACACTTGGAACTCGTTCCAAACTTAACAACCGATTCTTTTCTAAATGCATTGCGCCGATTTATATCACGACGTGGCCTTTGCACTGATATTTACTCCGACTGTGGTCGAAACTTTGTTGGATGCGATCGTTACCTTTCCGATCTTTATGAGTTCTTGCGGAACGAAGATAATCAAAATATTATCAATAAACAGCTGAACAATTTAGCCGTTACTTGGCATTTTAACCCCCCCTATGCTTCTCATTTCGGAGGGATTTTCGAAGCAGCCGTGAAAAGTATGAAAACGCATCTTTTCCGTGTTATAGGTCAACTCACCCTATCTTACGATGAATTCAACACGCTTCTTTGCCAAATAGAAGCAGTTCTCAACTCGAGACCACTTTTTGCTCAGAGTAATGATCCTGCAGATCCATTACCAATCACACCCGGACACTTCCTAATCGGGGAACCATTGACTTCTTTACCTGAATTTAACTTCACTGACGACAATACAAGTCGCCTTGTTCGTTGGCAAGTCTTGCAGCAAGCTGTCCAACATTTTTGGAAACGCTGGAGCGTTGAATATCTCCACCAACTTCAACAAAGAGGTAAATGGTTTCGTGATCACACTCACACACCCCTCCGTGAGGGTTCAGTAGTCGTGTTAGTAGATAATACACTACCGCCACTGAAATGGCGCCTGGCTCGCGTGCATCAGCTGCATCCAGGCGCAGATGGTATTACTCGTGTTGTCACTGTACGCATTGGTAATACTCTTGCTAAACGACCTGTTGTTAAGGTCTGTCCGTTGCCCTTCGAGTAGGCAACTTTAGTTTACTTTCTTAGTTGTAAGCTAGGTTAGTGACTTATTCTTAGTTTCTTTCTTATTAAAATATGTATATTTTAAGGTCGGCGGCATGTTCCGTACTTTGAACAAGTTGTGTATAGTATTAACGCTAGCACAAATCATTTTCTTTTCTTTAATTCTTAATTTAAATTGAAACTGTATCGGCCACAATAACTGCAATCCTTCGTAAAACGAATCGCAGCGCTTTACTATAGACAGTGCTGCCATCAAGTACTCTAACGTCAGAATAGGAGAACTACCGTTCCGATCGCGAGCGCGCAGCGTGCGACACTGCACCATAATTCATTAAAAATTAATAAAACCAAATCAAATCCCAAAATCGAACTGTGAACTATTTCAAAACATAGCCAGTGCACGTCTAGAGAGAATTTGTGATCCATCAGCAACCAGCGACCACTCCTGGGGCCCCAGAGACGAGGACATACGAAGTCACCAGGTACGTGGTTGATACAGTTATTTCTCCAACAAAAACTAAAATATGTTTCTTTTTTGACCCTGTAACATAGTTCATAACATAAGTATGTATAATATACTTCAGCATGTAAATAAATACGTACAGAAATAAATACAAAGAAACAAGCAAGCAAGTAAAATTTCGTCTGTAGACTATTATAATGGTTAGACTGCAAAAACTGCCAGGTTGCGAACTTTGAGGGCATCTTTTAGATACTAGGAGAACTTACAAACTATATTAAACTAGCGAGTCACCCTGGCTTCGCACGGGTGCATTGCTGATACTAAGGCTATATTAATCTAAATCACATGCATGCACAATGTATAAGGTACTTAATTGGATAAGGATTAATGTTGTATTGCTTAAAATAGCTTCGTAAATAAGCCATTATTTCTCATAAAAAGAAAGGATAAAAATGGTTATTGTGGGTTATGCCTAAGAGATAGACATATACCATTGAAGACGTTTTTGTGGACCTTTTTAAGGTGGACAATACTGTAGTACATTTTTCTGATCTATCTTGTAGGATTCAGCCAGCGTTTGCAATGGAAACGCAAAAAAATGTGTTTATTTACGCAACACATTAGAAACCTTTAAAATTATCAGTGTTTCTCTACCATATTATACAAGTTTTATACATATAAACCTTTCTCTTGAATCACTCTATATATAAAAATAAACTGCATCAAAATCCGTTGCGTAGTTTAAAAGATCTAAGCATACATAGGGACAGACAGCGGGAAGCGATTTTGTTTTATACTATGTAGTTATTTGGTTGGACTGCAAAAACTGCCAGGTTGTGAACTGGCAGACCAATTAATATTTAAAGGGGATCATTTTAGCTACTAGGAGAACTTGGTTTCATCCAGTAACTCGATGAGGTAAAATAGCACCCCCATGCGGCCCCTAAAAATGGTTGGACTGCGGAACCCTCCAGGAATTCGCTCGGCAGACATAATTATTTAAACTCTACTAATAGAGACTAAAAGCAACGAAAAGGTTTTGTTCAGTAACCACATGAGGTAAAATGATGGTCAAAAGTAGGTAGCACAGCTTTGCACCACCAAGGTTCCTCCAGGTTGAGCCCCGGCAGACCAACATTTTTCTTACCTATTTAAGGTCTACTTTTCGTGGAAAGTGGTAATATCCAGTAACTCGATGGGGTAGGTAACCGTGCGGTGGCCCCCCGGTCTACATGGGTATGCGGGATTTATCGGAAAAAGTCAATGCGCATGATGACTATTTTTTTATTTTATGTTAGGTACATAAATTACCTCTCAAAAGAAAGAAACATTGGTAAATTAATATTTCGCTAGCATGAAAACTGCCCGAGATATCAGTTTGAAATGCACAAAATTGGACTCATCCGAAAACGCTCTATACTAACGGCTACTCAGTTATGAGTTATGACATCACGCTCGAGTAGTTTGTATGCAACGCGTTGCAAATTCGTCATCGTCAGGTAGCTTAACTAACAACTGCGGCTGTCGAGCACACGTTGCATGTCGATTTCGAGAATACCAAAAACAAATTTCAGTAGACAAAATTTAACCCAGTTAACGCGTATAGACCATTTTGTTGAACTAAATAAAATCTTTAGAAATATACAATGTGAGTTTGTATTTAGCCCTTCTGTCAGTGTGTGTTACCCCAGCAAAAAGTTGAGCTTTAGAGAGATGAGACCTTATCAGATAATTAGTGTGTCATGAGGAGAAATTTGTTTACTAATAGCAAAATTTGTGTGAGTTGTAGTTTTTAAGATATATGAGAAAAACAGATTTTGCTGGGGTACGTTTTAAACATTACCCTGGCAAAAAAAGTTGTTTCAGCCTGGAACCAAATACATGAATACATAGCTTTTGTTGCATAGTAAATGTTAGCAAATAGCAAAAATTGTGTGTGTTATGGTTCTTGAGTTATTTAAGTTTTTGTTGGGGTAACGTTTTGGGTTTTCCCAGATCTCGAAAACGGTTCAACGCAGAAGTTTGAAAAAAATACCACTAAGAGACCTTAATTTGTTTAAATTTGTTTAATTGATAATTTTTGATTTGGTTGTCGCAAACCAACGTAATTAAATGGTTTCGAAAAACAGAAAAAACGAATTTGCAAGTAAACTAGTACACTTATAATCAAATAAACAGCTGTTAAAAATAGCCGTGGTAGACACTTATTACGACAAGAATTTTAGGCTTTGTAACTTTACACGATATAAAGATATAAACAAATTTGATAAATTTTAGACTGGTCGTACTTTAGCGATCGAATACACAGTTTCCATAACATTAAGACACATGGCATACATTAAACAAATTTAAGTAATTCATTAACATTCCTTCCTGTTAATTTCAGCTGTCAATTACGCCTATCATGAAAGTTTTAACAAAAACAAGAATATGACAACAATTCTCTAATAAGCCGCCTCAATTGTAGAGGTCACGTAAAAGCGAACGCGCCATGCATAAGCGTAACCATCTTAAATGAACGGGATGTTATGGATCTTTTGTTAGTACAGTTGCGAACAAAAGTTTGCTGGTCAGATTATCTTTAAATATAAAATGTACGTTAGTCTCGCGAAAACTCAAGATTGGCTTGGCCGATTTTGGTTTTAAAATGTTTGTCGTATTCCAGGGGAAGGTTTAAATGTTGTTTTCTGTTTTTCGAAACCATTTAATTACGTTGGTTTGCGACAACCAAATCAAAAACTAACAATTAAACAAATTTAAACAAATTAAGGTCTCTTAAAGGGGGGGAGCCTTGGCGACGCCCTTGTATACTTTATTTGGGTTGATTCTTATAGATGAAAAAAAAAAATTAACATTTAATAGAAATAATTTATTGCGTATAATATAAATATGATTGTCACTCGATTAGTGTCTTATCAATATTATCATAGACTTTCTCTATATTTTCTTGCGGCAATGGATCTAGAATTTCAAACTGTAGATCATATTGCTGATCCAGGCCCATATAACTATCGCTCATTATGTAGACGGTGTATATTACGCGCCCTGAAAAAAGGATATTTTCAAATCTTATTAAGAGTCCGTACACATTTTGCCGCTGACTGCCGATCTCTCGCTCGCACATTTCATGTTTTCTCAAGATTCCTAAAGGCTCCGTACCGATTTTGCCGCTCTCTCGCTCGCACATGTCATGTTTTCTCGACATTTTTTATTTAAATCTGAGTGCGTAAATAAAAAATGTGTCTCGGTCACTTTTCGCATTATAAGATCACATACATTTCAACATACATTTCAGTTTCGAGTTGAAGTACAAAAAGTTATCGTATTTGCCAGTTCAAATAACTGTTAGAAACGATAAGTTTTTGTACTTTAGCAACAAAATACCGAAATATATCTATAATCTTATATTGCAAAAAAGTGGCCGAGACACATTTTTTCAATTGTTCACTCAGATTTAAGAAATCTTGAGAAAATATGAAATGTGCGAGCTAGAGAGCTGCAGAGAGCGGCAAAATCGCCACGGGCTCTTAAAATCTGAGTGCGTAATTGAAAAATGTGTCTCGGCCACTTTTCGAAATATAAGACTGTGGAAAACTATAAGGCCGAAAAAACGTGTGTGTACAAGAGTACACACACGTTTTTTCGCCGTGATAATCTACGGCTGATTCGCCGTGCGTAGGCACGGTCGTCAGTTTTGTATGGATCACTATGGAAGCTTGTTGACGGGCACAGCGGCGCGACGGTACGGCGCCGCCGCCGTGTGCACCGTGCCTCCCGGGCACAGCGGCGCGCCGCGTCTACGCACGGCGTAATTTTAGTCAGTGTTGTATGGCACTCTATGGGAGTGTGTCGACGGCGCCGGACGTTTTCACGTTTTCGAAGCAGATTACCTACATAAGCTTTGTTTTAAGAGGAAAATGGAATGTACCTATCTCGTATACAAGGTGTTTGGTAATAGCTTTATAAAGCCGAATATGGTAGATAGGGGCCATCAAACTGAACAAATTTTACTATGGGACCAACTCAGTTGATTCTTGACAAGTGTATGAAATGCGCCAAATTCCTCCCGCTTTTCTAAAATCGGATGTATCCAAAACCTTCTCTTTATTTTCTCTTCTTTTTTGAGTTTTCTTTATACATATTGGATAATCTTTTTCTTATATGGATTCATGTTCCATGAGAAACGTCTGTAGCTTGGCGCAGAATAGTCTCAACTGAATAGTCCTAACCCCTTTGAGTCCGATAGCCAAAGCGATAGCTAGACTCTATCCGTCCTTGTCATATCATAACACGATGACAAGGACGGACAGTGCACTGACGTCATAAACCAAAGCCAGAGTCAAAGCGATAGAGTTAGGCGGTACGAGGGCTGGCCGTTGTTTCGACCGGTAGCTTTGCCGTGCCATGTACAAGCTTGCACGTTTTCTTAATTAACCGTACGGCGAATACGCCGTACGGCTGATAAAACGTGTCGTATACAAGAGGCCTAAGGCCTCTTGTACACACACGGTTTTTCGCCGTAAAAATCTACGGTTAATTCGCCGTGCGAAGGCACGGTCGGTAGAGTTATATGGAGCACTATAGAAGTAGATTTTAGGCGACAAAAACCGTACCGTACCTAGAGTCCTAGACTTTTACGGCGGAAAAACTGTGTGTGGACAATCGCCCCACATCAATTAATTTACGGCTGTTTCATTGATGTATAATTTATTTATGTTGGCTCCACAGGTTGGCCAATGTATCGTTCATTGATGCTTTCGAAAGAACCACTTTGAAGCATTTGTTACAAAACCGGCAACGTACGACGAATTTGTCGATATTGTGGCCAACGTGTGAAGCCAGCAAACGGAGCAAGCGACGAAAACAAAACACAGATGATTCGACCCTTACCAGGGCTCTGTATAATCCCCGTCAAATGATAATGCGCGGGAACCTTGTCATATTAACATCCACGTTGACGTGATCCGCAACTAAAAATGTCATGAAACAAGAAAATTCTAATAGAAAATCTAATATATTCATTATTGAATTATTAATTCCAATAAGATTGGGTCTCGGTATATAAAAAAATTACAATTGTTTTTCGATTTTGAGGTTAAAATCATGGCCGCCAGGCGCATTACCAATTGACGTGGATAGTAAGTCCGCACGCGAGTCTGAAGCGCTCGGCGTCCTCTGAGAGGACAAATTTCATACATCAGAAAAGATAAGACCTACGCGATAGAAAGAGAGGCAAATACTAAGTGAATGTTTTGGAGCGAAGGGAGCGCTGTGCGACCTGAATTGTACTTTATTGTGTCGGAGCAAGAGTCGCAATTTATTTAAACGATTTTGCGGAGTGCAACTTCTGTGCGCTAGTAGGGATTGAAATACCGTTAAAAAATAAAATAACGTTAAAAATACCGTTAAAACATTTACCTATCGGTAAATTTACCGGTAAAAATAACGTTAAAAATATTTTACCGGTAAAATTAGCGTTAAATATAGCGTTAAGCTTTACCGGTAAAATTATCGCCTAAAAATAACGTTATTAATTGGAATAACGTTAATTTTAAAGTTTAACGGTAAAAAAGTAAGAAATAACGTTAAAATTAACGTTATTTACTGAAATAACGTTAATTTCAATGTAACGTTATCTAAATTAACGTTATTTATTGACATAACGTTAATTTATAACGGTAGAAAAAGTAAGAAATAATGTTACATTTAAAAATAACGTTATCATTCACTGGCGCCAGTACTACAATGGCCTGCAAAACTAAGTACTACAGAGGTCTATTTTCATACAAACGAGGTAACTTTGAAGCATTGGTTCTCCGCCCAGGATTAAACGTGGTGTGATCTGATGATGGCCATCCAGGGAGTGAATGGAGAAGATTCAGATCCCCATACACACCAAATAGATCTGATCAGCATTCTAAGAGCTGTTTGGATATGTTTAAGAAAACCACGAAAATCGCATTAAAATGTATGGAAATCCTGTAACTGATAACTCTTATCCTTACAGCTCTTAGAATTCTGATCAGATCAATTGGGTGTGTATGGGGATCTGAATCTTCTTCATTCACTCCCTGGATGGCCATCATCAGATCACACCACGTTTAATCCTGGGCGGAGAACCAATGCTTCAAAGTTACCTCGTTTGTATGAAAATAGACCTCTGTAATACTTAGTTTTGCAGGCCAGTGTATTATCTATTCTGTGCCCTTACCTCGTTGTGAAGGCGTGTAAAAAGTGACTTGAGCATTCTTCTTAGCAGTGACTCTCTTCAGCGCAAACAGTTCTCCGTACTCCACGGTGCCCAGGGTCACGAACCAACCCTCGTTCTTGCCGCGGGGGAATCTCGGACATAATACGTTGTTAGGGTTGCCACCGCGGCGCTCCATGTTCAATATTAGGGTGTATTCCTATAAAAAAAATATTATTTATAGTCAAAATAAGCAGTCTGGCATAGATAATCCTGCTTTAAAGTGAATGGGCGCTTACTGGCTTAAGAATAACTTTATACTTAGAATAATCAAAGATATTGTTGTATTCAGGCACGTATCCAGAGGGGGGGATAGTTGGGATTTACCCCCCCCCCCCCCCGAAATCCGTAACACAGAACAGGACTAATTCAAATAAAGCGAGCGGTTCACTCGCCCGGCGTGCAGAATGCTATCGTCGTCCCCCCCCCCCCCCCCCCGAAATAAAAGTCTGGATACGTGCCTGGTTGTATTTATAAACAACGTTTTTAGTTAGGTATAACACGTAACGTAAGTACTAACTCAGTGGTTCCCAATTAGTGTTATTTACGTACCCCTCCAAGAAAGACCTCGTACCCCCTTGTAGAAATGATAAATAAAAAAAAAACTGATGTATGATATCTTAGATATGAGACTGCTGCGCGTAACCCTGGGGGTACCACTAATTGGGAAATACTGCAATAACCTTTTCTTCATATTATTATTGAGACAGTTTTCATGTTTGATTTATTACACAAAACTAAAATTAAATCTGTGAATAACTTGATGTAGGGGAGAGGGTGCAACGTTCCTGATTGGTCAGTAATTTTACCAATTGTCAGTTCAACCTTTCTTATTGGTTGGAAACCAAAATCTATGTCGATCCAATTTTAACAAGATGTATAATGTCAATGAATAGAAAATATTTGCTATTAATCACAGCATATGGTATAAAATGGCATGAAAAAATTAAGTATAGTTTACCTGATCAGCATGTAGGGGGAGCCACTGATCTCTAGACGGCGGCTGGACTATACGCTTTTCTTGCTCGTGGTCACCATCGAACCATAGACCTCGGACTATTAACTTTACGTCTAACGTCGGAAGGTCGCAAATAGCCTGGCAGAAAATAAAAACAATATAAGTCACTTCAATATTATTCATTACTACTGAGAGAAAATTATCAGTAACTTATTGCACCATAATGTTTACAAAGATCTTATTATAATGTACGTAATAAGCTTATACAAAGGAGCTTGGTGGCGCAGTGGTTTGGTGCCTGAGCCTGCGATTGCGGAGGTTAAGCAACTTTTGCAAGGGTCGGTCATGGGATGGGTGACAAAAAATTTGTTTTATCTTATTTTCCTTCGTGCTTAAGGTTCCGGCTGTATTTGGAGTCGTTAACACCCTCCAATCCGCATTGGGCCCGCGTGGTGGGTTATGGCCCATCCTTCTTATCCACCCTTATGGATGGAAGGTCTGTGTCCCAGCAGTGAGATTACAAATGGCTGATGTCGTCGAATATACAAAACAATAAGGACCCTTTTGGGCACGCAAAAAAGGATTAATTTTACAATCTAAAAAGTCTTTATTTTGATAAGAACTCTGTTGCAAATATATTAAAGTTTAAATTGCCACATACTCACCCTATGTATCTGTTCAATTTGGTTCTCCTCAAACTCTCGCCTCAAATACTTAGCCAGCAGCTCGTAGTTCCTCATACAAGCGACTTTCAACCCATTTAGCACGGTGCAAGGTTTATTATTCTCTTTAGCCATGTGTGAGAACATGTATAGATGTTGTGAGTCGATGTGAGGGAGAGTGGTTAAGGGAGAATCTGTAGGCCATCTCGCTTGCACGATACTTTGCATTAGCATCTGACATGACAGGCAGACCGATAGCCAGCCGTTTTCTGCTGATGTGTCGATCATAGCCTGGATTAAAGAAAAAACTTAATTACATAAATATAGTAATGCATTAGGGGTTTAACTATAAAATTGCCGTTTTGTATGGATAATTTTGAAGAATTTGCATTTTTCATACTAACATTGTCTTAATTTATTTAAAGCCGAAATTAGATGGTTCATTTTTAGGGTTCCGTACCCAAAGATTAAAAACGAGACCTTATTACTAAGACTCCGCTGTCCGTTTGTCTGTCTGTCACCAAGCTGTATCTCATGAACCACGATAGCTAGACAGTTGAAATTTTCACAGATGATGTATTATGTTATTGTATTATGCTGCTATATTAAAAAATACTAAAATCAGAATAAAATAAATATGTAACGGGGGCTCCCATACAACAAACGTGATTTTTTGCCGCTTTTGGTACGGAACCCTTCGTGCGCGAGTCCGACTCGCACTTGGCCGGTTTTTACGTTCATTTTCGATTCTTCATAAATGAAGCATCCAAAATGAAGTGTCTAATTATGAAGTTTCATCTTTCATCACAGACAAAAAGTCGTTCACTGGTCACTATTCACTGCCTTTCATCGAAAATGAATCACTTTTGATGAACCATCTAATTTCGGCGTAACAACCATGAATGTTCACGTTTTAAAACTTTTATGCACAAATGTTTAAACACTCAGCTAGCTAATGCCACATGTATTAAGTGAAAAAAAAAAGAATCGGAGAAGTTACAACGAATTAAGTGATCATTTCTACTAACGAAAAAAGGAGTCACTTTTAAGATAAATTTTTTTCGTTCAGGTAAGAAAATCTGGAATATTTTTATTGCCGAAAGTGGGCCGTTATGATCATAATTCGAAATAACCAAAGCATTTTTCACATCAAAGAAGATATGAGAGCCTCTGTGTGTGAGAAAAAAATCGGCAACTTACACATTACAATGACAATTCTAGATGATTCCTTTGCATTTACCTGCAGTATCATGATAGTCTAGTCGAGTACAGACTTAGTGTCTGTGAGGTAGTCTGCGTTGGGCAGCGGCAGTCGCGTCAAATGAGCTTGCAGCAACAGGAATGCTCACATTGACTAGTCTAGGGACAAATCTAGATGATTCCTTTGCATTTACCTGCAGTATACTAATAGTCTAGTCGAGCACAGACTTAGTGTCTGTGAGGTAGTCTGCGTTGGGCAGCGGCAGTGGCGTCAAATGAGCTTGCAGCAACAGGAATGCTTTCATTTGACTAGTTTAGGGACAAATCTAGATGATTCCTTAGTAACATTTACCTGCAGTGTCTTGATAGTCTGGTAGAGCACAGACTTAGTGTCTGTGGAGTAGTCTGCGTTGAGCACAGACAGCCGCGTCAAATGAGTTAAAAGCAACAGGAATGCTTTCATTTGACTAGCCCAGGGTCAAACCTAGATGATTCCTTTGCATTTACCTGAAGTATCCTGATAGTCTGGTCGAGCACAGACTTAGTGTCTGTGAGGTAGTCTGCGTTGGGCACCGCCAGTCGCGTCAAATGAGCTTGCAGCAACAGGAATGCTTTCATTTGACTAGTCTAGGGACAAATCTAGATGATTTCTTAGTAACATTTACCTGCAGTATCCTGATAGTCTGGTCGAGCACAGATTTAGTGTCTGTGAGGTAGTCTGCGTTGGGCAGCGGCAGTCGCGTCAAATGAGCTTGCAGCAACAGGAATGCTTTTACGTTGGACGAGTCTAGGGACAATTCGTCCACTGGTAGTCGGCAGCTTTGGGCTAATTCGCTGGATAAAAGAGAAATTATTGTCACTTTACCAATTTCCACATAATTTAATTTCATGGAAAACTATGATAGTTTAAAATGTTGAGTTTATAAAACCATCATAAAAAGAGATTTATGTGAACGGAATTGTTTGGAAACGTGAAAAAAAGTTGAAAGGCTATAATTTCAATTTTCTTTGTAACCAGACCAGAAGTCAATTCATATCCGATAGAATTTTGAGGTAACGTAAAACCTACTAAATTCTTATCTTTTACCCGACTACGGCGAAGCAAATAAACGTAGGGTAAGTAAGTATATAATTTTGTTTAAACCCTAAATTTTCTTTTAATGTTACTGAGTTTCCAAGTTAAAAATTCAAATGTTTAATAAACCTATTTTAGTTAAAAAGTGTTTTGTATTTTTCTTTCGTATTATTTATTTAGTTTAAACGAAGAAGACAAAGACATTTATAATGAAAAAAAGTTTTTTTTAATATAAATAACACCGTAAGTAAAACCTACATACTTACCCGTTTTGCAAGTCCTCATTATGCCTCACAGGTAGAGTAGCGTACTCGTGCGAGTCGGACAGCACCCTCAACAGTTGGTCCGCGTTCATGTCCCCGGTGAGGCTCGCGCTGAAGTGCGCCATAGTCTTGTGCGACAAGTAGTAGTAGGAGGCAATGCGACCCATCCAAGTCGCGTGGATTGTGCGCTGGTCCTGATACCAAAAACCAACACGTGATTGGTTAAATGCGTAGGTGCTTTTTTATTAATATTTATGTTAAAGAGTCGAAAATATTAAAAAGTTGTCTGTATACTCTTAATCAATTAAAAAGAAGATGAAGTGACTTCTAACTTAGAAGACCTAGCAAGCAATTCTACAATAGAGTATCATTTCCAGTTCAGCCCACCTAGCATGACCGACGAAATATGATATAAATAGCGTGGCGTGATATAGCGCTTTATCGACACCCAACTGTCAAAATCCATTGTCTTTTGACAGTTAAACGTGATAAATCATTATACTCTATTGTGTTTCGGTGGTCATGCTAGGCAAGCTGAACAGCTTTGACAGTTGGTCCAGTGATGTTTGAACCAGATTGCTCAGGTAGTAGTTAACGTCTTGAGGCTCCAAGCTCTAATAATACACGGGTTCTAGAAGTATTCTTGAATGTTCTATAGTTAATTAATTCAATTCGACATACCTCCTCAATTTCGACGCAGTAAGCGTTAAATAGTTGGTCCAACGAAGTTTAAACTAGATTGCTCAGGTAATAGTTAACATCTTGCGGCTCCAAGCTCTACAGCTCATAATACACGGGTTCTCAAGTATTCTTGAATGTTCTATAGTTAATTAATTCAATTAAGACATACCTCCTCAATTTCGACGCAGTTAGCGTTAAAAAGTTGGTCCAGCGAAGTTTGAACTAGATTGCTCAGGAAGTAGTTAACGTCTTGAGGCTCAACACTTTCCAGATTGTAGTAGGATGGATTCTTGAGTAATCGCCGGAAGAAGTATGTCCAAGTCATGTAGTCGAGGATGTCCTGTTTTGTTTGGACTGTGCCTGGTGGTCAATTTTGATTGGTTAGAGAGTACGTTGGCATAAGTCAGTTGGCAAACGTAAAGGACAAGGCTGTTCCAAATAACTTATCGTTTACACACCATTTAATGCCCTTATAACCGTCAACTAGCGCCGCCAATTTATTTATTTTTAATATCAGGTCAACGATTAAAAAAAGAGAATTTGTCTCTAATATTTTTTGAATAACTCTTCAACAGTTTTGATTCTTTCTGTAAGTTTTAAAATCCATTTAAACCAAAAAGAAGCCACGGTCGTTTCGATTGCATTTTAAATCGAGTACAAAGAATGAAAAATATTAAAGACTTATTCATAAAATATTACAGACAAATTAAGAGGGCGGCGCATGGTTGTTTCCGATTTTTTTAATATTTACTTGGTTTACGGTAATAAAAGTAAATGTAGGTATTGGCGAGGCGTTAGTGGACGAATATAAGCGTCTTAATGCAATATTGATCTCTAAAGATATAAGACTCAAGATATAATAAATAATCGGGTCGGGTCAGAAGGTGTGAGGCCGAGTCAAAAATATTATCAATTTTAAGTATAAAATGTAAAAGTACGGACATGCAAAGTTAGCGGCAAAACTTATTTTGAAATATAAACCCTAACAACGATAACATAAGACACAATGCTTACCAGCTACAATCTCAGCGTTCAAATGGTCAGGCAGTACGTCCAGCAAGCTGGACTCGACTGGGAAAGGCTCGTACAGGAACTTCTTGTAGAAATTCTTCTTTTGGTCGTGGACTAGAACTACTGCAACGCCTTCGTTGTCATACTAAAGAAAAGATACGAATAATGATGTTTATTATGTCTTTTGAAAGGAGTCATTTCCAGTCACATCCCTAGCCGGTGGAAACTGGGTCAATTTTTTAGCAAAAATACAAAAAGATGAATAAATAATGAAAAATATATTAGAAAAAATCGGCTCACCCGTAGCAACTTAGACGGGATACGAACCCGTCTAAGTTGCTACGGGTGAGCCGATTTTTTCTAATATATTTTTCATTATTTATTCATCTTAATATAAAAGTAGCATTGTGAATGCAAAAATCTAAAAAGTTTAAAAATACAAAAATTTGAAAGAAAGTTATATTAATATTTCAAAGTGAAACTAATTAAAATAGATTAATGAAATATTTATGCTCTCTACCACTTGCTTTTTTTCATTAAACATTTTGGTTTACTAAAATTTCAATTTAAAATCGTCAATGTTGAATTTTTGTATAATATTTAGCTGTTTTTTTGGGGTTTTCCTATTTTTTACTAGCCACCCCAGTACTCTATCAAACAAAACAGAAAAATAATTATTTCAATCGGTCAAGCCGTCTTTAGAGTTTAAGCTAGACTAACGAACAGCAATCCATTTTATACATAAGAAGGAGAAGATGATTAAAATGACAAAATTTCTCAACCGAACCTAAGCAATAATAGTAGATTATACAACAAGTGAAAAAAGAAGGAATTTAGTTCGAGGTACTATGTTGGATCCCGAGAGCAGCGAAGGATTCTAGAGTTGAATCCCGAGCGTAGCGAGGGATTCAAAAGTAGAATCCTGAGCGAAACGAGGGATACAAAGGACCGAGATGAATTTTTTTTTCACGAGTTGTGTACTCTACTTTTTACCATTGACTGCGAGAAAACATAATAGCAGTACTTACTACTACTTACACCTATACACCTATAGTACCTATTTATAGTTATCAAATTTTATTATTTAGATAGGTAATCGGCTTGTAATCGGTAATTGAACCGTTAGAAAATAGTGAAACTATAAGTTTTCCAATGACATAAAACAACCATGCTATGAGGGAAATTACATGATCAGTCTGACATCAGTCCATTTCATCAGTTTGTATACTTTTACGACTTTGAATTTTTACAGACTGAAGATCGTACCAGACTGATGGAATGGACTGATGCAAGACTGAACATCTAATTTCCCTCTAATATAAAGAAAAGAACCCAAAGAAAAGAAACTAAAAAGAACCTAATTAATTTGGCGAGATATTTTTTTAGAAAAAAACCCAAAGATAAGACAGTAAAAAGAACCTAAATAAAATTGGCGGGATATATATATTTTTTTAATTGTATAACTATGGCTTTATCTATGGAATAGCTCCATACTTTCAGCACGTTTTATTTTTTTTTGTACATAATTCATACGATGCGCGCTTGTTCCAAATTCAAATTATTTTTATTCACTCGGTGAATAAAATCGCTTATTATTCACTCTTATCGTTGAATTAAACGCACTTTTTAGAGTGGCGATGGTAAAAAGTTCATTTTACCTGCGGCCGTCCAGCCCGGCCCATCATCTGCAGTACATCGGTGATAGGCATGTCCACGTAGCGCTTCTGTTTGCCGTCGTAGTACTCCGTGCCTTTGATCACCACGAGGTGGGCGGGGAAGTTTACGCCCCACGCTAGTGTTGCAGTGCAGATTAGGACCTTAATACAATAGAATAGAGATCAATATCCTATGATGAAATTTATTGAAAGTTTTAAACAATTGATGACTGTGATCAAAATCACTACGAGGTGGGCGGGGAAGTTGACATCTCACGCTAATGTTGCTGCGCAAATTAGGACTTTGAAATAAAGGAATAGAGATTAGTTTGCTTTGGTGAAATCTATTGAAAGTTTAAAACAGTCTTGATGACTGCGCCTTTGATCACTACCAGGTGGGCGGGAAATTTTACGCTCCACGCTAATGCTTGCTTGCTGTGCAAATTAGGACCTTAATACAAAGGAATAGAGATTAATTTACTATGATTGAATCCATTGTAAGGTAAACAGTCTTGATCAGGGGTCTCCAAACTATGGCCCGCGGGCCAGCTCCGGTCCGCGGGCACCTACAATCCGCCTCGCGAAAACAGGCCGGATTGTTCGTACTAACATACTGTATTTTAATTTGTAGTATGTTGGTATACGATGAGCTAGCTAGATCCTGGCCTTTGGGACTTCATGGAGGAGTTAGTCTGGCCCTTATGCTAAAAAGTTTGGAGACACATGGTCTAGATTACTGTGACTTTGATCACTACGATGTGGGCGGAGAAGTTTACGCCCCACGTTAATGTTGCTGTGCAGATTGGGACCTTAATACAAAGGGATAGAGATTAATTTACTATGATGAAATTTATTGAAAGTTTAAAATTGATGAAAATCACTACGAGGTGGGCGGGGAAGTTGATATCCCACGCTAATGTTGCTGTGCAACTGTGCGACTTTGAGTTAAAGGAATAGAGATTAGTTTGCTTTGGTGAAATCTATTGAAAGTTTAAAACAGTCTTGATGACTGTGCCTTTGATCACTACGAGGTGGGCGGGAAAGTTTACGCTGATAACAATTTAAAAACATTGTGCATCAGTCTTAAGGTCTAAGGCTAGATAAATGGCTTTAGTTAAATGGCATTATTTTAATTATAATGTTATGTGTCTGGTATTTGAAGCATATCCGATTTCCATAAAACGAGTACCGTTGAGAATAGCAAGTAGCAACGTAGGTATGTGGTAGGTCTAATTGTATAAAATTAAAAGGCAAGGAATGTAAGCCTACCTGTATCTTCTGGTTAATAAACAGCTCTTCAACAGTATTCCTGTCTCTTTCGTGCAAGCCAGCGTGATGTATGCCGATGCCGAAAGCCAACGTCAACTTTAAGTTGGACTCTTTAATATTGGCTAGGATTTGTTCCATTTCAGATTCTTGCATGTGTAGCCATTGCTTAGGGTTATCTTCGGCTGCTAGATATGCGATGAGATCTAACGCTGTTAGTCTACAATAAAAAATAAACCGTGTTATTACAAAAGATTTTTAAACACTGTTTAACTAAACCCATGTTTAAATGTGATGCTGTCACTTTTTTGACAATATTGTTTGACAGAGACATTTAAACATGTGTTTAGTTAAACAGGGTTTAAAAATCTTTTGTGACACATATTTAGGTCAAGGAAGAACGATGTCTAAATAAAAAGGTGTGTTTAACACTAAGCTACTTTTAATATAACACGTCTATATGAAGTCGGGTGGGGCTGAAGGAACACTTTTTTTATTCTTAGTTACTTTAAAACTAATAAACCGATTAGAAAAAAATGGGACTATCTCGAGCGTATACTCTCTCAGATGAATAAATAATTTTGAAAAACAGATCACAAAGCTACTTTTTGAAGTCGGTTAAATATAATTATGATGCCTGACAGTGACAACTACACGTGATATTCATTATGTAGTTTTGTTACAAAAATAATTTGAAATGATTAAAACTAACCATTATTTTGTCCAGTCTACCGTTACTCGGCTATATTGGGAATTATGGCAAGTGGCTCAACCATTATTTTTCGCGACAGTAGTATATCAGTTCAAAACCAAAGCAAAAAAAAAATGTAATGTGTATAAGTTGGAAAATATTTATACAGTACGAGGCAAATATCTTGAAATCGGGTGGGGATTGCGCAGAACGCGTGTTTTGGGTATGCGTGGTGGTGAGTTCTGGGGGCGGCGGGAGAGGGGCGCGCACTATTGGTCGGTTGCAAGTGCACATGTGCGAACTTAACCCCACTCTGTCGAAAAAGTGTCAAGATGTTTGCCGTGTACAAAACTATCAAAATTGCTCAAACGATTTTAAGTTTTAACATTAAGATTTATTTATTTATTTAAGTAAGGCTTACCAACTAAACACATACATAACATTCATAACTTATAGGAATACACAACAATAGTGTAAATATGCGTCTAAATTAAAGGTATGCACAACATTCAAAACTATATAGACCTATTAAAACAAATAACATAATTTAAACATATGAAATGCAACACAATATCAATATTTTATAGAATACTTAATAAAAAATTAAATCAGATGAATTAAATTTAAAATGAATGAAATCAATAATAATTAGAATTCTTAAAGCGAAAATTATAGCAAATTATTAATTATTTACAACATTATTTGTGTAAAAAGAAAGTATGTTTCTTTTTATTGCACCCAGACTGTCACAAAAAATATCAATATCACAGTTTACCCACAAATCATTGTAACACTTCATCATTGTACAAAGAGGAGAATGGCTGCCATATTTCCTTTTATTAAAAATAGTGTTGAATGGTCTGAAATTACACAATCTAGCTGAGACTCTAGGCACTTTAATATTGATCTGTGATAGGAGGGAAGGACAATCCACTTTTCCATTCAGTAACTTATGTAAGAAGTATATTGCCAGTTGATTCCTTCGCTGCTCCAGTGACAAAAGTCTGAAATGTGTCAGCCTATCAGCGTAGCTTCGAATTCTACGGTGAACCCCACTAACGTATGAAATGTTATTTAAAAACTTTTTCTGGATTTTTTCCATACGCTGAATATTGTTTTGGTAGGACGGATACCATACAATGCTACAATAGTCCACATGACTACGCACCAAGGCAAAATACAGAATTTTCGATGCTAGAATTGATTTAAAGTCTTTGGTGTTTCTTATAATAAAAGCTAACATTCTTAACGATTTATTCAAGGTATTATTCATATGTTTAATGAAACGCATTTCGGAGTCAATAGTGATTCCCAAATCTTTTACTTCTTCAACTGTTTTTAAAATAACTCCTTCAACTTTGTAGCTGCTATGAAATTTATTATGCTTGCGTGAGAATTTAATATGATAGCATTTTAAGATCAAAATAGATTGAGGGAAATATATTATGGTAAACAAAGCTAAACGGATATTACATTATAATTAGAACCCAAGGGTTGTTTGGTTTCTTAACTCACCTAGTCTGCCGCCTACTGGACACGAACACCAAAGTGGGCGCGCACGGCGAATGCGTTCGTATCGCTTGGAATGTTGGTTTGTTCATGGTCATCATGCGCGGGCAGTAGTGGCGGCCCGGGTGGCCAGAAATATGCACCTGAATGTGGGAGATGTCTGTTTTTATCAAATTGAATCGTACAGTCAGTCTTAATCTTCGTCATCTTCATGTTTTGACAGATGTTGACAGAATTTTGACAGATTTTGACTTTTATTACAAAGCACAAAAGGGCACAAGCCTTCAGGTTCAAAATGTCCACTTCCCATAATGTACATTTCCCAAAATGTATCTTTCCCAAAATGTTTACCCTCAGTGGCGGATCCAGGATTTTGGTTTGGGAGGGGCTTAACGTAGGTGAAGGCAGGCTTTACCAAGGTAATCAACAGATTTGTTGGGTGAACCAAAATTATTTGGGGGGGGGGGGGGGGGGGGCTCGAGAAAACCGGCCTCATTTCATAGTTCGCAACGCTCCATCTTACTTTTTTATTTGATCTGAGTTTCTCGTATAAAATTAGATAGTAGTGACTTCATAAATATTAGGTGTATATATTTTAATTAATAAATATTTATACAATCATATCGCATAAAATAAATAAAGTATTATTGAAAGCTATTATAATCTGTTTATCCTTACTTGTCTTAATTTGGTAAAAAAAAAAACCTAATTCTTTATTAAAAAAAATTATAAAATACAGCAAATGGTTTTCCAGACATAGATTACGAAAGAAGTTACTAATTATTAGTCACAAGTTACAATCTGATTTAACAAGATAACATATATTTAAATAACGATTTAAATTTAAAAAAACTTATGACAACGTCAGAAGCTGTTAACTAAATAGGACAAGTAAGTAGACTATTTATCGTCACCGCATTTATAACTCACTAATAGAATTTTATGTCTTATACTGACCTCCAAAGGTACTGGTCGCACCGAAGGCCTAAAGTTGTACAGTCCCATTTCCCCAATATTCAGCCAGTTGGCGAGATCCTTCGCGTTCGCCAACGCGGTAGACAATCCAATGATACGCAACCGCCTTGATGTGTGGGATTCTATGAAGTTTGTCCTAAAAAAAACATATTTGGTAAGCAAAAATTACCTTTTTTATGCACAACGGGACAGTGTTTGGCCTTCACCTCACCTGATGTTAAGTGACGATAAGGCCGAAAGTGGAAGCGCCCGGAATCCTCACCACTGAGGAACTGACTATCTTACCTCTAACTGTCGGAACAGATTTAGCCAAATTTAGGTAAAATGGTGGTAGCTAGCCAGCGGACTTGAAATAAGCCCTATCACCAACCAAACCGAGTACAAATTTGTACCCCCCCTGGGAATCGAACCCGGGACCCCGGCGTCTTACATGGGTGGGCGAATCACTAGACCACAGAGGAGAAGTTAAGGCCACCTTAAATTCAAAAAAGTTGTCAGATTTGACAGAAAGAAACTGACAGCATCCTTAAAGTTAAGGGTACATTACAGTCAGTGGCACGAATCATGAAATCGGGTGGGGATTGCGCGGAACGCGTATTTTGGGTATGCGTTGCGGTGAGGGGCGCGGGCGGCGGGAGAGGGGCGCGCGCTATTGGTCGCGCACAAGAGCACATGCGCGAACTTATCCCCACTCCGTCGAGAAATTTTCATGATTCGTGCCACTGACTGTAGCTAAGAAGCCTTTGAGTACGGCCATTAAATTCTACTAATAATAAATGTGAAAGTTTGTGGGTTTGGATGTTTGTTCCTCAATCACGCAAAAACTACTAAACTGATCTGGTTGGAATTTAGCACACCGATAGTAGATAGCCTAGATTAAAACATAGGATACTTTTTATCCCGATATTCCCACGGGATAGGGAACCACGCGGGTGAAACTGCGGGCGGCCGCTAGTTGTTAATAAGGTATATTTCTACTGACCTCGACACAATGACTTCTAACACAGGCCCCCTGTCTTCCCCGAGCAAGTGTATCTCATCAATGACAATCAACGCGACGTCTCGCACGTAGTTCCTAGTTTGCCACGACCGACTGATGCCGTCCCATTTCTCAGGAGTCGTCACTATGACGTGAGAACTCTTTATTGCGCGAATGTCGGGAGATACGTCACCTGAGAATAATAGTTATTTTTTAAATAACATAGCCTTTTTGATAAAGCATAGCATAGAGATCAATTTTGTAACCTAAATCATATATCACTTCCTTCAGTAGCTGTTTTCAAAAACAACATAGCCACATGAGTAAAAAGAAAGGACCAGAGACCAAGCTTCATACAACCGCGCGAATCGGTTGCACTACTACAAGCACGCGGGGCATGTGTGCGTGTCCACTGGCCGCTTGTCGCGTACAAGGAAAAACCGGAAAAAACCTGTTTTGACAACTGCAGCCAGTGGACAATCATAGGGCATCATTTGTTTTGTTATTTATTTTATTTATTTATTTATTTATTGTATTTTGTACACACACAATTTTTAACATAAAAGAAGTAGACAGAAGAGTAGTACAAGGACACCGCTTATTTCATATTGAAATTTCTTCCAGCGGGCCCGAGATAGGAAAGAACATTGAAAAAGGCAGACGTGTGTAGCTCAAGATGAAATAATACCTATATATATACCTACATATTTAGAAATAATTATACAATATATATATACACACATACTTACTTAAATAAAACATAAATATATACATAATAATACTATATAAGTACATACGAATAATACGTGTAATCAAAATAAAAGATAAAAATTGTAAAAGAGAAAAATAATAAAATTAGGGACAAGTGGACAGATAGTACTCTTTTAATCGTTTTTTGAAAAGAGATATGGTGCGACAATCAATCTCTGATCTGTGCTGGCAGCGAATTCCAGAGACGGACGGCATGCACGGAGAAGGAATTTGTTAGTTGCAAGTTTGAATTTCACGTTCTTAAGAAGCTTTGTCTCTGTCCTTTCTTTTTACTCATGTGACATAACCATCTTGGCAAAGTATAGGAGATCAACATTGTGCCATAAATCATACATCACTTCCTTTTTATTTGTATCTGACATCCTCCGATTACATGCATCTGTGGTAATTTGAATACTTTGACGTATTAAATGTCACGTGACCTACGTACGAGACAGCCAATAATAAATACTACAAGTTATGAAAAAGCCAATCAGGGGTTCAATTCTGCTAATTTTATCGTCGAAATCGTCGAAAAGCCAATCGTGGTTCAATGGTGTTTGAATGGTAATGCTTTTTGACACAGTACTTGTTTCTTAAACCCAAAATCGAAACACATTGTGTTTCTGAAACCCAAAACGGAAACACATTGTGTCTCGATTTTGGGTTTGAGAAATAAGAACTGTATCAAAAAGCATTGCCATTCAAATACCATTGAACAACGATTTTGACGATAACATTAGCAGATTTGACCCCCTGGTTACATGCCCGCTTGAGAAAATTATCTGGTAACGAGCCAATTTATTTTTTGTCGAGCTCGAGTATTATTAAATATTCAATCAGATTATGTTTGACATTTCACACCTTTTTGGCCGAATACTCAAACGCTAAGTAACTTTGAGGGGCTCTCAAACGTCGTCCTGTCGCATTAAATGTCAAAGATATGACAAAGACAGCATGCTGTTTGAGAGCCGCTCAATGTTAAGTTGCGTTTGAGTATTCGGCCATTTGTCGATTGCATGTTCAAAACAACAATGCGATTAAATTGACAATATTCTGTGATCCGCTGCAACTTCATTGTAGAATGTATTGCAAGAAAGAGAAAGAGACTCGTTTTGTACCGCAAACGCTCTAAAGTTACCGCAGATCACTTTCTATTGTCAATTTAATCGCATTGTATGTTTATGTGTTCTCTATTAGATTATCTGTGGGCTTTAATTTTATCGTTTTTTTTCAGTTAAACTTTTATAATAGCACAAAGCATTTGAACAACCAGTTCATGCAATCTCAAAAATATGAAGCAAAACTCTGATTATCAATCAACTTAAAAAATCCAAATTATAAAATAATCAACGTACTCACCCGTTAATTCTACGACTTTTTTGCCTAATCTTTCCTGCAGTCTCACCTTCCAGTCTTTTATTCGTTCTTTGACTAAAGCTTTCAAAGGCGCAATGTACACAACCTGAAATAGAAACACGTTTTAAACATTTTAAGAACTATTTCTTTAAAAAGATGGTACAAAATTAAAAGATAGCACAATATGACTGACATCTGACGGCCAAATATTTAAAACATTATTAAAGTTAAGGCCACCTTAAATTCAAAAAAGTTGACAGATTTGACAGAAAGTCTACGAAACTGTCAGGTTCCTTAAAGTTAAGGAGCTCTTAACTAAAGATGTTAGCTAAGAAGTTTCCAATTTTTTGGCCGTTAAGATTTAAAATCAAAAGATAATTAATAAAGAAGTCTTTTTCGAAAACAAACTTCAATTTATAAGCAGATAAAAAAAGAGATTTTTACCTTACAATCCGGGTACTGGTTAAACACCCTAAACATAGCAACTTCAGCCACAATCCACAATAGTCTTGCCCGAGCCAGTGGGCGCGCTCAACAGTACATTCTGGTCGGTATGGTATAAACAGTGAAATATCTGCTTATTTATTGATTACTTACCTTAAAATCCGGGTACTGGTTAGTAACCCTAAACATAGCGACTTCAGCCACAATAGTCTTGCCCGAGCCAGTGGGTGCGCCCAACAGTACATTACGTTCAGTGTGATATAAATAGTGGAATATCTGCTTATTTATTACTTACCTTACAATCCGGGTACTGGTTAAACACCCTAAACATAGCAACTTCAGCCACGATAGTCTTGCCCGAGCCAGTGGGCGCTCCCAACAGTACATTGTGGTCGGTATGGTATAAACAGTGGAATATCTGCGTCTGTATCGGGTTGAAGTGCGTGAAGTTGTACAGGAGCTCGTAGGAGTGGTTGTTGAGTGACGTCACTGGGAGGGGCTGGAGTTCTAAGAGATCTGGAAGAGTAGATAATATGGCTTAAAGGATGACTACGCGATTATCCCACGAGTAAGCGACGCGACCATCGTGTGTTCGCGCTGTTAGGCGGGCTCTCGGATTTATCGTTTTAAAAAAGAAGTTATTTTTCTGGACGAATGATTTAATTTGGAATAGAAAATGTGATTTAGAAAATTTGTTGAATTGGAATATGAATTAACTCTGAAAACGCGAAAAAAAAATCAGCTGTTTCATACAAAATATCAAAATGCATGAAACAGCTGATTTTTTTTCGCGATTTCAGAGTTGGTCCCATAGTAAAAGTTGTTCAGTTTGATGGTCCCTCTCTACCATATTCGGCTTTATAAGGCTTTTACCAAACACCTTGTATAAAGAAAAATACGGGCGTAAAAGTACACTATAGAATCAACCAGGTAATCAATTATGAGAAATTCCATTTCTATTTTGTATTAAAATTAAATTACCTGTATGCGGAGGGTGAGTTTCTGGTAATATCAAATGTTGGAATGTAAGTGGCAACACACTCTCTGCGCCGAGCCATCTAGACAAATAACAAAGAATAAAATAATTATTAATTATTATTAAAGTTATTGTCAATGTCAATTGCCCTCTTGTCAATGTCAACGAAATAAAATAACAACAATTACACCCTAAACTCATATTTACTTTTGACAAGGGGTTCCTGTATAGACAGACACTGAAACTGAATGTAGGTATTTATTAGATTAAATTGTAGACAGCTCTTAAAATGTTTCATCCTTGTTTAGCACATAATGAGGGGTAATAAGTTATCTCAAATATGGACATTAATTTAAAATATACCTTTCTGATGTTGCCCTTATGTAGTACTGAGGTGGTAAAGGTTCCGATATCGGTATGGTTATTATCAGTTCTTGAGGCTCTCTGGTTATCACCTGAAAATATAAGATTTTTCCGTATAGAACTGTACTTATAGTTGTTCTATCTCACGAAGTCCGTTCGGCTATGAATGTTGTTAGGCGTGCACGTGCACATTATTTTAGTGTGCGTAATATTAGCGCGTGCAGACACTAAAGCATGTGCATATGCACGCCTAACAACATTCGAGAGATAGAACTATAACAGAAGTTTGAAAGTGGCACCAATTATTGATTTTGTTTATTTTAGGCATTCATAATGCTATTTTTATATTAAGAGTATCACGGGGCGCAATGAAACACCAGACTCCAGTGTGATGATGATATAATTCTAATGCAACAATTCTATTCGATCAATATTGTAGACGATGCGATACCTATTATGACCCAAAAACACCTATTTTATATATTGTGATTTACCTAATTAGTTTTATGATAAACTTGCTGCATATTATTATGTATCTATGTGTTAAAGTATTTTCAATAAATACGCCGTAGGGGCATGAGCGTGTGTGTGTGAGAAGGCACCGTCTTGTTGTTATTTCAAGTTCCTGGATACCACGCCTACGCATATCACTTACAAATATAAAGAAGGACATCTTATTTACGGCACGGTTGTATTTGTATTATGTATTAATTTCGCAGCTATTCAGTTGAGATTTTATATTTTTAACAAATTGAAAAATCAAGTCTCCAGAAAAAAACAAACAGTACATTTGAAGTCCGTCTTTCGGAACAAAAAATAAAAATCTGACATAAGTTGAAATTACAAAATAAGTTTTTACTTTGAAGAAAGAGGTCGGCACGGCCACGTTACAAGAGAATTAATATAATGGGAAAGGCAACTGTCAAAATGGCGCTGCGTACGCTTGTTCCACGAGAACTATAAAAAACAAAGGACTTTTACTTAAAAAAAAACTTTTTTTCTTTAAAATAGGCTTTAAAAATGTTAGCACTTGAAAATTTCCGAAAAAATTTATAAATTCTGTAAAAATAAAAACGTCTTAATTTGGCTTTCAATTCCAGCATTTGCTTTGTAGAATAGTCTTTTATATCCATTTTGGGTCATTGGATCTTTTTCGGTAAAAAAATACCACAAAAAAATACCTATTTTCCCAAAGATTTGTTCTGAACGTCTACTGCCTTAGGAACAAGCGTACGCAGCGACATCTACAATTAGCTTTGCGTTGCCATCCCCATTGAAAAAGTAGTAGAAAAAGTCGACTCAGCCACAGCAGCTCAGACAGGATGAATCTTGTCTGAGCTGCTTAGTGGCACCAATGACAGAAAAGTTGAAAAAGAACCGTCTGGCTTGGAAGAGGGCTTGAAGTTATATGAACTTTCGTATTAAATAATTTAGATTTAAGATTGAAACCTGTTTTTTGGTGATGAGGAAGTACTCATGATAGTACATGATATCTGTGTCGGGGTCTTCCACCCATATCCAGAATGCCTCTGGTGCTTTCCCATGGTACTTGTCACTCCATCTACAAAGTGTATTCATTTCCAGAAAATGTGTAAAATATGTCATAGCTTTAATACTTATACGGCCAGGCCCAATATTCAATCCACAGATAGGGGTAGGTCTAATCCAGATTAATTGCTATGTAACGGTTGATATTCATAAAAAAAATCCGACAGTTGCTTAGCAACTAATCAGGATTGGGCGTATCCCTATCTGTGGATTGATTATTGGATCTAGGGGTTAAATCGATCCGAAAAATCTATTAATGCGTATCAAAGGATAATGAGACAAAATTTACAACCATATAATTTATGAAAATTTTAATTTATGACATATAGTCATTTATGACATAATGTCATACCTAATTCATTTTATGTTACGATACGAATAAAAAGACTGTTATAAAAAGTTTAGCCTATATTACTAAATTGAACTAAGTTATTGAACTTTTGCAACGAACAGTTGTTTGATTGAATGGTGGTTATATTCATTCACGAGAGTTATAACTTTATTTTGCTGTATTAAAGTTATACTGACTTGAAGTTAGGCACGATTGTGAGTCTTATCCGCAACACTGTTCTGGTGATTGGATGCAAGCTCGCTTCCATTTCCAGTAGGGGAAATTCATCAGCACATTTCTTGAGGTGCCGCGCAGTTTTGGGGTTTCTTATCAGATCACCTAAGGAAGATTATACAGAGTTATTTGTAAAACACCAACAACCTATGATGAGGATTGATTGATTCTCAGTAATGAGGATTCCGGGAGTAGTGCGCTTCCAACTTCGGCCTTAGCGTCACTTAACACCAGGTGAGACGAAGGCCAAGCACTATCCCGTTGTTCGTAAAAAAACCTCGCAGGATTATTAACAATATAAACAACATTGTTTGTTCTACGACATTCCAAAACAGACGAAAAATGGCCACTTTTTTGCTCTTTTGCATTCTACCAGGGCTCTGTCACTCCGCGCGCGAGTATGAAGTGCTCGGCATCCTCTGAGAGGACAAATTTCATACATCAGAAAAGATAAGACCTATCCGATAGAAAGAGAGGCAACTACTAGATGAATGTTTTGAAGCGAAGGGAGCGCTCCCTGTGCGACCTGAATTGCACTTTATTGTGTCGAAGCAAGAGTCGCAATTTATTTAAACGATTTTGCAGAGTGCAACTTCTGTGCGCTAGTACTATTATTTATTCTGTGATTCTACTACTACCATTACTATTATATATTCTGTGCTACTACAACGAACTACATATATCGGATCCATACAAATCAAAGAGATCACGTGATCAGGATGACCAAAATTTTGTGGTGAAATTCGACACATGTTTCTTGGAAAAAGTTTTTTAGTTTCATGGACTGGACTGGACACATCCTTTAAATTTGGATGGTAAGTTCAAAATGACCCGATATTTTACTGAGGTTGTTGTTTGTAAATATTAATAGAACCGCTTAGCTTTAATCTGACTGTACATGTGAATTTTCGATAGATTATTTACTTATCGAGCAATTAATTTAATTAAGATGAGGGCGCACTTTGAGGTATATAGGGCCTTAACTAATATAAAGTCGAAGTCAAAGTGTCTTTATTCAAATAAACTTAATAATTAAGTACTTCTGAATCGTCTATATTTTCCTACCACCCGTTCCAGACTTTTTTAACTGACCAGAAGAACGGGCGCAAGAAACTTATCAGCTTTAACAGAAATAAGTAACGATATTTACAATTTCAATGTTACATCTAATTTCATTTTATATATATCATTCCTGCAATAAAGGGTACGCGAGTTTAAGGTCTTTTTGGACAGGTACATATAGAAAAACTAATTGGGAACCACTGATCTAAAGCAAAAAAACTAATTGAGAACCACTGATATAGAGATTCAGTTTTATTATTATCACTTACCCACTTCTTTCCAGTCCATATCCCTAATTTGGTCAGGTTTTAGCATAGGGTATTCTATATGCTTCAATATCTCAATAGGGAAGCAGTTAAACTGCCTCATGTCGCTGTAAAAGTCCCATTGCTGAAGTTCCAACATTTTGGCCATTTTGAGATATAACCCGGCCATGTAGGCATTGTTTTTGCGGAGTGTCATTTCAAACAGCGCTCGAATTATTCGGACGGCATTCTGAAATAGATTGTATTGTAACAATTTTTCATAAAAAAAAATTCGTTATAATTTGTAATATTGGGTATCACAAGAGTTCTAAATGAAAAAAATAAACTATTTGTTTTTATAGCGGGCAAGAGAAATACATCATCAGTGAAAATTTCAACTCTCTAGCTATCACGGTTCATGAGATACAGATACAATGGAGTCTTAGTAGTAGGGTTCCGCTTTTAACCTTTGGGTACGAAACCCTAAAAATAAACATTATTTTCTTGTGTGCTTACCTAAAATTGAATACTTGTATGTATTACTTGACTTAATATCCTGTGACCCCTAGATGGGGCAGAGGGCGTCCACAGTGATCCGCCATCGCGTTCGGTCTTGAGCTTCGCGTTTCACTTCGCTCCAAGTCATCCCGATGCCTTTCGCCTCGTCAGCTACCGTACGTCGCCATGTTTGCTTGGGGCGGCCGCGTTTGCGCTTTCCTTGGGGATTCCAATCGAGGGCCTGTTTAGGGATATGATCGGAGTCCCTGCGTAAAGTGTGGCCAATCCAGTTCCACTTGCGGCGCTTGATCTGTTCGTCGATCGGTGTTTCGTGGCAGCGTTCCAAAAGTTGTTTGTTGGAGATCTTCTCGGGCCAGTAAATACCGAGTAATCGACGAAGGCAACGATTAACAAAGACCTGAAGCCGCTGCGAGATGGTTTTAGTGACCTTCCACGTCTCGCACCCGTATAGCAGTACAGACTTGACGTTGGACCCGAAGATTTTAAATTTCACGCGACGGGTCAGTTTCCGTGACTGCCACACCGGTCGCAATTGTGCGAAGGTGGCTCGGGCTTTGGCAATTCGAGAAGTGATGTCCTCTTCTGTACCTCCAGTTTCTGACACGACACTTCCGAGGTATGTGAATTTGTGGACGCGTTCCACATCCTCTGCACCAATCTGTAATGGTGTGCTATTTCCCACTCCAGATCGCATTTCTTGGGTCTTTCGGGTGTTGATTTTTAACCCTGTAATCTCCGCTTCCCGTCGCAGGTCGTGCAACTTAGATTGCATATCACGGTGCGTGTGGCTCAGCAGGCATAGGTCATCGGCATAATCCAAATCTTCCAGAACGTTGGATATTCCCCACTCTATCCCGCGACGCTTGTTGTGATAAGTGCGATACATAACCCCGTCGAGCACTACCAGGAAGAGAAGAGGCGAGAGTAAACATCCCTGGCGCACACCAGCATGTACCGCAATGTCTTCTGAAACGAGGCCGTCGTGTGTAACTCTGCAAGAATATTTCTTGTAGATGGCCTTTAAAAGGTCGATGATTTTCGGCGGGACACCCATGTCGGATAAGCGAGACCAAATGCTAGACCACCTCAGCGTATCAAAGGCTTTTTCGAAGTCTACAAAAGTGAGATAAAGTTCCCTTTGCCATTCTGATGCCTGTTCGAGGATGATACGAAGAGTGTTGATCTGGTCGGTACACGAACGATTCGGGCGGAAACCAGCTTGCTCCTTGCGTAATAGAGGTTCTACGGCCTTCGATAACCTGTCCAGGATAATCTTACAGAAGACTTTGGATGGTACCGAAAGCAAGGTTATGCCTCTCCAGTTACCACATTGGCTTAAGTCACCTTTCTTGGGCACAGTTATAAGCAGCCCTTTATTCCAGTCATCTGGAAGCTCCTCGCTTAACCAGATCTTCCCAATTAAAGGTGTCAGTACTTCGACGGCGTAGGTTAGGTCAGCTTTCAGCATTTCCGCAGTTATAAGGTCGAGGCCTGGGGCTTTGCCAAGTTTGAGGGAGCTAATGGCCTTGGCCACTTCTTCGTGTGATGGTGGGTCGACGTTGATGTCAAGAAGCCTAGTTGGTGGGGGATTGTCTTGCGGTACATCAAGCGTGATCGATGCTGTTGAGCGAAAGACCTCTTCAAAGTGTTCACGCCAGCGTTGCAGTTGCCCTTCTGATGTTACGATGAGCTGGTCGTCTTTAGATTTCAGAGGCTTCTTTTTGTGGCTGCTATTTCCTGCCAAGGTTTTAGTGGCTTTATATAGCTCCCTCAGATTGCCGGAATTAGCAGCGTGTTGGGCGTTATCGGCAATACCGTCAGCCCACATTCTCTTGTCTTTTCGCGTGCTGCGATAGATTTTCTTGCGGGTCTGACGGTACTGCTGTTTGAGGTTGGCTCGGAGTGATTCGTCGGATGTCTCCAGCAGTTTTAAGTGAAGCGCTCTTCTATCATTAATGAGCTCCCAAGTTGAAGATGATATCCAGTCTTCTCGAGTGCGAGTTGTGTGCCCTAAGACGATGGAGCTGGCCTGTGTATAAGCCATTTTAATTTGGTTCCACTCCTCATCTAATGAGTCGCCATCTGTTCTGAGTCCGGAAAAACGATTACGGAGTTCGAGTTTAAACTCATTGCAGGTGTTCGGGTCATTGAGTTTAGATACGTCAAACCTTCTTCCAACCTTGCCAGGTCCTGCGACTGGTCGTGCTACCGCAACCTTGAGACGCAATTCCGCGACAACCATGTGGTGGTCACTGTCTATATCAGCACCTCTACGGTTCCGGACGTCGAGCAACGAGGAGCGCCATTTAGAACTGATGGCGAGATGGTCGATTTGGTTCTTTGTCGTGCCATCGGGTGATGTCCAAGTGTACTTGTGTATGTCTTTATGTATGAATAAGGTACCTCCAATAGTCAGATCGTGGTTCTGACAAAACTCTATAAAACGTTCACCATTCTCATTACATACTCCAAGTCCCTGCGTACCCATGTGACGTTCGCAGTTCTATTTACTGCGACAGTGAGAGAGAACAATACCGCAAAAATACATAACCTTTTTGCACTGATTTGGTTGTAAAATCAGTATTTAAAATACCTGACTAATATAATTCAAGTCGGACTGCAGCGACCATAGACATAGAAAAATTTTCGCTGCGCTCAAGAAGACCAACCAAGCGTGGAAAAGAGAAGTTAACATTATACGGATACGGTCTGTGAAAAAAAGAGACAAAGAATCAAGTGACAATGTGCCAACATTTTTAACAGTAAGAGCCCCTAGCGTCCCGCCTTGCAAATGAGCAATCACAGTTTGTTTAAAATATTTGTTACTCCTTATTAGAATTTCAAATAAAGGTATCGTGGAGCCATGGTGTCTTGAATTGTGACTATTGTGATGTGATAAAAAGAAACAATCCAAGTAATCACACTTTTCAAAAGTAAATAAGAATTTGCCACACATTTCTCTAAAACCAAATTTAGCTACATTTATTCGTTTATCGACGAAGAAAACAGTATGGAACATAGTTTATTAATTTCCTTTGCCATAATATAGTTATATTTTATGTATGTAAGTCATATTTTACGTATCTCATATTATAATGTATACATTAGTTTTTCGGATCACCTGTTTATTGACATTGTTCTTCGTTGGCATTCTATTTCTATGGCAGCGTCGATCCATTGACCCTACCCCTAGACAGACAGGTTTGCAGTAGTATATTGCCTAACACTTGTACTAACAAGTCCTATTTATTGCGACACTGAGACGAGAATAATACCGCAAACATAAATATTGCTTGTAAAATCAGTATTAAAAGAAATACCTGACTAATATAATTCAAGTCGGACTGCAACGACGATCCATTGACACTCCCCCTTAGCCAGGTTTGCAGTAGTATATTGTCTAACACTTGTACTAACAAGTCCTATTTATTGCGACACTGAGACGAGAATAATACCGCAAACATAAATGTTGCTTGTAAAATCAGTATTTAAAAAAATACCTGACTAATATAGTTCAAGTCGGACTGCAATGACGATCCATTGACCCTTCCCCTAGACAGATAGGTCTGGAGTAGTATATTGATCTTCCAATGTATGTCTTCGGGCACGTCTTCGATGCGCAGCTCGCAGTACTGGTCTTTGAGGTTCCATAGCTCTGTCAATTCTTCTTTTCTGATCTGATCATTGAAAATGATTAAGAGTTATTCTCTACTAGCGGCCGCCCGCGGTTTCACCCGCGTGGTTCCCGTTCCCGTGGGAATATCGGGATAAAAAGTATCCTATATTTTAATCTAGGCTATCTGCTATTTGAATGCCAAATTTCAATCAAATCCGTTCAGTAGTTTTTGCGTGATTGAGGAACAAACATCCAAATCTCAATATTAGTAGGATCATAGCCTATTTATAACCGAAGAAAAATTAACTGTAATAATAACCTTGCGTTCAAAAAAGTAGCTCAAATTGTAAGTTGTATAAAAATTAATCTAATAGATGTCGCCACGAGGTTTTAAAAGCAGTACTAGCAGCTTTTTGGTAGGTATTCTTTTATTATATCTAACTCTAACCAAGGCTAGATGGCGCTTCAATTTTGAAAGTCGGTGTTTTTTTTTCAAAAAATTACTAAAAACTGTCTCGACAAAAAAATCTGTAAAACTATCGAACCGGTTCATAAAATTTCACGAGAATCAGTTACGGACACTAATGTCTAAAGCAATAAGGGTCAAATTGATTAGCAAGGTACCTTCAGCTGCTGGAAGTCGGAACATCTCGTCAGCATCTCCAGAACGTATCCTTGTGTCATGGATTTGCGAACCATAGAGTTAAAGACTTCCATGGTTTCGCAAGTTATGTAGTAGTGACTTGCCGTGCGACCGAGGTCTGTGGACAAAAATATTAATTATTGGTATAGTTCGTTTATTCTTACTCGTCTTATTTGGTAAACAATGCAAGGTGAAATCGCAAAACAGATCGACAAATTTTGTGGTGTGGCTTACTCCTAGATTCAATAATCAATCCACAGATACGCATGATCCAGATTAGTTGGTAAGCAACTGTTATTATTTCTTTAATAATATCAAACGGTACATAGCAACTAATCTGGATTAGGCCTACCCCCTATTTGTGGATTGACTATTGGGCCTGGCCGTTAGACCGTCAAACTGAACTTTCTCTAAGCGACCAACTTAATCAGAGCAGAAAAATAATCAGCTGTTCCATACATTTTGGTCGAGTAAATATTGACGATTTCTATGGAACAGCAGATTTTTTGCTCTGATTAAGTTGGTCCCATAGACAAAGTTGTTCAGTTTGACGGTCTTAGCTACACCACAAAATCGAATGTATAAAAAATCACCCTGTATAATAATAATCACTACATAGTAGACAACAAAGTCGCTTTCCTGCTGTCTGTCCCTATGTATTCTTAGATCTTTAAAACTATGCAACGGATTTTGATGCAGATTTTTTTAATAGATAGAGTGATTCAAGAGGAAGGTTTATATGTAAGCGCTCCTGTACACGATGCCGCCACCACGCCGCCGCCGTGCCTCTTTAGGCTGCGTTTAAACGATAACACACGACCCGACCTCAACCCGAACTCAACTCTAACTCACCTCAACCACAGCCCACCTTGAAATACATCGCTTACAATTTTGAATCTTATGACACTTTAATAAGGTCCTGTGTAATGTCCAGGTGAGTTTGAAGTGAGTTCGGTTCGGGTTGTGTACGGGTTGAGTTTGAATTGAGTTCGGGTTGAGCGCGGGGAGTGTGCAGTTGCATCGACAAAATAAAAAATGTGTCATAAGACTCAAAATTGTAAGTGATGTAATTCAAGGAGTAGGCTGAGTGAGCCGGGTGAGTTGAGTTTGAGCTGTGTTTGGGCAGGCCTACTTCACTGGCTCAATGGGTCGCGCGATAAGCACTTACCGCTAGCCGTTCCGCCGGCGGAACAAGTGAGCAGAGGGCCGCCACACGCCCACCGCCGTACGAGCGCGGCATCTTACTGCCTGCGTAGATATTGTCTCTTCATAATAGTAACAATGTGGAATCGACATTACTGTGCTGTGTACGGATGTCAAAATCAAAAAACCAATAATCAATTGTCGTTTTTCACATTATGATACATGTTGCACAGTTCATTTAAAAGAAGACAACCTTAACGTTGCGTCGTCAGAAAGGGTAGGAGCACGCGATAGAAAGAGAGGCAACTACTAGGTGAATATAAACTGTACTGCAGGCCATTGTGCGACCTGAATTGCACTTTATTGTGTCGGAGCTAAAGTCGCTTTTTATTTAAATGACTTTGCCGCGTGCTGCTTCTGTACCTTGTACTATTAGTTATTCTGTGGTTTGGGTTGAGTTTAGGTCGTGCGTTATCGTCTGAACGCAGCCACACTATGGTTACGTAACGCATAAAGACCGCAACCGCGCCACCGATACATGATTTTATCGTTCTGTTGGTATGGGAGCGATATGGTGAATTTCATACACTTTACGAAAATATGAGGACAAGTTTTGTGATTACTTTCGGATGAATTACAAGACATTTGACAAATTATTACACGGCGGCGGCGGGGCGGCGGGTTTTATGCGTCACGTATCCACAGTGTAGAGGTGGCGGCATCGTGTACACGAGCGCTAATACATGGTGTTAAATTCCACACTACACCGAAGCGAAGCGAGGGCGGGTCGCTAGTTATAATATAAAAGCTAGATAATAGGGATGACGACTAATGAATAAAATAACAAAATACTAATAAAAATCGTAAACATATTGAACTTTTAGAGTAGCTTGTATACCCCTTGGTTTTATATATTGCGTATTATTTGTTTTATAACCCTTCAAAGTTGGGCGGACAAGTCCATTTAAAAAGTATAAAATGTATTAAAATAAATAATACCTTTAATTAATCCGTAAAATTTATAGCAAATTTGTCTAAGAAAACATTTTGATAAACACAATATTTAATATAGCTGCCGCACAAATTTCCTACGCGTTGCATACAAACACCTAGGCGTGACGTCATAACTAGGGTAGCCGTTAGTATGGAGCGTTTTCGGGTGAGTCCAATTTGTGTGCATTTCAAACTGTGATATCTTGGGCAGTTTTCACGCTAGCGAAATAATTATTTTACCAATGTCACAGAATATATACTCTAACGCGAAAAGAAACGACACTCGCGCATGTATGCTCGTAAAATCGCTCGCGGCTATGTGTGCGTGTCTGGAGGCACGCGGGGGCTGCGCGCGGCGCGCGGGAAGTGTGCAGCCGCTAGTCGCCGACTTACTCGGGTAAGGGTTCTTTCTACTTTCGCTCGCCGCTCGCTTGTCCCACTGCAATCCGTATTGTACCGCATTTCGCACGGACTGACTACGCGTTTAATTTACATTATTTAATTGTTAGATAATTAATCATGCCCGGCGGCGGGCGTTATTGTTGTGTTTATGGCTGTGGCAACAACCAAAAACAAAATCTTGATATAAGTTTCTTCGTATTGCCCAGTGATCCAGAAAAGTAAGTACCTATAGAGTAAGCGATAAATTTATATCTTATTTTAAAATAGCAAAAATATGTCAAAGTTGCCATAGTTGATGGGACCTACTATTGCAACTTTACCATATTTTTAATTTTAATAAAATAAATATTTATCGACTAGGTATTTTATAAGTTAAAATATACGAAATATTAGTCATGCCCTTACCGTTCCTTTAACCTGACTTTAATTATAACAAAAAGCTCTGAAAATAAGGATTTCAGACGATTAAACCTCGTAAACTAAAAAGTAAAAGATTTATTTTATTTTATTTTTATTTTTGGTATTTTGTATCTATAAGGCAAAGGAATACTGTCATTAAAGTCATTGCTGTTTCCTTTTTTTTTATTTGCTGTTTTTACCGTATCGTTTACAAGATTCATGTTTGTATTGTACATTACAATGTGCCACTTCCGTTGCACTTTGTTTTTTATTAGTTTATGTTTTTTTTGTTTGCTTTTTTTGTCTAGATTTTTTTATTTGGTTTAATATTTTAGTTAATTTTGTAATGTTTGTATTGTTTTCGTATCTGTTCCGTGATGTCACGACTGGTCTCAGCAGAATACCAGTGCAGTAGACGCTGTCTGCTGCTTATACTGAGCTGAGGTCAGTATTGGCATCACATAGCACGTAGCTAATTGTAGGTATTTCTTGTTGTTGTTTTTTTATTATTATTATTTATGTTTATTATCTGTGCCTATTGTGTATGTGCTATGTGTTGCTAATAAATAATATTCTATTCTATTCTAAACTCGCAAGTAGGTAAAATTGACAATAAATAAAAAAACCGGCCAAGTGCGAGCCGGACTCGCGCACAAAGGGTTCCGTACCAAAAAACGGCAAAAAAGGACTTTTCTTGTATGGGAGCCCCCCTTAAATATTTATTTTATTCTGTTTTTAGTATTTGTTGTTTTATCGGCAACAGAAATACATAATCTGTTAAAATTTCAACTGTCCAGCTAACACGGTTCATGAGATACAGCCTGGTGACAGACAGACAGACAGCGGAGTCTTAGTAATAGGGTCCCGTTTTTTACCCTTTGGGTACGGAACCCTAATAAAAATGATTATAAATCAAACCTTTCCTTCATTAACACGTTAAGAGATTAAAAAAATGATTATATGATAAAGAACAGAAATTAAAGTATAAGGGTTGCAATGAGGATCCGTAACGATTTTAGTTGAGAATGCAGATTTATAGAACTAAGAATTCTATAGCATACAGTGCAAAAATTTTTGTTCTACGACAAAAATTGACGAAGATATGATCATATTACTAGCGCAGTTCGCTGATCGGGAGGCGCGGTCCGGCCCGACGGCTGTGACGTCACACGGTTCGAGTCGCTCTAAGTTTATATGAAGTCTATATGGCCCCCGACGCATTGTGGAGGCAATCGTTCTCAATTATTAAGATAGAATAATGAAAATAGCATCAAAAGATGCGCTACTTAAAAGGCCTATAATACTGTAAAAAAATGTTGTTAAATGTTTATATACAGGGTGGATTTTTAAGACGGTACATAAAGGGCAGGTACCTAAACCGTTATAGTTACAGGAAAACGTTCCTGGGAGACCTTCCATAACTTTTTAAGATATTAACTGCATTCACAGATTTTGGAAAAAGTTACCGTTAGCAAAAAAAATGCTAAAATACCATAAAATTAAATTTATGCCAATCAATCCTATTTTGTGTGGGGATCAAAAGTAGTGATGAAAAAGACTCAAGTCTTTTAAGTCTTAATAAAAGACTCGCCTCCGTTTTACGCGACTTAAGTCTAAAGTGAAGATTCGACGTTCGAGTCTTTTTAATAAGACTCAGTAGTATGTTAAAAGGCTCAAAAGACTCAAATGACTCGAGCTGTTTTTAAAAAGGCTCACGACTGAGTCGTGTATCCAAATACTTAAAGCTCAACCTTTAAGCTTCCTAAAAAAGTCTAGAAAAAAAAATATAGACGATTCAAAAGCGCTTAATAATTTACAAGTTTATTTTAATAAATAGATTTTGGCAAGAAAATAACAACGCAATATTGAAAATATAGAAAAATCCAAGTTGGCGGTCAACTTTTATGTTACTGGGCCGATTTCGATGAAACTCGGTTTTTAGTACTATTTTGACGAGAAAATAACAAGACATTTTTTAAATACTAAAAATCCAAGATGGCGGCCAACTTTTTTGTTTGTGGGCCGATTTTAATGAAACTCGGTTTTTTGGTACTATTTTGACAAGAAGCAAAATCGGCCTACAAACAAAAAAGTTGGCCGCCATCCTGGATTTTTCAATATTTTAAACATTGCCTTGTTATTTTCTCATCAAAAAAGTATTAAAAATCGAGTTTCATCGAAATCGGCCCACTAACAAAAAAGTTAGCCGCCATCTTGGATTTTTCAATACTTTCAACATTGCGTTGTTATTTTTTTGTCAAAAAAGAACCAAAAACCGAGTTTACCTGAAATCGGCCCACAAACAAGAAAGTTGGCCGTCATCTTAGATTTTTCAATATTTACAACATTGTGTTGTTATTTTCTTGTCAAAATAGTTCCAAAAACCCAGTTTCATCGAAATCGGCCCACAAACACAACAGTTGGTCGCCATCTTGGATTTTTAGTATTTTTTAAAAATTGAGTCCTTGGCCCTCGGTGTCGGATTTTTTTAGGTTTTATAAAGTATTTTATTTTAAATTTATTTTATTTTATTTTAATTCTTTTTTTTTGTTTAAATTTTTTCTTAATAAAAACTTATTTTTTGTTTATTTTTAATTTCAATCAGATCAATGTGCTGAATTTTCTGATATGTATCAGTCAGTCAATATGTTGGTTGTTTACCAACCTCTCATCACTTACGACTCCCGAAGCCACAAGGCTCGAGTCTTTTAAGTCCTTTAAACCTTTTAAGAAACGACTCAGCTTTCGAGGCCTGAGGTAAAAGAGCTCGACTCAAATTAGTCTTGAGCTTCGAGTCTTTTGACAAAAGACTCGTCGAGTCGTGAGGCGTTCAAATGAGGCGAGTCTTTGCAAAAGGACTTAAAAGACTCGAGTCTTTTTCATCATTAATCAAGAGACTCGATGGGACCATTTAAGGTATGAGTACTAGAAACGACAGAAATCGCCAAATTTTTTCTCATAGATTTTGTACGGAATAACGAAAAAACCCCGATTTTGTTTATTGCCAAACGATCTTATTTCTTACCGTGATCAAAATACTCTTTAAGGCCAACTGAAATTTGAGTACAGAAACTACTTTTTTTATCTAATGTTGTAAAAAATTGTGCCTGCGTGTGAAGACGATGTTGTGTGTGACTTACGTAGTGTCTGTACTCAAATTCAGTTGGCTTTAATAGTAGTTTGTTACACAAGGGACGTAAGTGAGCTATTACAGAACAAGATCCAATTTGGCGCCCGTGCGAGCGCAGCTCGCAAAGGGCGCTAATGGATCGAGTGCACCCGAGATATTTAGACGCCCGAGCGAGCGAGGGCGAATATAGTTCGAGGGTGTAATAGCTACTTACAACCGAGGTAAGCATACTACTTTACATCATTCGTGCGAGGTAAATTTAATAAAAATAAAAATGAAAATAAAAATAAAAATAAAAATAAAAATAAAAAAAATTAAAATAAAAATAAAAATAAAAATAAAAATCAAAATCAAAATCAAAATCCAAGGAGTTTTGCATAGCTTGAACGGAAATGAAATGCCGCCATATTTATTGTTTTTTTTTTCAGTAAAAAGTTTCCACAGTTTATAATATAAGAAAAGAGATTGGTTTACTAAGGAGTTTGACATAGCTTGAATTGTAAAGTTACTTTACAGTTAAAGCATTCACCCATGCTTGAATTGTAAAGTGATTTGAAAATGGAACGTTCTATCTAAACAATGCACTGTGTTGCACATGCCAACTTACACGGCCTCTTACTATACTAGTAAATCCTAGTTGCCGAGCAGTATGATGTAAAGAGTATTTATATCAAGGTAAGAAATAAGATCGTTTGGCAATAAAAAAAAATTCGAGTAAATTTTTCGTTTTTCCGTACAAAATGTATGGGAAAAGTTTTTGGCGATTTTTGTCGTTTCTCGTACTCATACCTTAAATGTTCCCATAGATTCTTTTGAACCCCACATGAAATAGGATCGATTGGCAAAAAAAATATTATAGGTATTTTATATTTTTTTTGCTAACGGTAACTTTTTTCCAAAATCTATGAATGCAGTTCGGAGTATCATAAAAAGTTATGGAAGGTCTCCCAGGAACGTTTTCCTGTGACTATAATGGTTAAGGCCTTTAATGTACCGTCTCAAAAATCCACCCTGTATATAAAAATTTAACAACATTTTTATAGTATTATAGGCCTTTTAGTAACAAATCTTTTGATGCTATTTTCATTTCTCTATCTTAATAATTGAGGACGCTAGCCCCCATAATGGCCGCCCTGGCTGCCCGTCGATAAATGTTGGCTGGATAAAATGTGTTATAAAATCGCAACGGATGGACCGATTTCGACGATTTAAAGACTACATTGATGAGAAAGCTTAGTTGAACACTTTTATGTTAGTTTTGAGTTGATTTGTCGACCTAGTACTGATCCTCATTTATGATGTGTACTTACCTAATATAATTAAAAGATTACAAAAACTTATTATAAATCAAACCTATCTTTCATTAACATGTCCTTGCACAAGTTTATTTCCTAACATACCTACTATGTAATTTCCTTTGCCACAAGTCTAAATTCCATTTCGGTATCAACCCTAGCGCTTACACGCTCTGGCTCAAGGTCGCTGGCGCTCGAACTCTCACGTACAGAGTGTGTCACGGCTGCCAATGTTTCTCTTTTCGAGAGAAATAAAAAAAAATTCGTCGTGCCTATTATAGTTTTACCTGTAATATTCAAATCTCCCGTCCGCTCATTGTACCGTATCATTTGCGTTTTGTCCAGTTGCATCGCTGCTGAGGTGATCAGCTCGCGCCGTTTCGTTTCAAGCATCGGCTCTCCTTGCACATCCGCATACGTTAGCCCGTACACCTAAACACAAACAGTGTGTATAAAAATCTAAGAAGCTAAGGAAATGAATTTACTAATTACACATCTTCTAGTTTAGCACGTACTGTAGATTGAACTAATAACTTTTACAAGGAAAAACTGAAATGATTAACGTATTTGAATATAGCGTCGAAGCTAGGGGCCATGAGCACCCCTGGCAAGATTTGAATTTTGCGCCCCAAGCAAGGCTTATTACTAGGGTGAGTAAGTAAGTAAGTAAGTAATTGTTTATTTGCGTGAATATGGTACATTGTGTTCTTAAGGTACTAATAACCAACATATTCTATCGTTGTGGATATACGATGTGCAAAAATTTATTAGTTACAATTTATAAGTTGAGAGAAAATTAAAAACATTATTACAATTAAACAAAATTCCCTAGTTCAGATTCATAATAAAAATCATTCACGTGCACTAGTCATCGTTAAAATGTCAAAAAAAAAATGTCAAGAAAATGTCAATAAGGTGAATGGTACCGACCAAGGTAATAAGGCTTATTTCTAAGATCATGAGCACCCCTGGCACGATTAGAATTCTGCGCCCCAAGACTTATACTTTTTTCCCGCTTTGGCAACGTGCGCCCCGTGAGTGTTGCGCCCCTGGCGGCTGCCCCCCTTGCCAGCCTTTAGCTATGACGCTATTTGTATGTATTACTAACCTGTGGGTTGATCCTCATCCTGACAAACAAATACGTGTAGCTGAGCCATTCTACTGCTTCATCGATGTTCGTGACTGTGCCCAAAGCAACCTGCAAGTTAAATATTAAAACATTATCTCATAAGCATTTAATGTAGGTACTATCTAGTCTAGCTAGATATCTATGGCCCTGTTTTTGAATCCTTCGGCTAGCGTCGAGCGCTCTTTACTACTCATTTTCATTCGACGTAGCAAAATCCGTATTTTTGAATCGCTTGTTAGTCAGCCAGTTGTCAGTCATGTTTTTGGTAAGCGGTTTTGGAGTGACATTTATTAACGATTTCAAACAAATGATACAAAAATAGGGCCCCTTGGCTCTTTGTTTTTTTTCAATAACAAGTTTACTGTTACTCATTGCCATGTCAAATAAGCAGTTATTTCCCACTGTATTAACTAAAATTACTTGTACAACATGGCAACCCATGAACGAAACTTTTTCAATATGGCAGCCTCAACTAATAATAAATAAATGAAGGTAGGAAAATATAGACGATTCAAAAGCGCTTAATTTTTAAGTTTATTTGAATAAATATATTTTAACTTTAGCTTTGAATAGGTACATACATACATACATACATACACTCACGCCTGTTTCCCATGGGGGTAGGCAGAGACTATGGATCGCCACCTGCTACGATCCTTGCACACTTCTTTCGCTTCATTCATATCCATCAATCTTTTCATACATGCCCTGCGGTTTTTGTCACTGCGAATAGGTAAATATAAAAAAATCTCACCTCAGCGTTCAAGTTATCCGCAAGCAGATTGATGAAGTTGCTTTCAATTGGGAATTGGTTTGTCATACTCTTCAAGTAGTGTGTAAGTTTGTCGTGAGTCGTGATGATGATGCCCGTACCGCTGCTGTCGAATTGGGGCCGACCGGCGCGACCGAAGATTTGTAGAACGTCCAATATACTTAAGTCGACGAATGTACCGTGACTTTGGTCGTAGATTTCTGTACCCTATAGGAGAGAAGATAAGGTTGATATTTCTTTGCATTTTTAAATTTTTATTGATATGATGTAGTAGTGATTTTAATGTTTTATTCTGTTTATCGATAGTAGAGAAGATAAGGTTGATATTTCTTTGCATTTTTGATTTTTATTGATATGATGTAGTAGTGATTTTAATGTTTTATTCTGTTTATCGATAGTATATTACATTAATATGCAATAAATCAGCCCTTTCTAGATAGATACAGCGATTTATCACGTTTAACTGTCAAAAGCCAATGGATTTTGACAGCTGAGTATCGATAAAAAAATATATATCGAGTTTCGATGGTGATGCTAGGGGGGCAGCATAAAATATCAGGTCAAATAAAAGTACTGTCACAGTTTTAATACTACTAAGTGCTGTAATACTACTACTAGGTGCTATATAATACTGTGGTACTGTCAAACATCTTGTAAGCGTACTGATTAACAAATCGGTGACATCTTATTTTTATTTTTATCCACGTACCTAAGTATTTATGTAAAATAACTTACCCTAATGATAACAGCGTGGGCGGGTAAATTGACACCCCAGGCTAGCGTCGACGTGCAAACCAATACTTTTATGTAACCGTCAGCAAAATACTTTTCAACCATATTCCTATAAAAATAAAGTTCAATTTTAATAGAAAAAAACTGTTTTTTTTATTGTAAAAAACATGAAAATCGAGGTTGTATTATTCCAAAGACTTGGACGAATCAACCACTGGACGCGAAATAACAGCCATATTCGCCTTTACCCCTCTGCCACTTACTGTGACTAATAGCCTCAGTAAACGATATCGCGTTGTCAGTGTGATGCTAGAGCTCGTGGCGAAACATTGGTACAAAAATGGGCAAAATGCTCTGTATTGTTCAGCAAAAAAATAGCGGGCAATCAAGAAATGTTTCTTTTCACGCGTAGGCACAATTTCAACCTATTATAGTAGTTATTTTTCGTAAAATAAATAAAATTTGGTATGTAAACAAAGTAGGGTGACTTAGCCGTTTTGCCGGCCCCCTTTGGTTTTCGGCCATTTCGGAAACATAACCAGGCTTCCTTCACTGGCTCAAGGTCGCGCGGAAAAGGACTTTAACAATTTATTATGTTTAAAAATGTTGACCTCCTCTAAATCTATGCTACCCTGGTACTTTGATAATGTAATTTAAAGAAGATAATTAAGTTTTTAATGGTAGTGTGTCGTGGGGAATGCATATGTATGGAATTTTTCATTTATCTACGACACTATTGAGCCGGTAGTGTAGAAGGGAAAAAAATTACCCACGACACTACCAGTAGAGTGCCTTGGTAGTGTCGTGAGGAAGGAGGGTGAAAATTGAACAGGGTAGGTGTGTCGTTAAAAGTAGCAAAAAAATGTGCATGTGAGTTTTTTGGAAGGTAAGTTACAATATTGTTTACGGATGGTAAATTAGTTTTAGTACTGTTATTTTGACTTAAACGCGTAAAGTATTCGGTGTGATGCATTTAAATTTGATGGCCGGGTAGCTAAATGCATTTTTGGGAGGTCATTTGCTTCTCGGCCGCCTGGCCGAGAACTAATGTATCAGTTTCACAATCCATAATATTTGGCCGGCAATTATGGCCGAAAACCGGCTAAATCACCCTATAACATTGTCATTATTTGACAAGTGTAATCCCCCTCAACCCGCAAAAATTGGTCGATCGGGATTTCATACATTTTTCTTACTTTACGTGTCCAGTGGTTAATTCGTCCAAGTCCAAAGAAGTACTTATTCAGTTTATTAAAGTCTAGTCTTTAGTGTATTGACATCAGCCATTTTTAATGTCCCCACTGTTTGGGCACAGGCATTTCTTATAGATGGATAAGGAGAATGCGTTATAACCCACCACGCGGGCCTAATGCGGATTGGTAGCGACTGCAAATGCACCCGGGACCAACGGCTTAACGTGACTTCCGAAGCACGGAGAAGCTCGAGATATTTTTTTTGGTCACCCATCCCACGACCCTTGCGAAAGTTGCTTAACCTCCGCAATCGCAGGGCCGGGCGCTAAACCACTGCGCAAGCTACTCTCTCTTAAGTCTATATTATACTATTAATTCGAGAAAAAAAATCTTACCTGTCACTTCTCAACATCCCCGCATGATGGCAAGCAAAACCAGAAGCGAACAGCTCCGCTAGCTGCTTATTCGGGCTACTCCCAATCGACTTCTTCGCCTTCAAGAACCCTCCGGAGTCTTCAGGCTCGAAATATTTCAAGTGCCCCTTCTTCTGCGCTAACTCTTTGAGAACCAACGCCGTTTGGTGCGTCGCGTTACGAGCGTGCACGAACACCATTACTTGGTGGCCTTTCTGTACCATATCTACGGCTTTGTCGTAGCATATCTCGTTCATCGCTTGCATCTGAAGAATTTTGTACCTTTTTACTATTAGCTTATAAATAACAGTTATAAGGATAATTTGGATTTCAAAGTTTGGAAAATGAGAAATTTGATTTGTTTTTAATGAAACTATCGTTTGCTGAATTATCTGATATTTTGTAGCTTGACTAAATCTAGAGCATGTTACAGACGAGCTGCACAGCAATAGATAGACAGACAGCTATAAAACTGCAGAGGTTTTTTATAAATTGCAATGTGGATGAAGTTTTTGTGCAATTGACATATTATCTGCATTTAAACTGTAACCCGACTGCGCAGCTTGCAGTTCTAATCGTATTATAACCGTGTAACTAGCTAGATGGCAGCCAGTTTGCAGTATGTATGAAGCCAAAGGCTTTAAAAAGTTACAAATCTGTAGGATTAGTTAAGAGGATAATTAAGATATCAGTTGAATTTTTGACATTCCAAAAAAAGGGAAAACTCTCGAAATACTTTGCATGTTGTGTATGTCGTAGGATAATCATATAACCGTATCTATTTAAAAATTCTAGTATGGTTTTGACAATTGGAAAGTTGAATGCCGATTGGATAATCTAAGAGTCGATTTAATCTGATTGGTCAGAACATGACTATTTTCATAAGACTATAGGTAGCCAATCATAGCGTCCGTCAGTCCATAACGTTGACGTCAGCCAATCAGTGCGCGAAAAATGATGGTTATTTGCGATTTGCCTAAGTTACGCTGGATTCTTGTAAAAATCTTAAACATTACTCAGACGATTACGCAAAAATCTGTCTCAGATTCTAATTACTTATCCGGTTTTTTGCAATCACTCAAGGATTTTTGTAAAAATCCGATTTGCACGAATATCCTACGACACATACAAGTCTTTTATAGAATTTGATTCAAATACCATTCTGATATGGGAGCCCCCTCCCCCTCCACTCTCCTTGACGCCAATAAACTGCTGCTCAAGCGGCACTGGGCGGAATCGCGAGTCGAAGAAGAATAGCCCGATATTTGGATTCACCCGTAAGAACCTACGATACGAGAGAAATTAAATAAATAACGGTTTATTATGTGTAAGAACAACGTCCGTTGGAGCTCGGGTCATGAGCGCCCCTGGCAAGATTTGAATTTTGCGCCCCAAGACTTATTTCTATGATAATGAGCGCCCCTGGCAAGATTTATATTTTGCGCCCCAAGACATATTTCTAGGTAAATGAGCGCCCCTGGCAAGATTTGAATTTTGCGCCCCAAAATATATTTCTAAGATAATGATTGCCCCTGGCAAAATTTTAACTTTGCGCCCCCAAGATGTTTACTTATTTTCTAGCTATGCATCAGCAAACTGCGCTCCTCTGAGGATTGCGCCCCTGGCAGCAGCCCCCCTTGCCAGCCAGCAACTACGACGCTGATTATGCACCACTTTTATTAAGAGTCAACGTTTATGTGGCACTACCAATAAAGACATAAATGTAAGGTTTGTCTGTTTTGTTATAATGTAAACTAACTAATGTATCTGTCATAGATAAAAAAAATACCTTTGAATGGTTTGATTATTGATACAAAATAATCTATAACGTAGAAAAGTCAAAGACAGTGTTTATGTTTCTTTTAATTATTTTTGTAAGTTACCTATAAAAATAGCATTGTGATTGCAAAAATCTAAATCTCACAACAATTTGATAAAACAGGATGTTTTTTAAATCTGTAAATAATTATATTTATTACCTGGCAACATCGACGTAGTTGGGTAGCGTAGCTGACAACCCCACGATCCTGATCATGTTTTGCGTAGATTCGACTTGTCGTAGAGTTCTTGCTACAATAGCTTCCACTATGGGCCCTCGGTCTCCGTGTAGTAAATGAACTTCGTCTATGATTATCAATTTTACTATTGCCGCTAACTCGGTGTCAGCTAAAAGCGAAATGTAAAGTTTGTAAATGTAATCTTAAGGTATTTTAACGACTATTCGCATTAAAGTGATACAAAACGACTGAACTTGAATTTGTCATTAGGTAGTTGTTCAATAAAAATTTGCTAATCTATACTATTATTATAAAGAGGCAAGATTTATTTTTTGTATGTTTTTTGTTTGTTTGTATGTATTTTTTTACTCAAAAACTACTGATTTGATTTCAAAAATTCATTCACATAAAGAAAGTTACATTATCAGCGAGAAACATAGGCTATATTTTATTTTCAAAAAAATATAGAAACCTCTATTTTTCCCCTTTTAAAAAGATGTTCGTGTAAAAAACCGTTTAATTATAACACCCCTCTTTTTTCGTCGGGGTTTAAAAATAACCGTAATATCTGTGTCGGTACTTCAAATTCAGTATGCTGCTGTCAGGACCAAAGAGAATGTAATTTCCGGGACTGAAGTTCAAAAAGTTATCGTATTTGCCAGTTCAAATAATTGTTAGAAACTACAACTTTTTGTACTTTAGCAACAAAAACTGAATATACTTTAAAATGTCCGTAACCTTATATTGCGAAAAGTGGTCGAGACACATTTTTAAATTACCCACTCAAATTTAAGGAGTCTTGAGAAAACATGAAATGTGCGAGCGAGAGAGTGGCAGTCAGCGGCAAAATCGCTACAGGCTCTTAAAGGCTATTGACATAGCTATAATATCAACTAATATACTTAAATTACTTACTAGCCCCCTTCCTAGTGACCACATCCCACTTCTCGGGCGTGGTCACAATCATTTGCGTCTGCTGCACCTCGGTTTTAGTCAGTTTCATGTCACCGGTCAACTCTCTCACTGCTATACCGAGGCCACGGAGGCGCTTGCCGAAGCTCGCTGTCATTTCTGAGGCTAGAGCTTTCATTGGTGCTATGTAGATAATCTGAGGACATAGTATTTAAATACTTAAAAATAGTAATATAACATCCGGCTCGTAAAACCAAATTATGTAAAAAACAAAAGGATAAAAAATTTCAATGGGGATCTAATGGGGATCTACCACCGCAACGCTAATCGCAGATGACGCCAGCAGTGGCGACCCGACCGCTATCAATTGTGTGCCTTCCAGCAGACTAATCGCTAAGTCACCGATCACCACAGTATACATTTTAAACATGGAAAGTACCTAATTTGTAAAATGTACGAGTCCGTTACGCCAGCAGGAAAGATGCTCCTAGAGGGAAGCGAGTTTGATGAATAATTTGTGCGCATTTCGGTGTAAATGTGCGCCAAATAAAAAATTTGTGGGCCTTATACTTTTGGAATAAAACGGGAAAAACGGATTCTGCTGGGGTAACGGTGCTCCAGCAGGAAGAATCTAAACTAATGATCGGAGAGAAATAAAAGATATATGTGCGGGTAGCTTGATACTAGCAGGAAATGTGCGTCAAATATAAAATTTGTGGGCCTTATAGTTTTGGAGATATTTGATTTCCTGCTGGCGTAACGTTTTGCCAGATCCCAGATCTCGGAAACTACTAAATGTGCGATCTTACAGTAAACACATATAAGTAGCTCCTAATTTGTGCTATTTGTGCGGTAGAAAACATTTCAAAAATATTCACAGATTTTGAAGTAATCAGACATTTTCTGAAAACAGAAAAAAAATTCTAGCGACTAAACTACCACCTAAATAGAGAAACCAAAAACGGTGTTCTATTCTTCTTATTATTTCTCATTACCATAAAAATTTTGAAAACCGCACATTTACGCGTTTTTGAATAATACCCACATGAAGGTTAGACTGACCATGTCATGACTTTGACGGTCAGCAGGATAAAAATATCAGAGACTATTTAGATCCTGGCCCAAAGAATAATCTGTGCGGTTACTGAAGTACATGCTCTGAAAATTTCAGCTTCAAATTCTTCGTATTAAAGGAAATATCAATTAAAATCCAAAACAACTGTCAGTATTCCGATTAACCGACCAAATTCGATAGACCACCAAAAAGCGACGCGTTCATACATATTGATGACCTTCTTTATTGTGTCGTATTATGCAGAAAAATTGTTTGTACAGTCGCGTTCATAACTTCTTATTGGCAAATGTGGGTAAATAGTGTTTTAACTTTTAAATAGTTTGAGCCTGTATTCATACCAATACCACAGCCGAGAGAGTATTTTTCTTACAGTCGGACTTCAATCGCCCTTTCTCCTGGCGCAAAAGCCGCCGTTCGTCTAGACAGTTTGACGCAACGACTTAAAGTGTAAGGGACTAAAATTTTATTTGTAAATCATTACTAATTTAGGGCTAACTAAGTATAAAATAAATATTAAATTAGTACTCAATTAGGAAATAATAATAAAAAAATAAGTTCCAAGATGGCGGCCATCTTTTTTGTTTGTGGGCATATTTCGATGAAACTCGGTTTTTGATACTATTTTGACAAGATAATATCAATGCAATGTTAAAAAAATAAAAAATCCAAGATGGCGGCCATCTTCTTTGTTTGTGGACCGATTTCGACGAAACTCGGTTTCTGGTACTTTTTTGACAAGAAAACAGCAACGCAGTGTAAAAAATGTAAAAAATTCAAGATGGCGGGCAAATTTTTGGTTTTTGGGCCGATTTCGATGAAACTCGGTTTTTTGGTAGTATTTTGACGAGAAAACAGCAACGCAATGTTAAAAAAACAAAAAATCCAAGATGGCGGCTATCTTCTTTGTTTGTGGGCCGATTTCGATGAAACTCGATTTTTGGTACTATTTTGACAAGAAAATAACAAAGCAATGTTAAAAAAATAAAAATCCAAGATGGCAGCCATCTTTTTTGTTTGTGGGCCGATTTCGACGAAACTCGGTTTCTAGTACTATTTTGACAAAAAAATAACAAAGCACTGTTAAAAAAATAAAAAATCCAAGATGGCGGCCAGTTTTTAAGTTTGCGGGCCGATTTCGATGAAACTCGGTTTTTGGTAGTATTTTGACGAGAAAACAGCAACGCAATGTTAAAAAAACAAAAAATCCAAGATGGCGGCTATCTTCTTTGTTTGTGGGCCGATTTCGATGAAACTCGATTTTTGGTACTATTTTGACAAGAAAATAACAAAGCAATGATAAAAAAATAAAAAATTTAAGATGGCAGCCATCTTTTTTGTTTGTGGGCCGATTTCGACGAAACTCGGTTTCTAGTACTATTTTGACAAGAAAATAACAATGCAATGTTAAAAAAGTTAAAAATCCAAGATGGCGGCCATCTTTTTTTTTGTGGGCTGATTTCGATGAAACTCGGTTTTAGTAGTATTTTGACAAGAAAACAGCAACGCAATGTTAAAAAAAATAAAAAATCCAAGATGGTAGCCATCTTTTTTGTTTGTGGGCCGATTTCGACGAAACTCGGTTTCTAGTACTATTTTGACAAAAAAATAACATAGCGATGTTAAAAAAATAATAAATCCAAGATGGCGGCCAGTTTTTAAGTTTGCGGGCCGATTTCGATGAAACTCGGTTTTTGGTAGTATTTTGACGAGAAAACAGCAACGCAATGTTAAAAAAAATTAAAATCAAAGATGGCTGCCATCTTTTTTGTTTGTGGGCCGATTTCGATGAAATTCGGTTTTTGGTACTATTTTGACAGGAAAATAACAATGCAATGTTAAAAATTATAAAAAAATCAAAGATGGTGGCTTTTTTTTGTATTTAATTTAATTTTTTCAGATTTTTTGGAAACAATAGCAAATTCTTTAAAAACATCCCAGTAACTAAGCGCAAATAATATTTTGAAAACATCACCATTTATTCAGCTTTCAGTTGAGGTATAAAACTTATTAATAACTTAAATAAAAAATGAGAAATTAAGTCTTAGCTAAATAGCCGTCCCATTTTATGTAGCAAAAAATTCCTATTTCGAGCGCTTCGGAGGTGGCCGTATTATTCTACTTAATCATAAATATGAAAGTTTGCCTGTTTGAATGATTGTTAATCAATCACGCAAAACGGCTGAACGGATTTGGATGAAATGATAGTTTATAAGCCGGATTACAACATAGGAGGATACTATTATCTTGGTTTAAGGTTTCCTAGGGATTTTCTCCAATGTAAATGTGGATGAAGTCGTGGGCTGAAGCTAGTTTGCCATAAATGGTCGTGCTTACTAAAAATACTTTCGTCTGAGTGAGTTTGAGACAGGATTGTTTTCCGCCGATGAGTTAAAATTTTATACAGACGGCATCACAAATAACCATGCATATCAGCCATTTTTAATGCCCCGCCGGCTGCTGCCTTCCTTTTGGCTTGTGGATGGATAAAGCGGACGGGCCATAATGATAATAAATGAATAATGAAAATAGTATCAGAAACCGAGTTTCATCGAAATCGGCCCACAAACAAAAAAGTTGGCCGCCATCTTGATTTTTTTACTTTTTTAACATTGTGTTGCTGTTTTCTTGCCAAAATACTACAAAAACCGAGTTTCATCGAAATCGGCCCACAAACAAAAAGTTGGCCGCCATCTTGAATTTTTTACTTTCTAACATTGCGTTGCTGTTTTCTTGTCAAAATACTACCAAAAACCGAGTTTCATCGAAATCGGCCCGCAAACTAAAAAGTTGGCTGCCATCTTGAATTTTTAAAATTTGCAACATTGCGTTGCTGTTTTCTTGTCAAAATACTACCAAAAACCAAATTTTCATCGAAATCGGCCCGCAAACAAAAAAGTTGGCCGCCATCTTGAATTTTTGCATTTTTAACATTGCGTTGTTGTTTTCTTGTCAAAATAGTATCAGAAACCGAGTTTCATCGAAATCGGCCCACAAACAAAAAAGTTGGCCGCCATCTTGAATTTTTTACATTTTTAACATTGCGTTTCTGTTTTCTTGACAAAACAGTAGCAAAAACCGAGTTTCATTGAAATCGGCCCGCAAACAAAAAAGGTGGCGGCCATCTTGAATTTTTTACATTGCGTTGCTGTTTTCTTGTCAAAACAGTAGCGAAAACCGAGTTTCATCGAAATCGACCCACAAACAAAAAAGATGGCCGCCATCTTGAATTTATTACTTTTTTAACATTGCGTTGCTATTTTCTTGTCGAAATAGTACCAAAAACAGAGTTTCATCGAAATCGGCCCACAAAAAAAAGTTGGCCGCCATCTTACATTTTTTACTTTTTTTACAAAACATCCTTTATTTTTCTACTAAAATAATGTTAAAATTCATTTAATTCAAGTAAAAATGAAATGAAACAGAAATAACTTCATTCGTTATTTAAATAAAAGCACTCACTCAAATCACTTTTTTACTTAAATGTACGTAGACGTGACGTGTACAAACCTGTTCAACAACAAAGTTAAGGAGGTCATCAATATGTATGAACGCGTCGCTTTTTGGTGGTCTATCGAATTTGGTCGGTTAATCGGAATACTGACAGTTGTTTTGGATTTTAATTGATATTTCCTTTAATACGAAGAATTTGAAGCTGAAATTTTCAGAGCATGTACTTCAGTAACCGCACAGATTATTCTTTGGGCCAGGATCTAAATAGTCTCTGATATTTTTATCCTGCTGACCGTCAAAGTCATGACATGGTCAGTCTAACCTTCATGTGGGTATTATTCAAAAACGCGTAAATGTGCGGTTTTCAAAATTTTTATGGTAATGAGAAATAATAAGAAGAATAGAACACCGTTTTTGGTTTCTCTATTTAGGTGGTAGTTTAGGCGCTAGATTTTTTTTTCTGTTTTCAGAAAAAGTCTGATTACTTCAAAATCTGTGAATATTTTTGAAATGTTTTCTACCGCACAAATAGCACAAATTAGGAGATACTTATATGTGTTTACTGTAAGATCGAACATTTAGTAGTTTCCGAGATCTGGGATCTGGCAAAACGTTACGCCAGCAGGAAATCAAATATCTCCAAAACTATAAGACCCACAAATTTTATATTTGGCGCACATTTCCTGCTAGTATCAAGCTACCCGCACATATATCTTTTATTTCTCTCCGATCATTAGTTTAGATTCTTCCTGCTGGAGCACCGTTACCCCAGCAGAATCCGTTTTTCCCGTTTTATTCCAAAAGTATAAGGCCCACAAATTTTTTATTTGGCGCACATTTACATCGAATTGCGCACAAATTATTCATCAAACTCGCTTCCCTCTAGGAGCATCTTTCCTGCTGGCGTAACGGACTCAAAATGTACGGCAATCGATGTCTCAGCGATTGGCCTGCTGGATTGCACCCAATGGTTTTGATTGGTTAAAATACGTCAGAAATTGCATTTAACATTTGAAACAACCAATCAAACGATTTTAGGAGTTGTCTGTGGCGCCTTTAGTTCTTCAGTATGCATTTGAATTAAAGTTAGTTGATCGTTATTTGGTTTGAACTCGATCCACAAGTACATGGCTCAGTAAACTTTTCTTTGATTGAGGGCAAATAACATAATAGATACTACAAATATTGTGTTAGTTTTTAAAGTTGTTAGCTTTGGAAGAATTAACAAAAGTTTGGTTCTTGAATGTGACTTATAAATATAGATAGTGATAGAAAAACGCGTAGCGTCGAACTATAGTATAACAGTCGATAACATTAATTAGAAAATCAGCTACAATGCTACTGACCTTAAACTTATTTTTCATAATAACATTGTTTTCGATGTGTTGTTTGATTTGATGAACTACCGCCAACAAAGCTATGTTCGTCTTACCCGCGCCGGTGGGCGCGCATATTAATAGATTTTCGTTTGTATTGTAGGCGGTTTGGTACACTACTGACTGTATTCGATTCAGTTCTTTTATGTTTTCAAACGCCATTTGACCGATCTGTGAAAACAATGGTTGTTGAGCTTTTTGTCATAATATAACTTACAGCGGTATCCGGCTCGAAGGACCAACAGATACATGTATGTATGTATAGATAATACAAACAGATATACATACAGGAGTTCAGTTTGAAATGGTAAGGCCCTGTCCTAATTAGCATCGGTCGTGCGATCATGCGTTGCGATTTCATCGTGCGATGAAACAGAACAATAAACGCCTCGCATGATCGCACGACCGTCAATTAGGACATTCAATAGACATCACTAGGTTTGATCGCACGGTCGCACGACCAGTTTCATCGGACGGATGCACCATCGCACGACCGATGGCCAATTAGAGCAGGGCCTAAGAAAATGGGTCAAGCGAAAAATTACAATTGAAGGGCACAAGGCTAGAATGATGAGCGTCCATTCTTAAGGTTTTTGAGATTAGCTGAATTGAAAATGATGAAAATAAAAAATCTCAGTTTTTTAGCAGTGCAATACGTTTGTGTTTCTTCAAAAAACTCGTGACTCTCATCTTTTAAGCATTTGGTTCTTTGACAAAAAGATAAAGCTCATGGAATACTATCATAGACAATAAAAAACAGAGTTTTTGGACCCTCATCATTCTAGCCCTTCAATTGTACTAGAAGAAAATTGATAACTTTTTAAATTGAAAAAAAAACCTTTTTTTTTCACGAAAAAACCTTCAAAGTAGGCTCAATAAGTAACAAATTTTTATTCATATTTTTTACCTCATCCATGTCTGATATTGGCACCCTTTTGCTACCGACTTCAAGCGGCGCTGGCTCAGTTTTGGGAATAATAACTTCTTCATGTTCCTTGTTATCTCTTCTTATAGCATTCTCTGGCAATATTAACTTTAATCCGGATACGAAACCTATGAAAATATATAGATTTAATAAAATAATTCGGTATAAAACATAATATTTTAAGATTTTTGTACATAATAGTTTACAGAGAGAACATGCTTATACATATACATACACAGTTGGTACTTCAATGATAAAATAGAAAATAACTATATTGTGAACAAACTAATAACTTTTCAGTTTTAGAAACTGAAGGCCACGGAATAAATTAACATAATAGGGCATCTATATTTTGACATACCGTACCGTACACAACACAGAGGAAATAATCAAGACATAGTACACAAAAATCAACCAAAAAGAGTACAACAAACAACTGCCTGTAGGCCACAGCTTTTTTCTTTTTTTTTTAAACTAAAAATTCACCGCCCCGGATTTAGCCGCGTCGCTAACAGAAACCTTATGCACAGGGTGTGTTTTATGCCTATTATAATTTTGGTACAATTTATTAAATACCTACTTCAAAATTTAAGTGCTGGGTCAATAATATGATAATATTTCTTACCAGCTGAATTTTTAGCATTAATCGAGGAATCATAGACATTCGGATACTGCACTTTAGTTTGAAAGTATGATATCTTTTGTAGTATGGGGTCAATATTGCTCGACGATTTTGTTGTAGAAAATGGTACTACAGGTTTTGATAGCTCTGCTATCCTGAAACAAAAGAGTAAGAGATATCTATAACTCTCATCCAACATCCAGAGGTTCAAACAGATGAAACTGTATGAAGAGATTTTTACAGTCTCAGATATGATATGACTCACGCCGAACTCCTAGTTCGCTCTGAATTTCCTTCGCGCATGCGTAAAGCGTATTATCCGTACGAATGAAATTATTAATGACCACATGTTCAGACAGAATAATAAGTTTGGCGCGATCTAAAGATAAAGAGAGATAAAGATTTAAAGATCGACGACCTCCGTGGTCGAGTGGTTTGTACACCAGTTTTTAAGGTGTCGCCATCTCTAAGGTCCCGGGTTGATCCCCGGCTGGGTCAATTTAGAAAACAAGTTTTCTATAATAATCTCAGGTCTGGGTGTTTGTTGTTCTACCATTATTGTCTCTGATTTCCATAACACAAGTGCTTTAGCTACTTATTTTGGAATCAGTCACTGACCTCCATTAAACAAGTGCGCTGGACAGGCGAACGTCCAAAATCGTTTGATCCGATTTGAAAATCGCCATATTGGCGCTGAGAGCAGTGAGTGTACTTGGAAATAATTAGTTCCAAGTACACTCACTCACTGCCATAGTAGAATCTACTGCTATCAGCGCCAATATAGCGATTTTCGAATCGGCACAAAAAATTGCTGTCATTTCATGACAATAGCCTGTACAGCGTACTTGTTTAATGGAGGTCAGTAGAATCAGTGCAATGTTTGTGATGTTGTCTATTAAAAAAAAAAACTATTTTCAGTCTATTTTTAGGGTTCCGTACCCAAAGGGTAATAAAAACGGGACCCTATTACCATGGTCGTCCATGCTATTACTAAGCCTCCGCTGTCCGGCTGTATCTCATGAAACGTGATAGCTAGACAGTTGAAATTTTCACAGATGATGTATTTCTGTTGCCGCTATAACAACAAATACTAAAAATATAATGAAATAAATGTTTAAAGGGGGCTCCCATACAACAAACGAGATTTTTTTGCCGTTTTTTGCTTTATATTAATAACGACAACAAGTAGACAGTTGAAATTTTCTCAGATGACGTATTTCTGTGGCGCTATAACAACAATTACTAAAAACCGAATAAAATAAATGAGTATTTCTCAAAAAATATGTACGTAACGAAAAAGTTGTAACGAAATATTGTTACGAAATAGGTGTGTACACTCAGTGTTAGAGGACGTAAGGTTATTATATTAAAACTATAGTATAGTATTTGAACATTTATTCATATTTAAATCAAATAATTAAAGGAAAAACAGCAAAAAAAAATTGTTGTCTATACAATACTATTTCGTTACGTAACGAAACGTAACGAAAAACTAAGAGAAATATAACTTTAAAATGTTTTAGAAGTAGATTTTTGTTCAAAATGTGATTAACGAATATAATATCATTAAACCACTATACTAACACTATATGTTTATTTTACTTGATATAGAAATTCAGAAGTACTTACCCAGAAAAAGTTAAATAATATTTCCTGTCACGAAAAAGTAGTCCCACTAAGGGGGCGTCCATTAATCACGTGATGTTTTTTTGGCCAATTTTTGACCCCCCCTCCCCCTTGGTGATACATGGTGAGGTTTTACGTTAACTCCCCCCCCCCCTAAATCACGTGTATTTTTTTGGTACAAAATAATCTCAACAATTTTCAGTACGAATAGTCGCGGTGGGCGGGGAAATCGTCCTGGTAACGGTGAATCAAAATAAAAGTGACACATTCAACGAAAACAATTAATACACGTGATATCTCACTACATCCCCCGTCCCCCCTTGTGATACTTCGTGTTTTTTTCAACTACCCCCCCCCCCCCTTTCGAGGCTCACGTGATTAATGGACGACCCCTAAACAGCACACGTTTTTACCGATTTTCACAACATGTCATGGCGGAGACGTCAGATCAACAACTAATCAGAATGCAGCTAGTGTTGCACATGTAAAAAAATAACGGATGCGTTCAGAAATAACGTAGAAGTAGAAATATAACTAAAGAGTAAAAACGAAAAAGTAAATGAGTACGACTCATTTTTATTTTTGCATTTAATTATTAATTTAGTATTTTTTATGGGGTTTCCCCATAGAAAATCACTTTGGAATTGAGACTACAATTAATTTAGACCGAAAATATACAAAAATGTATAATAATTAGACGATGTATCGCATTTTATGAAGTAAAATTTCATGAGGTATGCAGGGTGGCAAATTTATTTTGTATGAAAGATATGGAACGCTATTTTGAAAAAAATCTAAATAATTGGTAATTAATACGATTCTACTAGTAGTTTTTCGTTATTTTAAAAGAATGATATTTTTCCTACATAATTGTATTGTTTTTTTTTAAATTAAAACGCTTAATTTTTTTCACCACATCCTGGCACACTTTTTTTTCAAAGAATGTACACTTAATTTGAGAAATACTCAAATATTTAAGGGGGGCTCCCACACAACAAACTTGATTTTTTTTGCCGTTTTTTGGTACGGAACCCTTCGTGCGCGAGTCCGACTCGCACTTGGCCGGTTTTTTACAGTATGAGTTACCTTTTTGCTCTCAATTGTGCAATATTAATTTCTTGTTCATCTTCTTCTTCTGTCTTCTTTACATGTTTTGATTTCTTCTCTTCTTTACGGACCAGTTTTGCTAACATTTTCTCCTGCTCAGACAGAACTGACACTTGGCAGACATATTGGGGCATTTTGCTTTCTGGCAACATTGCTGCGACTGTTAACACACAAATAAGATTAATTATTGGTAATGATAATTTTTGTTTTAATTTATAATAGATTTTTCTTATTTCAGTCAGGTCAGTCCACGCTTTAGGTATGAAGCTACAAGTAACCGGACGAAAGAATTTCGTACGTCAGAAAAGATAAGAGTTACATGATAGAAAGAGAGGCAATCATAGGTGAATATAATTGTAGAGAAGGGAGCGCTGTGCGACCTGAATTGAACTTTATTGTGTCGGAGCAAGAGTCGGTATTTATTTAAATGATTTTGCGAGTGCATCTTCTGTACTTGTACTGTTATGTAGTCTGTGGTTCAGTGTACTATTTTAATTTCAACTAGCGCCCCACTCTTGCTTCGCTTCAGTGTAGTGTGGAATTTGAGACCATGTATTATACATATAAACCTTTCTCTTGAATCACTCTATGTATTATCATGGGGTCTCATCGGGAACAACAGATGTGGCTTAGTTAGCAGGTACCGCCATCTAGTGGCATTTTTAAACTAATGTTAAAATTAGTTAAAATTTACCTCACTAGATGGCGGTACCTGCCTCGATTTGTTTTTGTAATATTCAAATACAGATAAAAATAGTCATGAAACTTTTAAATTGTTTCTTAAAAAAATCACCAAATGCAAAATTGTAATAAAGCAGTAAAATGAAGGGTTTTTTAAATAAATTTCAATAAAAATTGAGTGCCACCTATCGGCAATAATTTGTACTAATAAGATTGTTCTGCTTTTTGCGTTGAAAATTTGGTAAAGTTTGTTGCTATTTGTGCTAAGCATGCTGCGACGATAGCGGCGCCATCTAGCATGCTACAAGAAAAACATTTTCAATCGCCCAGATAGTCGCCTTACAACGGCCATTTCTTTAGTATGGGATGAGGTATCTGTACTATAGTATTATGTTATCTGTGGTATTATTAAAAAAACCGCATCAAAATCTGTTGCGTAGATTTAAAGATCTAAGCAAAGGGTCAGACAGCGGGAATTAAGCAACTTTGTTTTATGCTGTGTAGTGATAGGCTGTATGTACTTTGTTAAAACTTACTTTCTGATATTGTTGGCTGTACGGGTGCTTTCAAACTTTCAGTGATCTCTTGTCTATGTCCAAGAATCTCTTGGATAAATTCGAATTTATCAAATCCTAGTAGTTCGAAGAGCTCATTTTGCATCTCATCATTACTGCGGGGAGAGTTGAGAAATGTGATGACAGATTGTAAGATGTCCGCACTGGAAACATCACTGTTGACATATTGTTCTTTGACTTTGGTTTCAAGCCAGGTTTTGTTGAACTGTAAATAATGATAACATAAAAACATAGGTACTATGGGCAAAAGCGTCGCTTAACAAGTTAGCAACAAAATTCGTGTGCGCTCGTATCGCCCCTGCACGAACTAAACGTATATTGTTGTGACGGCGCGGCGTGTAAGCTATTTTAACCTTAGGAGTGGTTAAGCGACACTGTTTCCCATTGTATATACATACATGCAGAAGTAAGGTTAAAAACAATGTGATCGGGCCAAACCAAAATTGATTAATATTAAATGTTCAACCAGGTCTAAAAAGTCTTGAAATCGATCAGTTTAGAACAAAATAGAGAAAGGACAGAAGTCAAGCTTAGTACCTACTACGTGGGCAATGCTCACACACTTAGGTCTGTATTATAGGGTGAAACTCAAGCACTGCTTGCTGCTTGAGTACAGTTAGAAAGGTATGGTACTATTCATCGCATATAGCGCCATCCCTTTCTAACAGTACTCAAGCAGAGATTTGAGTTTGATTCTATAACACGAGAGTTAGACAGCTCTCACCAATCCACGACGCTGTGTCACGCACTCAAAACTCGTTTTGACATTGGTCTTAGATTCCGGTTATTCCGTGTCGATGAGACGGTGTCTATGTCTCCATTGCTCGAGCACATGAAGTTTAAGTTTGACTTTTCTGTCCTCTCTCTTTTGTGTTAATAGTCATTTCATACCTTTGAACCCACTTGTACAGAAGTTTTAGCAGGAACATCATTCTCTTTCGTCTGATTTGTATATTTCATAGAAAAGTCAGTCACAAACACACTTTCCGTTGCAGATTTACTAGTAAGTTTGGCTAGGGGCTTCTTTGTTCTTTGAAACGGTATATAGTTACACTGGATATTTTCACCCCATAGTTTGATGTTTTGCTTTATTTCCTCATTTGTTTCTTTTTTTATAAAGTCTTTTGTTTCTTCAGAAAGATCACCCGACAAATCTGATACAATCTACAGAAAACATATATGGTGTTATTACAAAAGATTTTTAAACACGTGTTTAATGTGATGCTGTCACTTTTTGACAATATTGTTTGAAAGAGACAGCATCACATTTATACAGTGTCTAAGTTAAGCAGGTGTTATTTGTTTCAATAAATATTTTCCCGATAAGTATCTTTCTAAAAACTTATAAGTTTGAACAACTGTAATTTATATTTTCATTAGTATTTTTCTTTGTGATAGGTTAGGTACTCATTTTTATTTATTTTTATAATTTTTAATCCACAAAATTACAGTTATTTACCAAAGTTAAAACAACATTTACTTTTAAATTTGATATTTTTGCATTCACAATGCAATTTTTATACAATACTTAATAATATATTAGAAAAAATAGGACTCGCACCAGATCAATTCTCGGATGGGAATCGAAACAGCAACCTTTGGATATCTGGTCCAATGCTCTGACCACTGAGCTACCAAGTCACTAGTGGCAGCATTGAATTTCTTCTATAATATCCAACTGTTACGCTGCAAGCCAGCATTAGTTCACCAATGTGAGGAATTTCCTCAATATTAAATTGAAATATCTTTCCAAGTATTTTGTATATTTAACATAAATTTACTACCCTTTAAGAAACAGTAAGATAATAAACTGCCTTGATGGTTTACCTGACAGATTTTATTCGCAACTGCTGATGTGACATTTCCAAACGTTTGTCGTAGCTGACTCAAGTGCTTCAGCATCACAATATCCTGGTCCAGGAACATACGGAGCGCCATGACCGCAGCATCCTCGACAAACTCGTCCGACGCATCTCCTGTGAGTTGCTTACACGCCTCTTTGAGGAGTGCAAGTGTTTTGAGCTTTGCTTCTGTGTCCGATTCATTGTTTTTTATGCAGTTGTAAATGTCTGTGTATGTTTTATACCTGGAGCACACACATTAGTGTGATTAAAAAAATATTGCCAAATCTATATATATAAAATTCAAAGTCCTGACTGAGTGAGATATCAACGCACAGCCCAAACCGCTGAACCTAGAGACTTGAAATTTTGCACACAGATACTTTATACAGTGTAGGCATCCACTAAGGAAGGATTTTTGAAAATTCCATCCCTAAGGGGATGAAATAAGGGATGAAAGTTTGTATGAAAGTCCCTCAGTTTTGAAGCTAGGATCTTCAAATTTTGTGTTTAGGCTGATGATTGAAAATAAATAAATACGTGTCTCAGCGTTTTTCAAAATTCTACCCCCAAAGGGGTGAAAAGGGGGATGAAGTTGTGTTTAGAAGATAATCCTTCATTTTTGAAGTAGAAATCGCTAGATTTGTAATTTAGGCTTATGGATGGAAATCTAACGCAACGCATATTGTATTGGTATAATTTCAACCCCCATGGTGATGAAATGGGGGTGCAATGGGGTAAATAAACCTAAAAATCGATATGGATGTCGTTATTGGGGTTTTCTGGGATGAAGATTGCGAAAATGACATTTATTTTGAAGTCCAACACGGTCGACATGATTTAACCCCTAAAGGGGTGAAAATTGGATTTAAATTTGGTATTGAAAACAATATAAAATAGACATTACAACTTAAAACTTCGTAGGAGCATGTCTTAAAATAAATAGGCAAACATATATTTTGTGGTTTTGAAAATCAACCCCTTAGGGGGTAAATGGGCTAAGTAAACGTAGAAATCGATATGGATGTCGTTCTTGAGGTTTTATGGGATGGTGATTGCGAAAATGACATTCATTTTGAAGTCCAATTTAACCGCTAAAGGGGTGAAAATGGGGTACAAATTATATATGGAAAAATAATATAAAATAGACATTACATAGTTTACAGCTTAAAAATTCGTAGGAGCATGTCTAAAAATAAATAGGCAAACACATATTTTCTTATTTTGAAAATCATCCGTTAGGGGGTAAATGGGGTAAGTAAACATGAAAGCCGATGTGGATGTCGTTCTTGAGGTTTTATGGGATGAGGAATGCGAAAATGACATTTGTTTTGAAGTCCAACACGGTGGACATGATTCAGCCCAAGGGGACGGGGACGGACACGGGAACAGGAACGGGAACGGGGGCGGGGACGGAAACGGGAAAGAGTAAAGAAACGGGAACGTGATACTCTTAATATCTCTGGACCTAATTCTGATTATTGTAATAAACTAGCTTCCGCCCGCGACTTCGTCCGCGTGGATATTAGAGAAAATCCTTAGGGAACCTTCAACCAGGATCCGACCAACCGTTTTATACGCGATTAGGCGGGTCTCCACCAAGCGCGCAGCCTCGTGCGAGGCCTGTCACACGTCGCAAATGTTTTGCCTCGCGAGGCAGCGCGCTTGGTGGGGACCCGCCTAATCGCGTATAAAACGGTTGGTCGGATCCTGGTTGAAGGTTCCCTAAGGATTTTCTCTAATATCCACGCGGACGAAGTCGCGGGCGGAAGCTAGTCATAACTAAATTTTTAAGCTTCTTTAAAATAATAAAGATATTTTTAAGGTTCCGTACCCAAAGGGTAAAAACGGGACCCTATTACTAAGACTCCGCTGTCCGTCTGTCTGTCTGTCTGTCACCAGGCTGTATCTCATGAACAGTGACAGCTAGACAGTTGAAATTTTAATTAGTTCAAATACTAAAAATAGTACTTATAAAATAAATATCTAAGGGGGGCTCCTCATAGAGTGTGCAGAGCAATTAGGAAGACATTTGAAAAAAAAGAGTACTGTTCATCGGCTTTCCTGGACATACAGCAGGCTTTTGATAGAGTTTGGCACAAAGGGCTGTTATGCAAAATAAAATCCTTAATACCACACACCTATTTCGGAATCCTTAAATCATATTTAACGGATAGAATATTCCAAGTCAAAGAAAATAATTGCACGTCAAATTTCCATGAAATCACTGCAGGAGTTCCACAAGGGTCTGTACTTGGGCCAGTCCTGTACACTCTGTATACATCAGACCTACCACAAAGTCAAAATGTCACAGTAGCGACCTTTGCAGATGATACAGCCTTACTTGCTTCAAGCCCATGCCCAACTCGAGCTTCTGAGCTCTTACAAAGTGGACTAAATCAAATGGAGAAATGGCTGGCGAAATGGAGGATTGCTGCTAGCGTGTCCAAATCTGTGCAAGTAACGTTTACTCTTCGCAAAGAGGACTGCGCCCCAGTTACTCTAAATGGTAGTCATCTTCCCCATCAAAATTCAGTTAAATACCTGGGAATGCACCTAGACCGCAGGCTCACCTGGAAGAAGCACGTCCAGACGAAAAGAGATGAGATCAACTTAAAATATAAGGGTCTCTACTGGCTACTTGGTAGAAACTCAAAATTAGCAATTGACAACAAGATCCTTATATATACAACAACGCTAAAACCAATCTGGACTTACGGAATAGAACTATGGGGCTCCGCCTGCGACTCCAATATCATGATAATACAAAGGGCGCAGAATTACATCTTAAAACAAATATCAAACGCGCCATGGTTTATCAAAACAGAGGAGATCCATGACATCCTGAATCTACCAATGGTCAAAGAAGTGATTAACTGCCGTGGTGCTAACTACAAGTCACGACTACAAAGACACCCAAATCAGCTTGCAGGACAGCTAACCATACCTGAGAGCATTCGTCGACTGAAGAAGAGGCGAGACATCTTTGACTCGATATAGTCAACTAGACAGTTGGCTGCAAATAATAATGGGCGCGCTCCGATGGGAGTGGCTCCCTACAAGCCATATTGACTACAAACCATCTGCTTATAGTCTATCTGACTGATTGCAAGATAAGGAATAGAAAAAAAAAAAAAAAAAAAAAAAGGGGGGCTCCTGTACAACAAACGTGATTTTTTGCTCGATATTAATAACTACGAGAACTACTAAGAGTTCGACTCGCACTAGACTGTTTTTTTTACTTTGACTAGCCATTAATAAACTTTTGTTATTTATACTTGAGATAATTTACAAAATGGTTAAATTGCCAATTTAATATAATATAGATAGATAGTGAGGGGATCACTGTCAATTGTCAATTTAATCATTTTGTACTACTGTGCTACTTTACTTGAGAATGTTTGGCAAAGAGTAAATTTTACAGATTAAGATACATTGTTTTGTACCACAAGCACTTTGTAAATCGTCACTTAGTTTAATTAATAGGGAATATGCATCAATTTTTTTTTTAATCTTAATCAAAAGTATAATGCGTGAGAAAATTAACTGTAATATTAAAACTTTTGTCTTGCGTTTTTTTCTCGTGATATAGTTACTTGAAGTTAGCGCGCAGCAGCACCCGCCGAAAACGCTCCATACAAAATGGTGACGTCACACATCACGTTTCAGGTGTGTTTCGACGCATTTAATAGGGAGTTAGCCAATAATCTTCAATTATCTCCCTAAATTTTGCGTTTAAGTACATATGTGTCATACTAAATATTGTTTCTTATTCGATATTCTATCTGACTGTAAAGTGCATTATATCCGAAAATGAAAAAAAAATATTGTTATTTTTCCCTGATTTCATCGTGTGATAAAACTAAAATAATACATTTTTTTTATTTTTTTTCCTGTTCCATCATGTTTTTATAAGTGTCCGCAGCGATCAAGCTCAAATTCATCAAAATCGGTGACTTATGCATATTCCCTATTGCATTGTAGATACTTTTTCATTCCAGATTAAGAAGTTTAAAACATAAATAAATTGAGAAATTATAAATTACATTCAGGAATAATTCGTAACTGGTGAAATTATTAATTTTAACATAGAACTGAGTGAAATTCTGTCTTTTACCAGGTATTCTAAACTGTCAATTGTATGGCTCTGCTGTAAAAATGACTCTACATATCTTCACTTACAGAATCACATTTATGAGAGAAAATTTTGAAGTCTTTTTATTTTAGAAGTAATTTAGAAAATAAGAACACTCTTTTTTCTGTAATTTCACATCATTTTACATGATTTCGACTGCATAGTGGTTCAGTAGGGTAGGAGTTCTAAAATGTAATAGTTTTAAGTCAAATTAAAACTAATAACTTTAGAAATGTCACCCCACCGATCTAATACAGATCATAACTTTTTGTAAAATGGCTTACCTTCCCCATAATTTCCCCCCTCACCACTGCGATATTTACTCACTTTTAAATTCATATTTAGTATTAAAGTCTCGTAAAAATATGGTAGGTACCTACAGCAAAATATTGAAAAGTTATTAGGAACTTACCGCTGTGAATCCCTAGGCTTAGCTAAACTGGGTTTTAGCGAGACATTGAGGGGTTTTAAGCACCGAGGCTTATCCAGCTGTGTGTGAGCTCTTAGGGCTCTGGTTATGCGAGGTAATTCCAGCATTGTACTGGCAAGCTACACACTCATCACTATAAAAAAAGTTATAGCAATTAGTCAGTGTCGTCTTAAAGTTAGGTTGGTTAGAGAAATACTGTTGGTTGAATAACATTGTGCAAAGCTTAAGATAATAACAACGGCAATGTTTGCAAGGTATGAAAATGCAAACACTGCGAAACAGTGATACATTTTTGTATTGAATTTCACCGAAAATATGGAAAGGCTATTTGAAAGTTAGGTATGAATGTGTTTGTTTATTAATAAAGAGTGTATTAAAATTGTAACACATATTTACCATTTATTTACACAATGAACATTGTATAAAATTGTGAAAACGAACGAAACGACACGTTGTTTTTATAAAATAAATGTTTTGACGTTTGTTTTGACTTGACTTTGACAGTTTCGAGTTGATGGGTGCATTCCACTCTATGTCAATCGGTGAGCCATCGATTGACATAGATTATCGAACCCTACACACGATAACAGTATTTATCATCAATTTCCATGATATTTATTGTGCGCGTGTAGACTATAAGTGTAAAGCGGGGAATTCACTATCAGACTGCCCGCGGGCCGCCCGGCCCGGCCCGAGTCTGTCGCTTGCCCGTATTGAGAACACACACAGCGGGCCATCATTTAGTCTTTCGCTGAGCTTCAGTTGGTCAACTGTACAATACGATGGCAGAAAGTCCAGAAAGTAGACGGAGACAATTCCTCATGTATTCTATATTATTTTTTCAGCATTTTTATTGATTTCCTACGTCTTTAGAACAAATTCGTTGTAAGCGGTATTTCTTAGGTCGCTATTCATATATTCCTTGCTTTTAAGGCTGGCCCCAGACCTACCGGTTTCATTTCTTTGCTTTGCTGTTCTACCATGGACCGCCGGCCAAGAGGCTCATTTTCAATCTATCGCATATTTTGACCTGACCACATTGGCAAGATAGCCATTAGTTTGGTGTTATCAAATATCGTCGTCTGGGGTGCGATGAGAAGTTTTAGTTTTCGTTTTAAAAAAAAACTGCTGTTTTATACAAAAAATAATAACGAAATTATCAAAATGTATGAAACAGTTCATTTTTTTTCGCGATTTCAGATTTGGTCCCATAGTAAAAGTTGTTCAGTTTTATTATGGTCCCTATCTACCATATTCAGTTTTATAAGGCTTTACCAAACATCTTGTATAAATAAGCGATCGAGTTATTTTTAACGATCGGAGTCCATGTTCAGGGTGGCACATCTCCTAAAAGCTTCCTACTTCGCAATCCAGGCGATAATATTTGATAAAACCAAGCTAATGGCTATCTTGCCAATGGGGAATGTCCGGAAAAAATCAAATTGGCTGAATATTTTTCTATAGGTAGGAATAAGGTCCCTCAGTAATAGAAAAAAGTTTCAGAATTTTCGGTTGGGTAAAAAAGTTTTTAAAAGTCAAAGTCTCTTCGACTTCACAAATGTATCAAAGTAACAGCAGAATGGAGATTATACCTTTGCCGCTAACTGCCACAAACACAACAAGTATTTAAAAAAAAAAGTTTTGACATTTTGTCTTGAAACTTTTTTTTAATACCATGTTGTGGTTGTGGCAGGTGTTGGCAAAGGTACAATCTCCATTCTGCTGTTACTTTCATACATTTGTGAAGTCGAAGAGACTTTGATTTTTTGAAATTTTTTCACGATACCAAAAATTATGAAAATTTATTCTATTACTAAGGGACCTTATTCCTACCTATAGAAAAATATTCAGCCAATTTGATTTTTTTCGGACATTCCCCATTTGGTCTAGTCCCAAAATGCGATAGATTGAAAATTACCCTGGTTGGCCGGCGGTCTTTTAAGCAAGGTAGCACAGCAAAGCAAAGAAACGGAACCGGTAGGTCTGTGGCCAGCCTAACTTTCCACAAACAAGGATGCGATTGGTAAATGGAAATGAAAGATTGCCAAAATTATTTATTATCGGCATGTGACGATGCACAGCATCTGTGAGAATGCGCCGACTTCCGGTCTAGCTACATCCTGTCAAAGTAGTCATATGACTTACCTTTTAAGCAGTTTTCCTGTCAAAAAATCGTAAAACAGACTTACTTCCGGTTGGCGCCATTTTTACTTTCACCTATGGAGTCGTTGAACGAAGTGTCCTCATAGCGTCGTTACTTCTCGTCGAAGCAACATCTTTTTTGAAATACTACGAAATTTTTTTTTATGATTTCAAAGTGAAAAGTTTTTACTTATGCTAAGCTTATGCTTTAGTAATTGTAATTAACAGTGTCAGTGAAGCAAACGCGTGCTTTGACCTCCCGAAACGCGCAGAGCGTGAGGTCGACGAAGATTCCCGTCTTCCTAGCCATAGCAGACGTGCCTTAAATCTTCGACGCCGTTTGTATAGCTGTAGCCCGGAGCCGTCCGCTGACGATTTCCGGACGCAAGGTAAAACACAGGAGACTTGGTGAGTCCAACTATGATCTAATACTACTTAATGAACTTGTGACTAAAATTAAAGTGTTACTTACATTTGCTCATTGCTACAAGAGCTGTATTACCGTCTTAGTCGGTTTTGATGAAAATTTTGTCTAGAATGCGGTCAGTTTGCATGCAGTGCCTGCATCAGACGCCAATGGTATGCACACCTCAATCCCAATATAGACATCCCAATATGGCTTTCGCAAGAATTTGTCCACTGAGGATGCCGTTTTAGCCTTGACGTCACATATTGTTGAAAATGTAGATGCTGGCAATAAATGTTTGGCGGTATTCCTTGATCTCAAAAAAGCCTTTGATACGGTGTCCATACCAATCCAAAAGTCAGCCCTCACCTAATTTCAGGATAGCTGTCCATCAATGTGATAGGGATACCACTACGACTTGTTCATGTGCTGAGCTAAAAAGAGTAACTAATACTAAATATCTGGGTATTATACTCGATCAACGATTGTCATGGCATAGTCACATTGAACTTATTATGAACAGTATAATATAATATAATATTTATATTATATACCTGTATTAGTTTACTTTTAAGTTAAATAAAAACAAAATGTACTGTGTATTTAAGAAAACTTAGGTAATTTAGATAATGTTATTACTTATAGATAATAAGGCGGTTTTAACTATTCTATCTGTAACAGTTACTATGCTAAGGAAGAGCGAGGCAACCTAACACAAGCAAAATATTTGCTTAAAAGGGAACCTCAACCACGGATTATTGTAGTAGAATATATTTTTACCGAAATAAATAATTTGTAATTTGTAATTTGATAATAACTACGTCAGAGTACCAGGTAGTGAAAAGTTTCCACCCTACTCTAATTCCTTGCAACAGCAACAACAACAACATAATCTGACAGCTGCTTACATCACATTATTCGAAGCTCCACGCAAGGTTAATGCCTGCAGCTTCTAACATCGGGTTGGCGGGCGCGTACACAAGCTCACTTTTCTAAGTGTATCTACGAGCCACTACAGCGATGCTGGCAACCACATCATCCTGAGTCCAGCTCTTGGGTAAAAGACGGACACAGTGTTTAACAGACAGGTTAAAAATTAAAACATAGTAATATTAATATCTTTCCTGTATTTTGCCGAGGTGAGATATAAAACTAAGGTTTCAGAGACGCACAGGCGTAGGCGATGAGGTGAACACAATAAGGCTTTATTATCAGTGTTAGAAGCGTGTTAGAACTTCATGAACTGTAAGTAATCTACAGCTAAATTAAACCATGTAAAAGATGCAGTTATAACCGTAGCTGCAGGTTCCTTGGGCTCGGCCGTCGCCCCCCTAAATTAGTACAATAATATTGTTTTTTCAACTAATAGCCTTCATACAGACGAAAATATTGCTGCTCGAATTGATAAGCAATAACTTTTAATAATTTATTAATCAAAGCTAGCTTCTAAAAGTGAGTTATGTTAATAACTCTGATACAGAGTGACACATGTTATATCAATATTTCAATGAATTGAAATGTGTTTTCAGTTATCTCAAGTTAATCATGCCTTCAACAGCATCACATAGCGTCGTTTGGAGTCACCAGGAGTTAATAAACACGTCTCTCACAGATGCTGTGCATCGTCACATGCCGATAATAGTGCAAGTTTTACACAACAATAAAACTTGTATTATTGAGCAGAGACGATGCACAGCATCCCATTAAGGTCTCCTGGTGAGAGACTTCTATGAGGACACTTCGTTCAACGACTCCATAGGTGAAAGTAAAAATGGCGCCAACCGGAAGTAAGTCTGTTTTACGATTTTTTGACAGGAAAACTGCTTAAAGGGTAAGTCATATGACTACTTTGACAGGATGTAGCTAGACAGGAAGTCGGCGCACTCTCACAGATGCTGTGCATCGTCTCTGCTCAATAATACAAGTTTTATTGTTGTGTAAAACTTGCACTATTTTCGTTAATTCACTCACTGCACTGCACTCTCGTAGCACTCTCAACGCGTAAATGCAGGCGGGCTGCCCGGAGCTACCATTCACGTTCAGACTTGTCTGTGCCCGCGCAGACAAAATGCGATTCTCCGGGCAGGCAGCGGGAACGGGCCGACGGGCTTGCCCGTGCCCGTTGCCTAGCATTCACGAGCAGACATGGGACAGACTTGCCCGTTACGGGCAGCCCGTCGCGGGCAGTCTGGTAGTGAATTCCCCACTTAAGGCTGGCCCCAGACCTACCGGTTCCGTTTCTTTGCTTTGCTGTGCTACCTTGCTTGAAAGACCGCCGGCCAACCAGGGTAATTTTCAATCTATCACATTTTGGGACTAGACCAAATTGGCAAGATAGCCATTAGCTTGGTTTTATCAAATATCATCGCCTGGATTGCGAAGTAGGAAGCTTTTAGGAGATATGCCACCCTGAACATGGACTCCTATCGTTAAAAATAACTCGATCGCTTATTTATACAAGATGTTTGGTAAAGCCTTATAAAACTGAATATGGTAGATAGGGCCCATAATAAAACTGAACTACTTTTACTATGGGACCAAATCTGAAATCGCGAAAAAAAATGAACTGTTTCATACATTTTGATAATTTCGTTATTAATTTTTGTATAAAACAGCAGTTTTTTTTTAAAACGAAAACTAAAACTTCTCATCGCACCCCAGTCGACGATATTTGATAACACCAAACTAATGGCTATCTTGCCAATGTGGTCAGGTCAAAATATGCGATAGATTGAAAATGAGCCTCTTGGCCGGCGGTCCATGGTAGAACAGCAAAGCAAAGAAATGAAACCGGTAGGTCTGAGGCCAGCCTTATGGCAGTGGCATTGACCCAAGAAGCTTATACTTACGTGAAGATTGAAAAAAGGTCCTTTAGTGACGTGACGGCTTATTGCTACCTCTTTCTTTAGTGTTATTATGTATTCTGTGACAATACCTACAACTGAACTATTAAACACTTGACACTGGCAAAAATTACTTCTAAGAGGAAAGTAGATTGCAAAACTAAAAATAGAAGAAGAACGAAGGGATTTGCTTTGATGTAGCCTGGGTAAAACCCATAAACTTAATATTCCACTGTAAAAAAAATCTAAGTCTATGGTAAAACCATAAAACGTAGGTATTCGTTTTCGTAGCTACATTGGTCTGTCTGTCTCATATGAATAAAAAGATTTATAAATGATCACCCTGAGCTTGCAATGAAGAGAGCAATGCTTGGTGTTTTCAAATAATAGTGTGCATATACTGTAGTTGAACGTTGTAAAGAAAAATTTGAACAAAAAGTTATTCAATACTAGCGTCCGCCCGCGACTGAGCGGAAAGTTTTTTGCTATCCCTCGAAAAATAATACTTTTTACGGGATGATAGGTATCCTGTGTCCTTCTTTGTACCCCTGGCAACGTGTATGTAAAATTTCATGATGATCAGTTCAGTAGTTAAGACGACAAACAAACTATTTTTAATAGTAGCTTCCACCCGTGACTTCGTCCGTGTGGACATTCGGAAAATCCTTAGGGAATCTTTGACCTGTGGCCTGTTTCATAAAGATTACAATTGTCAGCGACAGGTGACAGGCGACAAATCGACAATTGTACGTTTCATAAAACATTTGATCTGACATATTTGTCATCGGAAAAGCCGACATATTTATGTCAAATTGTTGTGACAATTCGACAATTTAGCGTTTCATAAAAATTTACAGGTGACAATGAAAATTCGACAAATTGTCGAGCATTTTCTGACAAGTGTCGTTTATGAAACACATAATTGTCAATACACAATTACAAACTTGTCGAATTATCGTACATTTATGACAGGCACCCTTGGGCTGTGTCAGGATTACTCAGGATAAGATTAAGGAAATCAATGCTACTTAAGTAAAAATGCTAAATTCTAGCAGTGATAATAGTAGTGACAGTGATGATAATTATTTGGAAGAAAATAGGCGGAGGAGAGAATAATTAGAGAAAAAAAATACTTTTCTTTGGAAGTAACCGACTTTACTTTCAACGAAAAATTCTGTATAAGTAAAGTTGTGGTAGAATTTTTTTTTAATTAGTTGTAATAAAAATTGAAGCTGCTTTTGTTGATCGTTACGGAAACCACTTTATAAATTTAAAGGTTATATGTGGTCTAATTCTTTTATGCTAGCGCACGGTGGCCACTTGCCAGTTTCGGTTCACGACTCAAGAATACCAAGATGCTCGTCGTTAGCAAGCCAATGGGAAAATAATAATTGAAGGCCATTTTCTAATGTATCAGGTTCTTCCACAACTTAATATTAGCATCTTGTTTGCCTCCGCCATGTTTTGCGTCTGATTGAATATCAGTGCATATTTTGTTGGTAGGTAGTATATAAGAGGGTATTAATTAAAAAATAAACACAGTTATTTACCAATCGCTAACAATCATTTACCTGTCACTGACATTTTTTTTAAATGACACCGTCAATGATTTACCTGTTCCGACAGTTGTTTTATACAATACTTGTCATGACTATGGTTTTATGAAACAAACGGAAAAAAGTGACAATTTACCATCAAGTTTTATGTCCGACATATGTCATGATTTCTGACAAATTGTCGACTTGTCAAGCTTTATGAAACAGGGCCCTGGATAAAAAGTATCCTATGTTGTAATCCAGGCTATAAACGATCTCAAACGTGTCAAATTTCATCCTTTGTTCAGCCGTTTTTGCGTGATTAAGGAACAAACATACAAACCCACAAATTTTCATAGGTATCCGAACTAATATCACAGCTTTACCATCATCATCATCATCATATATTATAAATGCGAAAGTTCGTTTGTTTCTTTGTTATGCCTTTACGTCTAATCTACTCAACCGACCATCAAAAAAAATTTCAGCATACACGTTGTCAGGAGTACAGTACCTTTTATCCAGAAAAAAAACACTGTTCCTGAGGGAAATCGAAAAACTTTCCACGCAGAGGAAAACGCGGGCGGCCGCTAGTTTATAATATTATTTTTATTTTATTTTTATTTATTGAGAAAATCAACAGCGCTTTATAGATTTAAAAGGGAAATCTATTATTGGCCTTACGTATTGTTATAAGTATACTTTATTGTAATAGTACAATAAAGTATACTTATAACAATACGTAAGGCCAATAATAGATTTCCCTTTTACATCCTTTCTTACAATTATAAAATATTTTTGAACTGTATTTAATTATAGTAGGTGCTTGTTTTACAATAAATGATTGATTGATTACTTCTGGTTTAGTCTATAAATGGAACAGAATTTAAATGAAATGAAATTGACTTAATTTGATTTGTGAAACGGGCCCCTAGTTTTCCCAAATACTATTAAAGAATTTCATTGTTGTACAAGTGTTAACGATTCTAAAATTAATTAGTATTTAAATGCGATTACTCGATTACTAATCTGTACAAAACGTCATCTGTGACGTTTTGTAAACGTCATTTGATTAGCGTATAGTTGGCAGACTCACCATGGAATTAGAAGGTTTTGACTAGGTCAAAAAATTGTTAATAAATAGTGATAAATAGTGAACTATAGCATATAAATAGTGATACTATGATTCAAAAGATATTTGAATATCTTGGTGAGGCTGCAAACTTGACGTCAAGTTGGCAGACACCTTAAGAAATACAGTTCGTATCAATATGATTTATATGCCAAAAAATTGTTAGAATATAGTGAATCGTATACGCAAAATTTCAATAACATTGCTTCAATACAAGCCGAGATATTACGGTCTCTAAGTGGGCTGCTAACTTGACGTTTCAGGCGATAGCGATTCCAGAGAAACGGGTACAAGTTTTAAACAAATAAATATATGTCGGAGCGTGAGCACCGTGCTGCTTAAAATTATTGGAACCCCTAGCGCCATCTATTGAGTTTAGTCGTAACTATCAAGTCGGAAACGTCAAGTGGCTCACTTGGGTAAGGTCGATACAGCGAGTGTGTTATCTGTGCAGGACGTGTGACAGTTGACAGGTTTGATGTTTGTCAGTTTGACAGTTGACAGCCTTGACGTTTCCGGAGGCGGGAAAATGTAAAGAACGCTAGTTTCGGGTAGTCGGGGGACATTCTGTTACCGGCAGCCGTAGTGAACGGTCGTTCATTTGAGTTCACCTCGCTGTGTCGAACTTGCCGCGTTTACCGACTTGAATCCGTGTGAATCTGTTCGATCATCCGTTATTTTGAGCTAACTCGATGTTGATTGTAAGAATAGAGGTTGTGTATTGTAAAGAAACTATTATTTCGTGCTCGGCGATGAATAACCTTATCCTGACTCCGTCATCAGAAGCGGGATGCAATCCAAACGTCCCACGTGGTGAGAAAAGTGAATCAAACGATATGAGGTGTGATAACGAGACACGTGCAACGGAAAATCAATGTGATCGACGAAAAGTGGCGTCTATTGACCAAATCGCAATATTATTGCTTTGTTACAATACAAGCGATGCGTGTGCCTACTTCGAGTGCCAATGTTCGTTCCTGACTTTGACCCCGAGAGAAAAAAAATGTTGACGTGCGTGCATGGATCATAAACGACGTAATGAAGCTATGGTGATGGATGACATGGTGTGATTTCAAGCAGCTGTTCATTGTAAGGTGTGGCATTCCAGTACATCGCACAGTACCGACTGATTCCAAGGATAACAGGTCATGTGATCGTTCCACTTTTTCTAGTGCTTGTTCTCATGTCAAACAACAACCAAATGCGCCTACGATTATCTGCTTCAGGTGCTTCACAACACAAGACAACAGCGGTGCAACAGGCAGCGGCAACAGTTGTGGAGCTGAGCAAAGCAACTAGCAGCGCAAGCGGTGATGCAGTGGCGACAGCGATGCAATGGCAATGGCGATGCTCTGTGGCGGGTGCTAGTGCAGCATTACAAGCTGAGAGCATCCTGTTACTCGGCGCAGCCAGTATAGCGAATCTACAAGGTCACTTTATAGAGGTCAGTCGTAACGATTTTATTGTGATTTAATTTTTAAACGAAAAGTCACTAAATATTCCTATTGGTTGCGATTATGAAAACGGCACAGATTGAAGTCTCATTATGTTTCAAAATTATTCAAGGCAGTGAATTTAATTAAAATAAAAGGGGTTAGTAATATTTTGTTGGTGAATGGTGACTTCAATCAACAGAAATTGTTGTTGAAATTTAGTGCAAAAATAATGAAAATAGAATAAAATCTTTCTTAGTAATGTCATTTATCTTGTGGTACTGTAATGTTAGCACCATTCTGTCGTAATGTAACCACTTTTCTGTTTGAATTCACTGCTAACAGTTGGTAGATGCATCAATGTTTCTGAATATGTTTACTGTTGGTGTGCAGTGTTACTGCAGTGTTGGTAGTGTTGGTAAAGTTCTGTTACAGTGTTAGTACACTGTTAGTACACTGTTAGTACACTGTTAGTACACTGTTAGTACACTGTTAGTACACTGTTAGTACACTGTTAGTACACTGTTAGTACACTGTTAGTACACTGTTAGTACACTGTTAGTACACTGTTAGTACACTGTTAGTACACTGTTAGTACACTGTTAGTACACTGTTAGTACACTGTAAGTACACTGTTAGTACACTGCTAGTACACTGTTAGTACACTGTTAGTACACTGTTAGTACACTGTTAGTACATTGTTAGTACACTGTTTGTACACTGTTAGTACACTGTTAGTACACTGTTAGTACACTGTTAGTACACTGTTAGTACACTGTTAGTACACTGTTAGTACACTGTTAGTACACTGTTAGTACATTGTTAGCACACTGCTAGTTCACTGTTAGTTCACTGTTAGTACACCGTTTGTACACTGTCAGTACACTTTTGGTCATAGTGTGGTGAAATTGAGTAAGCAGCTGTTGCTATGTAGGAATATAAATTCAGTTTAGTAACTACTGTTCATAATCATGAAATTAAATTACTTCCTGATTTAACAAAGTTAGACCCGAAGTTCAGGGGGCCATTTAAATTCATAGAAATACTTGATAACGATCGTTATGTTTTAAAAGCCCTAAACTCAAAGCGTACTTACAAGTACGCACATGATAGGTTAAAAAAAAAGATGCCTGAGGGACAAGTACCTAATGACATCAGCGATTCGGAGTGTTCTGAAAATTTTGAGTCTTAACTGATTATTTTATTGTGTCCTCTTAAGTCATCTTGTTGAGTAAGATCACAGGGATGATCTTATGTGTGAGATCACAGGGATGATCAAATGTGTAAGAGCCACAGGGATGGTTCTGAGAAGTCACAGGGATGACTTAATTTATGAGCTACAGGGATAGCCGGACTAAAGTGGTACACAGTAAATTGATAATTCAATTGTTTGAAAGAAAAAAAAAGGAAAAAAATAATAATTGGGTACTTGGCCCTCCAGCATATTTGGCTGTAAATTCTGTAAAAAGTTATCATTAGTTATCATGGTGATGATGGGGAATATGATGATGATGGTGATGATAATGGTGATGATGGTGATAGTGATGATAGTAAACGAAGGGGCTGGACTTTCAACTAGTTTAATGAGTTCAAACAATACTAATTTTTTGTGATTGTTTATTCAATAGTATGCAAGTCGCTCAGATTGGTTACATCTTTCGTGCATTCGTAGTCGTAGGCGTAAATCGGGCCTGATTTCCCGTCGCATTGCGGCCACGCTTGTGAGTGGCGTGCGTTTAGCTCAAAGATGTAAGCGATCGCTGTTGAGTCGCCGGATAGAGGCGCTGTGTTGTGTAAGGGTACCGGATGGAGGTAGCCCTTGTTTTGGGTGATGACCGGATAGAGGTTGTCATTGGGTGCTGGATGGAAGCATCTGAATTGTAGAGTATTGCATACTACACTGATTACACAATATCTTTAGTTTGATTAGGAAAGATTGGTCTGATGAGTTTTGATGAATTTTTAGTGAATAGTTATTATGGTTTGTTTACTTTCATCACTGTTATTTCATGAGTACCTATGGATTAGCAATGGAGTAAGCAATGTTGTAATTTTGAATAAAGCTGTGGTATACAAATTGTGCTATGACAAGACCTGACCCTTTTGGTCAGGAAGGCCGAGCGTTTGAACATTTTACTGTTCAGGTACTATCTCCCTTTGCAGGATCTTCACCAGCAACCTCACACGAGGACGTGTGAAATGTCAAGATGGCCGTGTCGGAGCGTGAGCACCGTGCTGCTTAAAATTATTGGAACCCCTAGCGCCATCTATTGAGTTTAGTCGTAACTATCAAGTCGGAAACGTCAAGTGGCTCACTTGGGTAAGGTCGATACAGCGAGTGTGTTATCTGTGCAGGACGTGTGACAGTTGACAGGTTTGATGTTTGTCAGTTTGACAGTTGACAGCCTTGACGTTTCCGGAGGCGGGAAAATGTAAAGAACGCTAGTTTCGGGTAGTCGGGGGACATTCTGTTACCGGCAGCCGTAGTGAACGGTCGTTCATTTGAGTTCACCTCGCTGTGTCGAACTTGCCGCGTTTACCGACTTGAATCCGTGTGAATCTGTTCGATCATCCGTTATTTTGAGCTAACTCGATGTTGATTGTAAGAATAGAGGTTTTGTATTGTAAAGAAACTATTATTTCGTGCTCGGCGATGAATAACCTTATCCTGACTCCGTCATATATCAAAAAATTGTTAGTGAAATTGTGATTCCTACGATATAAATTATCCCGTCTTCATCTCCCGAGATTTAATTTGTTACAAAGTAGTAGCTCTGCTATACGCTCGCACTATATCGCACGTCTTCAGCGCTATAGGAAGGAAAGAGAAAGCAATAGCTACCCCCTCTCTGCCTCCGACCAGCGCTGCCCGCCGCCGCGTCAACCTCATTCTTTGTTGCGCGCGCGCGTAAGACGCACGTCGGTCATCACAAAAATATTACTTTTTTGTTTAACTATAGTCTTAAAATCAGTGAAATTATAAACGTGAATTAATTCATGAAAACGGTAAAATACCGTCACTGTGCAAGTGATACGAATGTTGAAGGTAGACTCACAATTTATCTTTTCTCTTAGTGATGAAAAGTATGCAAGTTATTCACAAGGGCAAACTGCCTTATAATTGCCTCGAGTCAATACGAGATATTGACCAATGGTACATTTTTCCCGAGCCAATACGTGATATTGGCCAGTGAATTTTTTTTCCCGAGTCAATACGAGATATTGACCAGTGATACTTTTATGCGTTAATACGAGATATTAACCATCATTTTACAATAAACTGCCAAATACTTGCCTCGAGTCGATACGACCTGCTTTTTTGAGTTAATGTCTTAATAACGAATCCTTCGTATATTATGATTAAACTCAACTTACAGGTAAGTTTGTTTAATCATTATTAACCGCTTCATATTTTACAAAATATGAATAGATTTGCTGGTGTTAACTGCAAAATATTTGCTTTGAGTCAATACGACATACTTGCTTTTATGAGATATTTTTTCCCGAGTCAATACGTGATATTGACCAGTGATAAGTACTATTATGAGTTAATACGTGATATTAGCCGTAATTTTATAAAATACATATACCTAGATTTGCTGACGTAACTGCAGATTATTTACTTTGAATCAATACGAGATACTTCTATGTGTTAATTCAAGATATCAACCGTTATTTTACAAATATTAATAAGATATTTGCTATCAAAAATGAAGGCCTAATAATCTTTTTCGTGAAACATCAAAATTGTTGTCACTGATACAGGTATGTACAAGTACTTTTAAATGTTTCGGTTTTCTCGAACAAAATTATAAAACAAAATTCTGATTCCTTTTTATTTTTTCTTCGAGAAAAATCAGCAATGATGTTGAACATCAAATTACACTCCCACAAGTGTTAAAGGTGCCCTTATGGTCAGTAAAATAAAAAATAAAAAACATTACCGGCAAATTCATCTCCGATTCGTTGAAAATGAATCATGCTATTATCATGTATTATGCCACTACTGAAAATCGTTCGAACAGTGTCTTTAAAGACCGTCAGCGCGACGACACCTACTGCTCAGTTCTCTCTAAACTTGGGGTCTGCCACAACAACCACAACCATATCTTGGAACACAAGCAGTTGAGCCGAGGTGACGGACAACAATCAGCAGGGCCAGTTTAACGTGTTTCATCAGCCTTGCGGCACCTACCTGCAGCTTCCAGCTCCAAAGCTCCAAGGGCTACCCGTGATCACCACCGTCGGCACAATCGCGCTACCGGATCAGAACAAAAGGTCTGTACCTTGTCTGTATTTTTAGCTGGTCAGCTAAAATACGTTCTCGATTCGAGTAAAAACTATCAAACGACCGTTATGTGCTTGAGGCTATTTTCCAATACTAATCCTAAGTATTCAGTTAGTTAAATTAAAAAATAAACAAATATATTTTATTTTCTTTACAATAGAAAATAGAACATGTGGGTACTTTCTGAACATTTTATGGAGGATGCTAGAACGACTTAACTCATAACATATGTCCTGATAATGTCATGGCACAACTATTAGTCCTTGAGAACGGTTGCTTTCACGCACAGCGCAAAAAGTATTGAAGACTAGCGGCCGCCAAGGAAATGTTTCTTGCTATCCCCCAGGAACAATATTTTCCTTTCAGGATTAAAGGTACCGTATGTCTTTCTCTGTAACCCAGACAACGTGTACAAAAATTTCATGATGATCTGTTCAGTGGTTGAGACGTGAGGGTGTAACAAACAAACAAACAAAAGGACTTTTGCATTTTTAATATTAGTAAAAATGTTATTAAGTCAATAAACTTCATGAGTTTTGGGTCTTATTCTTTGGCTTTTTCACAGCACTACACAGAATCATCATCTTTACTAGATTTTTAAACCAATAATTTAACCCATTAATTACAGGCTTCAATGCCCTATTAAGATGACACTTATGTCTGGGTATTAATTAGCAAAATTTCTCAAATTTTCAAGTATTAGAAACTATAAAAACAATGATTCTAATATTTAAGATCCTCATTAACTATCAAGAAAGTCCCAGCCAAACATGTAAATTCTTTGGCCTTGTATTGAATTTCTAAAATTAGTAGTATATTGACAAATAAGGACAAACAAAATATTTTTAGAAAAAGTTATTAAAATCAAATAAAATACATTTTAGTGACTTTGTCAGATACTTGGGAACTATTACCAGGCTAGGCGCACTCCGCGCTTTAGGTACAAAGCTACAAGTAGGTAGCGGGTCCGTCCGGACGGACTAATTTCAGAGGGCTAACGCGTGCCGGCTGGGTCGCACATTAGCAGTTTGATTTCGATAGTATGCCTTAATACGAATAAAAAGGATCCGAACCTCACGTTTTTCACTCTTCCAAAAGTTCCAAACGACATAAAAACGTAAGAATTGCTTGTCTACTAGGTACCTAGTTAGTAATTAGTATCCCTTTATTCTTATTGCTAAACAATCTTCGCCCAACTATTTATTGAAATAATAATTTATCGATTAGGTAGGTACTTACTTACCTACTTACTTTCGAAATAAAATAATTATAATTACAATTTCATTTTGTAATAAAGCCAATTGCTTTAAAGCCAGCATGTATAGTCTGATGTGGCGTTGACGGTACCTAGCCTATGTTTTTTTAAACGTATTTAACTACACATTATTTCACAAACACATAACTTGTAATAAATTAACTACCAGTTATTTAATTATTATTTAAAAGAAGAAACCCTGAAGTCGTTAGAAGAGATAAGAGCTACGCGATAGAAAGAGAGGCAACTTCTAGGTGAATATAATTGTAGGCAAGAGAGAGGCGTGCAACCTGAATTGCACTTTATTGGGTATGGAATAGAATCGTTATTTATTTAAATGACTTTGCGGAGTGGATCTTCTGTACTTGTACTATTATGTATTCTGTGCTATTACAGGAGTTTGTACTGCGGTAGCATTACTATTTTAACACTTAAAATTTTAATATTGGACAAGCTTAAGGCTTGTACATATTGAGCATTAATGTTTAACTATTTAAAATAATGAATATAATAATTACGTATTACATCGCACTATGTACCTTGTCAACTTTGTATTGTATGGTGGAAAAATAATATTTGTTTTCCTGATACGTTTAAATCAATATGATAAACGAATAGTTTTCAATACTTTCTCCATTGCTTTGACAATAAGACTGCGCAGCAGCCGGTAAAAGTGAGACAATATAAGATTTTGCACAAACCAGGAATAATTGCTGCTCATTAATGACCTGGATCTGCTTTTTGTTATAAAATTCTTCGCATGCCGTGCGTATACTAGCACCGATGGGCTGCTACCCAATGGGCAGCGCCTACCACTGCGGCTGTGCTGGATATAGCTGGGACGCGCACCACGCCGTCTGTCTGCAGGTGCCTATACTGAAGTTTTTGTTGTATATTAATAACACCACTGCCATTTCATAAATGAATCGAATTAGTGGTGTTCATTGCTTGCAATTAAATTAAATTGCTAAATTGCTCGCGAGAAATGGCAGTGTTATGATTAACAATAGGCGTAATAACGCCTCCCCAGCTTTATTTTTCCTTAATTATTAAAAAAAAAACTTATTTTATTGTACATGACAAAGCCAAATGACATAATAGCTATCACAGCCATGGTTTCTCAATGAAATAAAATAAAAAAATAAAAGTTTTTTATTTCTGCAATTACACAATACATTAAATAAACTTATATTATTAAAGCTACCTAGTAAACATAATAATATACTTGTGACAGGCAACTCCATTCCTTAATCAACTTGCTGTTAAAGAAATAGCGATGGTAATAGTCACAACAAACGTTTATTTATTTTTATCTGTTCGCAGAAAGAAACATCATCCTCGCTGTCAGTTTTCTCGGGCTGCATATTATAAGGCAAACGTTCCTTAGAAAACAAGTTTCTTTAGTCAAGCGTTGAAGTGTCTATTGATACCTTGCCTCAGTATTTGAATAATACTGCAAGCAAATCTATATTTTTATTGGAAATAGTGCCCAGAAAGAATATCTTATTTTATATAAATTAATGATTTAATAGGATTTCTAAATAACTGCTTTCTAAACGAATCCCAGTATACAATCATTGCTCAGATATCTCCTAATTATTTTAAATCCATATCAGCGGGTGGTAATATATCAGCCAATGGTAACCTAAAAAAAAAAAATTTTTTTTTAGATATGTTTGTTACACTACCTTTACATTACCGTTACATTACATTACCGTTAGATACCGTTGGATCTTACAATAGTTTAAGTTTACCTGTTGAACTTACTCCCAAATAACTTACATTTTGAACAATTAAGCACACATTGGTCACTTTGTTAGCCTTGGCTACAAGTGAATGAATACAGATCATGTACTTAATTCAATTAAGCAACTCAGTATTGTATTATATTATCTGAGGTAACACAGTAAGATTTGGCGAAATAATTTATTATTTAAAATTTAAATGACAGATGTTTAATCACATCTTCTGTAAGTCTCAACTTGTTGAACTTTCTTATTTGTGTTTATTAATATGAATATCTTAAATATTATCGCCCTTATGAACTAATACAAACCCCCCCCCCCACCAAAAAAAAAAACTTATCAATGCTGCCTCGTCACAAACATTCGGCCGATTGATAAAATTTATAATGGAGGAATGTTACACCGATTTTTTTATTAATCTCATTACCGGTTTATCATGTTGTGTAACATGTGGTTACATCGGCGCGGCGGCCAAGTTGCTGCCATTTGTGACGAAAAGTCTGTGTGTCGAATTTTCTGTGGATGCTATTCGCAATCTGCTGTTTGGACTGGACAATCGACAATATTTGCGAGTTTCCAGGATTCGGGCTCTAATTTTGCAGAACCGACATTGTAATAAAACATTTTTTTATTATGTTGCAGTTGCAGTGCAGGAGCACTGACTTATTTTTATCTTATTTAACTAATCCTTATAATAATTTAATGTGTGTTCACTTAACCCTTGTTTATTTATATAAACAAACAAGGGTTCCTCTAATAACATTGATATCTTCTCTAAACATCCTACTTTGTAACAAATTAAATCTCGGGAGATGAAGACGGGATAATTTAATGATCAAACGAACTTACCCTAAGTGAAGTTCGATCTTAATTATCCCGTCTTCATCGAAGAGATTTAAAGTCCCAACCCTCCCTTGCTAGTTGTTTGTTTAACAACCGTATCCCTATAATAGATGGAGATATCAATGTATTTACTTACTACTCCAAACTGAATGAGGTTGACGCGGCGGCGGGCAGCGCTGGTCGGAGGCAGAGAGGGGGTAGCTATTGCTTTCTCTTTCGTTCCTATAGCGCTGAAGACGTGCGATATAGTGCGAGCGTATAGCAGAGCTACTACTTTGTAACAAATTAAATCTCTTCGATGAAGACGGGATAATTAAGATCGAACTTCACTTAGGGTAAGTTCGTTTGATCATTAAATAAAACAAGAATTCATCATTGCTATTTTCTAAAAATCAAATGTTAACTTTTACATAATACTCTGAATAGGCTGTCGATCAATATTGAACTTTGCTCCACAGTAATAAGGTTCCAACTTTATTGCAATAGTGAGGTGAGTACTATCAAGCAAAAAAGTGAGATTTATATTTTTTGCCATGTCCTCCAATTATTATTACACTTGTTTTATTAATTAATTGTTGGTATCAAACAATAACGATATTTATTAATAACAATCATAGCAATAGCGCCATCTCTCGGAAAAGATTGTCAATTTCTCAGTTATAATTTAACGTTAGGTAGTATCTATTTATGTATTAGGTAGAATAAAGATATTAGGTATTATTATTTGGTGAGATTTATAGTAAAATGAGTATCAGTTGGTATGTGAGTAGGTAGGAAGTAATATAAGTAGAAAATATTAATAGTTTCTCCTGAATTAATAATATTGAATTAAGAGTAAGATATTGACCACAGCACAGCCTACTAGTCTTTATACAGTCGATCATCGCCTTTATTGTTGGCGCAAAAGCCACCGTTCGTAAAAATAGACAGTTGACGCAACGACTAAAAGTGTAAGGGTTGGCACGCTATGATTTGCCTTTTTGTATATCAAAAATAATTAAGTAAAATAATACCTAATACATAAATAGGCACCTAACGTTAAATTATAACTGAGAAATTGACAATCTTTTCCGAGAGATGGCGCTATTGTTATGAATATTATTGTTATTAATGAATATCGTTATTGTTTGATACCAACGTTTAATTAATAAAACAAGTGTAATAATAATTCGAGGATATGGCTAAAAATATAAATCTCACTTTTTTGCTTGATAGTACTCACCTCATGATTGCAATGAAGTTTGAACCTTATTACTGTGGAGCAAAGTTCAATATTGATCGACAGCCTATTCAGAGTATTATATGTAAAAGTTAACATTCGATTTTTAGAAAATAGCAATGAAGAATTCTTGTTTTATTTATATCGTAGGAATCACAATTTCACTAACAATTTTTTGATATATTTATTTGTTTAAAACTTGTACCCGTTTCTCTGGAATCGCTATTGCCTGAAACGTCAAGTTAGCAGCCCACTTAGAGACCGTAATATCTCGGCTTGTATTGAAGCAATGTTATTGAAATTTTGCGTATACGATTCACTATTTTCTAACAATTTTTTGGCATATAAATCATAATGATACGAACTGTATTTCTTAAGGTGTCTGCCAACTTGACGTCAAGTTTGCAGCCTCACCAAGATACTCAAATATCTTTTGAATCATAGTATCACTATTTATATGCTATAGTTCACTATTTATCACTATTTATTAACAATTTTTTGACCTAGTCAAAACCTTCTAATTCCATGGTGAGTCTGCCAACTATACGCTAATGTCATTTGTGACATTCGGTGAAAAAAGTCTGCCATCTGGACGGCACTTTTTGGGGCAACGGTTGGCGCGTTGTGATTGCACTGCAAAAATAAACTTATTTGTAAGTACTCTCCGGTGTTTTACTTCTGGACTATTAAAAGTTCAGAAGTGGGCTACCGCAACGAACGCTTTGCCTGTGTAAGCTCCTGACTAACAGCGATCTGGTAAGTGAATTACTGTTATTAACTACATAGAAAGAATGCAAGCCTACAGCTTAAGTTTTTGGCACGATGTAAAACAACATGAATTCAGTATTTATATGCGTTGTTCACTCTATTGCTTATTTTGAAATACAAATGAGGTGATTCATACAAAAAACAAAATGAAATGATAATCTAGTTGTCGGTGAAATCATAGGGGCATCAGTAGGGTGGATATGCCTAACTCCAGCCCCCCCCCTAATACCAGCCCCCAAAAGTTTTTGCTTTGCTTTCATTAAAAAACAGTGAAAATCGGAAACTGTTTGATGGAGCCACACCGCTAGTTAATCCTCTAAGTTGGAAAATCACTATTAGCCGGTCACGTCACCTACAACTCACACAACGAGCAATAATGTTTACCGAGACCGAGTAGAGGTGACTATGTTTGAAAAACAGCATAAAAGCTCGATCGATGCGAACTTTGGGAAGTGTGTTTACGAAGGCAAGATGCAATTTTTTTAGGTTTTAAGCTTTGATACTAGTAATAGATTAGATATATAACGTTTTGACATTACTAGTTTGTAATTAAATTTACTAATTTCGAAAAAAATAGGGGGGCTGGAGTTTGACTGGATGATTTTCAATAACTTTCTATTACCAGCCGGGGCTGGTATTGGGTATTTAACTTTCGTTTAAGAAATCAAGTTCATCTTAATTTGCTCGTCTCAAGGTTGGAATTTGTAGTGCTATTCACTAGAATTACTAACCCTGCACCCTATGACCTAATTACAGCCGGGTGAAAAATGTTTAATTCCTAAGTTATTTGTTCTGCAAGTTAGGGGCTGGTATTAGGATATGTATGAGAACCTAACTCCAGCCGGTCATCTAACTTTACGGCAATATACAGGGTGTTCTCAAATATGATTTTAATTATTTTGTTTTATTTTTTAATGTTAGATGTAAAAAGTAATAATAATTAAAATCATACTTTTCTTCACTCATAGAAACAGAAAATAAATTCAATATAAAAAAATGTATATTGAATTCCACTTCTTGGAAAACGCTTAAAAAAGTTTCAAATAATTAAAACGATTTCATACTCGTTGATTATATGTTTATTAAACCAAAGTTAACTTTTTGATACGCCATTTTTAATATATGTGTATTCTTAATTGATTAATATCTACAGGAGAGGTGTAAGTTTCAATGACTTGCTATGGGAATCATAATTTATAGCCTTTAGTGTTTTATTATCACTGTTGAGAGTTACCAAATTATATTTTTTTTATTTTATACTAACATGGTTGTATTATTTTAGAACACCCTGTAACCGGCTGGAATTAGGGAGCAAAGCGGCTGATATTAGGGCAAAGGCGGCTGGAGTTAGGGTTTTTCGCCCTTCGGACATTTAATCGCTTCTCTATTTTTTTCCCACAAAACTACGTAAAACTAAGTTCTATTTTCGTAATAAAGATGAATCAACCTACCTAAAACTGTATCAACAATATTTTTAAGATAGCAATTGTGGCAACAACAGAGATTCAAAGTTGAAAAATCCTTGGGGGGGCTGGTAATTGGCATATTCACCCTATTTAAGACATAAAAATAAAAAAAATACAATGTGAAAACTTTTAACACTGTACTAATAAAATAACAGCAATGTATTGAATAATTCATGATAAAAGAGTCTGTTTCTTTTTCCCGTAGTAATCCATAATCTAGACTTTTGTTTATGGATATTAGTATGCAGTAGAATATTGATTTGGTGTGATTTCTATGACCAATTGATTATTTTGACTGTTGTTGAAGTTATAATAGAATTGTATTTATTTTACACTAAAATAAATAAAGAATTACACTGACTTATTTACACTTCAAAAGAAAGTTTCTAACATTATTGTTTTTAGTTTAGCACTCTAGCTAGAGCAACTGTATTATTCAAAGTTTACTTTATTACTTATTAGAATATTACCACTTTTGCCTAAATGTTTACTGTGCAAGAACAAGATTTTGAAGAGCAAAGGTAGTACCTTATCTTATTTGCTAATTAAGATTACTATTCACAATAGAGAAATGCATGAAGCGTTGGGTTGTTTTAATAACAAACCCAATTTCCTTTTATTTGGAAATTATCATCTTTGAACTTTATTATGACTTTGTATTAATTGATATTAAATATAGTCCGTCAATAGCATTTAATTTCACCCAATTTATTCCTACTGAGAAAATAAATATGAGAAAACTTTATTTGGACTTAATTTTTAATTTGTAATTGTAGGTTATAAATAAAGATTACTTATTTTAATTAATTGACTTTGAGCTGAGTCATAGAATGGTTCAGTTTCTATTCTCGATTACCTAGTCATTCTTTTTACATTGTCTAGTGCACAAAATGTAAATATATACTATTGAAACGATATATTGTGTGGATTTCAGAGAACAGTTTAATCCTTGATCCTTTTATTCCTTACTGAGTACTTATGGGGACTCCTGAGCATAATTATCCAGACCCTTGGTCTAAAAGGGAAATAAGTAGAACTCCATCAGGAGAACCACCCCCGCTATCACCAAAATTGCAACATAATCGTATTACCAGTCGTTCGAGAGTGCGTAGTCGATCTCGAATGTATAGTGCCAGGTCTCGTTCACCTCCGCGTACCCCGCGACGTATTCAGCAATCAATCGGAAACCGCTCTGTGACTAGGAACCTGTCTACTGCGGACAGGATATCTCGATCTGTTAAACGGCGTCGTATCTCATCAGTTAGGAGAAATTGTGATTTGAGTCGATCTCCTAGGCCATGTCATGAAAGTAACTGTCGGAGATCTTCGAGATCGAGTCATCGTCGAGAGTACAGTAAGAGACGTCGATATAGTTCTAGTTCGGATAAATCTCATGAGAGGTATTACCAGTCGCGTCGTAATAAATCATCCGCTTTAATTATGCCACGTAATAGACCCCATACCCCGGATGCTGAACCTACTCACTCTAGAAACGTGAAAAGCCACAGCTCTTTGCCTTCATCAGTGCAAGATAAAAGCTCAGTCATTCCTAGTAAAGTAAGTGACGTAGTAGACACGGTGTCCATTAAAGAGACTTCTCTTCTAGAAAGATTGGTGAACACTTTAAGTGAACGAAGTGGAGCTACCAATCAGGGTATAGGGATGCATGCTGCGCAAAACGTTATACCTGAGTTTGATCCGCAAGGAAAAATTCAAACTATGAAAGAATGGTTAGGAAAGATAGACGAGTCGGCACATGTGTACGGCTGGTCGGAACGTCAAACGATATTTTACGCATTACCCAAGTTGCGCGGCCTAGCCAAACGTTGGTACGATGGCCTGACCAGTTTTAAGTATACATGGGCTGAGTGGCGTGATAAACTAATGGCGGCTTTTCCATGCGAGCAAAATTATGCAGACATACTTTCGGAAATGTTAGCTAGAAAAACGCGACGCAATGAAACTTTGGAAGAGTACTATTACGATAAAATAATGCTAATTAATAGATGCGAGCTTAGTGGAAAGAAAGCAGTTGATTGCCTCACGCAAGGTATCTACGATACCAATATAAGAATGAACGTTCAAGGTGCAAATCTTCAAACTCCTGAAAGCGTATTACAATATTTTAGAAATATAACTTGTAAAGTTGCTTTTGTGCCTCTTAAGGGCTTTGCGAGCGGGACAGTGGTTCCGAGTGGCCGAGTTAACATTAGAATTATTTTAGATGGTTTAGATGAAAATATAGAAGCCTATTTGGTAAATTCTTCTGTTCTCCCCGCCGATGTACTAGTGGGACAATCTTTAACTGAGCTTCCTCAAGTAAGAGCCGTGAAAACCAACGACAAATTAATATTTTACAGAAGTGTAGGTATTGAATATGATAAGTGTCCGATCACCTGTGCGGAAGACGTGATCGTACATGGCGCTATTACAGCGAATGTTCAAATGAATCTAGATTTGACGGGATTAGTATATATAGACACTGAGCCTTGTATGCGTGAGGGTAAAGAGTATATGGTCCTTCCTGGTATATATTCGTTTAATAATGGCAAGGGATCGGTAATGGTAGTTTGTTTGAGTTCGGAATCTTTTGCACTACAGAAGGGAGTTTTAATAGCTCGTGCAACAATATTGTCTAACATTACACCAGATTCTAAAGTATTAAATTTTAATAACGTGATGACTGTCAATTCTGTAGTTGTTAACGAATATTCGGGAAATAGTATTGAGCTTGAGCAAATTAATTTAGATAATAGTTTAACTTCTGACGAAAAAGATCATCTCCAGAAATTGTTAAATGATTACCGTGATTGTTTCGCGTTTGATCTTGATGAACTTGGTAAAACTGAATGCACTGAGATGCATATAGAACTGAAAGATCACACACCGGTTACGTATAGACCATATAGGCTCTCATTATCAGAACGCGATAAAGTTAATGGTATCATTAACAATTTGTTGGCTAACGGGATCATTCAAGAGTCAACCTCGGAATATGCAAGTCCGATTATCTTGGTAGCGAAGAAAAACGGGGACGTGAGATTGTGTGTTGACTATCGAGCACTGAATCGGAGGACTGTTAAAGAAAAGTTTCCGATGCCTCTCATTGATGATCAGATCGACAGTCTCTCCGGTCAGGTGTTCTTCACCTCGCTTGACCTCACGTCTGGTTATCATCAGGTACCCATGGCAGATGATTCAAAACACCTGACTGCGTTCGTGACTCCGGACGGGCACTACGAATATAATCGTATGCCCTTCGGACTCACGAACGCACCTGCCGTATTTCAAAGGCTTATTCTTAAGTTACTAAAATTGCGTCGCATTCCAGGCGTCCTTGCGTATATGGACGATATCATTATACCCTCAAAAACTATAGCCGAAGGAATGAGCAAATTACAGGAAGTACTTGATCTTCTTAAAGAAGCTAAACTCACTTTGAATCTCGCAAAGTGTAACTTCTTCCAACGAACCATTCAATACTTGGGTTTCGAGATCTCATCTGAAGGGGTAAGGCCTGGTGAGGGTAAGACAAATGCCGTAACAAGCTTCAAAAAACCAAGCAACGTACATGAAGTACGCCAATTTATTGGTTTATGTAGCTTCTTTCGGCGTTTTGTCCAAAGTTTTGCAACAATTGCAAGGCCTTTAACCATGCTGACAAAAGCTTCTACCCCATGGGTATGGGGCGAAGACCAAGACCAAGCGTTTTCAAAACTTAAACAAGTTTTGACCACCCGACCCGTGTTAGCTATTTATAATCCAGAGTTTGAAACAGAGCTACACACGGATGCTAGTTCAAGTGGTTTAGGAGGCATCTTATTGCAACGAGAAAAAAAAGACGCACCACTCCGTCCGGTGGCATATTTTAGCCGGCAGACAACACCAGAAGAGCAGCGTTTCCATTCGTATGAATTGGAGACTCTGGCTGTTGTCTCGTCGCTAAACAGGTTCAGAGTTTACCTCATTGGTATAGAGTTTAAAATTGTTACGGACTGCAACGCACTCCGTACCACTCTGACAAAAAGAGACCTTATTCCGAGGATAGCCCGATGGTGGCTTCTAGTCCAGGAATTTTCATTCACAATTGAGTACAAACCCGGATCTCAAATGGCACATGCGGATGCGCTTAGCCGCAACTCTCTCCCTGACCAAAACATCCAATCGCTATCAGTTATGCAAGTTGGGGAAGTTCATTGGTTGCAGTCGGTACAGATGAGTGACCCTAGGCTATGCCATATTAAAGCTGTGTTAGACACGAAGAGCCCAGAAGCAAAGGATATTCGACTAAATTACGAGTTGAAAGATGGGAAGATTTACAGAAAGGTAAACGGTGAATTGAGATGGGCTGTACCAAGAGATGCTAGGTGGAAAATTATGCAACAATGTCATGATGAATCCGGTCACTTTGCATATGAAAAGACTCTAGAAAAGGTAAGAAGAGACTACTGGTTTCCTAAATTAGCACAGTTTACAAAAAAGTATGTACGCGCGTGTATACCTTGCGCTCACGCCAAAGTACCAGGTGGCAAGAAGCAAGGTCTTCTGAACCCGATACCTAAACCGAACTTACCCTTTCAATGCATTCACATTGATCACCTCGGCCCATTCGTCAAAAGTAGGAAGGGTAATTTATACATATTAGGTATTATAGATAGCTTCACCAAGTTCATTATACTGCGTGCTGTGCGAAACACTAAAAGTAAAACCTCAATATCCGTACTCAGGGATGTGTTTGCTATGTTTGGTATACCAGCACATTTAATCTCGGATCGTGGTACGAGTTTCACGTCCAATGAGTTCAAGGTATATATTGAATCTATTGGAGTGAAACACACATTAAACGCAGTAGCTACACCACGCGCAAATGGTCAAATCGAACGGTACAACCGTTCCATTTTGGCATCACTTACGGCTCTCTGTCATGATGAAGATGATCGTGATTGGGACCTCAAGCTCGGGCAAGTACAGTGGAGTTTAAACAATACCGTTAATCAAGGCACAGGAAAATGTCCGTCAGAAATCATATTCGGTAGACCTACTGTTAATACAGCCGAGGTACAGTTACATGAGATTAATGACTCCGAGGAAGCTTCAACAGAAACCGTAGAAGAAATCCGAAAAGAAGTATGTACAAATATTCAAGATCGGCAACGGAAAATGAAAACCCGGTATGATGAGACAAGAGCCAAAGCAAAACTTTACAAGGAAGGTGATCTTGTCATGGTGCAAAAGAATACTAAGACCCCAGGTGAAAGTCATAAATTAGTTCCAGCATTCAGTGGTCCGTTCAGAGTCACAGCGGTTCTAGGTAATGACAGGTATGAAATAAGTAGTGTTGATGGGTACTCAAAAAAGAAATACACCAATGTATTTTCTGTTGATAAGATGAAGCCGTGGGTACGTTTTGGGTGTTTAGAATCAGAAAGCGATTATGGTGATAGCGAGTGATGGATAGGTCATAGGGTTTTTAACGAAACTACATAAAGATTTCAATGTATGTATTATAGACGTAAATATTTTTAATTGACTGATTAATCCCTAATCTACCATTATCCCCTAATTTGTCCTGTCCTTATCCTATAATAAACTGTAACGATACCAATCAAGCAAGATCGAACTGATGACGTTGCTCCTGGTGCGGGCAAGTGGTAGACAGGCGCGAACTGCAACCGGCTCCTAGTGTGGGCTTACAGTACGCAGTCAAGTAGACGGACGACGCTGCTCCTTGTGTGGGTGTGTTGCAGACCATTGGGTGAACCGAGGCCGTAGCTCCTTGTGCGGGCAAACGGTAAACTAAGGTTGTAGCTCCTTGTGTGGGCAAGCCGTAAACAGTCGTGCTAACTGAGGCCGTAGCTCCTTGTGCGGGCAAGCGGTAGACCAAGGTTGTAACTCCTTGTGTGGGCAAACCGTAAACAGTCGTACGAACTGAGGCCGTAGCTCCTTGTGTGGGCAAGCGGTAGATAATCCAGTGAACTGAGGCCGTAGCTCCTTGTGTGGGCAAGCGGTAAAAAGTTCAGTGAATTAAGGCTGTAGCTCCTTGTGTGGGCAATCAGTAGACAGCCTATTCCGCAGCTCCTTGTGTGGGCAAACGTTACATAGTCAAGCAAACTGAAGCTGCAGCTCCTTGTGTGGGCAAGTGGTAGATAGCTTGGAGAACGGAGGTCGTGGTTCCTGGTAGTTCCTGGTGCGGTGCAAGCGGCGACCAGTCCAGTATGTCGTCACAGTAATTCCAGAAACGAGCTAATAGTATCTGCCTGCTCGTTACTAAAGATCTAAAACCCATAATGCTGAATAATGATGCCAAGGCTGAGAGCTCTGGAACAAGAACCGGACGTGACGGGATTACCACGCCACAACGATGTATGCAGTTACACTGCGACCGTTTCATTTCGACAAAGTGTTATCTTGTGTAGTGAAGTGTGTGTATGTGTGCGCGCAAATCGTAACAAACAAGCATAGAACATTTAAAAACAGAACATTATGAAAATGTAAATGTACCTAAAATCAATCTTAATAATAATGTTAAGTAATATGTTACAAGATTTATTTACATTTGTAGAATGAGGTCATTCCCTAGAAGTAGGATGGCCGAGGAGTTATTACTTCATTTAATATTAATTACTTAAAATAATATAAGACAAACTTAATGATTATGATTGTATACATTACCCTATTTTGTTTTTTTTTATGAAACCTTATTCTTACAGTTATTTTTATTTGTTATTTTAGCATGTAATTTTATCATGTTCTAATATCATAAATCAGACAAAAGTGAATGTATCAGTACCTAATGAAAATTTGTTTTCATCCTCTTTTGATTAAATACATTAAATTTGATGTAAAATTATAATAATTTATAAATTATAAAAAGTACTACACTGATATTTATAGAAATTAAAATAACTTTGTGCCTGGGACAGACACCCTAATCAGGATGGCCGACTGTTAACGATTCTAAAATTAATTAGTATTTAAATGCGATTACTCGATTACTAATCTGTACAAAACGTCATCTGTGACGTTTTGTAAACGTCATTTGTGACATTCGGTGAAAAAAGTCTGCCATCTGGACGGCACTTTTTGGGGCAACGGTTGGCGCGTTGTGATTGCACTGCAAAAATAAACTTATTTGTAAGTACTCTCCGGTGTTTTACTTCTGGACTATTAAAACAAGGTATATCTTAATCAAATTACACTTAATCTTTTAGAAAAATTACAAAAACTACTTACTCGCACGACGACAATTAGATTCAGTAAGGAGAGGTAGCTACTACGCGTTCGTTATTATAATAATATCAAACACTTATGATGACATTTATTTAGACTACTATCCCCGTCAATTGGTAATGCGCTGGAACCTTGTCAAATTAACATACACATCATCGTGATCCGCAACTAAAAATGACATAAATCAGTAAAATTCTAAAAGGAAATATAATATATTAATTATTGAATTCTTATTTTCAATAATAAAGGGTCTAGGTATATGAAAAAATTACAATTGTTTTTCGATTTTGAGGTTAAAATCATGGCCGCCAGGCGCATTACCAATTGACGCGGATAGTAGATTTGCGTTTTGTTGTTAAAGAAGATTCAAACCAAATAATAATTTTATAGGTAAGTACAGCTTGACCATAAAGAGTTGACAAAAAATGAGGGCGCCACTTTCTATGTAAACACGTCAAAATCACGAATAAATTGACAACACTTACTAAATTTTGTACTGAAAAATTTTAGTTCCATTTTATTTAATTTCAACTCTTTATGGTCAAACTGTACCTAATAATAAGATGAATAAATAATGAAAAAATATTAGAAAAAATCGACTCACCCGTAGCAACTCAGACGGGATGCTACGGGTGAGTCGATTCCCTCTAACATTCCTTCATTATTTATTCATTTATTCATTCTATTAGTAGGAAGAGTAAGGATGAATAACAGCATATCCACGTAAAAGTAGGTTTTTTCGTAATGTGTAGGTAAACATTGAAATATTATGAAGAAACACCAGACTGGTATTTATTAAAATTTGGTCGGCACAACAACTATATGGACAGGACTAAACTTAATTTTAGCATTCTGTTTTTTGCGATACAGAAAGATTTCCATAGAAAACTAAATTAGTTTAGTCCTGTCAATTTAGTTCAGTCGTTGCCAACTGAATCGACAATATTATTAGGTACATAAGAATAAAAGTTTTATTTATTCTTATGTATTAGGTACTTATTGTTTTTTTAGTACCTTTTATTTTTAGGGCCCTCAGGCAGCCAGCCAGATTATTAAATTATGTTGTATTAGACGTACCTATTGGCTAATAGTTATTTATGCAACTGTACTATAATGAGGGGTATGCAACTGTACTATGATACAGCTGAGTCCTTGGTTAAATAAATATTTTTGCAAATACATGCACAATTATTCACACACACACACACCCACACACACACACGCATACACACACACACACACACACACACACACACATACACACACACACACACACACACACACACACACACACACTTACATATTCTATAATTTTTTTCTGTTTTATATTGTTACTAGCTTTTGCCCGCGACTTCGTCCGCGTGGATATTCGAGAAAATCCTATGGGAACTTTAAACCAGGATAAATAGTATTCAATGTTTTAATTTCATCAAAATCTGATCAGCCGTTTTAACGTGATTAGGCGGGTCCCCACCAAGCGCGCTGACCCGCTTTTTCCTCTCATAAAATTTCATTCCCTATTTTGACACCTACAGACTTTCATACAAACTTTCATCTGCTATTTTAACTCTTTCCACCATTATTTCGTAATAAAAGGTAGCCTGTGTCATTTCTCAAGCTTTACTCTATCTCTGTGGCAAATTTCATTAAAATCGGTTTAGTATTTTAGGCGTGATAGCTTAACAGACAGACAGACAGACAGACAAAATTACTTTCGCATTTATAATATTTTTATGGATTAAGTATAGATTTTGTATTTTAGATTTTAAATTTTGTTCTTGTTGTTGTTGTTAGTTGTTGTTGTTAGTTCTTCTTGTTGTTAGTTCAGAGGACTTGTCCGGTTTCCCTATGACAAGTACGGGTAAGCGCCCCCGGACCCTCAGCCTCCGCTGCTGCAACCTCTCAACCCCCCCGCAGCAACGGTGTCCTTTTTGTACCCTGGGGGCTTATTGTCTAATTTCGAAAATCTATCGCAATCGCTTTCATTTGACAGATGGATGTGACACATTGCTGCATTCCTTTGGTAAGTTTTTATTTGTGCCAAAAAGAAGCATCAATGTATCACATCTTGAAAGCGATCGCGATAGATTTTGAAATTAGACAATAAGTACCCTGAACCGTCCCATTTTACACACTCCTATACCCACCTCACATCCCTATCCTAATCCTATTCCTTCCCCTCCGCTAAGCTAAGGTCTGCCGTGCCGATGGCTGCATGGCTAGGGGCGTGCCTAGTCATAAGCGTGCCACCCTGGAAATTGGTGCCCTCCAGGCGTAAATAGCCTTACCACACACGCGGGGCTCTGTGTGGTGGACAGTTGTCTTTCCCTAGCTAATCGTGGGAACAAAATGGTTTCAAATTTTTTTAATAAACCTGGCTGCGGCGATAGAGCTCGCCACTCATCACGCGTAACTTGTTTCTCTCGGGGCGAAAAGCGGGCATCGGAGACCCGTTTTGCTACGCTGAATGTATGTGGAGCGATGGAGGAGAAAATGGTTGAGGTGTGTTTGATTATGGAAGAAAAGAAGTTGGATGTTTTATGCGTGAACGAGACGAAAAGAAAGGGCAAAGGAGTCTCAGAACATGGCCCGTTTAAAGTTCTGTGGTCGGGCGTTGCCGAAAATGAGCACGCGAGTATGGGCGTGGGACTCCTGCTGTCGGAAAGGATGATAGAATGCATGACTGAGTATGAGTGTGTTAGTCCCAGACTTCTCTGGGTTAGACTCAAAGTAGGATTACTTCGGATACGCGTCATTGGCGTGTATGCTCCCGATATATCCAAGTCAGCAACGGAAAAGGAGGATTTCTGGAAAAGTGTGGAAGACATCTTGAATGAATGCAAAGATAATGAAAGGATAGTTATGCTTGGAGATTTTAACGGATGGGTAGGTGTGAGAAGAGAGGGATGTGAGGGAGTTTTAGGAATATATGGAGACAAAAGAGTAAATGATAATGGCAGGAGTTTGATTGAGGTATGTTTAGAAAAGAATCTTGTGGTAACGAACACCATGTTTGACCACAAGGAAATTCATATGTACACTTGGCAGAGAGGGGAAAAGAAGAGTATGATCGATTTTGTGATTGTTGATGAAAGACTGAAGGGCAGAGTTGTAGACACCAGGGTCTTTAGGGGTAGTAACATTGGAACAGACCACTTTCTTGTAGTGTCTCGGGTTAGTGGTCTGTTCAAAAGTTGGCGTCATCGTCCCACAGTGTCAACAACGGAGCTGACTAGAGTAAAAGTTGAGAACCTGGATGAAGTGGAAGTGCAAAAGACATATTTGTGCAAATTGAAAGAACGATTGGGAAATGTGGCTGAAGTGAAAGATGGCAAGCTTGAGGAAGTTTGGGAAAAGTTTAAAAAAGGTGTGACTGAAACAGCTGAGGAAATATGTGGAGTGAGTAAAAGGAAGAATGCTCCCCCAATAAACTGGTGGGATAGTGAGGTAAGACAGATAGTGAATGAAAAGAAAAAAGTATGGCAGGATCTGCTGGCCATCAAAGCCAGTAAAAGAGTGAATGCAAGTGTTACAGAAGAAGATGTTGATACAGTTGCAAGGGAGTTTAAAAGGATTAAGAAAGTAGTGAAAGAAAAAGTAGACGAAAAAAAGAGAAAGATGAAAGAAAAGTGTGACTTCAAACTCTGTGATAACTTTCGAGACAATATAAAATTGTTTTGGAAACAAGTGAAAACGTCTCGAAGTGGATCACATAAGTCTAAAATGAATGTGATAAGAGATGAAAAAGGTGAGCTAGTGACAGATGAAAAAGGTGTACTACAGGAGTGGATGAAATATTTTGAGAGTTTGTTTGAGGCGGATGGCTCTATGCTAGAAGCCTCGGATAAAAGGGTGGAAGACGAGGAAGAGACAGAAGTGGATGAAAGAGATATATATATGGATGAGATTATTAGTGCAATGAAGAGCATGAAAAAAGGGAAAGCAGCAGGATATGACAGAATTACTGTTGAAATGCTGAGAGGTGGGAAAGAGCTGGTTGCGTCCTGGCTGTGCCTGATCTTTAATAAATGTTGGAACAGTGGCAAAGTGCCGGAAGTTTGGCGTAAAGCCGTGGTCGTGCCGCTGTACAAAGGGAAAGGGTCACGGCAGGATGCTAAAAACTACCGCGGGATCAGTCTTCTCAGCATTGTCAGTAAATTGTATGCAAAGGTACTGATTGAAAGAGTGATGCAAAAAACTGATCAGAGTATTTGGGATGTGCAAGCGGGATTCAGAAAGGGAATGGGATGCACGGATCAGGTCTTCTCCTTGAGGTGCTTAACCGAAAAACACCTGGCTAAGCACAAAAAGGTTTACTGTGCCTTTGTGGACCTGGAGAAGGCCTACGATCGAGTTGACAGGAATGAGCTATGGAAGGTGTTGTCCGAATACGGATTGGAGAGCAGACTGATTCATGCACTGAAATCTCTCTATGAGGATTCCCGTGCATGCGTCAGGATTGACGGCGTATACACTGACTGGTTTGGCATCTCTAGGGGTGTCAGACAGGGATGTGTTGCGTCACCATGGCTCTTTAATCTGTTTTTGGACAGTTGTATGAAAGGTCTGAAAGAACGTGACTGTGGGGTTGTGATGAATGGGACTCAAATCAAGTGCCTTCTCTACGCTGACGACCAAGTTATACTTGCGTCTTCTGCGCAAGAGTTGCAGGAAATGATGTCGGTTATGAATGAAGATTTTGTGAGAAAAGGGATGAAAGTGAATGTAACTAAGACTAAAGTGATGGTGTTTGAGAGAGATGAAGAAATGACTGACTGTACGGTAATGTTAGGTGGCGAAAAAGTGGAACAAGTCCGTGAGTTTGTATACTTGGGGAGTTTGTTCACAAGGGACGGAAAGAGTGAGGAAGACATAGAAAGACGAGTGAAGAAAGGAAATTCGGTGAGTGGTGCTATACACTCGGTTATGAGTAGCCAAACCGTTTCTGCAAAGGCGCGAATGGCTATTCATAACGGAGTGCTGGTACCGACACTGATGTATGGAAGTGAATCATGGGTATGGCAGAAGAAGAATGAAAGCAGAATAAATGCGGTAGAGATGCGATCGTTGAGGAAAATATGCGGAGTAAAACTGAGTGATAGAGTGAGCAATGAGGTGATTCGCAAAAAGTGTGGTCTGAAAGATGATATAGTGACAAGAATTGAGAAAGGAATGCTCCAGTGGTTTGGTCACTTAGAGAGGATGAATGAAAGGCGAATCACGAAAGAGATATACTGTGCGAATGTGAAAGGAACGATTGCACGAGGGCGTCCCAGAAAAACCTACGCGGACCAAATAGAGGTTATTATAAAAAAGGCTGGTGTACGCAGTGACAAAAACCGCAGGGCATGTATGAAAAGATTGATGGATATGAATGAAGCGAAAGAAGTGTGCAAGGATCGTAGCAGGTGGCGATCCATAGTCTCTGCCTACCCCCATGGGAAACAGGCGTGAGTGTATGTATGTATGTATGTAAATTTTGTTCTGTCAATTTAACTCATGGAAGTCGATTGAATAACATAATCTCGTAGTGTAAAAGTATGTAAGTAGGTACCTTATAAATACGATAGTGGCATAACTTCTTTAGTCTCTCTATACTGTGGTACAATCAAACTTTTATCCCTTATTTCAACCCATCCAACACTTATTACGCAATAAAAGGTAGCCTATGTCCATTCTCGAGCTCTTCTCTACCTCTGTACCAAATTTCATACAAATCGGTTCAGTAGTTTCGGCGTGAAGGCGTAACAGACAGACGGACAGACAGACAGAGTTACTTTCGCATTTATAATATTAGTATGGATTTTGTATTATTGATTTTGAATTTCGTTCTGTCAATTTTACTCATGGTAGTCGATTAAACAACATAATCTCGTAGTGTAAAAGTATGTAAATGGGTACCAAATAAATGCGATAGTGGCATAACTTCTGAAGTCTCTCTATTCTGTGGTACAATCAAACTTTCATCCCCTATTTCAACCCCTCCAACCCTTATTTCGCAATAAAAGGTCGCCTATGTCCTATCTCGAGCTCTACTCTACCTCTGTACCAAATTTCATCCAAATCGGTTCAGTAGTTTCAGCGTGAAGGCGTAACAGACAGACGGACAGACAGACAGACAGAGTTACTTTCGCATTTATAATATTAGTATGGATTTTGTATTACTGATCTTGAATTTCGTTCTGTCAATTTTACTCATGGTAGTCGATTAAACAACATAATCTCGTAGTGTAAAAGTATGTAAATGGGTACCTAATAAATACGATAGTGGCATAACTTCTGAAGTCTCTCTATTCTGTAGTACAATCAAACTTTCATGCCTAATTTCAACCCCTCCAACCCTTATTTCGCAATAAAAGGTCGCCTATGTCCTTTCTCGAGCTCTACTCTACCTCTGTACCAAATTTCATCCAAATCGGTTCAGTAGTTTCAGCGTGAAGGCGTAACAGACAGACGGACAGACAGACAGACAGAGTTACTTTCGCATTTATAATATTAGTATGGATTTTAGCCCTAAGTTCAAATCATGTCTGTAATGCCTGTCTAATTTGAGGTGGGCGCTAATAACTGTAACACAGTCTTATGACTACAACGGTTGTTAACGCAAATATGTTTTTGTATACATGTCATGATTTAAATAAACTTTTATTTATTTATTTATTATTTATTAAAACACGAACGTGGGTGATAATAGTATCACATGAGTGTTTAAATACCTAATTATGAACAGTTGCATACAAGACTTAATCTACACCCATTTTTTATTTGTGAAACAAACAATATTTTAATAAGTACATATGGATTAAATAAAAACACCCATGATATGTAAACTCTATAAAGGGTTTTGACTTAGTCTTTGACTTTCCTCCTCCTCCTTGTCATTATATCTTCCGAAAGTGTGTTATAATGTTGTAGTGAATTTCATAATGCAACACTCTGATTGAATGGCGCCGTTTGGTGATACGGCTAGGTCATTAATTTAACGGCTGATTATTAAGTCAGGTGGCTGTAACATAAATAGAGTCAAGCACTATATTATACTGTTAGCAAGAAGAAGAAAGTGGTGTGGGTAATCCGAGCCGCACCTATAAAAGGCACGGCAAGGAGGCGACGCGCCCTCTTCGCTGCCAGACACCAACCAGGACGGACGTACGGCTACGTTGCTGCAGAATTTCGTTTTTCTTTGTTATTTTTTTAAATTGAGGTTATTTGTTGATTTCATAGTTCTTTAATTTATTTTTAATTGTAATTTCATTCGATTGAGTAAAGGATTGTATTTTTTTTTATTGTTTTTCACTTCTGATTCCCAAAATCAGAAGTGGGATTCGCAAATTCACATCCACAGTAGTTTAAATTGATTAAAAAGAAGTAATTTTATAAATCAACTTTGTCATTTTTCGTTAAAAGTCGGAAAATTTCAACTATCGAAAATAAGTTAACAACTACCCTCAAGCATAGTTTGTTTGCGGTTTCTGCTTATTATTGTGCCTTTTTAGCTGTATTTACGATTTCGAGTGTTTGTATTCGCAATGGAGAGGCAGATTCGTTCTGATCGACGTACCAGTGGTGGCAGACGGCGGCGTTCACGCGAGTCACGTAAACTGCGTTCTCCGAATCGGCGCTTTCAAGGTCGACGTTCCCGAAGTCGTTCTAGGACACGGACACCGTCAACACCATGTAGTCGACGTTGTCGTGATCGCAGCCGCAGTTGCAGACGACGGCGCCAAGATTCCAGTGCTGACCGAGGACACGGTAATCGATTGGAGCCTTCTCCGGTACATGCAAACAGTGAACCTTTGGACACCATCATGTCGCGATTGGAAGCCTTGGAAAGGCGCTCCCGCGGCCCCCTACTGTCACCTGTTAGCCGAGGGACGGAGCAAATCGTCGAGGCGATTCAATCTCTTAAATCCGTGAGTTCACAAAACTACTTTGTTTCTAATTTCGACCCCAGCATTCATGATGTTGAGGTCTGGTGTGCCGAGGTTGATAGGGCAAAAGTATTAAATCGTTGGGATGATTCTGAGTGCCTTTCTCGCATAGGAAATTGTTTGAAGGGTGAAGCCAAGTCGTGGTTAAACGAGTGGGTCACTGGTGACCGATCGTGGACGAATTTTAAAAACGATTTTAAGCCCCTATGTGTAAAACGTATTGACTCCGCGGGTATACTTTATGACGTCATGTCCACAAATTCCGACAAGTTTAGTACATATGCAGACTATGCGAGAAAGTCATTATTGCGTTTAAGAATCGTTAAAGGCCTTAGTGATGATTTAATAACGGAAATAGTTTTAAGAGGTATTAATGATCCGCATGTCAAAGCGACAGCCACGAACGCCTATTTGAAACCCAACGATTTAGTAAACTTTTTATCTACTTTTACAAAACCGGTTAAGGCCCCGATCGGTGATAATCGTGCATCGCGGCAATTTGTTCCCGGAAAAAGTAATGACAAATTTCGTAATTTTAGAAAACCGTCACGGTTCCCTAATTTTAACTCTAAGTGTTTTACGTGTGGCGATGCTGGGCATAAATCCGTTGATTGTCCTAAAAAGTGCTCGAAATCTGATAGTACCGATACAAAAAGTAAAAATGCTACGACGACTACTAAGAATGACAAAACTACAACATCTTGTGCATACTGTAAAAAACCCGGTCATGATATTGCGTCATGCTTTGCGAAACAACGTGTCGACCAGGGGGCCTACAACGAGCTCTTATAGCAATGTCTTTTAGGTCTTACATTGACTTTTCGTACCACGACGTCCTATAAAGAAGGTTGTTTCTACCTCAAATTTCTTAGCAATTTTGTTGCGATCATCTTTCACTTGTTCACTCTTTGTCAAAAAATATCTAAGGTTGCCAACTTAACGCAAGTTTAAGTAAGTAACTATCTTTTACAAGTTCTATAACATTTTTTTCTGGAAGAAACTAAGTTGTCATAAGAATGTCAACTTATAGTCGATACCAAGTATAGTAAGGATAAACTCACAAATCATATTTTCTTTGTTCTGCATACAGGTAGTAATTACTCAAGTAAATAATAACATGAATTTTTAGAGTTAATGGTGTAGACAACGAGTGCCCAGAATTTGAATAGTTTACACAACCGGGATTTGACCGGCTATCCTGATACATAAGAATAAGTTTTATTTATTCTTATGCCTGATATCCGAATGGCTGGTCATTTTGAAGTCCCTTTATTTTGTTTCAAAGTTTAGCAATTATTTGACTGTAGGTAAATCGTAAATGGTATCAAATAGGGAGCAACTTTTGGTGTCCAGCCTGACGTGAATCGATACAGACAACCAGCCATTCTAACGCTCACAGAAATCCGTCCCATTCTTATACCTAACATTAACATTCTTCCCATAATCGTAAGCGTTAATACGTCTAAGTAAGTCTATCTAAGTATAAAGTATTATCGATACTTATTTTGTAGGTATCTACCCATGAAAAAGTAAAATAAAGCCGGACACAATATACCTACTATGTTGGTTAGCAACCAAGAATCTTATTAATATAAGATTCTTGTTAGCAACCCTAAGCATACATTTTAATACGTCAAATCTAGCGATCCTTTGGCGATCATAAAAGTGACAGGCAGGATGGAATCAAAATTATTAAGGCGTGTAGACACGAACGAACAAGAGCATGATGAACACGAACATTTACGAATATTTATTTGGTTCGCACAGTCACCATCAGAACTTGTAAAGGTAACTTGTAGTGCATGGAACTTATTGACATTTTTAAACTGATCAGAAGTATTTTGTCACCTTGTCTGCTACGATATACTGATGGCGACTGTCCGTGTAAACACAAATCTCAGACTCTAACTGTTTTAGTTAGAGATTAGAAGATTGAGTTAGAAGGCATTTCCTTTCCTCTTCTTCTGATTGACCATTTATTTATTTTCTCCTTTATTTTAATTGTATATATCTTTAGGTATAACTATTGTTTGTATTCATATAACACACTTGTTCTTCCCTTTTTATCATTGCACCCACTCCCCTATATTTAATTTTTTCTATTTATTTTACACCCAATGGTTGCCTGGAAGAGATTGCTGATTGGCAATAAGACCGCCTCTTCTATACTTTCTTCTTTGTATTTTTGTCCCCTTTTCTGTAATATTTCTACTTGTGTGCAATAAAGCGTAATTTATTATTATTATTTTTAAATAAATTATCAGAGTGAACACGAACACTATAAATACAACACTTTCACACTGAACAACAAAATATCTTAGTAGATTTTTGACGCACACTGGAGGCCTTTCGTTTGTATAACAAAGACTTACTTGTGCTCGTGATGAGGAAGTCTTGATGATGAAAATTATTAATGCAAAATGTAATGTGTTATAATGACAAAGCAATAACAGCTTGTTTAAACCAGCCTTTTTCAAAACGATCTTTTTTCCAGCGATGTTGATATGAGCTCTACATAGATTCGTAAAATGACATTTCTGTCAAACAAACTATGATAATATAACAACCTTATATTATTCCCGCAAAGTACTGGGAAAGAACGAATAATTTTACTAATAATTTGTCTATACCTTGCTTAGATATAGGAAAAAATACGCTATGTTGTGATTATTTATTCTGTGGTTTCAACAATAGACATGAACAAAGAGGTACCTACCTACTTATGTCATGCGTAGCGTAAATATGTCACTCGTCTCGTGATCAAAAAAATATTTACTTAAACACTAAACAGCTATAATCCTTCGATTGATATAATTTATAACCACGTATTAATAATTTATTGATAAATCAACCACACACGTGATATCTTAAAAGTGGACAATTTAATACTTTTGCAGTAAACAGGATAGGATTGTACTTCAAAGAGCTGAATATCGTCACAACGTCTTGTTCATGTAAGTAAATTGGTGTATTATATTTATTGTTTTATGGTCTTAAGAGCAAGTACCTAGTGTAAATAAGTCGTTTTATACTGAAGTGCTCGTAACCGCTTGATTGAATTGTGTTAGAGTATCTAACTACCTACTTACATAATTTTTGGTTATTTGCAGGTTTGCCAGGGAATAATACGGTGATAAACCCATAAACGCCATAAGCTTCCGACTTAAAAAGGATAATTTTGTACAACAATACTGTAACAATTTTATTAGATACTTATAGAAAAGATGTTTCATTTTGAAAAGTGAATATCATAAATAAATACCCATATCAAGTAATAAAGTAATCATTTTCTTTGCTCTTATTTATTTTGTACCATTGCGCTAGCTATAGCTAGGCTTAGCAAAGGGGCCGTGACTTTATTTTTATAAATTGGTTTTGTAAAATTTGTAGTTTGGTTTTGTGCATGTTCTACGAAAAAAAACTTGGGTACCTACCTTAATATAGCTTAGCACTATCATAGGTGGGCGTGCTGTAATTAATGTTGATTTTGTTTATTTAGTAGGGACAACTTGTCTTAGTAATATGTTCCCATTAGAAGATGATTAATAAAAAGGCAATAATACAATACATGTACTGTTTTATTTTAAAGGATCATTCACACAGCTCCGGCGCGTCAACGGCGCGTCACCGGCCCGTCAACGTCAAAAATATAGTTACATACAAGTTGTACTACACTGTTCACACACATCAGTCATGGCGCGTCAACGGCGCGTCACCGGCCCGTCAACGTCAAACGCATATTGCTACGGCATGCCGGCGACGCGCCGGTGACGTGACGGCCGGCGCGTCACCGGCACGGCGCGTCGCCGGCGAGTCACCGGCAAGGCAAACAGGGTTGCTACTTTTTTGTTTAAATAAATTATTGGTTGCTGTAATCGGTACAGAAAATTACACTGTAGTATGGAAATAAAGTATAATTTATTTATTTCAACTTTGAAAAACAATTATTTTTACTACTTTTGGTAATATATTGGTAATTAATTTACACCACCAGTCTAGGATGAGTATTTTTCGAGATATTCCTGTTTTAAGATTAACAGATGTCCACTGTCAAACTTAAAACAGCAATATCAATAAAAAAAAATTTTTGAGATTTGCGTACGTCGCGGATGACGTCATAATTTATTTACAGATCACAAGACTATGTTTTCCTAGCTTCACTTGTTTTTACGACATTCATTTGTTTACCCGAAGTTCACTCACATTGTTGTATTTTTATTAAAATTCGAAAAAAAATACCTTTACTAGAACTTAATGGAACAGGTGAATTAAGTCTCATAAAGTTACCAAAATATTAACAGAATTAAAAAATAAAATGTTTTTTAAAGTTGAAATAAATAAATAATACTTTATTTCCATACCACAATGTACTTTTTTTCTACCTTTTATAACAACCAATACTTTATTAAAACAAATAAGTAGCAACCCTGTTTGCTTTGCCGTTGACGCGCCGGCCGGCGACGCGCCGGTGACGTGACGGCCGGTGACGCGCCGGTGACGCGCCGGCCGTCACGTCACCGGCGCGTCACCGGCCGTCACGTCACCGGCGCGTCGCCGGCCGGCGCGTCAACGGCAAAGCAAACAGGGTTGCTACTTTTTTGTTTTAATAAATTATTGGTTGCTATAATCGGTAGAGAAAAAGTATATTGTGGTATGGAAATAAAGTATTATTTATTTATTTCAACTTTGAAAATCATTTTTTTATTACTTTTGTTAATATTTCGGTAGCTTTATGAGACTTAATTCACCTGTTCCACTAAGTTCTAGCACAGCCGATATTTAGTTCATACAGTTGACTTTCACGTCACCGGCCGTCACGTCACCGGCGCGTCCCCGGCATGACAAACAGGGTTGCCGCTTATTTATTATTGGTACAAACATTGTGGTATGGAAATAAAGTAGGTATTATTTATTTATTTCAACTTTGAAAAACATTTATTTTTATTACTTTTGGTAATATTTTGGTAAATTTTTTAGACTTAATTTACACCACCAGTTTAGGATGAGTATTTTTCAAGATAAATTTCTGTTTTAAGATTGACAGATGACAGCTGTCAAACTTAAAACAGCAATATCTCAAAAAGAAATTGTTAACCTTCACTTGTTTTTCCGACATTCATTTGTTTACCCGAAATCCACACTCATTCACACACAAAATTCGAAGAAACAGTACCTTTACTAGAACTCGGTGGAAAGGGTGAATTAAGGCTCAGTTGCACCACCCAACTTTAACGATAACAGGCTAGTTCTAGTACCGGTTAAGCATAAGTTAGCCAAAAAAAGAGGTTGTGAATTAAGGCTCAGTTGCACCACCTAACTTTAACGATAACAGGCTAGTTATAGTACCGGTTAAGCATAAGTTAGCCAAAAAAAGAGGTTGTTAGCCAGCTTGATGTCCTTTGACAAGTTTGACGTGACAAATAGGTAGCATTACCCTTTGACGATAACTTTAACTTTGACAGCGTTTTGGTACAGAATAAAGTTACCAAAATATTAACAAAGTAATAAAAAAAGATTTTTAAAGTTGAAATAAATAAATAATACTTCATTTCCATGCCACAATGTTTGTACCAATAATAAATAAGCGGCAACCCTGTTTGTCATGCCGGGGACGCGCCGGTGACGTGACGGCCGGTGACGTGACGGCCGGCGACGCGCCGGTGACGTGATGGCCGGCGCGTCACCGGCGCGTCACCGGCCGTCACGTCACCGGCGCGTCGCCGGCCGGCGCGTCAACGGCAAAGCAAACAGGGTTGCTACTTTTTTGTTTTAATAAATTATTGGTTGCTATAATCGGTAGAGAAAAAGTATATTGTGGTATGGAAATAAAGTATTATTTATTTATTACAACTTTGAAAATCATTTTTTTATTACTTTTGTTAATATTTCGGTAGCTTTATGAGACTTAATTCACCTGTTCCACTAAGTTCTAGCACAGCCGATATTTAGTTCATACAGTTGATCATCGAAGGAGTCTAGACAGAGCAATCGTGCGGGGCGGTGCAGTATAGAAGGGGGGTGGGAGGTCCCGAGAGGCTAATATCAACGCAATGTTAAAAATGAAAGAAATCAAGATGGCGGCCAACTTTTTACTTTGCGGGCCGATTTAGATAAAACTCGGTTTTGGTACTATTTTGACAAACAAACAGCAACGCAATGTCAAAAAAGTAAAAAATTCAAGATGGCGGCCAACTTTTTTGTTTGCCGGCCGATTTCGATGAAACTCGGTTTTAGGTCCTATTTTGACAAGAAAACAGAAACGCAATATTAAAAAAGTAAAAAAATAAAGATGGCAGCCAACTTCTCTGTTTGCGGGCCAATTTCGATGAAACTCTGTTTTTGGTACTATTTTGACAAGAAAACGGCAATGCACTGTTAAAAATGTAAATAATTCAAGATGGCGGCCAACTTTTTTGTTTGTGGGCCGATTTCAATGAAACTTGGTTTTGGGTACTATTTTGACAAGAAAACAGCAACGCAGTGTTAAAAATCGAAAAAAAATCAAGATGGCGGCCAACTTTTTTGTTTGTGGGCCGATTTCGATGAAATTCGGTTTTTAGTACTATTTTGACAAGAAAACAGCAACGCAATGTTAAAAATGTAAAAAAATTCAAGATGGCGGCCAACTTTTTTGCTTGTGGGCTGATTTCGATGAAACTCGGTTTTTGGTCCTATTTTGACAAGAAAAGAGAAACGCAATATTAAAAAGTAAAAAGATAAAGATGGCGGCCAAGTTTTTGTTTGTTGGCCGATTTCGATGAAATTCGGTTTTTAGTACTATTTTGACAAGAAAACGGCAATGCACTGTTAAAAATGTAAATAATTCAAGATGACGGCAAACTTTTTTGTTTGTGGGCCGATTTCAATGAAACTTGGTTTTGGGTACTATTTTGACAAGAAAACAGCAACGCAGTGTTAAAAATCAAAAAAAAATCAAGATGGCGGCCAAATTTTTTGTTTGTGGGCCGATTTCGATGAAATTCGGTTTTTAGTACTATTTTGACAAGAAAACAGCAACGCAATGTTAAAAATGTAAAAAAATTCAAGATGGCGGCCAACTTTTTTGTTTGTTGGCCGATTTCGATGAAACTCGGTTTTTGGTCCTATTTTGACAAGAAAACAGCAACGCAGTGTTAAAAATCTAAAAAAATCAAGATGGGGGCCAACTTTTTTGTTTGTGGGCCGATTTCGATGAAATTCGGTTTTTAGTACTATTTTGACAAGAAAACAGCAACGCAATGTTAAAAATGTAAAAAAAATCAAGATGGCGGCCAACTTTTTTGCTTGTGGGCCGATTTTTATGAAACCTTGTTTTTGGTATTATTTTGACATGAGAACAGCTACGCAAAGTTAAAAATGTTAAAATTCAAGATAGTGACCAACTCCTTTATTTGTGGGCCGATTTCGATGAAACTCGGTGATGCCGTTTTCTGGCCAAAACGGTCCAAAAAACCGAGTTTCATCATAATCGGCCCACAAGCAAAAAGTTGGCCGCCATCTTGCATATTTTATGTTTTTAATATAGCGTTGCTGTTTTCTTGTCAAAATAGTACCAAAAATCAAGTTTCATCGAAATCAGCCCACAAGCCAAAAAGTTGGCCGCCATCTTGAATTTTTACATTTGTAACTTTGCGTTGCTGTTTTCTTGTCAAAATAGTGTCAAAAACCGTGTTTCATCGAAATCGCCCTGCAAACAAAAAAGTTGGCCGCCATCTTGAATTTTTTACTTTTTTAACATTGCGTCGCTGTTTGCTTGTCAAAATAGTACCAAAAACTGAATTTCATCTAAATCGGCCCGCAAACAGAGAAATTGGCCACCATCTTGAATTTTTACGTTTTTAACTTTGCGTAGCTGTTCTCATGTCAAAATAGTACCAAAAACCAAATTTCATCGAAATCAGCCCACAAGCAAAAAAGTTGGCCGCCATCTTGAATTTTTTTACATTTTTAACATTGCTTTGCTGTTTTCTTGTCAAAATAGTACTAAAAACCGAATTTCATCGAAATCGGCCCACAAACAAAAAAGTTGGCCGCCATCTTGATTTTTTTTCGATTTTTAACACTGCGTTGCTGTTTTCTTGTCAAAATAGTACCCAAAACCAAGTTTCATTGAAATCGGCCCACAAACAAAAAAGTTGGCCGCCATCTTGAATTATTTACATTTTTAACAGTGCATTGCCGTTTTCTTGTCAAAATAGTACCAAAAACAGAGTTTCATCGAAATTGGCCCGCAAACAGAGAAGTTGGCTGCCATCTTTATTTTTTTACTTTTTTAATATTGCGTTTCTGTTTTCTTGTCAAAATAGGACCAAAAACCGAGTTTCATCGAAATCGGCCGGCAAACAAAAAAGTTGGCCGCCATCTTGAATTTTTTACTTTTTTGACATTGCGTTGCTGTTTGTTTGTCAAAATAGTACCAAAACCGAGTTTTATCTAAATCGGCCCGCAAAGTAAAAAGTTGGCCGCCATCTTGATTTCTTTCATTTTTAACATTGCGTTGATATTAGCCTCTCGGGACCTCCCACCCCCCTTCTATACTGCACCACCCCGCACGATTGCTCTGTCTAGACTCCTTCGATGATCAACTGTATGAACTAAATATCGGCTGTGCTAGAACTTAGTGGAACAGGTGAATTAAGTCTCATAAAGCTACCGAAATATTAACAAAAGTAATAAAAAAATGATTTTCAAAGTTGTAATAAATAAATAATACTTTATTTCCATACCACAATATACTTTTTCTCTACCGATTATAGTAACCAATAATTTATTAAAACAAAAAAGTAGCAACCCTGTTTGCTTTGCCGTTGACGCGCCGGCCGGCGACGCGCCGGTGACGTGACGGCCGGTGACGCGCCGGTGACGCGCCGGCCGTCACGTCACCGGCGCGTCGCCGGCCGTCACGTCACCGGCCGTCACGTCACCGGCGCGTCCCCGGCATGACAAACAGGGTTGCCGCTTATTTATTATTGGTACAAACATTGTGGCATGGAAATGAAGTATTATTTATTTATTTCAACTTTAAAAATCTTTTTTTATTACTTTGTTAATATTTTGGTAACTTTATTCTGTACCAAAACGCTGTCAAAGTTAAAGTTATCGTCAAAGGGTAATGCTACCTATATTTGTCACGTCAAACTTGTCAAAGGACATCAAGCTGGCTAACAACTTCTTTTTTTGGCTAACTTATGCTTAACCGGTACTATAACTAGCCTGTTATCGTTAAAGTTAGGTGGTGCAACTGAGCCTTAATTCACAACCTCTTTTTTTGGCTAACTTATGCTTAACCGGTACTAGAACTAGCCTGTTATCGTTAAAGTTGGGTGGTGCAACTGAGCCTTAATTCACCCTTTCCACCCAGTTCTAGTAAAGGTACTGTTTCTTCGAATTTTGTGTGTGAATGAGTGTGGATTTCGGGTAAACAAATGAATGTCGGAAAAACAAGTGAAGGTTAACAATTTCTTTTTGAGATATTGCTGTTTTAAGTTTGACAGCTGTCATCTGTCAATCTTAAAACAGAAATTTATCTTGAAAAATACTCATCCTAAACTGGTGGTGTAAATTAAGTCTAAAAAATTTACCAAAATATTACCAAAAGTAATAAAAATAAATGTTTTTCAAAGTTGAAATAAATAAATAATACCTACTTTATTTCCATACCACAGTGTACTTTTCTTGACCGATTAAAGCAACCAATAATTTATTAAAACAAAAAAGTAGCAACCCTGTTTGCCTTGCCGGTGACTCGCCGGCGGCGCGACGTGCCGGTGACGCGCCGGCCGTCACGTCACCGGCGCGTCACCGGCCGTCACGTCACCGGCGCGTCGCCGGCCGGCGCGTCAACGGCAAAGCAAACAGGGTTGCTACTTTATTGTTTTAATAAATTATTGGTTGCTATAATCGGTAGAGAAAAAGTATATTGTGGTATGGAAATAAAGTATTATTTATTTATTACAACTTTGAAAATCATTTTTTATTACTTTTGTTAATATTTCGGTAGCTTTATGAGACTTAATTCACCTGTTCCACTAAGTTCTAGCACAGCCGATATTTAGTTCATACAGTTGATCATCGAAGGAGTCTAGACAGAGCAATCGTGCGGGGTGGTGCAGTATAGAAGGGGGGTGGGAGGTCCCGAGAGGCTAATATCAACGCAATGTTAAAAATGAAATAAATCAAGATGGCGGCCAACTTTTTACTTTGCGGGCCGATTTAGATAAAACTCGGTTTTGGTACTATTTTGACAAACAAACAGCAACGCAATATCAAAAAAGTAAAAAATTCAAGATGGCGGCCAACTTTTTTGTTTGCCGGCCGATTTCGATGAAACTCGGTTTTTGGTCCTATTTTGACAAGAAAACAGAAACGCAATATTAAAAAAGTAAAAAAATAAAGATGGCAGCCAACTTCTCTGTTTGCGGGCCAATTTCGATGAAACTCTGTTTTTGGTACTATTTTGACAAGAAAACGGCAATGCACTGTTAAAAATGTAAATAATTCAAGATGGCGGCCAACTTTTTTGTTTGTGGGCCGATTTCGATGAAATTCGGTTTTTAGTACTGTTTTGACAAGAAAAAAGCAACGCAATGTTAAAAATGTAAAAAAATTCAAGATGGCGGCCAACTTTTTTGCTTGTGGGCTGATTTCGATGAAATTTGGTTTTTGGTACTATTTTGACAAGCAAACAGCGACGCAATGTTAAAAAAGTAAAAAATTCAAGATGGCGGCCAACTTTTTTGTTTGCAGGCTGATTTCGATGAAACTCGGTTTTTGGTCCTATTTTGACAAGAAAACAGCAGCGCAGTGTAAAAAATCTAAAAAAATCAAGATGGCGGCCAACTTTTTTGCTAGTGGGCCGATTTTTATGAAACTTGGTTTTTGGTATTATTTTGACATGAGAACAGCTACGCGAAGTTAAAAATGTAAAAATTCAAGATAGTGGCCAACTCCTTTATTTGTGGGCCGATTTCGATGAAACTCGGTTTTTGTACTTTTTTTACAAGAAAACGGCAACGCAATGTTAAAAATGTCAAAGTTCAAGATGGCAGCCAACTTTTTTGCTTGTGGGCTCATGGGCTGATTTCAATTAGACTCGGTTTTTGCTAGTATTTTGACAAGAGAACAGCTACGCAAAGTTAAAAATGGAATAAATTCAAGATGGTGGCCAACTCCTTTGTTGATGGGCCTATTTCGATGAAACACGGTTTTTGACACTATTTTGACAAGAAAACAGCAACGCAAAGTTACAAATGTAAAAATTCAAGATGGCGGCCAACTTTTTGGTTTGTGGGCTGATTTCGATGAAACTTGATTTTTGGTACTATTTTGACAAGAAAACAGCAACGCTATATTAAAAACATAAAATATGCAAGATGGCGGCCAACTTTTTGCTTGTGGGCCGATTTTGATGAAACTCGGTTTTTTGGACCGTTTTGGCCAGAAAACGGCATCACCGAGTTTCATAAAAATCGGCCCACAAGCAAAAAGTTGGCCGCCATCTTGCATATTTTATGTTTTTAATATAGCGTTGCTGTTTTCTTGTCAAAATAGTACCAAAAATAAAGTTTCATCGAAATCAGCCCACAAGCCAAAAAGTTGGCCGCCATCTTGAATTTTTACATTTCTAACTTTGCGTTGCTGTTTTCTTGTCAAAATAGTGTCAAAAACCGTGTTTCATCGAAATCGCCCTGCAAACAAAAAAGTTGGCCGCCATCTTAGATATTTTTGTATTTTTAACATTGCGTTGCTGTTTTCTTGGCAAAATAGTACCAAAAACCGAGATTCATCGAAATCGACCCGCAAACAAAAAATTTGGATGCCATCTTTAATTTTTTACATTTTTAACATTGCGTTGCTGTTTTCTTGTCAAAATAGTACCAAAAACCGAGTTTCATCGAAATCGACCCACAAGCAAAAAAGTTAGCCGCCATCTTGAATTTTTTACATTTTTAAGAGTGCGTTGCTGTTTTCTTGTCAAAATAGTAGCAAAAACCGAGTTTCATCGAAATCAGCCCACAAGCAAAAAGTTTGCCGCCATTTTGAATTTTTTAATGTTTTCAACATTGCGTTGTTATTTTCGTGTCAAAGTTATATCAAAAAGCGAGCTTCATCGAAATCGGCCCATAAACAAAAAGAAAAGGAGCAAAAACTAAGTCACATTTTTTTCTATTCTTTATTTGAAGAGCATAAAAAGAAGAAAAAGAGACAAATTTAAAAAAAATATTTTTACCTTTTAGAAAAAAATGACAAATTTTTTTCAAAGAATATGACTTGAATTTTGAAGTACCAATCTTATTTTTCTTATTAATTTTTGATATTCAAAAAGGCAAATCACAGAGTGCCAACCCTTACACCTTTAGTCGTTGCGTCAACTGCCTAGCTAGACGAACAGCGGTTCTAGTAAGGGTAACATTTTTCGAATTTAAATGAAAATACAACAATGTGTGTGGATTTTGGGTAAACAAATGAATGACGTAAAATTAATTGAAGGTCAACAATTTCTATTTGAGATAGGTATTGCTGTTTTAAGTTTGACAGCTGTCATCTGTCAATCTTAAAACAGCAATATCTCGAAAAATACTCATCCTAGACTGGTGGTGTAAATTAAGTCTAATAAATTTACCAAAATATTACCAAAAGTAATAAAAGTAAATGTTTTTCAAAGTTGAGATAAATAAATAATACTCTATTTCCATACCACAGTGTATTTATCTATACCGATTATAGCAATTAATAATTTATAAAAACAAAAAAGTAGCAACCCTGTTTGCCTTGCCGTTGAGTCGCCGGTGACGCGCCGTGCCGGTGACGCGCCGGCCGTCACGTCACCGGCGCGTCGCCGGCAAGGTAAACAGGGTTGCCACTTATTTGATTCAATAAAGTATTGGTTGTTATAATAGGTAGAAAAAAAAGTACATTGTGGTTTAGAAATAAAGTATTATTTATTTATTTCAACTTTAAAAAACATTTTATTTACACTTTTCTTAATATTTTGGTAAATTTTATAGACTAAATTTACACCACCACTTTAGGATGAGTATTTTTCGAGATATATTGCTGTTTTAAGATTGACAAATGACAACTTAAAACAACAATTTCGCAAAAAGAAATTGTTGACCTTCACTTGTTTTTCTGAGATTCATTTGTTTACCCGAAATCCACACACGTTGTATTTTTATTAAAATTCGAAAAATTGTACCCTTACCAAAATTTAGTGGAACAGATGAATAAGGTCTCATAAAGTTACCGAAATATTAACAAAAGTTATAAAAAATGCTTTTCAATGCTAAAATAAATAAATTATACTTTTTCTGTACCGATTATAGTAACCAATAATTTATTAAAACAAAAAGTAGCAGCCCTGTTTGTCTTGCCGGTGCCTCGCCGGCGACGCGCCGTGCCGGTGACGTGCCGGCCGTCACGTCACCGGCGCGTCACCGGCCGTCACGTCACCGGCGCGTTGCCGGCCGTCACGTCACCGGCGCGTCGCCGGCAAGGTAAACAGGGTTGCCACTTATTTGATTCAATAAAGTATTGGTTGTTATAATAGGTAGAAAAAA